>BSDZ01000004.1:2675000-3875000 GCA_030268105.1 Volvox africanus | reverse complement strand
CGGCTCAAAACCTGACTTCTGTACGGGGCCAATCGACATGCGTGTCGTGATTGATTACAGGTGGGGCTCCTCCCGCGCGTCCAAGGAGGTTTCATGGGGTGATTGGGGCGGGCGGATTGAGAATCTGTAGAAGGGCAATTGATCAGGCACCGGCACGATCGAGGGACTTTTGGCCTGTGGCAGAAGGCAGTGCGGATATGTGCGCTCCCTAGCGCACAAATCGGAGCCAGTCGCAGCGGTCACAATGACCGGTTATGCCAATTAACGGCGTATTCGGTCTGGATTCGGAGCGCGTGCTCAGCTCTAAACACCTGTGGCACACCTTCCCTGGTGAGGTGTTCGGGCTGGTCGACGTCGGTGTTCTTGCATCTTTTCCCACACTGCTTCCATCTATGCATCTATTCGGAAGCGGCCCAATGAGACCCGCTCATTCTCCCCCCCCTCCTCTCACTTCGCACCCCAACACTCCCGCTCGTCAAAACCCGCCACAACTTAGATGTGAGGACTGCTGCTCCTTGTGCAATCGCGTCCCAACATTCACCACCCTTCTCCTCTTGGCCTGCTTTGTCTTTCCTTTCGTCCCACGCCACTCCCTGTCCCTTTCTTTGTTAGGTGCTACGTTCCTGACGGCCGCATCGGCCGAAACTATTATCCAGAGATGTGGTCTTGCATGAAGGCTTTGGCTCGGCACGCAGTACCTGATATCATGCATCGCTACGGCTTCACGTCACGCAAGCCCGCAGAGATTCTCAAGCGCCGCTCACGTGACATGCTGTTTATGGGATTCGAAGGCGCACTAGTGGCGTCCCCTCCGCGCTCCGCGCCGCGGTACATGTTCCAGCATCAGCCACCTTGCTGCAACATCGTGATGGATATCAAAGGTACACCCAAGTGCGCTAATTGCTGGAAGCCCATCATTGAGCCACTGAAGGACAGCGTCAAGGACATGGAATCGAAGGTCGTGGATGTGCTCGTGGAGCCGGGGGAGTAGAGGAGGATGCGATTTGGCAGAGCAGTTGGCAGGCAGCCCAAGTGTGAGAGGGAAGAGTGGGCGCGTGGCAGTGACTATGGCTGTGGTGTTGTGTGTATGTGTTTGTGTGTAAGGAGCTGTGGTAGAGGAGTTGATACGTGAAACTTGGATGCTCTGAAGGTTTAGCATTGAGGTTATGATTTAAGCATGATATGATTTGGGCTATTGGGGCTGGAAAGACAGCAATGGCAAGTCGCACAGGGTAGAGCTCATAATGCACTTCAGGCTGATGACACCGGGTGGATGTACTGGTGGGGATTGCATGGATCCTTTATTTACCCTGGAGAACAAGGGTTTATGTGCACGTGCTGTGGGGGTGGTTTTGACAGTGCTGTTGCACCGAGGGAAGCACACGGTTTCTAATGGCACGCCAGCATCTCGTACCAGTGGCAGGGTTAGAAAGGTTTAAATGGCAGCCACGTGAACATGAATGGAGTCGTCTGTGACAACTTAATTTTCACCATAACTACTAGCATTAACCTTGCATTATGATGCAAATCTTTTTACGAGTGCGCTCGGGGTGTGAGGAACTGGTGGTACCCGGAAGCAGATCAGTACCTGGATAGCACGGAATGTCGTACGGGGGTTTACACCTTTACAGGCTGCACATTGATGTAGACCTCCTGAATGGACACGAGACGTCAGGCTGTACAGATGCGAGGGAGATGTGGGGGTTATCCAGACGGCCAAGCCTAACACTAAGACAGTCTGTCTACTATCTCGCATCGTTCTGTGAACTCAACCATGCCCAACAGACTGTCTTAGTTTTAGACTGGCTATCCCCAACAGATGCTAAATCCTGACGTAAGGACATTAAAAGTTCCTGGCTCCAAGGATCGGCGCAAGCCGCTGGTAGTGGGCACATATGGACATATCGACGAAGATGGATATGTCAGATCCAGCATTAAGGGGGCCCCGAAGGAGTGCAAGAAAGCACAGCAGCTGTACACATCCCCAGAAGGGACGCAGCTTGGAGGTTTTCAGAGGCAACGGTGGTCCTGTTCCTGGAGGCCGCTCTAAAGCGGTAGAGTCTTGTTGCTTTTTACCTGGCGAGTCCTCGCGCCCGCTGGTATACCGTGTGTTGGAAGAAATTGGAGAGAAGTCGCTCTCTTCTGTGATGAGCACCGCTGTAATACCCACACAGATCTATTGCAAAAGGATATGATGCGCGCTGTCTGGCCAATATTAATAATAATTCGTTTTCTTAAACGAATAAAGGCGGTCCTACACTTCTGTGGGCGCCTGGAGTTAACCTGGGTGTGCACGCAATTTGCTGCCTTTCTGTGTCCAGAACAGAGCCCTAACAGATTATGCAGCATGACATAACATGGTAATCGAACTGCCGGGGCTCCTAAAGCTGCTACATCTCCGTTGCAGACTCTGGCCTTTTGGACATGTGATTGCTACACACTGGCAGATGAGTATCAGGATATCGATAAACAGGAGAAAGCGAACACATCCAAAAATGCAAGGTTCAGAAACCCAACAGCCAGACGCACACATCCTCATCATATCCTGCTGCAACAAACCAGCAGCACCCCCGCCCTTTTTCCTCCTCCTCCCCCTCCTCGATACCGAGTCTGACTTAACCCTAGGCGTCCGACATCACAAGGAATGGTCACTTTTGCGCCGGTCTTTGGGCAACAAAGTGGAAAACACATCCATCCTTCCCTTCATCGCCACACTTCAGTTACCACACCGCGTAGATGAGCGACTCGACACCAGGCCGTAGGCTCCCAATCTCCGGGAAAACTGCACCACGTTTGAAGGTGGACCCAATTCCAAAGCCAGTCCCCATTTTCATCCTGCGCCCCGTTGGCCTCGCCTCCGTGGAGCCACTCACTTTTACATTAACTCTTTCGCAGCAGTCCCCCGGCCACCAGTGATCACTGTCGCCGAAAAAAACTCTGATTGAGTTAGCTGTCATGTAACGACTACCAGTATGGGCCCTTCTTCCCTGACTATATTGGACCGGACTGTCTCGGCTCAGATTCGGTATAATGGCTTGATGCCCAGCAGCTCAAAACACTTTCGCATGACGACAGCGGTCGCTTCACAGAGCAGCAGACGTGAGGCCTCCTGCTCGCTGCCCAACACCTTGCAATCCACGTAGAATGAATTGAACTTCTCTGAAAGGTCGTACAGGTAGTCCGTAACTCTGCGGGCGGGTTATCAAGACCCGCGGGGTCCCGCAGTGCGGCATCAAGGATGAGTGCGAAGAGCCGAGAATGGTGGGAACGGTGACGGTCAAAGCTGAGGCGGTGCAATGACCAGGGTGAGCAAGAAACAGACGGGATATGGTGGAGTTAACTCCACCCGGTCATCATCGCCTTCACCACCTTTGCGAAGTGCACCCCCATAACCCTCTGGTCTCTGCCCTCACCTGTTTGGAGCCAGCTCCTCGATGGCGTCCTCCAGCGCCTCAGAAAATTTGCACAAATGGATGGCCAGCTCAAGCTCCTACTCAGGGGCCGGGGGCCGGGGCCCGAGGGAGGATCGTTAAAAATGCCCCAATCCAGACAGAAGGAAAGCCGGACATAATTCCTATACCTGTAGGTACAACTGTCTTACCCACCTTGCCCTTTCCTTGCAATTGACACATACACCTAGGCGACTACCCGCCGCATTCCCATTGAATGCATGCGGACTCAGGCCTCTTGCTCGTCAAACCACCCGCCTAGGCCCGACCACATCCACGTCTCTCCAACTGTCGAGAATCACCTTGGGGTGATCCAGAGAAATAGGCGTGTCAGCAGCAAGCCCGTACACATCCTTCTCCGCCTTGCGGACAATACCTGCACAGCCGGGGTTCGGGAGTTAGGCGACAGAGGCAAAGGCCGGTCGTACCAGCAGGTTTGGCGGCGAAAAACGAAACAAATCCAAATCACAAACCAAATCAATAGAACAGGCAGGCGGGCGGGCATCCGCCTACAACGAATCACTACATCAACGCACACGCATACCACCTACATGCGGGAGCATGGCCACACTGCCCGTGACTACCTCACCGCCCATTTGCCGAATAAGGCCTCTCCCGCCATGCCTCTCCCTGCAGACCATGACTTGGGTGTAATTCTGTAACCCCTTACCATTTCCTCACGGGCTGCCTCGCAGGGACCACACACAACTGCGACTGGGCTACTGGGGCCCCACAATGACCTTCTACGAGACGCACGGCTCAAAACCTGACTTCTGTACGGGGCCAATCGACATGCGTGTCGTGATTGATTACAGGTGGGGCTCCTCCCGCGCGTCCAAGGAGGTTTCATGGGGTGATTGGGGCGGGCGGATTGAGAATCTGTAGAAGGGCAATTGATCAGGCACCGGCACGATCGAGGGACTTTTGGCCTGTGGCAGAAGGCAGTGCGGATATGTGCGCTCCCTAGCGCACAAATCGGAGCCAGTCGCAGCGGTCACAATGACCGGTTATGCCAATTAACGGCGTATTCGGTCTGGATTCGGAGCGCGTGCTCAGCTCTAAACACCTGTGGCACACCTTCCCTGGTGAGGTGTTCGGGCTGGTCGACGTCGGTGTTCTTGCATCTTTTCCCACACTGCTTCCATCTATGCATCTATTCGGAAGCGGCCCAATGAGACCCGCTCATTCTCCCCCCCCTCCTCTCACTTCGCACCCCAACACTCCCGCTCGTCAAAACCCGCCACAACTTAGATGTGAGGACTGCTGCTCCTTGTGCAATCGCGTCCCAACATTCACCACCCTTCTCCTCTTGGCCTGCTTTGTCTTTCCTTTCGTCCCACGCCACTCCCTGTCCCTTTCTTTGTTAGGTGCTACGTTCCTGACGGCCGCATCGGCCGAAACTATTATCCAGAGATGTGGTCTTGCATGAAGGCTTTGGCTCGGCACGCAGTACCTGATATCATGCATCGCTACGGCTTCACGTCACGCAAGCCCGCAGAGATTCTCAAGCGCCGCTCACGTAACATGCTGTTTATGGGATTCGAAGGCGCACTAGTGGCGTCCCCTCCGCGCTCCGCGCCGCGGTACATGTTCCAGCATCAGCCACCTTGCTGCAACATCGTGATGGATATCAAAGGTACACCCAAGTCCGCTAATTGCTGGAAGCCCATCATTGAGCCACTGAAGGACAGCGTCAAGGACATGGAATCGAAGGTCGTGGATGTGCTCGTGGAGCCGGGGGAGTAGAGGAGGATGCGATTTGGCAGAGCAGTTGGCAGGCAGCCCAAGTGTGAGAGGGAAGAGTGGGCGCGTGGCAGTGACTATGGCTGTGGTGTTGTGTGTATGTGTTTGTGTGTAAGGAGCTGTGGTAGAGGAGTTGATACGTGAAACTTGGATGCTCTGAAGGTTTAGCATTGAGGTTATGATTTAAGCATGATATGATTTGGGCTATTGGGGCTGGAAAGACAGCAATGGCAAGTCGCACAGGGTAGAGCTCATAATGCACTTCAGGCTGATGACACCGGGTGGATGTACTGGTGGGGATTGCATGGATCCTTTATTTACCCTGGAGAACAAGGGTTTATGTGCACGTGCTGTGGGGGTGGTTTTGACAGTGCTGTTGCACCGAGGGAAGCACACGGTTTCTAATGGCACGCCAGCATCTCGTACCAGTGGCAGGGTTAGAAAGGTTTAAATGGCAGCCACGTGAACATGAATGGAGTCGTCTGTGACAACTTAATTTTCACCATAACTACTAGCATTAACCTTGCATTATGATGCAAATCTTTTTACGAGTGCGCTCGGGGTGTGAGGAACTGGTGGTACCCGGAAGCAGATCAGTACCTGGATAGCACGGAATGTCGTACGGGGGTTTACACCTTTACAGGCTGCACATTGATGTAGACCTCCTGAATGGACACGAGACGTCAGGCTGTACAGATGCGAGGGAGATGTGGGGGTTATCCAGACGGCCAAGCCTAACACTAAGACAGTCTGTCTACTATCTCGCATCGTTCTGTGAACTCAACCATGCCCAACAGACTGTCTTAGTTTTAGACTGGCTATCCCCAACAGATGCTAAATCCTGACGTAAGGACATTAAAAGTTCCTGGCTCCAAGGATCGGCGCAAGCCGCTGGTAGTGGGCACATATGGACATATCGACGAAGATGGATATGTCAGATCCAGCATTAAGGGGGCCCCGAAGGAGTGCAAGAAAGCACAGCAGCTGTACACATCCCCAGAAGGGACGCAGCTTGGAGGTTTTCAGAGGCAACGGTGGTCCTGTTCCTGGAGGCCGCTCTAAAGCGGTAGAGTCTTGTTGCTTTTTACCTGGCGAGTCCTCGCGCCCGCTGGTATACCGTGTGTTGGAAGAAATTGGAGAGAAGTCGCTCTCTTCTGTGATGAGCACCGCTGTAATACCCACACAGATCTATTGCAAAAGGATATGATGCGCGCTGTCTGGCCAATATTAATAATAATTCGTTTTCTTAAACGAATAAAGGCGGTCCTACACTTCTGTGGGCGCCTGGAGTTAACCTGGGTGTGCACGCAATTTGCTGCCTTTCTGTGTCCAGAACAGAGCCCTAACAGATTATGCAGCATGACATAACATGGTAATCGAACTGCCGGGGCTCCTAAAGCTGCTACATCTCCGTTGCAGACTCTGGCCTTTTGGACATGTGATTGCTACACACTGGCAGATGAGTATCAGGATATCGATAAACAGGAGAAAGCGAACACATCCAAAAATGCAAGGTTCAGAAACCCAACAGCCAGACGCACACATCCTCATCATATCCTGCTGCAACAAACCAGCAGCACCCCCGCCCTTTTTCCTCCTCCTCCCCCTCCTCGATACCGAGTCTGACTTAACCCTAGGCGTCCGACATCACAAGGAATGGTCACTTTTGCGCCGGTCTTTGGGCAACAAAGTGGAAAACACATCCATCCTTCCCTTCATCGCCACACTTCAGTTACCACACCGCGTAGATGAGCGACTCGACACCAGGCCGTAGGCTCCCAATCTCCGGGAAAACTGCACCACGTTTGAAGGTGGACCCAATTCCAAAGCCAGTCCCCATTTTCATCCTGCGCCCCGTTGGCCTCGCCTCCGTGGAGCCACTCACTTTTACATTAACTCTTTCGCAGCAGTCCCCCGGCCACCAGTGATCACTGTCGCCGAAAAAAACTCTGATTGAGTTAGCTGTCATGTAACGACTACCAGTATGGGCCCTTCTTCCCTGACTATATTGGACCGGACTGTCTCGGCTCAGATTCGGTATAATGGCTTGATGCCCAGCAGCTCAAAACACTTTCGCATGACGACAGCGGTCGCTTCACAGAGCAGCAGACGTGAGGCCTCCTGCTCGCTGCCCAACACCTTGCAATCCACGTAGAATGAATTGAACTTCTCTGAAAGGTCGTACAGGTAGTCCGTAACTCTGCGGGCGGGTTATCAAGACCCGCGGGGTCCCGCAGTGCGGCATCAAGGATGAGTGCGAAGAGCCGAGAATGGTGGGAACGGTGACGGTCAAAGCTGAGGCGGTGCAATGACCAGGGTGAGCAAGAAACAGACGGGATATGGTGGAGTTAACTCCACCCGGTCATCATCGCCTTCACCACCTTTGCGAAGTGCACCCCCATAACCCTCTGGTCTCTGCCCTCACCTGTTTGGAGCCAGCTCCTCGATGGCGTCCTCCAGCGCCTCAGAAAATTTGCACAAATGGATGGCCAGCTCAAGCTCCTACTCAGGGGCCGGGGGCCGGGGCCCGAGGGAGGATCGTTAAAAATGCCCCAATCCAGACAGAAGGAAAGCCGGACATAATTCCTATACCTGTAGGTACAACTGTCTTACCCACCTTGCCCTTTCCTTGCAATTGACACATACACCTAGGCGACTACCCGCCGCATTCCCATTGAATGCATGCGGACTCAGGCCTCTTGCTCGTCAAACCACCCGCCTAGGCCCGACCACATCCACGTCTCTCCAACTGTCGAGAATCACCTTGGGGTGATCCAGAGAAATAGGCGTGTCAGCAGCAAGCCCGTACACATCCTTCTCCGCCTTGCGGACAATACCTGCACAGCCGGGGTTCGGGAGTTAGGCGACAGAGGCAAAGGCCGGTCGTACCAGCAGGTTTGGCGGCGAAAAACGAAACAAATCCAAATCACAAACCAAATCAATAGAACAGGCAGGCGGGCGGGCATCCGCCTACAACGAATCACTACATCAACGCACACGCATACCACCTACATGCGGGAGCATGGCCACACTGCCCGTGACTACCTCACCGCCCATTTGCCGAATAAGGCCTCTCCCGCCATGCCTCTCCCTGCAGACCATGACTTGGGTGTAATTCTGTAACCCCTTACCATTTCCTCACGGGCTGCCTCGCAGGGACCACCATACGGGTACTTGCCTGCCCACAACCCACACCCTGACTTTTCCCCCTCCATTCAGTGTGATCTCCAATGACACACCAACACTGAAAACCAGCGGACCCACCTGCAATGCGTGCGTGGGCATATAACAAGTAGACAGCTGTGTTGCCCTTGAGGTTGAGCATTTCGTCGAAGCTGAATTTATAGTTGGTTGTCCGATGGTTCTTCAGGTCGGCGTACTTGACGGCGCCGTAGCCCATGGCGCAGGCTGCATCCTCTACCTCAGCCTCGTCAACCTGTGCATGCCAGCATGGAGGCATTCCTTTCACACGGGCGAACTCTCTGGAGCTTTTCCTGGCCGCACATGCTTGCTAAGTTACGAAGTCCTGCCTCTCCCGGCCATGCTTGGAGATGATGGCCCTGACTTTCCTCTGTTCAAGCCCCTCCCTCCCATTTCCGACCAAAAACACCACGACGGCGTGTGCCTCTCTTAGACAGCAATGAGGACTTAAAGTCGGCCTCCTCTATTCCCCAGTTTGATGGCTGTCAATCTGTTAGAAAGAGAGGCGCCCCGCCCTCGCAGTATTAGTTCTTTCATCATTCTCATTCTCTTATACACGTATCGTTCGTTCCCAACACAATCATAACCCACCCTTGTCCGACCCTACCATCCGCGCCTATCCGACCCTACCATCTAAGTCTTAAAGTTAGGGAATAACCTACCTCCTCTCCGGCCTCCGCGCGGCGTTCCCGGATGGTGCCTGCGCACCGGCTCTTAGCCTCGTCCAGAAGCTCCGCCAGCCGGACCAAGTCGCCGGATCGAGTCCTGCAAATCGCAACGAAGATTAGCATCACCGCCAGCACCATGGCAGCTGACTGGCAGAGATATGCAGACAAACGAAGTTATACAAGTTAATCCTTTTAAAATACTAATACTAGTAATAAATACCAATAACAATAAATTAGCCTCCTAAATTACCTTCGAATTTCCTAAGAAACGTAAGTTTTGACGATGGGATCATGGTCCGCTCGCACTCCTGGACCGATAAATTCCCCCCACTTCTTGTTCCTATCGGTGAGCAATGGAGAGAGAATTAGCACACTAAATACCTTCGCGAGATATTTTCCTGTCTGTGGGTGCCTGTCAGACGGTTCCTGGCCCCTGGGCTCTGGCCATATGCCCCTCCCTTTCTCACGCACGTTAATGGCCTCCCTTTGTGCGCACCTGAAGCGCTTGCCGTCCTCGCCAAGGACCAGCCCAAAGCCCACGTGCGAGACCTTGGCTCCCCCGTCCACCAGCCAGCCGGCCTTCTTGGCGGTCGAAAAGACCTGCTCGAAGTGCTGCGACTGGCCCACGTCTACCGGGAAGGGGGACATGCAGAGGTGACGAGGGAAACCGGGGCCACAGGCAAGAAGGTGAATAAGCAGATCCATACACTTAAAATGTGGCGGGGCTATGTACGAGGTTGCAGCTGGAGATCGACACAGTAGCTCACGTGGCTCAACTCCTCCACCATACCTACCCGTCACGTAGATGATCCAGTCCGCCTTCTCCTCATTAACGCGGTGCTTGATGGCCGCCAAGTCAGTGGTGGCGTAGAGAAAGCCGCCGTCCCCCTTCTGCACAATGAGCGGAACCGGGTGGCCCTCGAGGAACACGCATAGGGCCCCCTGATCAATTGTAGCCACGCCGCGCTCCTTAAGCTCCTCCACAACGCCCTGCACAGGGAAGCATATAAGGGGCGATCCGCGTTAGGGAGGGACCGAAGGACACAGGGCAGTAGGGGCCACTCCTATTCACATAAAGTACCGGCAGCAAGCAAGGCCCCTTCCAGTCTTGCTCACCAGTTGTTTACTCCTGCCCTTCCCTGCCTCACCCACCAGCCCTACCACTTACCTTTCCCTACAGCATTACACAGCCCCCCAAGCATTGCCTTGCTCGCACGAAGATGTGCTGGCATGTAACCCCTAATTGTACGATTTCACTCGCCCACCTCTTATATTCACACGGCACCAGTTTACCCAAGAGACGCCACATGACCCCTAGCACGTATCCGGACTCTTACCACGACCCACAGCACCCCACCAAACCCACCTGCGGGCGCCTGGAGTGCGGTCCGCCCAGATTCCGCCATTCGCCAAACCGCCGCCCGTGTCCGACCCGACCCAGCCCAAGGACACCTCACGCTGTGGGCTCCTGGAAACGTGTCTCCACTGTCCCTCCTCTAAACCATTCAAAAGCCAACCTAAAAGACTCTGGCTTCCATCCTTCTGCCCCTTCACTTACCCTTCCCCGCACTGTGTCCTACCTTGAGCATAGGGTTGTAAAAGGACTCCCCCCGCTCCTGAAGCTTAACCCCCAGTCGGCTGTAGATGGCCTCAAACTCCCGCCGGGACGCCGCACAGATGCGTTCCCACGCGGCGAGGCTCCCGGCGTCGCCTGAGACCGTAGACAGCCGTAGGATTGTTGGGGCAGGGATGGGAGCTATTTAGCAGCATAGCATCGTTATCGACTGGCCAACATGTGCAAGAGGCGCGGGCGTAGGTTTGTCTTCGGGGGTTACTAGCCTCCCGCACCTGTCCAAAAGGGATGCGATGCCGCCATGAGTTCCAAAGATATGCAGATATATAACACACTTGCCTCTCTGCCATCCCTTACCAAATACCGTGTATTCGACACGGACGGTGGCCATTTGGAGTTCATCCTGGCCCTTATTTTCCACAACGCGCGCACGTGCCAGCCGTCCTAAACATAGTCAATGGGGCCAAGCACCTAGGCACAGCTCACGCACACAAGAGCTGTAATTGTTGCACAGGATTCGTGCGGCTCCTATAACTGCGGCTGTGGCTATCAAGCCCATCCGCACGATACATATGAGCATCGCCCCCCCCCTGTGGGTTTTTCATGTCAACGGCGCCGTCACCGTCCCCACGAAGCACCTCCGGCCCTTACTCCACCGCAACGAGACCCACGTACCGCCCTGCAGCCGGGTGACCGCCTCACGCGCCCGCGTTTTGAACTCCTCCTCATCGTCGAAACGCTTCTTGGCAGCGCGGTACAGCTCCTGATGGGGTAAAGCACAGCAGGGGCAGATGGACAAGAGCAGCAGCAGGGAGAAAGCAAAGCGCGCTCGCAACGAAACTTCTGATTGGTGTACAAGCTCCTGCGGCTGCAGCTAGGATAATAACGAGACCATTAAGCATTGCGGAAGGGATCGCTCCCCACGCCCTGACTGCAAACCCAGCCATCAAACACGGACAGCCTTGAGGACTGCTGATCCCTTACAGCCCATGCCTTGAACCACACGCGTTTAATGAAGGAAAACGTCGGCCCGGTAACACGCTTCGCTGCCGGGCCTCATGGATCTCAACTCATAGCCTTGCCACTTTCAATCGCAACCACAAGCTCCTCGCGCACAGTGGCCCTAAACTGCCCTCCATCGATTTGTGAAGGCCGAGCACCCCTCCTTTCTTTTAGAGTCTCCTTTCCCCTTTACTTACTTTACCGTGCGACGCATCGCTGCTCCCCTCCGAAACCTCCGAAACTATCTCCCGTTTCACTTCACTCCTCGACCCTGTCAAACCCACATCGTTAACGCTGCTCTCTCCGCACCTCGCTCTGAGGTGCGGCTCTAATGAACCCGTGGCCAAGCGGCTAGATTAGAACCCGCGGCCCTAGGGCTTAGGTCCATGAAACCTGACAGCACGCTCGGCTTTGGACGCCGAGTTCTATGTCCCCCCCTTCGCCCCTACGCCCCTTGGTACTCGCCCCCTATCATGTCAGCCCAGGATTCGACGGCTCGTCCTCCTAGAGCCCCAACCTCCACCCTTAAGTCCCTGTGCCTGTACCGCTGTTGAACCAGCTCCGTGAAACCCACCCATGCCCCAGTTCCAACCTGCAGATCCGACACATCCTCGTCCATATCCTTGTCATCGCCTCCAGCCGCTACTCGCGCCTGCCGGGCGTCTGCCATATGCTCAATCAGCATTCCGAACTGGGTGCCCCAATCACCCACGTGGTTCAACCGCAGGACATCCGACCCACAGTACTCGAAGATGCGGCACAAAGTATCACCTGAACGGCCCGTCCGTGAAGTGAAGCGAGGCGGGGGCGGGGCGAAAGAAGGGAAAGGGAGGGAAAGGTTGGATACGTCGAACAGCAAACATATGGCGTCATCAGGTTGCATCATCCAGAGGTGACAAATGAAGCAGCGAATATAACGAATGATAATGACCGCAGACCGGGCGGAAACGGATGATGAACTCGGCCCATGGCGGTTGAAATCTGTGGCTTGTAAGGGGACTTCCCGGTGGCAGAAAAAAGCGATAAGTATGGGTGGAAAATGGGTGCGATAGTGGAAGGGCCGGGGCCTCTCACCGCCTTAAAAATGGCTTCTCCAGTTGTTCTCACGAAGGGCAGTAATTTCAGTTTCCCCCCTATTCCGCAGCCCATCGCGTGCCGAGGCAAACGGCTTGAGTACTCATCTACGGCATACCGTAGAACGCCCAGCCGCAGCGCGACCCACATCGTGTCTTCACACCGAGCAAAGGCGTCCAGCATTCCCCTTACCAATGATTGTGGACCGCAGGTGCCCCACGTGCATCTCCTTGGCTACATTGGGGCTGCTGAAGTCAATGATGACCTGCAAAGCCGCAGGAATGAGCAAGATGGTCTAAATTGAGGAAGGCATCTGGCCTTTCGGGGCTATACGAGGTTTTCAGAAACGCCCTCCCGCTTAAGGTGCAAGAGATGGGTACTTAATAGGTTGGCAATCAAGCGACATACATAGGTACCCTGAGCCTCATGACCCAGCTGCCCCGCCCGGCAGGCTCACAAGATGGACTGCATCGTTACAGTCGCACCATTGGCCAAGCAAATGACACAGGTGCCCACATGGTGCGATGCATCAGGGATGTGGGTTCTGCAGCTTTGTTACGCGCCGACGTCCCCTTCCTCACCTTCTTGCCGGCGTAACCGGTAGGCGCCCAGCCTGCTAGGCCGCTCACCAGCATGCAACTCAGCCGCTTGGAGACGAAGTCACGGCTGAGGCGGATGTTGATAAAGCCTGGACCGGCCAGGCTGGTATCCGCAACCAGATCATTCGTCGGCAAGGCGCCAACAATGGCGGTCGCAACGTCGCGCGGGGCTTTAGGCGCATTAGGGGTGCCTTTTAGCTTCCCGAACAAGGCCATCGCATTGTTACATTGGTAGTCACCGTTTTTAGCGTTATTGCAAGCCGCAACGACGGGGTCGGCGGCGACGCTCGGAAAAGAAAGCGCAAGGGCAGTGCGGAACAGATCTGAAAGCTCTCCACGGACGCTGCCACACGCAGTCTTTTCTGATGACATGGTCACGGTCGGCGGGCCTGACCGTGGAGCTGCGCCGGTGGAAATGGCGGCCCTTTGAGCCTCTGTTCTCACGGGTACGACCTGATGCTCAGCAGAGAATTTAACCTGAGAAATAGATGACAAGGCGAGCTGAACCAGGTGCAGCGCACGCCGGGTGTTAGCAAAAGGGGTCGTCGGTGCGATGAAACGACGACTTGTGGTTGGGACAAATGGGCGTGAATTGTACGTTGGTGACAACATCGGAAGACAAGCTGTGAACGGTTGTCTGTTTGTAAGTTAGCGTCGCATGAATGCGGGATTTGCAGCTGTCGCAAGCCCGGTTCTACCCACGTACGTCAAGGTTAACAGTTTCTAGGGCATATTCAGCTTTCCCTGCTCTTAATAAATATTTTTATAGCAGTAATTATTATCACGTACAGATTGATTGATTGGGCGAGAACTGGCCAACTAAGGAGACTGTGACCCTTCATCTATTTAATTGCCTTTTGCAAGGCTTTTCCTTCTTTCAACATTACGACTTGCAACACGGTCCATAAACCTAACACGTGCATAACACTTCTGCAGCGCGGATAGTGTACCCTCTTAGCCATGTCCTCTTAAAGCCGGCTTACGGCCAATACATGACTCATGGTGGATACGGGCAAAAGCCCTGAACCTTTTCCAACGGCAGATGACATGGATGGCACTGCGCAGGTCAGTGTACCCGCCAAGCCTCAACCAGTTTTCCAGCACAGGCTTCCGTAAGAACCCCCAAACCCTGAGGGACGAAGACATGCGCGGGTTTCACCCACCGACGATGATGCAGCTTGGGGTGTGCACGATGTTGTTGTCCGTGCCCTTGGGGTTTCCTTTTTGTTCGTGTCTGGAGTTTGTTTGTTCGTTCTGCAGCTTCTAATCACTGAAAACGTCTCTAATGTGGATTCGATCATTCTTTGGCATCCCAGGGGTTCAAAATGTGGGCCCTAGACCGCAAACTCACTTTTGGGGGTTTCTAAAGAGAGCCGCCTTTCGAAGGCTCTAACTCTACACCCCTGCCTCGTGTCCCCAGTCGCTATTTTCTTTCATACCCTACCCCTCCTTAATTTGTCGCCGCGATGACTTCAATCTGCGTCACCTTTCTTTTCAAACAAATTTCCAGCACAGAACTTCCCCTTGATGTCCTATAATCATTTTCTTCACCTTATCCACACTGGCTGATCCCCCGCCTCCCGCCCCAATCTCCAGGCGCTTAAGCGCCGCCGCATGGGCTCAGCCAGCGTCACCCCCGCCACGTCCCCTCACACGAGCCAGGTTGGTCCCAACAATGATGGTATCAGCCTGGGTGCAGTCGCCGGGCTGCCTATGGCCACCGACGGAGCGGAATCCCAGCCCGCCAACTCTGCGCCGCCGGGGCTGCCGGGCACCCCTGGCATGTCGCCTCCTCCGGCGGTGCCTATTGGCAAGGGCGCCAAAGTTGTCGGCAAAGGCGGAAACCTAATGCTCAGTCGCAGCGCCACTGCCAATAAGGCCAAAGGTGCCGGCGGCAGCAACCGCGGCAGCGGCAGTGGACGGGGCGGCGGGATGGGGCTGGACGACGCTATGGACTCGGGAACCATCCTGGTGCAGGGAAAGTCGGGGAAGGTGAGCTGGGAAAGAAACCAAAACCTGTACTTGAAGATCGGAGGGCTGAAACCAAAGCTTCCGCTATGAAATGGCGGGGGAGTTGAAAAAGAATCGTCCTTGATCTCGTAACCTACATGCTGTCCCCTTCATCCGTCCAACCTTGTCCCCCATCCATGCCGCTGTTCTTCTCTCCTTCCCTGACCTCACTCTTAACCCTACCTGACTCCTGTACGCACAGGTTCGCCTGCCCCTGGACATCGGCACCCGTGTGGATTGCAAGTGGCGCGAAGGGGGATACCACACGGTGCGGGTCATTGAGCGGCGCAACCTAGACGACCCGGGCGACCCGCGGGCCTGGGACTACTACGTCCACTACATCGGGTGTAAGTCAGGCCGCATTTAACGCCGTGTGACTTCTTAATCGGAAAAACCTGGCGTGTGGTACCGGTCGACAGACCGCGATTGAGCATACATACCCTCGTGACCCCCTTTTTTGTTTCTAACTGCGGCGCTCCCAAGGATGAGGATGAGTTGCCCGAAAGTCCATGGACCCAGGGGCTGCGCACAGCGCCAACACATGGTCTTCGGTCAAGCATCACGCGGAGAGGCGTGTATGTTACCTCATCCCCAGTCGCATGGCAAATGCTGTCTTCCCCTACATAGGTTTAGAACACGGGCAACGGCAGAGCTTGCCCTCCTCCCCCGCTACCGCTACCGCTACTCGTTACCCTGGCGTTCTCATTTCCCATTTAGCAACGCCTCCTGAACTTGCAGTCATATCTTTTGGTTGATAAATCCTCACCAAGCCATCAATACCTTTAACCATATATAAATGGTCACTGTCTTTACGTTGTCCCAGTCAACCGGCGCATGGATGATTGGGTGACGATGGCCCAGCTGGATCTAAGCACCGCGGAGGTGGAGCAGCAGCTGGATGGTCCAGCAGACAAGTGGGTAGGGTACTGGGCTATCGGGATTGGGTTCCTTACTAGAAAGGCGTTTCTGTTAACATAGCCAAAACCGTTGGGCTGGCGTGGAATGGGGGGCCTAGAAATCCTCAAGCACAGGCATGGGCACCGGGCTCGGTAATGGGAGCTGGAGTTTATGCGAGGGGGGGAAGGGGGACATGAGCAACGCGGCTCATGGATGCGGTTATGTCGCAGTGGTGGGTCAGCTCAAAAGGGAGAGACTCGGGATCCCTCGGGCGGCTGAAGGAGAGGACTCCCTGGTGTTGGGTGTTGGCTAGGAAGCAAGTGGAGGCGAGCCAGGCCCGCCCCGATCTTGATGGGTTTGCCCATCGCGATGGAGTACTGGATATTGGTGCTTGTTTGGGTTTGGAGGTTTTTTGGCGTTGACTTTAATTTGGATGCTGGTTTTTGTGTGGCGGTTTTGGCCGACGGCTGGCTTTTGCCATTTGGGTTTCTGCTTCACTGCGCTCCTGGACTGAGGTGTCCGGGAATTCGGCTGGATGGACGTATACCGCCACAGCATGATATAGCACCATATCTCTCTGTATATATGTATGTGTGTGTATATGTATATGTATATATACATGTATGTTTTTTTATACATATATAACCTGAACAACGAGTGGCATGGACAGGATTCAATCGGGATAATGATAATTGACAACTGCGATGATAAAGTCGGCCTCCAGCCGCTGTAACACACTCCAAGGTTGCGGTGAAGGCGGCGGACGCACAAAGCTGCCGAAGCTGGCGTCTTGGACCAGGGCCAGTGTGCCTCCTGTCGCTCTGTTCCTCTCGCCATCGCGTGATTGGTTGCCTCTGCTTCGTATCGCTGCGTCTCTTCGCAGAAAGGGCCAGAAAAAGAAGGTAGCGGCGGAGGAGCACGACAGCGATAGCGAGCACGCGGATTTTGACCCAAATGCACTACGAGAGCACGAGGAGTTCACAAAGGTAGGTAACTGGAGGCGCACGTGCGCGCATGTGTGCATGCGTAAAATGTATATGTGCAGATGTAAGCATCTGTTCTGATAGGAAAGAATATGGACGCCGAAGCGCATCATTCGTTTGCTTTTAATGTGTGTACATCATATGCATCTGTCAGACTGAGGCGCATTCAGCCACCCGGCGCCTGCACTCTTTACCAACCCCTGGCACATGCTGTCTGTTTACCGCTGCCCTTCCTTCACGTCGAATGTAAACTTTGGCCCTTTGACCTGCCCCACTTCGGGGTGCTCACTGTTGCGTTGTCGTTACCTTTTTGGAACCCTAGGTGAAGAATATCGAGACCATAGAGCTGGGCCGCCATCAGATGGATACGTGGTACTTCTCACCCTTCCCCCCCGAGTTCAAGGACTGCAAAAAGCTCTACTTTTGCGAGTTCAGCCTTCACTTCTTCAAGCGCCGCTCGCAGATGCTGCGCCACATGCGCAAATGCGGCATGCGTCACCCGCCCGGCAACGAGATCTACCGCAAGGATAACATATGCATGTTTGAGGTGGGACGAGGAAGGAAAGGAAAGGAAAGCCAGGGAATCCAAACACGTGAATGTTCAGATGGGTGTCCGTTTCTTTGAGTTTGAAGCAGAATCCTTGGCAATCCTTGGCCTCCGCCCCTAAGACCCACCTCCGGTTGCCCCGTCGAGATTGGATGGGATACTGGGCCTTAGTGAGGAGTTAAGAAAGTGGTAGCGGGACCATGGGGATGGGCGCTTCTAAGGAGAACCGATATCTCTCGCCTTATTTTCTTCCCACCTTCAACCTTCCCTTACGCCAACCTTAAAAGATACCACAGCATTTTCCTCCACATCCTGATTTGCTCAGTACCACCTGCTCATTGGAGGCTTATGTATTCCAAGCAGGCTAAACTGATGTCTGTTTCTCGCTTATTTGGTTGCAATCCCCCAGGTGGATGGCAAGAAGGAGAAGGCGTTTTGCCAGCACCTGTGTTACCTTGCAAAACTGTTCCTGGACCACAAGACGCTGTACTACGACGTGGACCTCTTCCTCTTCTACATCCTCTGCGAGCTGGACGACCGAGGGGCTCACATCGTAGGATACTTTTCCAAGGCAAGGGATCCGCCTGGGGCCCTTTACCACCAGCCACCAGCCAAAGGCCCTGCATCGCTGTCGGGGTGAACCCTGGGAGGCTTTATTTGCGCATTGTTGAGTTTCTTGACACCACGGCACAGCCCACTGATACCTGGACGGGGATGGACCTCTCACCTTCTCTTAGATTGTGCATTGATTATGAAGGCAGGAAGGATTATGAGGATTATTGGCTGGCCCCGTATCCGGGTTCACCTGACATACTGCGCGATATACTGCACGCTCTGTATGTCTGCGTGTCCTATATATGTTACATATATAAGGTTCTTCAGGCTTTTCCTGACCAGGCCGCCCTCTGCTGTCACAGCACACTCGGCCCTGTTCATGTTACATCGTGCTATGCGGTGCTAATGCATTCTTTACCGGTCACGATGTGCCGTCCGTTGGTCCCGCAGGAGAAGTGCAGTGAGGAGGGCTACAACCTGGCTTGCATCCTTACCCTGCCCGCTTACCAGCGCAAGGGCTACGGCAAGTTCCTCATCTCCATGAGCTATGAGTTGTCAAAGCTTGAGGGAAAGGTGTGTGAGGGAACGCATGCGGGACCTGGGGAGATGTTCGGAAGAGGGAACTGGATACCGCTGCTGCTGCTGGTCTTGGAACTATCGTCAACCGATTTCGATCGGGCAATGCGTCTCCCGCCAACGAACTTACATTGTCTGCCCGCAGGTAGGCACCCCCGAGCGGCCGCTCTCCGACTTAGGCCGTGTGTCGTACCACGGCTACTGGACCCGCGAGCTGCTTGCAATCCTGCGCGCCACAGAGTGCTCTATTTCCATCAAGGAGTTGTCCGAGGAAACCGCCATCAAGATCGACGATATCATTAACACGCTGCAAACGCTGGGCCTGATCCAGTACCAGAAGGGGCAGGTGGGCTAGTGGCGTGCGTGCGTGCGTGCGTGCCAGTTTAAATCCTTGGCCCCTGGGCCACCGACGCACAGCAACAGAGGCAAACGCCATGCGTGCGGATAGGCAAACAACGTCAAACACGTTTCCACCGAAGGTGGGAAAAGGGTGGAATAGGTGGGCTTAACGAGGGCAAGGCGCTCAGCAAAAATGGCTCAGAAACATCGAAATCAGGGTGGTAACGCGATACGGTGGGCAAGAGCCAAGAAGACCTCTTCCACGGACGCCTTCCCGTGCTAGTGCGGTCCGTGTGACGAGCTGCTCTGGGAAGGGATCGCGGACTTTTGCGTGGCAGCATGTCTGTATATGCCGTAGTGAAAATGTACCGCCATATCACGGTGCTCTTTAGATGTTCAGCAGCTCGTAGAATCGGCCAATGCCATTGCAACAGAGATACCTTGGTCCCCCACGTTTGCAGCACGTCATCTGCGCGGCGCCCTGGCTTATCGAAAAACACCTCAAGGCAGCCGGTGGTCCCGGGCTGGCGGTGGACCCCAGCAAGATCGTGTGGACGCCATATAATGCCGAGCGTGACTACGCCAACTTCGGGCGTTGAGCATGCTAGGAGGAGACGGGCGAGGAAAGGCTGTGGGAGTTGGGTCCTCCCGTTAATGTTTTAAGAGATCGCGTCATTGACTTTAATGGCTCCGATCAAAAACATGCGAGACTAGGGGAAGTTGACAGCAGGTAAATGTCCAGTGTGAGTTGTCCTGCTGTAGCTTTTGGAGCGGAATGTGGCGTGCTTGAAAGATGTTAACCCTGGGGTTTTCCAGAATCTGATGTTGGACTAGTATTTTAGTTGTAAAATGTTGGGTTTGCAGCATTCATAATGGACTTCAGCGTTTCTTGGCTATGACACCCTCGCTGCAAGCGAGAGCCAAGGTCATCTTTGGAACCATTTGGAATATCACGGAGACGCTATCATTTAATAATCTGTTTAGCATCGCATTGCATTTGCTTCGTTACCTTATGTTCCCCGAGCTTGCACGGCGTGCTGGCTGGATCCCAACTTGCCGTGAGGGATGGCTTCTAATCCTGTTAGGCACTTTATATATGCTTCAATCAGTACATCGCGTTGGTATATTTAAGCATTCATTTTATAGGTTTAACTAAAGCAACAGCTGACATCTTGCAACACACTTCCCGCTTTCCTTGAGGACTGGGGGTTATACCACTATTGCACTTTTTGTAGGTCATATTTGTTAATCTGACCCATCGGATCGATGCACACGTTCCTTATTATACAACAAGTTGCAGTAGGGCTTCGTTAGGTAGGACCTCAAATTGAAGGACGACTGAGGCGAAAGTTCTTGTGATTTCCGCTTAACCTAAAATTTGAAGTATTTCTACTGAGCTCAGTTGTGGAATGTCCTGGCGCGATCGAGGTGGCCGCAACATGGCCCCGCCAGCCGAATACAGCACGTATGATGACTCTGGCGACGCTTACGGACAGCCTAAAAAACGTGTCACTAGACCTCAACAACAAAATTCTGGTGATCGGGGCCAGCGTTTCGACGTTGCCCCTCTGAGCACGAGGCAGCGACATGGCTATCAGGACGAGGCCAGCTATGGCTATCAAGCATCGGCTGATCAAAGATCATACAGAGCGCCATACGCTACAAATAATTATCGATCCAGTTACGATCACCAACGGCAGCAACCGGAGACAGCTCAGCCGGGGGCAGTAACAGAGCGCGGCACGAGATGGAGTGGGGGCCATGGGCACTACCAAAGTGGCTCTGGTGGTGGTCCTATGAGCCGACCTCCAAGCTCAGGAAGTGGCTATGCGGGCAGAGGGAGCCGCAGCCGTTCGCGCAGGAGCAGTGGTAGCGGGGGAGGGGGCGGCAGCGTCGGAGCTAGTGGCAGCGGCAGCGGTGGTGGTGGCAGCTGCCACGGCGGGAACGGGCGTGCAGGTAGTGCCGGCAGTGGTATCAACGGCGGCGGTGGCTTCATACGTTATCTGAGCAACCCAGGACGGCAGCCAAGCGCCGCCGTCGCTCAAAATGTTGGCGCAGCTTGTGCAGCATCGGGATTCCCCTCTAATGCCCGGGTGCGGGCCCCCTACATGGCGACTGTTGGATCTAGTGACCAGCCCGAGCAGCCTGCTACCGACACCGATGTGCCCAGTAACCCCAACTTCATTACGCCGGCCTTCCCGCAGGCTCCACGCACACGTGAGTCTCTGAGTTTAGGCTCCTTCAGGAGTACGTCTGCGGCTACCCCTGCCAGAGTAAGCGGTCCTAAAAACGCGAACCCAGATCTCCGCAGTTTGCTGCTGGCGGGTACTGTATAGTGGCCGCCAATGGAAACGATGGACTTTCCCGCAAAGAAAAGAAAGTGTTCCGCTGCTCTCCCCCCTCAGGTACCGACAGTTGCAACAGCTGGGCATTGATGATTGAGGCGGGCTGCCAGACGCTGGAGGCTGTGGTGGGGCCCTTCCTCGAGGGGGTACTTATTGAGGTGGGTTTACTGTGCTGGGATATGGGAGGATGGCAGCCGGGGGAACACCGGCTGAGTTTAAAACCGAACGGCCTGAAGGGTTCGATAAGGTAGACCCCATCTGCATTTCGTTTCCCGTTTCTTAGGAGAGCGCGTCTTGTGCGCGAAATCGCGGTTGCTTTTGTTTGACACCGTCTTCCGCTTTGTTGTGGAAGGAATTACGTTCATTCCTTTCCCTCCTGACCGCAGCTGTTCGGCGAATGCTGGGAGCGTGAGCTCTACAATCTGGGTCTGTCACTGCCGCCTTTCACTGCAGCAACTTGCGTGGATTTGGTTAGTCGCTGCAAGCAGCTGCATGTGAGAGGAGGGAGCGGGCGTGGCGCGCCTGGAGACGGGGTTTTGGACCGAGGATGTTCCCGGCCACTTGCATATGTGGCCACGTAGGGTTATGCTAGGGGTTTGTGGCACAATGTCGGTCGCTGGGGTCGAGTTGCCCATGCCTTGGTCGCGATGCTTAGCGGGGTCCCTATGCTGATGGTTCTTTATTATTGGAGGAAAGGAGGCATCAATTCGGCTATTTCAACTATAAGGTTGTTTGGAGGACAACGAGGGAAGAGCCGTCTTGGCTCAAAGAGCATGTTAAGGTCCTTTATTTGTGTCTCCTATTGTATATGGGTTCTTCCCCCGGTCCACCGTGCGACACTCGCCCATGCTCCTGCCCACATTCCTACCCGTCAGGAGCGGCTACCGATTACCATCCACAAGCGAGTGGAAGCTGTCGGGAAGGTGAGAATGGAGCTCGTTTCTGTGTCGTCTACTTATAAGCTGTGTCGCACGAGAGGCCCGCGTGGAGGGCTTCAAGGAAAGTCGTCTTCCTCCCCAAGCTCAAGCATCCGCGTACCAGAAGCTCTGCCATAACCCATCCGTCTGTGTTGATAACCTTCCGTCCCGACTCCAGGCCACTGCCGCGCTTACGAGCAATGCCGCTTCCTTGGAACCTGAGGACGTGACGGCGGCACAAACTGCCATGAAGGGCATGCTGCAGGTGTGGCAGAAGAGGCGGAACGCAACTGATCCTGGGTTCCGATCTGCACATGCGTCGTCTCGCTACGTAGGCCCTTTCATCCGG
The DNA here is from genome assembly GCA_030268105.1 of Volvox africanus. Lineage (NCBI taxonomy): Eukaryota > Viridiplantae > Chlorophyta > Chlorophyceae > Chlamydomonadales > Volvocaceae > Volvox > Volvox africanus. The sequence continues at coordinate 3,852,173 of BSDZ01000004.1, read as the reverse complement.
TCTGGTAGCCAGGGCGGGGGAGGACCCGCAACACGCTGGCTTTGACTTGCGATCCAAACCAAGCTAGGCTTTTTATGGGGCATCTAAAATAACGAACCTCGGAATTCTGTTTCCCCTTTCCCTACACCAAACCATCGTTTGCACCGAAAGGACGTTGGCGCTGTTCTAGATCGCTTAGCTCCAAATTGATCAATTCAGTATCATAGTCTCCCCCCCATCCTTCTTCCGGGAATCAGAAATGCAGCATCTCTTGTGTTCTGTGATCCGCAGGACTGCATAAAGGCTGTCAAGATACCCAGCCTACTGGGGGCGGGGTCTCGCCAGTTCCGGGCATTCACGTCGGAGTTGATACCGCACGCGGAATCCAACTTGCTGTACTACGAAATGCTCCTCGTGGTACGTGGGAGAGTTACTGACTTACTGGATGAGGGCGGCTGGGTGGCCAATGTGCGGTGGCTTATTCTTGAAACCTCAAGGACACGGTTGATTGAACAGAGTTAGCCGCCGTTTATCTTCGATTGTGTGATGACGCTTTCCGCGGCCTTAGTTAATTCCATAGATGCCGTGTTGTTCGATGGGTACGACTTGCCCGTCTGGGGAAGCACACGCGCACTCTCCGCAATGGCACGACAGACGTTGTGCTTTTCCCCGCTATGTATGAGGTAAAATGAGCGGACCTGAAGCTGAGCACCAGGAAATCTCCGTTTATTGCACGTGAATAATTAAATCCTTTGTTGAGAACGCCCACTACCCGCTCATCACAGGACTGCTCGGAGGCTGCTGCTGCGCGCCAGCAGGTGCGTGCCGCCGCGGCTCAAGGGTCAGAAGGCAGTGTGGCTGCGGGTTTGGAAGTGCCGGCGGCGACTTCCTAAAAACCTGCTGGTCCCCGCAGAGGCTGCATGAAGGGCATGGAAGGCCGATGGCTCCTCTACCATGAAGCTATTCGTGCTAGCTGGCGGGCCTCGGTTTGCGTGGGGATGGAGGCGACCCCGACACGTGCAATAGCCTCATCCTGCAATACTCAGTGCCGTGCGTACCGGTACCTTCCTCTGAACCCTTGTCAGCCCATGCGAAGGGCTTTTACGTAGCAGGCAAACATTTCAACTTGAGGCCCCCTCCAGGGCCCCCTGTTGGATCTAAGGCATGTCTGAGACGCCGAGACAGCCCCAGAGCGCAAGTTCGCCAAGGTGGAGGAGATAGATGTGGATACGAAAGAGGGTGTCGTGCTGTGTGTATGCAGGTGCTTAGGCTCCAGATCCGGACCGATCGGGTTAACTCTGATGTAGGATGCAGTGCAGGCAGTGATCAGAGGGATCGTCGGATTCTTCTCTCTCGGTTCTTTCAAAAAAGGACTGTTTCGTTTGGGATTCTTCAATCTGCATCTCAGCTGCGTTTTGCGGATCCGCTCCGTCGTGAAGGGAAGGAGGACTATGTAGTGCGGTGCTTCACTATGACCTAGTTCAGTGCATTTGGCCAGGAATGGTACACATGCGCGTTTGCATGGCCGCCATAGGCGCGGTATTTTCATATTGAGTGTGGATTGCAACGGTCGCGGCCTGGTGGCTGCGGCCACCGGCAATACCAGGATAACACTGGAACCCCAGGACGTCAGTTCAGCAGGTGGGTTGGTGTCTGTTTGACAACGAGGACGCGAAGCTGGATTGGCTTCCGGCATCTTAAGCGGAAGCCCTCCCTTTCGTGGTAATGGGCGTTTCGTGCCGTATTTATATCGAGCCAGAAGCTGTGGGGGACCCCTGGGAACTGCTGTCTTTCGCAACTTGTTTGCAGCAGCACATGCAATAGGGATGTGGTGGTTAGCCGACTGTCGGTAACGTATGGGCGACCTGGCCATTAATATGACCTTGGTAGTCGGAAGCTCGTCTTGTCATTCCACTCATACCTGTTGGTATTGGGCCTTAGCGAGCGTCGTCTCATAATGGTACGGTGCAAATGGAGGCCGTTAATGAGCCTAACGTTCACATATGTTAGTGAGTGCATCTCTGCTAGGCGCTGCCTTCCTCATCTGGTGGTGGTGAGCAGGGTTGCAGTGAACAAGGTTTGCGATCGTGCATGACAGCCCATAAAACAGGCTGTGGCAGTCTACAATCCCGGCTATGGCGTAGAACTTACTTGGGTCCATGGCAAGTGGCTCAGGTCGAGTCCAAATAACGCGATGATGGCAATCCCTTGTTTTTGTAGGCTTAGCAACTTAAGGTTAACGATGATTGCGAAGTTTAGACACTGGTATAAATTTGGAGGCTGTACACTGAAGTAATCGCACACCAACACATATTCTTTACGAACGGGAGCGTGGAGAGAACGAATTGTAGTGCGGGAAGGTGGAGTGGCTTGAAAGAGGCCAGGAATCCCCACAGCAGTTATGCAGTCCGCATCCGGGTTGGCGAGCAGGCAACATGGTGCAGAGAGACGAGGCGACCAATTTGCGGGGACTGTGTGAGGGACAGCTGGTTGACGCCTTAACCCTAGTGTCGGTTTGTCAGGCACTTTCGCAGAGCCGTTACAGACACGATGTTCTGATGTTTTGTCCGCGCGGGCACGGGGCAAGCGCATCTCAGCTAGTCTGCGGAGGTGCGCTGGCCACACCGGCGCACCGGCAGACGGTTGAATGAATATCTGATGACACTACAGCACTTAAGGATCAACATGAGACGGAGAGCCGGATGCAAAAGCAACACGCCACCTTCCTCACGTCGCATACAGTACACCACGGGAACCACCTCACGAAGTGTAAGGAACTGGGCACGCTGACACGAGGAAAAACCATGCACATACGCACAAACGTCAAGCTGCTCCCGTCTAGCCCAAGCACACACAAACGATAACTACCGACACCGCGTGTGCGTGTGTGATACCACGTCCCAAAGGACGAGTAACGTCTCGTGAAGACAACTCACAACATGCCGTAGCGCGTCTCGCATTTATAACTCATGATCAAGAGCTAACCCACTTGACATACACCCGATGTTTGCCCGTACCGTATCTTCGCGTAATGCCACAGAAGGACGACGTGCTGCCGGTGCGTCGCTGCGACGGTGGCACGGCCCGCCGACGGCCCCAGAAGCCCCACGTTCACCCGACCACACAAAACATAAAGATCGCTCGCTGCAAAGAAGAAGGTTGGAACTACAGGAAAAGGTTGCGTCTGTCCTTGCACTTAAAATACCCTTTAAGATAACTGGGAGAGGACCGAAGACAAGAAGACTGAGGTGTTAGGGTAGGAGAAAACGAGAGGCATACACGCAAACATTGAGAAAGGGACAAATCAATCGTACAACTATTCTCTCGAGAGGGATATAAGATAAGATGCTAAATCAATCAAGATGCAACACCATCACTGCAAGGATGGTACAACCGTCAAAAAGGCTTGGAATCAATCAATCAAGCCTCAGACGACGGCAATATATATGTCCCACCCATCGCAAGGGGTCTTGCATGCTACGCAACTGAGCAAAGACAATAGTACCGATGGAGAGAGGCAAGGTGAGCGCGCGCAGGAATGACAACCCCGTGGCCCGCCACGCGCATTGCACAATAGACACATATAAACCGCGGATACGTGGGGAAAACGGAAAGAGAGACTGTGCGACCAAACTGCAGACCACATGTGAAAGATTCCCCCTTAAGCCGTCGAGTCGATAGCGCACGACACAATAGCGCTGGGTGCGCCGTGTGCCCATGCTCCCTCCCCATCGCTTCCTCCGGACCAAGCAACCCTGCCATACACCCAAGCGACATCACGCTAACAAGATCCTTCACACAGGAACCGCCATTGCAGACGCACATTTCACCTAACACGTCGAGATAGACGAGAGAACCTGACGGAGAGCGTGAAAACCAGCGTCCACCAAAATCGCTAAGGCAGGTAATAGTAGCTGCGGTCGCAGTCGCAGTCGCAGTAGTAGACGGCGGCTGCGGCGGTAAGTAGTGTCACCACATCCGCCCTGAAGGAACAAGATAACCGACATTATACTGCCACCACCATGACCAGCACGCCCTCATCACCCGCCTTGATGCCCTTCTGCGCCTCCCAGGGCTGAGAGTTCCGCTTGCCTCCTCGCTCTATCAACAGGTGCATGCACGATGCTGCATGCCTAGGGCGCCGATGGGCAATGAACCCCATGCGCACCCATAGGTACACACCAGAAAAGGCGACAAGAAAAACACAACCTGCGTCGTGCGCTACACACGCATGTGTCCTTAAAAACTTGCCCCACCTTACGACGAAGAGCAGCGCCGTTCCTCCGGCGCCGCCAGCCGTCCTGGCATTCACTTGTTCCCCACTTCCTCCCCCCCCCCCATGTCAGTGCTGCAATCCTGCATGCGTGTGGAGCCTGTCCTTGTATGATAAAGATACGGTACAGAAGCGACCGCCTGCCCACCCGGGCGCCCAACGTTAACTCGAGTTGAGTCGAGAAGAAGAATACAGGCATACGCGCACACATGGGCCCCCAACCCCGGGTACACCAATGCGGGGGCCCTCCTGTTTAGTACCTGGAACAACCAACGATCGCTCAACAACCCCTGCCATCTTGTTGTGCGGCCAATGGGGTATGCCTTACCCCCAGCGAGTTGCTAGTCCTAGTTCTGTGAGGAGCAGTCTCTCCACAACGCTATCAAGCCAGTAATGCCTCACTGCATACCCTGGCCACCCCCAGGGCCTGCTGATCCCATGTCTGCGTACGATCGTCCCATCCCCATCGGGCCCATAGAAGCCATCGAGTCGGCGCCGCCACTGGCAGGACCACCGCCGGCTGCGCCTCCCTGGCTTAGGACGCTGTTTGCCCGCATAGAGCCCCCAATCGAGGAGCCCATGGTCGCAGGGGTGCAGGGATCCATTTGGCCGCCATGCTGCGGATGATGGACGGGGCCGTCGCTGGCGGGGCCCATACCGGGCTGAGGGGAGTCCATGTAACCCGAGGCCATCCCGTGATGGCTAAAGGCTGGCATACCGTATGGATGGGGGTACATCATGCTGCGGGGAATCTGGAATTCAAGGGAGAAGGCGGGGGAGGGCAGCGCTGGTTAGATACCATGGTGTTTCAGGGGCACACGTTCAGGCAACGTGTTTCTACTGCATGCGGACGGCATTTTTTCCAATTTCCCAACCCAGCAGCACGGGTGGTACGGGGTACGACCACGATGCCTTAATTGTTGCCCCTTGGTACTTGCGACCGGTAGTCCTGTGTGCTTACGTCCCAAAGAAGGGCAGGACTGCAGACGGAATCCATGCAGACTGAACAGCACAGTCGGCATGGACGGCCGCGGCCAGCTTCGCATACGAGGGCTAATTTAACCTTGCATAAAACCGACCAATACCATGTGATACGTTACCTAAACAATATCCATACTCCTAAACAATACCCATACATATTCCTACGCCTAGCAATGCTGGATGCTGGCGTCCACACTTACCGGCATCCTGCCACCTGGCATCTTATAGTATCCGCTGCGCATGCCCATAGCCATCATGTACGGTGGCGGCGCCGGCGGGCCCCCGTATGGTGCCCCCGGTGGCGGTGGCCCAGCGTACGGTGACGCCATGGCGTACTTGACAGGGGACGGCGATGGGCCACCCGGGAGCATTTGCCGGCCGCCTCCGGTGCTTCCTGGGTGCATCATCGGGCCAGGAGTAGCGGGCGAAGGGGCTCCGGGATGAGAGTGCGAGTGCGGGTGTGGCATATACGAGGAGCTGCCATACATGGGGTGCTGCGCCAACGGGTGGTGTCCTTGCGCCACCGCAGCCGCGGCTGCAGCCGTCGCAGTCGCTGGCGGCCGCGACGACGATGGCGGCATCACACCGGGAGGTAGCCGCCGCTGATACATGTACGGCTGCCCGCCAGCTAGATCGTGCGCGCCGCCGTTCAACGATTGCTGCTGTTGCTGCAGCTGCTGCGGCATTGGAGTACTGCTAACGTCACCAGGTCCCTGAGGCTGCTGCTGCTGCTGCTGGTGATGTATTGGTGCACCACCACGGCCCACAATCTGCTGAGACTGTGACTGTGACTGCGATGCAGGATTGCATGCGCTCTCATGGGGCTGCATCAAGGACTGCTGTAGATGTAGGGGGTAGGATCCCTGGGACATGCTGTGCGGGTGGTGTGATACCGGCAATTGTTGCTGCTGTCGCTGTTGCTGCTGCGCAGAGCCCATGGACGCCGCGTGGCGCATGGGTGGGGAGAGATGTTGCTGGCCATAGTGGTGGGGGTGCTGCTGGTGTTGGTGTTGATGTTGGTGTTGGTGTTGCTGGTGTTGCTGGTGCTGGTGGTGCTGATTGTGTTGGGCGTGCTGATGGTTGTTTGCACCCAGGACCTGCGGGGCCGGCACGGTAATCCGTAGGGGGAGCTGGCCATGCTGTGCGTGCTGTTGTGGCATGCGCGGGGTGGCGGGGTCGGGCATCTGGGATAAGACATCCTCCGCCAGACCGGCCATGGCCTCGTGTGCGCAGTCGGGTCCCTGCAGAGAGGAGCGCGGAGGCATCATGGGGCGAGGGTAAGAGGGGCGACATAGGAAAGCAACCTCGTAGACCGCACCAAGTTTGAAGCCCCCAACACGACCGTGCGTATGTCATGGCCAGTCCGAGGGCTCCCCTCCCCACTTCCTTACGATGCCTGCATGTTCGTCGAGATCCAGCCACTATCTTCCCCGTCCCCAGCCCATCTAACCTCTCCATGAACCTCATGGGGTCCAATAAGGGCTGTCAACGACGCGAGGTCGAGTCCGTCTGTCAATGACAGCAGGTCCTGGTCCGCTTCGGTGCTGCCACCGCCGGTAGTGCCGTCATTGTCCTCCAGCAAACTGTTCAGGGCCCCAGGCCCCAGCTGGAACAGCCCAAGATCCGCGGCCGACGACGCGCCGCCCTCCGACCCTACCATTCGGCTGCTCGAGGAGAAGAGGGACTGAAGGTTGTCGGTCTCGCTATGCGTGACGGCTCCGACTGCCGCGGGAGCGATTCCGCCGCTGGGGCTGCTGTACATGCCTGCGACAGCACCTCCCGCTGCGGCAGCCGCGGCCGCTGCCGCCGCTGATGCCGCAGCCGCAGCAACGGGGTGCATGTGGGCTGTACCGCCAGCGCGTGAGGGTGGCACATGGCGTGTGGCCGTGCTTGCCCGACGACCTGGGGGAACCAAAGTGAAGCCCAAGGGACACGGTGGGCCAGTGGGTATACAGGACTATACCAGGGAGCGGACAAGCAACAGGTTGGTCATGAGAGGTCATGCCGGACGGTGATGAGAGGCCTCATGATCGGGGCACCTGCGATACTAGGAATGCAAGCTGGAATCAGGCAGCCCTAAAGATGTCAAGCAATTCCCAGCATGGGTTCATGCTTCGCTGGCAAAGCAGAATGCTATCAGCCAACCTCTTGTCACCGCGTGAGAGGAGCCCTTATATTTGCCCTTCAGCCTTCCCTCCCGGCCCCAAACTGGACTTCTGCCCAACCAACGTTGCTGTGCCATGGCAAAACCTGCACTGCCTTCACACTTACCTTTGTGGGCATTCAAACTGTTGCTGCTGTTGTTCTGGTTGCTGTAAGGCTCGACCGCTGTCTGCCATAGCAGTTCCGGGTCCAGCGGCGACGCCACGTGGCCAGCTGGCACTGGCTCAGCTGTACCGCTGCCCACGCCCCCACCAGCTACGCGGCCCGCTCCCGTAGTTATTGTCGCGGCTGACGCAGCTGCAGTCGCTGACGCCGCCGGTGACGGCGCCACCAGTGGTCCCGGTGGCGCCGCTGACATGTGACTTGCAGGTAGCGGCGAGGTGCGTGAATCTTCCATCAGAGGGGCTCGATGAGAGCTAATGGTGGCGTTGGCATTGGCGTCGCCAGCACCAATGGCGGCTCCCAGTCCGTCTGAGGGCTCGACCTTCACTACCTTGTGAACGGAGTTGGCAGCCGGAATCGCGCTTTCAAAGCCTTCCATCAACCCGGGGACCTTCCGCTTTCGCGATGTGGTTTTGATAGGCCCGGCGCTGGGGAGCTCGCCAGCCAGGCCCCCGACCTTCACGTAGCAGTTGGCGTCACCCTCCGAGTGGCCGCAGCCAGCACTGTCGCCACTCTTGCCTTTGCTGCTGGGCCCGGGAGCGACAGCAGCAGCTGCGTTCGTGCTGCCAGCATTGTTCGCCACCGCAGAGGCGGAGCCTGAGCCGCCACCAATTGCGGCGCGCGCGGTCCGGCTGGCACTGGCGGCGGCGGCAGCAGCACCACGCACGGCCGACAGCACCGCGGCGGCGGCCGAGGAGCCGCCGCCGCCGCCACCACCTCCAACCGTCGTGGCACCTGGCACATGCGGTTTGGCCTTACCGCGCCCGATTATTTTAATCTCTGGCCGCGTGTCGAGCTGCGCCGAACAGCCGTTCTCCGACCGTGCGATGTAGAAGTCGACCGGAACTTCAAACTCTTCCAAAGGGACCACATCCGGCAGCTGGCGGTACAGCTCTCGTGCTTTGTCGATAGCCTCCGGACCAGCCGGATACGATTGGCGGTCAACAAGATCCGAATAGAGCCATAGAAATGTACGGATCTTGACTTCGGCCTTGGCGCGATTGGTTGCGTACCTGTGCGGCGTTTGCAGAGAGCATCGTTTAGTAGAGGCAGGGAAAGGTGGAATCGATAATTATAGAGGGGGGGGAAGTCGCTGGTCAGTCGCTGGTCACTGGTCACAGTCGCAGTAGGCGGGGAAATGGCAAGACAAGCTGCACGCAGCATTTGCGCCAAGAAGGCAGACCACAGCCCTACGTAATGCGGAACACAGATGAATTCACATATCCCAGAAGCTACAGGAATGGGAGAGCATGACGGCACAATGCCCGGTCAGGGCGGGCGGAGATGGACGCGGTAATGGAAAGGGAAATAGTTGTTCTTGTACGGCAGGGCCTGCCATGGACTGTGGACTTAGGTAGCGTTGGCCTGCTAGGTGTCCCACGACGGCTCCATAACGCAATTTTCAAAGTTGGTTCGTTTCTGCATTTGCCGTTGTCTTGCTCATGGCCCGTCGCCCGATTTGATTTTCCTTCTTATATCGCCTCTTACAGTACAATGACAGTTCTGCCAAAGCCGCGGACACACGAACTCGACTCGAATACCGATAAGAAATAATCTACCCAAAATGGGATATTCACCAAAAATGCAATGATCACCCACCATCTGTTCTTGATTGTGTTCTCCGGCCTGGTTGGTAGGTACTTCGCCACCTCGGACCAACGGTTGCCGTGGAGACTGTGAGCCACCGCTAGGACGTACTCCTCCTTAAGTGACCACGGCTCCTTACAAATATTAGGTCGAAGGTCATTCTTCCACTTCTCCCTGCACTGTTTGCCTGTGCGACCGGGCACTTGTTTGGCAACATCTTGCCAGTTGATGTTGTCGAGATTGGTGGAGGTCTTAGAAACAACTTGGATAAGCCATTCTGATTCCTCTTGAGACCAAGGCCTGCTCTGTTCCTTGCGACCCTTCAGCCCGAATTCGCCGCCCTTGCGAGATGCTGCGGAGCGCGATGCGCGACCCGAGCGTGGCAAGTCCACGTCGCTATCGGAGTCATCGCAGTAGTGTCTACAACGCCTGCTCATAGTGAGTACTTAGCACGCCGATTAGGACGCCGGGGGCCGTTGGCGATGTGCTCGAGCCGCACGTGCTGCGAGCCCGCGCACCGCCCTGACGCTGCAAGCTGCTCAGGAGGCTAACCAGATTTGATATTACGAGTGTTACGTGGTTGCCTTGAAGTACGTCGTCGATCAGGGGAAGTGGGTGCAGTAGCCGGGCGAGGGACCCAGCTGCACGACTTGCGTCAGAGGAGTCTTATGCAAGTGGAAAATACCTGGGTCATCCTAAAACGTTATGTTATAAACCGGTCACGGAACGGCGCAAGGATTAAGTCGGATTTCTTAAAACCGGCGGCGAGCGTTCGTGAACCGGAAATTTGCGCTCTGCCAGGACCCAACAAGGAAGAATTAGGCATTAGGCACAGGTTTATATCATTATTTTTTAAGTGGCATTTTTTCTTGTGCGCGATGCAAGTCGGGCAGTTGCACTATTGGAAATGAGTGACGTGTACGGCGGCTGGCCCGCAACTGGTGCGTAAGTCTTTTGGTGACCATCGGGAGCACATGCAAATAACTATTAAGGTGAGTCAAGTTAGGTTGCGTTGCCGAATGACCACAAGTCATAACGTTGCTGCTGTTTAGGATGGGGATGTGGAGATTCGCGGCTTGCGTTGTAACACCCGGCAAATATGCTTGCATTTGGAATCATTATTGAGAAAGACGAAAACCCATATTCCCCAAGTGGAAAAGAGGTTTCGCTGCATGCCGGAGTTACTCTAGTCGACGGGTCGTTCGCAGCAATGGCCCACCAAGGTCCCACCAAGGTGTTCCAAACGAAACAATGACCCCATGCGAGAATTCCGTCTTAAATTAATGCTTCATAGAAGAATTTAGAAGCCCTCCCGAGATGAAGCGGTTAAATCTAACGGTATGGTTAACCAGCAAACCTGGTGTATAAATTATTTTCACCAGCAAAACTTAGAAATAAACAACTTTCTACATTCCATACAGGGAAATAGTATAAGAAACTGGGGAGGGGCGAACCTTCTGGTATATTGATTTGTAAGAAATTTCATTTTGTTGCCGGCTCTCTACCACAGTTCTCGTTGCTTAAAATGACGTCAGTAGATAATATAGGCTCCCAGATTAGTGCTGCCGTTCATGAAGCTTGGACCGCAGTCGGGTCGACGGTGGACCGGCTTGCGTCATCGATTGGCTTCCCGACGGAGAGTAGCCGCATCGAACAGCTACTGCGTCCACCAGTTGATCGCACCATAGCAGCCTTGCGCTGGTCAAACTTTGGCAGGTCCATCGTCGTGCCGTTCGCAGCCCCCCCCCTAGACGATCCCCGCATGGTCATCACCATCCTTGGTCTCGCAAACGTGGTTTATAACGAACTTGGAGAACATCAACGTCAGCGGCAGCTCAACAGTGTCTCGCGCTCCGGGAGTGCCTCCCACAGCGAGCTGCCCCTTCCCCCCGTCACCCTCGCGCTCATTGCTGCATCCGTATGGCGCTACTTTAACCCCACACTGCTGCGTGAGGTCTGTCTCAGCCCCTATTGCATTGTGGACCGCCAAGAAACAAGCCGCCTTTGGACCGCTTGTCTAACGCACCTGGACGCGCCTCACCTGATGAGCAACCTGGCATCTCTGCTGCCCGACGCGGCTGCGCTCGAGCGGCAGGAGGGTTCCGGTCCTTTCGCCTTGGACGTAGCTGTGCTATCCACCCTGTCCAGCGGTCTCTTTGGTGAGTGCTCTAGCAGTATCACGCACGTAGAGTGCAGCCTCTGATCGCGGAGCAGCTGCAATTGCAGCTGCTCGGAGGCGGACCACCAGGGCTCAGAGCACCGCCTGGCCAACGGGTCGTGTCCTCAAGGCAGACGCCGACTAGCATCGCACAGCGCACAGCGCTGCTCACGCTTCCACATATCACCGACCACTGCCCGCTTTTCCGTGACATTTTGCCCATCTCGTTGCCTTCCTCTCACCATGATTTGTCCTCCGCTGCTTGCCTCGCCCTCCTCCGCAACTCCAGTGGGCTGGGCGTTGTTTGAGAAAGAGGTGCTACGTCGGACGACCACCTATTACGCCGTTGGAGCTGTTGGGTTGTCCTCTTTGGCGTTTGCGCTTCAGGTGGGTCGCGCCGTTTGAGGTTCGGGGTACAGCGTGGGCACGGCGTGTTATACGTCGTCTCTATAAGGATGCTAGCATACCGCTCGCTGGGCTACGCGGGGCAGTGCTGCTGCAATATCCTATTCCTCCTTTCCCTTCTACGTTCTAATTGACCGTGGTTTATCGTCTACGCTTTGTGATGCTACCCAGGTGGTCGCGGATGAAACACACGCCGGCGGTGATCGAAGGTGTTTGGGATTGCCTCTGCCCAGCCGCTTCTCCTGGGTACTGTCATTGGGCTTTACCCACCTGGTATCGGCACCCGATACATCCTTCGCGGGACATATGTGTGGCGTGCTGGCAGGCATTGCACACGTGTACCTGCTACGACCAGGTGCGGGAGACGCGGTTATGTGGAGGTCGGGAAAAGGGTTGGCGGTGCCATGTGAATGGGTGGATCTTCCCGCATCTTGGCATCTCACCACGGTCCAAACCCACCCTGATCCTTGTGCCGGTTGCAGCTCTTCGGGCGTTGCTGCACGCCATCGGTGCTGGCGGTGGCGGGGTCCGCGAGGGGGCCGCAGGTCAGCGGCCTAGATTCTACGGGGCTGGCACTCTGAGCGGACGGCCCGTGTCTGGCGGCTACACAGCCAGTGGCGGTGGTGCAGGAGCGGGCCACTGGCGATCCCTTCGTGGGGCACTTTACCAGTTGGGACTGGCAGCAGGAGCGGTACTGGTATATGCGCACGCGTCCCAGCGTAGGCAGCGACAGCCGCTTAGCAACTGGAGTCTGCGGTAAAATTGGCGGCGGGATGTATGAACGGCTGTTTGGTTTACGATACGGCATCGGGATGAAAATCGGGGAGCACTCTGCGTTGGCAGAGACCTTTTGGAGGCTCCGAATGCTCATGAGCGTTAGGGGGCCCTTCGCCGGGAACGCGGCTGTTGGGCGAACGGAAGAATAACCGATTGTAGAAGGGCCAGGATGTGCGTCTAGTGGGAGCGTAGGGCGCAGTCTCTTTTGGTGACTGGTGGGAGAGGATTGCAACGAGTACGTTCATCTGCTTGAAGGATGGTTGGCCGATTGAAGAAGCCCACACGCATTAAACGTGCTTGGTCTACATTGATGCGGCAGGTAGGTGCTGGATTGCCCTGCGACTGCGATTTTTGGCAGGATGCCGAGGGAGGCGCTCATAGTTAACATCTGAAGGCATAGCATAGCAACCAGATGCCGTCCGTGTGGCACTTTCTCCATCTGATAATGCACGGCGAGATTCAACTCCCTTCTATTGGTGTACTGAATGATATCGGATTTGCGGGTATTAGGCAAGGCGGTATAACGCGACAGAGTGCCTTGCAGATCCCCTTCATCTCCGCTAGATTTTCACTCAGGCAAACTGTCACCAAGAAATGGTGGCGGCGACACCAACGATGGCCCATGCGGCAGCCCATTTCGCAGCTTGACCTACATATATCCTTTTATAATACCCGCATCCCTTTTTGCTTCATGACTTGCTTGCAGCGATGCAACATGCAGACCAGCTTCCAATCACCTCTCCATCCAGAGCGGTCGAAACACTGTGGGCTACAATGATAATAATAAAGAGAAATCGAGAGTTCCCCTGCAGCTTAAACTGATCTCAGTCCAGTGCGCAATTCCTACCCAAATCTCTGCGCACTCATAATGCATCGCAAACGGGTAAGAGACCTTGCCATGCACCTTTCTAGGTGCAAGGTCCCACGGCACATCCCCAGAGGCTTGAGCGCCGCTCATGGCCTGGACGAGCCCAGCATCCGCCACGGCGCCGTAAGACCTCCCAGTTCTGGTCCCGGCCCTAAGCCCTTGAAAAGGCCGATCCTAATTGGCACATTGAGGAAGCACACACATAAGTTAAACCAGACTCGGCATACTCACTTAACACAACAGCCCAGGGCACGGCACCTCGATAACAGTTATGCGATGCAACCCTGCAATGCAGCACACGCACGCCATGATGCTTATCCTGCCTCGCTTCTATTCGCCCTGTCCCGCTTTGCGTTTTCCTGCCCCATCGTATGTTTTCCGCAAGCCTTCAGCTCCACAAAAATAGCAGGGCATCCATCCCTCATGCGGCTCCACTTGGGACTCGCAAATCATCTTCGCACAGCCACGAGCACACGCGTGTATCCCATCCTCAAAGACGTCACAGAGAACTTCAGAATAAGGCACTCGATTATGTTTCAATACTGTGAAATCGACGTCCATCACCATTCGAGCACGAACGCGCGCAGATTCAGTTGTCTCCGCCAAGGGGGCGAAGCGCCTCTTTAGGGCCCTTACGAGTTCGTCTGTACACACTCTACTCCATCCGCGGAGTGCTTTTCCCTCTTTAAACGCCTAAACGACCCAGTATGCAAATAGATAGCGTGGGTGCACGCACTGGCGATCCCCGCTGGGCCAACTTTCCGCGATTCTCAAGCCACGCATAACCCTAGAAACCCGGCCCCGGCGTCGCGGCACCTGCGTATGGATACCCAAGACCTCAACACATGAGTAGCCATTTATTCACATAAAGTGGACAAACATGCGCCCCTAGCACACGCCGCGACATCTGCACATGCGTGTCCCATAGCATGTACGATACGAGTAGTCTGCTGTCCACGTGTGAATCTCAAGTTCTACTGTAACACTACAATCTGGCTTCAGCACATTCCCCAATGTTCAGACTAAGAAAGTTCCCAGTCGCTCGATCAAATCATGCATCAATTGTGGTTCATGCCTAGGGCGCCAGCCCGACGCATGCCACACTCTCGTCGCCAATTCGTCCCTCGATCCGCGGGGCGATGGCAGTCGGGATTACCGAGCAAGGGGAAGAAATAGGCGACTCAGCCAGAATCCCTGCAAGTCCGCACGTTCATCCATGCATTGTATCCAACTAGCACGATTCCCTGACGTCCGCCTAAGCCACAGATCATCCACCCATACTTAGCACAGCTCAACCAAGGCAGACACACTCACCAAGGACTCCTTACGACCAATTATGGAATGGCCACAGCGCCCTTTGTGTCAACGGGGTCGCTTAGACGATGCGTTGGAGACGAGCCCGCTTATAAAGGATTTTCGCCCAAGTGGTCATCACCAAGGGAAGGCGGGTGCGTCCAGCGGACGCTGACCATCAGAACTGGAAGTGTAAACCTGGCAATAAAGTGTTACCTAAACAAAGTCATATACATGTACAAACACCTCCTTGTGATTCCAACGAACCGACCTCCCTGAGGCTCTGGCCGATAATCAATGCCGTGCGTAGCCGATGCATGCAGAACAGCCATCCAGCCCGGTCGCCGGTGCAGATTATTGCAATTGTTTAAGCCAACCTCAAACTTCCTGACGCAACGGGAGCACTTGGGTTAGGCACTTAGGTTTTTGTTCCAGATCGGAACGTCTCAGTATTTCCGGAATTGAAATATATTTCCGAGGTCCCATACCGCGTGGTAGTAAAGTAAGCCGCCGCAGAGCCCCACATCGACCGGCAGCACTAGGCTATCGAAACCTTACGCCGTGCGTCAAGGCGCTCCCAGAGCGTGTCTAGCCACTAGCCAAAGCCTAGAGAAACTGCCTGGGCCCCTGCTTGCGCTGCTCGGCAAGTTTCAGGTCACTCGGCAAAACACTACCATACCGCATTGTCGACATAAACTCCCCTGCTGGCGGTGGCCCGTTCTGTACCGACATTGATGTACTACCGTAACCATGCGACGAGATATCTTCGGCTCCGGCCCCGCCGCCGCCTCCATTTCCACCACCAGACGCCCCTGCCCGCCCCGGGGTCCGGTCACGCGCCGCACGTAGACCCCCCGCCCCGAATCGAGACGGGAAGTTATTATTAGGGGGCAGCAATCCACTCCCGTCGATCACTTGGGTCGGGGGAGCAGCCGGCGGCTGTAATGCGGGATAGCCACCGCTTGAGGACGCTGTCGAGGCACCGACGGAAGCTGGTCCTGCAGCCGTGAAGCCACTGCTGCCAAAGCTGCTGCTTCCTAGGTCGTTGCCCATGGATGGGCGGCACTGTGCGCAAGAGGCCCCGGAGGCCCCGGTGGCAGGCGGCGCCGTGCCGGTGGGATGTTGCTGCTGCTGCTGGGATGGCATCGGAATGGGTGGCCGGTCCCCCTGCACCGCGCGAAGCTGCCGTGCGAACTCCTCCTTGGCTCGCTGACTTTCAAGTTTGTCCTGCATGGATGACAGCTGCGATTCAACCTGTTGGACCCGCTGCAGCAACTGGGACTCTAAGGAGGGAATGGGTATAGGACCATTTGCCGTCGGGGGCCGTGCCTGGCTCGCTGCCGCAGCTGTGTTCGCTGCGGCCTCGGCGCGCTCCGTGGCTGCGTGAGCAACCTGGCGAGAATGGTTGTACCCAAGGGGAGTAATTATAGCCAGTGACTGGATTCGCAAACGATAACATAACTACCGTGGCGAGCAAAGTCGTGAGAAGAGCGATGGGAAGCGGCAACCGACTAGAGGTCCTACGCGAATGGGCAAACATCCCACAAACCCTAAACCGTAACAGCTGAAGTGCAAATAAAGTGTACCGTTGCCTCACTTGCAGCGCTTTAGAAGCGGTGGCCGCGGCCTGTGACAGTTCCATGCGGAGACCGCTGACGTCCATAGATAGCGTAGTAACCCGCTGTGAGAGCTCTTGAACTTGAGACATTAATTGCGCATTTTGGCGTCTAAGCTCAGCGTTGTCCTCGCGCAGGCGAGCTAGTGCTGCTTCCTCTGCTTCTGCCACCGCCTGAGGAGCGCCCACTGCATCCCCTTGGTGCATTGATGATCCGCAACCCATTCTAGTTCGTGTTGGTTTTCAAGCACTACAGTTGCTCAATGTGACGGTTACGTCTAAAGTCCTGCAGAGGTTGAACGTGCCTAAACGCCAACGTCAAAACTAACGGGTGTTTCAATTGGGTCTGAACTTTCAGGTTTTTTAATGTGTCGCGGGTAAACCAGGCATTCTAGGTCATTGCTTTAAGCCAACAGGCGCAGTTTGTCTCACCAAGTCGACTAAGATATCGTTTTCAATATGTACTTATATTCATATATACACGATATACAAGATTATGTTTATATGGCTTGTTAATTCTTGTCGCTAGTCCTTCCTGGATGTTGTAACACCATCATTTACTTACCCAGTTCATAACGCAATTCGAACCACTTATATCCCGATATATCTACCTTTCATTTGATTATATGCATATGCTATGAATCGCTGAGTTGCATTAGAGTCTTTGCTTTTATGGAACGATAAGCGCGCCATGGACGCCCTGGCGTCGATGCTGATATTTCCTAACAATACAAACGACTTGCGCTTTGAACGGGGCGACCATGCCCACCGTCGAACCGGGCGCGTCGAAAATGTCAGCGCAGCAGCGCAGCCAAGACACGGCTGGGTTGCGGAGGATGCAGGACCTTGACAAGACGTTTTTTGGAGGAGGTTCAGGTCGCAACAAAGCTCCCACCGTAAGCGAGTTGGACATGTATCCACATGCCCGTGCGGTCCTTGTTGGGAAATAGCGTTTCTGTTTGCCTCTTGGAAGACGAAGAGTGGATTTCAATTGCGCCATTAAATCAGGTGATGCTAGCTGTGGACGACAACCCCGCGGTTTTGTCTATGAGCTACAGCACGCAGCGGGCTGTACCTTGGACACCTAACGGCACGGTACGCATTGCACACCTCCTTATCCATGAAGCCGGCTCTGGGAATTCTTCTGTGCCAATCCTGTGGAGTCATAGTTTATCACAGCATTGCTGAATTGGCCGCGCACGGCTGTTCAGCACCTCACACAGCAGGGCCCCGCGGCTCCAGCGAGCTGACAGATCCGCAGCTTATCGACCCCATTTAACACTGCTAAAAGCCTCAAACATGCACATTGAAGGATTCCGCATCCGGTGCTGCACCTCCAATCTCATCTGCACGCGCTGGCAAACCTCACCACATATCTGATACTGTCTCGATCCGCCGTATAAAGTGAGCCCCACCGGCACGCTACGCACTTTGCTTCGACGGCCCTTACAGCCTGCTCATCGAGCTTGTAGCTAGCGGATAGCACGGCCAAAGCATGGCCAGCATGACGTTGCATTTTGGGCATGTCATCTAGTAACATCCTGACATATCCTCACCATTCGCCTCGGTTGCCATTTGAAATAGGGACAATTACCGCCACTCATTAACGCATGGGCGGAAAACGGTGGCGTGGGGCTTGGCCCGCCGGACCTGTTGCAGCCGGGGGCAGGCCTTGCGAATGCCTCCAAATTCGTGGCCCATTCGCAACCTCTAGCTCCGATGGGATCGCAGCGGCTTTATGGCACAGCAGAGCGACCGCGGACGGTAGGCAGCGCTGGCGGCCCTGGGCAACGAAGAGCAGGCAAGCGGGGCCCGCTTAATGGCGTTTGGCTCATGGGCGAAGCGCAGGGGGAAAGGTACTGATATGGGTCGGGTATGGGAACGGTAGACAGGGGCATCGGTATCGGCGCCCATACTGTCTTGCGGTCTTCACCGGTGGTACGGGCGAAACCATCCTACGGTCCATGGGTCTATTCGGTGCCGCCACCGACCTGTTCCCCAGTGGACCACCTTGCGCGGCGGGTTTGCGGCTGAGGAAGTAAGTCCAATGGAAGTGCATCTAGCGAGTGGGTGAGGCGGCAAGCGACGAGGTTTTGTTGCCACGGCTTCCATGAAGGCAGTGAAGGCAGTGAACCGGGCTGGGTGCGGCTCGCGGCGGAGCGATTGACGCAAGATAGCCCTAAGGCCGCCGTCCGGCCAGGGATACACATGGCGGGCAGCACCGTGGCGCCCGGTCTGGGTGGCTTTTCGCTGGGCCGGACCCGGACTCTAGCTAACAAGTCTGGGCCTCATCCTGGCAGCTTTACTCCGTTCGGCGCCGCAAATTCACTCGAATACCCATCCATGCCCTGAACTCTAAGGGGGGATGTGTTCTGGACCATACCTAGGTTTTTTCTAACATGCATACCTAGGTTCTCTTGTTCCGTGGTTGGGCCCGTTCCTGCTGCGCAGCCAACGCCAGGCCGCCGCGTCGTGGTGGGCCCAGGGTCTCTGGTCTTGAACCTCTCAGCTCAAGCACCAGCTTCCTGCCAGCTTCCGGAGCCAACCCGTGGGAGGCTCTTCAAGAAGCAGCGCCCGCAACCCGATATGGCGGCAGCACAGCGCGGGACTCGGGCGGCCTCAAACTTCTAATGCCGACGGGGTCCAGTCTTGCATCCATGCAATCATTTGAGAGCCGCCTCTTCTCCTACCTGCAGCCGGTTTCGGGACCCTCCGGCACAGCCGCCCTTATCACCAGCGGTGGTGCCGGAGTGCGAGCATCGTCTCCTCGGCCGACAACTTCGGGGGCCTCTCCTCGTCCGCCGACTTCACCAGGTAGGCCACCAACGTCTCCTGGGCCCCCGACGTCACCGCCATGGCCCCCGGGGTCGCCTCTTCGGCCCCCAGCAGGCGGCGCGGCGTCGAACAACGCCTACAGCGCAGTAACGGCCCAGTCGGCAATAGATGCCTTATCGCAGTCAGCGGCCAGCATGAACGCCCAAGCCTCGGCAACAGCGGCTGCGCCACAGGGTCCTCATGGACCTAATTTGCCGCCACTTGTACCCCGCTCGAACCTGCATGCCGCGCTAGGAGTGCCCGCACCTGGGGCCGAGCAGCCTTGGGGCGGTGCAGGCCTGCCACACAGCATGTATAGCGCGCTTGCAGAGCTTCGTGGCGGCATTATCGCCGGCCTGGGGGCGACGCCGCGAGACATGTTCCAGAACGGAGGCATGAACGCGGTGACGGCGGCGGCGGCGGCCAACGCAGCCGGCATCACTGATGTGATGGATGACTTGATGTTGCCGCTGTCGCTAGGGCAGATGATTACTGCAAGGCCCAGCAACCGCCGGCAGGTGCAGCTTATGGCTGACTGGCTGGACAGCACCATTGGGTTGTTGTGGGAGCAACATCTTATTGGAGCAAAAGCTAACGGCGGCGCCGAAAGGAAGGGAGTGACGGCTGGGGCGGCGGCAGCAGCGACGGGGAACCATGGTGGTGGCGGCTCCATCACTGCCAGCTCCGGGACATTCGGGCTAGCCAGCACAGCGTCGGTACGCGATGCGTCGATGCGCGCTCAAGGTGCTTCCGGAAACGCTGGTGGGGGCGGGGGTGGATCCGGCGGCGGCGGCAGCCATCGGCGCTCCATCGCCGCCGCCGCCGCCGCGGCAGCAGCTGCTGCGTCCAGCGGCAGCAAGGCAGCCTTGGCGATGCGCTTTGGCAGCGTCGCCGCCGGTCTAAAGGATCTGAGCTCTAGCTTGAACAATGTCTCTACGGACTCGCAGCTTTGGTCATCCATGGTGGAGGTATGTTTGGAGTTGGGGTAGGAGAAGTCGTAGGGCGTGCATGTGGACCTGCTGCACGAGGGGCGTGTGATCATTTTCATTGTTTTATGCAACATTTTGTCCGCGCTCAAATCCTGCGGATCCTGAATTTGCGTCATCATGTTGCTTGTACATCATACAGTAGCCACTCCTCCATGCGAGTATACGAATCCGTATCGATGTCCCTGACGTGGCCGCCGCTACTGCTGCAGGCTACTGCCGCTGTGGCTAACGCGGTGGTGCAAAACGTGGCGCACCGGTGCTTTGAGGAGGGGGCACTTTTGGCCCGGCTTTGGAACCTGCACACGGCCCTCATGGACAGTGGGCTGGCTGCCGCACGAAAGGCCCAGGAGCAACTAAGTGTCACTGCGGCGGAGCAAGCGGCCAAAATACGCAGGTGGGCGGATTGGCGGTGGGCGGATTGGTGGGCGGATTGGCGGTGGATTAGGGCCGAGAGTGAGCGTTTATGTGTCTGTGTTTGCGTGGGTGAGGTTGAGAAGAGGATGGGCAAGAGGTTGCTGACAGACTACGAACCGTTGATTGTGTATGAACAAAAGGTTCATGAAGCCACGCAAAGCGACAGCGCCATCAGGACCGTTTGCATATGATTATCTCGTTGCCTATCTTACGTTCCCCTTCGTGCACCATGTAGGCTTGACCCCTTGATTGACTGGGAGCTGGAGAGTCGCACGGCCCGTGAGGAGTTGGCAACCGCTCTAGAGGCAAGTGCGGGATGAAGCCCATGGCCCGCGTCCATCTTGCTGTAACGATTTTGAAGCCTGCCGCATGGGGGTTAGGGTTGGCATACGATTTCCAATACAAGCGGATTTCTCCCAATACAGCTGTATTCTTACAGAATGGCCTTCCTTAAGACGAATGGACCATACCAGCCACTGGCCAAACGACTGGCATGTTGGACACTTTTGCAAGCATCATGATGATTACACCGTTATTTGTGTGGCCCTTCGCCTCTGACTGGTTGCCAAGCTTCCGCAAACAACACGCCAGTGCTCCGGGCGATCTCCTCCCCTCGCCCCCGATTGTCCCTTCCTCAGGCATCCCGAGCGGAAGCCTTGTTGGCAGGTCGCGAGCGGGATGCGCTGCTGCGGGAGAACGATAAGATTATCGCCCATTACCGCAAGGAGCTCAAGACATACCGGTGCGCGAAGATGTTCAGGAGCCACCTGATGGGGATTGCAAAGATGGGTGTGCAGAATAGAAAGCGATTTCAATTTCAACGTGAAGTCCAACATAAAACCCGAAACTTTCAGCGGGGACGGAGAGGGCGTCGGGTCACGTATCAAGGACGCGTATTAAATTTGGACGGGAAGATGGAAAAGCGAAGAGCGTACGGTAATGGATGGGTGCTCCCTTGGCCTACGACATGGGAACTGACACAATCCGCCATGGCAAGCAACAGGCATAGGAGGGGCCCTTGAGCATTTCCGCCCCTTCTCTTTGGTGGTAACTTGCAATGCAAGGTGTTACCTGCCCTTAATGTTTTCCTCGGTCCTTTTTTCCGTCACCATCTGCGTCTCGGGCAGGCGCGAGCAGCGGCGTAACGCCTACCGATTGGCTCGGAAGCTGCGGAACACCCAGCAGCAGCTCGAGCTCATGACGGTGCGCCATGAGGGGCGTCGGGTTATGTGCATACGGCGGTTTGGTTAGCCCAGGTTCCCAGTTCCCGCTTAGTATTTATTGCCTTCTGGGGGACTATCTCTGCGACGGCGCAGTCCCACGTGACCACATTTAAAAGCTATGGCGTACCGACGCAATGGTGATGGGGTGCGTCTGCCTGTCGCGGTCCCAACATGTATTTTGGGGCTTCTTTTTCTCTCTCTGATGTCGCCTAGCTTTGCTTTGCCGTGTTTTGCGCCGTTTTGTACTCTTGCGAGCCCTACGTGTGTGCTTCCTGCACTGCACTGGCGTGCCTCTTTGTCTTTGCCCCTCCAAAACTTACCCATTCACCCGCCGTGTGCCGCCCCTCCTTCTCGGCCCACCGCAGCGCGACCGAGACGTGCTGTACAACGCCGTCTCGTACACCAAGTCGCAGACAGCCCAGCTCGTGGACTTGATCGCGGGGCTGCACGGCCACCTGCGCACCGTCATGCAGGGGGCGACAGCTGGTGGCAACGGGAAGGTATCCTTTGAGCTACTGGGTGAGGAGGCATTTCCAGAGCTGCAGCAGATCGAGCAGGGCCTCAAGAACATCCTACATAGCCTCCAAAAGGTATGTGAGCCGTAGATGGATTTAGGTGAGGGTAAGAGTGGGGGCATGTGGAGTTGCACGGTGGGATGGGTCAGGCTAGGTTCTATCCAACATAGGCGACCATTCATCAGATTGCGAGGAGTGGCAAGTACTTGCTGGCTATAACCTAACCGTTACCACATCAGCCGTTTCAACTCGTTAAGTCCTTAAACTCCTCTTCACTCTACCCCCTCCCTTCTCTCTCTCTCTCTCTGCTTTCCCAGTCCCTGTCCATCCCTCCCAATATGTACCCTTCCTTCTCGTTTCTCTTTGACCGTTGTCCGGGTCTGTGGTTGACTGGATACCTTCCTTGCCTTGCCTTGCGCTTCAGGTTCGAGACGTGACGCAGGACGCAGAAGACAGTCATTTTGTGATGGAGGAGCAGGTGACGGCTGTGGCTGCGGCGGACACTACAGGCGACGAGCTTGTGGACGAGGTGCTTGCGGAGGGCGACCCGGAGCCATCTCCGGAGGAGCTGGAGGCGGAGGCAGCAGCGGCGGCGGCGCTGGAGCGCCAGCATCAGCAACAGAACGGTAGGATGTCGTTGGGGAGGAGCTTGGTCAGGGATGAGGGCGGTAAGAAGTTAAGGGGAGGGGAGGAAAGGGAGTGGAGGGTGGTGACGTTACAAAAGGACAATGAGAGGATGAGAGAAAGCCAATTGATCGTGGTGTGGGGTCCATCCGGGGGAGCTGTGGGTCGCGGGCGGCGACCAAAAGTGTCAATACTGGATTTATTGGCGCCATCACGCCACGCGACGCCACTACATTCCACGCCGCCTGATATCTCGCTGAAACAATTGACATCCGGCTCGCCCATGTCCCCGTCTTTACATGCCTCACTCGGACCCCACAGCCTCTGACAGTGACTTAGATAGCGACGAGCCCGACCCCAATAGCGCGCTATCAATGTTGGCGGAGGCGGCGCTTCGCGGCACGGGCGAGGTACGGATTACAGACTGTTACGTGGATCATGAGTCTACCTACCTAAAGCACGCCACCGTTCGGCGAATGGTTGAAGCGGGTTGTGCGTCCTTCCATTGTGGGACCACCTACAGCAAACGGGGGTGATAAAGGAAACCGGTCGGAAGCGTGAAGGGTGTCTCGCGAGTGCAGGAAATTCCACTCGCGCTTACGAGAGCTTAGCGCTGTCTACGGTAGGGATTGTTAGCACAGTGGACGCGGGGGGATCGCGGCTGACACCCGGGATACTGGTTGCTGGAACCCTGTTCGTACGTGCCGGCCTCCCCCATGGCGGCTGAGGTTTCGCCCTGCTTGCCGTACATGGCGCTTATAGACCCTCCATGTCATTTTGCCTCAAAGCGGAGCAGCGAGATGCATGTGCGAAACGACGAACCCTAAGAGGCCCCTTGCCAAGCACTGCGCATTGCCAAGCAGACGCCGTGATTGTGCATCGCGCTCTGCCTTGCTCTCCCGAGCAGAGCTCTGAGGATGTTGAGGACGATGAGGAGTTCGGGGGTGAGGACGGCGCCGTCCGGCATGGCGGCCAGGGCGGCAGCGACACGGAGGACGAGGTCTTCCCTGGGCAGGGGCAGGGGCACGAGGATGTGCTGGGCGGGGACGAGGCCTTAGGTGCTGCGGGCGGCGAGCTGCACCCGGAGATTTCCCCGACGGGATTCGCTGACGAGGACGGCATTCTTGAGGATGAGGAAGAAGTGGAAGTGCTGGACCAGGAGCTTCCGTCCAGGGACAGGTGCGAGCGGCGACGAGCGGGAGGAAGGGATTGGGAGGGCATTTCTGTGTTTCGAGGCCTGCGCATTTTGTCCCTGTTCGCACCAAACTCATCCTACGCGCCTTGTGCCTGCGCGGTTTGTCCCGAATTTGCAGTCGATCGCTTCAGGCCCGCAGCAGCAGCTCGCCCATCCCGCGTACACTGTCTGGCGCCGAAGAGGATCTCCCCACCGGCACCCGGACGCCCATCTCCCGCGCCACCTCCCGCTCGGCCTCCCCTGATGTGGTGCCGGGTGCGCCACGGTCCGTCGGAACCGGAATCGTGCCAGGCCCTGGGAACGTCAATAGCACCGGTAAGCAGGATGGAAGCGCCAACCGGCAGGACGGTAAGGCGAAGAAGAAGAACAAAGGCAAGAACAAGGGACGGGGCAACGCTGGAGGCGGTGGTGACAACAACGCGGTGGGGGGAGCAGGCGGCCCCGCCCCAGGTAGCTTCGGCCCTGGAGGTGCTGGGACCGGTGGTGAAGGGCAGGCGGCCGGCGGCGACGGGTACGGCGCTCCCTCCGGCACAGCTAGCGGTGGCACCCGAAGCACCCCCGGCGCCAGCTTTACCCAGGTGGGTCAGGTGTCCTCACACAATTCGCAAGACCCGCAAGCTGCGCACGGAGCTCATGGCGGCCATGGCCACAATGGCCGCGGCAGCGGTAGCGCCGTCGAAGGACAAGGTGGCACAATGAGCACTGTGGGTTCATTTTCTCGAAGCCCCTCGCCGACGACGCCGCTGCCGCGAGGCCGAGCATTCAACGTCGCGAGCAACAGCTGTCAGACAGGACCGGAGCTGCTGCGGGGTGTGGCAGACCCGGACATCGCAGAGGCGGCGAAGCAAATGAAGGCGCTGCGGGAGGCGCTGGGCGAGATTGGCATTGTGGGAAATCCCAACGACGATGGTGGGTGCGCCCAGCACTGGGGATGTGCTCGCGAGGTTTTAATCATTAAGGCCTGGGCACAGGGACCTGGCTGGCTACAATCTTATCAATAAAATGGATAATCCAGGAACGGCTTGGAAGGGTGGTGGCTTAAGGTCCCGCCCACACGTGGTATGGTCCATAAAGTACGGTTTCCAGTTACATTCGGTATCACGGTGGCTGGTTCTCCATTCCCCCACCTGGCTATGCCTCTTGTCCATGCAGCCGATGGGACGGACGGCTTGCTGACCGCCCTCCGCCAGTACATGTCCTCCCTGTCTTCGGAAGCTGGCACGTTGTCCAAGCAGCTGGAAAAGGTAAGGTCGAGTGTCGTATGATGCGTATGATGTGGTGGATGTGCTGCGTTGAGGATTCTAACACCTGTTTTTTGGTACCTTTTCCTTTGTATCCTTTTTTGTCACCAAGACGACAGAGGGACCATCCACCACGGGATCCTGAATGTCTCCACAAATCCTCATCATCCTTGACACCTTCCTGTGCCACCTCGCTATCGAGCCCGATCAACCTCTGAAACCATCACCGTCATCCTTCGCTGCACGAACCCCAAGCTACCGTCCCTGTTTCACCTCTGACCTCCCTTCCTCAAGCAAACGTAAAAACTTGGTCGGCTCAATCTCCTCGCATTTTCACACGTTTCGCCTTGCGCTATTATAACCTCTGTCTTCCTCTTTCCTTCTTTTCTCCTCCTGCAGCTGAAGCTGGTAGCGGAATCTGCCGAGGCCGCGCGGACTGACTTGGCGCAGACGGCAGAGGCCCGCGGTCGGGAGGTGGCGGCCGTCCGGAGGGAGCTGCTGGACGCGAAAAAGCGCTACTCGCAGCTCTGTGATGCGCTTGAAGCGCTTGGTAGGTCGGGAAGAACGATGGCTTCATGGGTTTCATGCTGGGGAACCACACAGGCCACAGATGCAGTGAGCTATATGATGACGTGCCGCACTCTCCATCCGCGTGTGACTCCTCACCACTTCATGACCAGCATATGTCCATATCATGCGACGGCATTTGGGCCGTCTGCATCCGGTGAATGACCTTCTTTTGCTTTTCCCACCACTCGATTTGTGCATGGCTTCGCGTGCAAGCATTATTCCCGAAGAAACAGACACCTCAGGCCTTACCGTCTCACCACCATGGAGCGTTTGCTCCCTGCCCATGGGCGACCACCTTGCAGGGATCGACCCGCGCAATCCCCGACTGCCTAATCAGGCCGATGGGGACAATGCAGTTGGCCCTACTGACGGCGTCCGTACGCCCGGCTCTCGTGGTAGCGTCAAGGGCAGCCGGGACAACGCCGGGGAAAGCAAGGGCGGCAAGGGTGCCAAGGTCAGTCGCCTCGCAGCAGTCAAGGAGAAGGCACGCGAGCGCGCCATGGCGGCGACGATTCCCCAGGCACCGGTGCTGGGCCGCACTTCAACCGCCGCTGTGCGCAGCGTTGGAAACTCCGGCTTCGCTGCACCATCGAACCGCGTGACGCTACCGGCAGCGATGCTAGCTGCAGCTCAACAGCGCGCGGCGGAGGCAGCCGCCTCTGGCGACGGGGAGGGTGGTGGCGGCGGTGGCGGCGGTGGCGGCGGTGGCGGCGGCAGTGGCGGGGGCAATGTTGCCGCAACAATATCGGCATGGCGCACAGGCGGCGCCGCTGGTGGCGGCGCCGGCGGTGGCGGCGGTCCAACGCCAGTGTACATCCGCCCCGACCGCGCCGCTGCAACCGCGCGTTTGCAGGATGCGTTGACGCGCTACGCCGATGCAAAACCACGCACGTTGGAGTGGCTGCTGAAACTTATTGACTCCGTGTACAGGGGCAAGGCCACCAGTGACGAGCAGCGTTCGAAAATTGGTCAGGAGCCTTTGACGATGATTGAGTACATGTTCCAACATTTATCAGGTATGAGTTGAGGCTTAGGGCTTGGGGTTCGAAGAGCATTTAAGGCAGTATCGAGGAATCTCCCGAGGGCTAATGCGTAATGCGCTGGTAACGGCGATGAAATTTGGATGATTCTGACGGCTTAGAAAGGGTAGCAATTTTGTTATCAGTGCCGGCCTGAATCTTAAATCTACTTAAGTAGATGAGGGTTAGATACCACAGGCATGAGACTCGGTACGTGCCCAAGGTTATGCCCCAAATTGCGAGCCCGTCGGCGTATGGCTCAACTTCCTGACGCTTCGCTGTCTGCACGGTATCTGTTCTAACCTTGCAGGTCAATACGGCACAAAGGATCTGGTGAACCAGTACGCCGCGCAGCTGGTGGCCACATGCCTGCAATACTGCGGCAACGACCCACGGGTCGGCACCTTCCAGCGGTTCGTCATGGAGGAGTGGGACACCCGCGTGCTATGCGCCTACATGGATGGTGGGTTCGGCTTCGGGCGCCATGAAGGTCGGGAGCACCACAGGAGGTTTCACCCCTTCTGCCCACGATGGATATATTAATCTTGTTGCCGGGGGAAGTCATGTGTACTTGTGAAAACTTGTGAAAACCGACTCTGGAGCGCACGGGATTGGCCGCCTTCGCCCTATTATCGATTGCGGTAATGATAACTTACTTTTATACTGGTCCGTAATTGTATTTCCTATTCCCATGCGCATGTTTATGACAGACTTGTAGAAAACTAGGAATATCGATGTGGTTTTGGGTACCGTCATGGTCCGCCAACAGCCTCAGTTGCTGTCAGTTCCTGACTCTCTCGCCATCTGTGCTGCGCTCAGCTCGCCGCCCTCCGCCGTCTTTGCTGTCCCTGCCTCTTTGGTTGCGTGTGCGGCTCTGGAACCCCGCAGCTACCCGCAGGCTGCAGGAACCCTCTCGGGTCCCCTGCTGCGATTTTCCCGCGGACTACCTGCCCGTGGGGACACGTAAGGGCGACTCTGCACCGGTGGACGTGCGCAAGGCGCTCTGGGTGGCAGAGAGGGTGAGTTGAGGCCGGAGCCGCGCTTGCAGCGTTAGGGACTTCTCGGGGATAGCACAGTCGCGGGATATTCTCGGAGAGGGTATAGGGAAAATGGTGAGTAGCGAGGGTATTGGGCCAGTTTATGCTGGCACTTACTCACCCCTCACCTCGTCGTCCTCCATCCCACCATGCTCGCACGGCGTGTTTTGCTTCAAACGTTTATGCCGCCCTTGGGAGTCCCATCACGCCGCCGGGCCCCTGCGGGCGCGCGCACGCACACACACACACACACACACACATGCACACACACACACGTATACACACACACACACGTATACACACGCACACGAATATTTACCAGCTCTGTCCGTTCGCCCATTGCCCATAAACACGTATATGCGTGTAGGTGCTGATGCGGCGTTCTGCGAAGACCGCCTATGTATTCGCACAGATGCTCAGTTCAAAGGCAGAGCCCATCATAGCCGCTGAGCTGGACTCGTATTTCGTGTCACCTGGCAGCTACGGCGCAGAGCTGCAGCAGGTAAAGGGTTATGGTGGAGGTGGAGGTGGACATCGATGGAGGTGGAAGCCAATGTCGTCCACGTCATGGTCGTTGCTTCTGTAGTCGTGACTATGCTAACGTTTGATGGAACCCTTGCTTCCATAGGCCCACCCCGCGCTTTCGTCCACACGCCTGCTGGCCCTTTCCCACTCACAGGTGCGACAGTTCGAGATGGGCCGCGGTGAGTTCAAGCGTATTAGCTCTGCCGTGTTCCTGGATGCGCTGTGTGGCGAGTATGCACGCATGGAGAACGTTTTTCGGGAGGTGTTGCCCGAGGTGAGTGCGTTTGGGCGTGGAATAGAGGTTAAGTATAGCGTTGAAACTTTGGACTCCCTTATCTCTGGAAGAGCTCACATGCGTTGGCGATCACGGAAACAAAATGTGATGAGGATAACAACGGGCTCGAGAAAGGGGATTACCACCAGGCCAGGACGGGATTGAGCCTTAGCCACTGTTCAGCTGCTGGTATTGCCTATACCTACAGTCCATATTGATGTATGCACTTGGTTGGGCAGTCGGTCCTGGTCATAGTGCTTCGTCCCTGTTATAGTGTGACGAGGCCGTTTTTTTGACGAGATAGTGAGCTTTAAGATATGTCCCTAGTCTCAAGGACTCCCACTGCCTCACCACGTTTCCTCCGCCTCGCCATGTGACTCCGTCCGTGCAGCTCTTTTCCCAATATGACAACGATGGCGATGGCTGGGTCAGCAAGCAGGACGTTACGGAGTTGTTCGCCGATATATTAGGTGACATGGCCCATGCGGGAATGCAGCTACCTGTCGACTCGACGGCCGCAAGCGGCGGCAATGCAGCCGCCGCCGCCGCCGGCGGGCTCAACGCCGCCAACCTCACCGAAGCAGAGCGTGAAGCTGCGCTGGAGGCGCTTTGGACGGTGCTGTCAACAGCTGAGGCGGATGCCCGTAGTCGGGCAGACAGCGGCATGGTGTATCCGGACGGCGGTGTGCGGCCACCGGGTGGTGGTGCGGTTTCGCCATCAGCGGTGACGCATCTGTCAGATAGCGGCTTCTTCGAGGGCGCATTCCGTTCGGATTTCGTGCGCGCCTGGGTTAGGGCGTTCAAGACGGGTGCGGCGCAGCTACCTGGGGGCCTGGGTGCCCTGGCAGAGGTACGCTGTGAATTCACTAATGGTCCTGGTGGTTGGAACGAGGATTTGACCTCGGGTGGCGGGAGGTTGTTTCTCGGAGGTTGTTTCTCGGCAAGCGGATCTCGCCAGCCCGTGGCGGCTGGAGTGAGGGCTGGCTTTAGGTTGCAACGGGTGATAAGTCTGTTTCGTGAGGACCAACACAACTAAGGCGTTGCGCCTTAATGGACATCCTGTGCCATTGCATCCGTTTGATCCGAAGGAACGAGCTAGGTGCTTACAACAGGGGACGTTGTTTGGATCAGCGGCGGATCAGATTCTCACTCACCTTCGTGTGCTCGCCTTGGTCCCCACACTTCCAAATTGAGTGACATGACCACGGCGTGTGTGGTCTAAGCCTTACGCCCAAACCTTCATGGCCGCAGATGGACCTGCACGCAGCCCGGGAGGCCTCCCGGCGGCTGCTGTCGGTGCTTGTGACCAGGCACTGGACCCATCACGGGGAGACGCTTGAGGGCTTCTTTGCGGAGGCCGGCGCACTGGCCGAGCAGCAGCTCAAGCAGCAGGTGGGTCGGTCCCCTGAGTGAGTCTTTTACTGTACAAGGGAATCACAAATTATGTTTATGGACGTGCTATTCCTGGAAACAAGAATCAGGCCGCGGATGTGCGCGTGTGGGTACGTGTGTATGTACACATGCCTCACGCGTGAGGGAAAGGAATCGAAGCGGTCTGGGGTAGATTAAACGCCCCATTTGTCCCGAGCATTTGGAAAGGTACGTTTCGCAGTAAGCTTATTGTAATGGGGATATGAGTAGGGTGCAAGGCGTTCCATTCTCTTGACGCAGTCGGGAAGTCGCTTTTTATCCGTGCATTACTCGTGCACAGCCGCCATCAGCAAAAAACTAAACTTGTCTACCGTAATCTTGACTTCCGTCAGCCTTTGCGTTCGGCCGCCGTTTTTGGGCCACTTGCCATCCCACTTGCCATCCCACTCTCATTCCGCCCTGCCTCGCCCTGCTGGCTGATCGCACATTTCGCCGAATTTCCTGCCCCATTCACCCGCTGACCAGGCTGCATTACTGGATGGCGACATGGGCGGCTCCCATGGAGATGGCCGCGACGGGCCCCGTCGCGCCGCTGCGCTGTGCACCATGTTGCGACTGCTGCTGGTGAAGAAGGCGGACAAGTTTTCATCACTTCTCACGGCGGATAACCTGACGGGGGGGCCTCATAGTAAGTGCCAGCCGGGGTCACCTAAGCCAACTCCATCCACAGCTCCACAGCGCTCCGGGCGGGAAAGAGAGTTCGGTCGTTCGCACGTAGGTGCCTATTCCTCAGGACCTTACGGGTGGCTCCTTTAGTAATTATGGAGGTATTGGTAGTGGTCATTTCGTGTAAACGTGAGTATCTGGTTGAGGATGGTGGGATGTGGAATGGGTTGATGGCACACGGGCACGTTTCACATTCGCATTCACCTTTCATGCTCCCGAATCCAGGTCCATCTTCTGCCATCAACCCGATGCGTGTGCCCTTCCCTTTGCGCCCCACCCTAGACGGCCCACCACTGGAGCTTGAAGAATTGTTAGAACGCCTCACGGCTGCAGTGCGGCTGCTTTATGGCCCGGCGGACAGCATCTGGGTGGTGGGTGCAGAAGTGGATGAACTTGAATCTCTCGGCGGGCTGGATTCAGCGGATGTGGAGGCGCTTCCTGCTGGATACAAGTAAGTTTTTTTACATTTTTGATTGATTTAACCCCTAAAGCCCTATACAAGCACTTTCCTAAACTTAGGGAATTTTGAAATTAAACGAGGAGCACGCAAGGCTCGTGCGGCTCTTAAAGCACTAAATGCATTTGGGAGGGAACAAGAGCTATTCCAATGATGTAAAGATCAAAAATAGACCAAGGGTTTTAAAAAAATCTAGACGGTATGCAAAAAACGTAAAATAAGCTCTATAATTAATACATACAATATTGATTGATCAATAGATGCTGAAACCTCACCGTAGACATTTATAACACCTGGATATGTCTCCATGCCATGAACGATTGTATTGATAATAATCAGTGCCGTAATACTATAATTCTATAGCTTTCCTGAAGACTCAGAATCTGAGTCTTAGCTTGCCATTTGGATTCAAGATAACTAATATAATCCTTTGCAGGTTTATTTGTTGGATGAGGTTAAAACATTGTTATAAAGATTTAAAGATTCAAGCAAGTAAGAGCCTTTTGGCAGGCAACTAGTTGGCATGGCATTCGTTCATGGCATGAACGAGCTGGGGGCGGGAGAGAGGATTTGTGTCCTTGTCTGGGTATGCAGACGGTGTGTATCGTGGGACGGTATCCGAGAGGTTCTGATGCGTAATGGAGGCCTTGGGTTACAAATTTGGAGGAAAGAAGGTACAGAGGAGTAGAGGTTGGGAAGATGAAAGCACCGGGAGAGGTCAGTATTGCGGGAAAGCGAAGGGTGGACCACCGGTCCCATTAGCCGCGCGCCAACTCTGCCTCGTCTGCGTCGTTGTAATCATCAATTTAATAAAACCTTATCCAGGTTCTGCCCAGCAACAGATGATTGCGTTTTTCCAACTTCCTGGTTACCCGTCTGCTTTATTACCGTTCTTTCTTCGTTGAGTCGAGCACTCGTGTGCCAGCAAGTCTTATCCTTCCCCTACCTTCGGCCTCATATCCACACCGTCCACAGGCGCTGGCTCGCGCGCGTGGCTGTGCGGTGCTGCGCCCTCCACGATCGCCTGCACCTGTCCCTGCCCCCTTCGCCCCTCTTGCCACATCTCAACACCCACCGCGGCGTGCCCTTCCATGCGCGCATGTGGCGCCGCGCCACCGCCGCTGCTGTGGCTGCACGCCGTCGCGCTACCATTGCCCGAACGCCGCCCTTCGCCGCAATGCGCCATAATACCGGCTCCGGCGCGGGTACCCTGACTCCACCATCTGCGCTGGGGACAGCCGTTGGCGCTGGCGGGGCCACAGCCTTCGACCAAAGCCGCACTCTGGCGCCAAACCTTTCCGGGGCCAGGGGGGCGGGATCCGCAAGCGGAAAGCGCCCATCATCTGCGTTGAGGCCGCCCTCTGCGCTGAGACCCGGTTCCCCAGGCCGCCCTGCCTCTGGTTCGAGGTCTGCCCGGGACTCACCCAAGTCGCCTGGCTCCCGTCCCACCTCTGCGCCGCGGCAGCAACAGCAACGGATGACATCACCACAGGGGTCGCTGCGGCTCACGTCTCCGCAGATGTCTTTGCCCGTTCCGTCGGGGACTGGCAGTACTCCCAACCTTCTGGTGCCATCGGCTTCCGTGCCAGCGCCGTTGGTGATCGCAGAGCTAACGGAGGTGACGGTGCCTGCTGCATCACAAGAGTCCAGCTAGGGGCTGCGAGCTCCGCATGCAGAGTGATGCCATATCTTAACGGCTTGAGGAACGAGGGACCTCATACCTAATGAGCATTAGGCCCGGGTGCGGGGAGGGGGTGTTCAGGAGGACTTAAGGACAAAGGGGAAGGTTGGGGACAGCCTCTATCCTTTGGGCCGTCGTGCCAGGTGGGTAGCCGGCTAAAGTCTCTGACATCGTTATGACATACCGACGTACCGCAGCTGCAAGCATGCGTGTGCGTTGTTATGGCACGTGTCCTGCTGCTGCTGTTGATGCGCATCCATCGTGACGGCGGACAGCCTGATGGTGATCGTGGAAGCCCTTTCCCTTACATACCGCGCGCACAAGTGGCTCTTCCAGGAATGGGGAATGGTCTTAGGGCCTCCTGGTTATGATTCAATGTCTGGGCGATTTATGTCTCGTAGATTGAATGCCCATCCACATCTCTATGATATGAATCGACACCGTACCTTGCGGGCGACCCATCGGCGGGACCTCAGAGAATCGGATTTCGGGCTGCTCCATGCCGCATGGATGCCCAGGATTCATGGCACCCTTTGAGAACTGCAGTGCAACTGGACAGTATTGGTGGTGTACCTGCTTTACAAAACACACCTGCGACTACAATCGTTTTCAGGCGAATCTAAATACATAGGTTGCGATGGAAGGGGCTCGGCAATGAAGGCAACAATGGGACCAGGGCAGACCATGAAGGGGACCGTTCTCTTAATCTTAAGGTCATTATATAATTAGAAAAGGAATGAACGTTCACACGTGGGGATGTACGTTTGGAGATTTGCACTGGGGATGCACGATTGGAGATCAGTTACCCTTCCGGGGTGACTGCAAAGCGTGGCCCTGGGCGCCCAATGAACTAGTGATGCCAGGCGGTGAGAGAGGCGTGGCTGCACCGAGATGTTCGTCGCTTTGGACTTAGAACTGTTGTCGAATGTGCTTATGTGCGTGATTGTGTTGGTAAAGGTTATGCTGAATGACGTTGGTAGGCATTGCGTAGCGCTAAGATAACCACCGGTGCTCGGCGGCACTGTGTTGTGCGTGCGTGCGTGTGTCCCGGGGGGACGGGTAGGGGTGGTAGGGCCTGCAGAAGGATGATGGAAGGCGTATTCTAAAATGCTCAACGTATCCGGTCTTCCTTCCACTCGCCCAATCATGGTTCCCGAGTTTCACGCTGCTGCCCTTCACCAGGACGCACAGTGATCGTTGAAGCTGATGCCCTGTCTGCACATGTGCCGCTGCTGTCAAAGTAATTACGAGACTCTGGCAACTGCTTCCCCGAATACCAGCCGTCCGTGTACTTACAGTTTTCCGACCGCTCAATCAAAAGGATACAGCTTCCTGGAGTACCCATTGGAGACCCTCCCCTGATTCGCACAGCCGCGTTGCTGCATACGGCCTGGTTGGCACTAATTGGAAAAAGCTCCACAAATATAAGGATTAGCAATTGCGGTGATGTAATTATATACCATACATATAAAAACCCAGCATGTCATTGCACACCTCACACCACACCTGTTATGAGACCCCTCTCGCACCACTCGCACGCTTCTCTCTATACAGGCAACATTTAAATTGTCATTCGGACAGGCCTCACTACTATATAATGACCGCCTATCGTTTATCGCAGCGTCTCGTTGGGTATCATGTTGCAGGATAGCAGCCGTCGTCACAAAGGGCCGAATCAATCACCACCTGACGGTATATGCCTATTGGTAAGTCAAACCTTTTGGGCTTCCAACGATCTTGTCGAAATCCCATTTGACACCCCCGGTACTCAACGAAATGTCCGGCCCACCCTGCTGCTCCGCCGCACCCTCCTCTTCGGCGGACGGCCGCATGCTGCTGTTGATTTCTAATTCAGACATATTGGCCAATCTGGAAACCTGCCCAAGAACTCGACTCCAAGCCCGTTCCTGCGCAGCAACTCCAGCGGCCCCATACCCTGAACTGGTGGCCCCGCTGCCGGCCCTGTCTGAGCCTGCGGTCCTTACAGCCATCTCCCATGCCCTCTCACCCGGCAGGTGACCTCCCAGCGAGCCGCTTTGCTGACTGCCCTGGCCGCTAGCTGCCCTGGCCGCGATAGCGCTCTCAGCGCCGTATAGCCCCCGGCCCTCATTGGACGAAGCCGCCGCGGCTAGCAGGGCATCAGCTGCGGCCAGGGCTGGCGCTAAGCCCTGCAAGTGCTCAGGAGGTGGATACCGCCAAGGCTGCTCAGCGGGCCTGGCGCCAATGGAGACAGCGCCGCCGTTGGAAGCACCTTCGTACAGGGCGACACTGGCAGAGGTTGAGCCGCCGAGGGCACCGCCGCCGGAAGCATCCGCAGAACGAACTTTATCGACCTGTCCATCTTCTGAAGTGGCTGTAGGACACGATGCAGCTGCGCCATCTGCGGCAAGGCTGACACCGTCGCTGCTCCCGCAGGCCTTGTTATCATCGGATATTGTGGGCATCCGTCCCGCGCCATACTTGACCGGCTCAGATGGAGGGAACCTGCAGCCGTGAGTTCGCATGAGTAATTATAGGAATTAGTTGCTGAAGAGGTGGAAGGAATTTCGGCAAAGCGGACCATAAACCACCCGAGCAACGGCAACACGGAGTGCAGCGGTATACAACCCCAGGACTTAAGTGATTTGTTGGGATTTGATTTTTGCCAAGGGCAGAGGAAAGCGCTACAGCAGATCACCCCGTGTTCGCGGTTTTCTACGACTGCAGATCCTACTGTAACGTCCTGTCTATTTGGTCTGGACGCCGTGCAGAAAAATTGTGCCATGCAACTGCTACTCAAGCGCCGGTCGTACCGCTTGCCGTCCAGATGCCCGAAATCTCCGACCCACGACTTGGACCATTTTACCACCTCCGGCCGCACGCTCTGCAGAAGGTAGGGGTAAAGGGAGATTGTACATTGAACCCAAACGTACTTCACAAGGATTGAGGCTTCGCAAGTCGCGTGAACCACATGTTCCCAAAAGCCTCGGACTCGTTTTCCGTACGCAAAAATCCAAGATGCGTCCAACCGTTACCCGCGTAAACGTGAGTGCTCGATGGGCGAGGGATTCTAAAACCAAAACCCAACAAGCAGGGTTCAGCCTGCTGTCCCCTGGTTATCCGGGCAGACAACAAGCTGCAACTCTGCTTCGTGCCAAAGCAATTCCGCAGCAAGTTAATGGTAATCCCTTACGTACATGACTAAGCATCCAACTGCATGCGTACCGTGTCAGATCCCTTACGGCTGCCAAAGATCCCTTGTGGTCAGGGCACTCAGGCACCCTGCCGCAGGGCGGCAACTTTACGCGCCTCCGTGAATTCCTCCCATGTACTATTTGCCCATAGCGGTCAATGAATTATATCACCCCACGCCCAGTTTGTCGCGATGGTCCCCCTTACCTTGAGCGCCTCAGCGCGCGGGCTGGCCTGTGCCGGTTGGTTCGTCAGAGTCCATGGGCCTAACCCCGCACCCAACGAGCCGATCTGGCCGCCCCAGCCGTAACCTGCGCCTGCAGCCATAGTGTTACCGGTTACCATCGCACTCCACGCAGCTGGCTGTCCTGCCAGCCATTGCCCCGCCAGCGATCGCTGCGGCTGATTTGGGGGCGGCTGGGGTGATTGCTGGTGTTGGCTGGGTGCTTGGTTCCGCGGCCAGGGACGTTCCCATGCAGTGGGGCTGCTAAGCCAGTTAGGTGTACTCGAAGGCTGTGTCTGGGGGCTGTCAGCCCAGGCCACACGCCGCGTCTGGTACAGCCCTGGATCCCTGTACTGGCGACCACCGTACGGGTTGTACGATGGCGGTGCTAAAGAGGCCGTTGCTGATGTCACGGCTGGATAGGCGGCGCCGATCTGGAGCTGGCCCCCAGGAATTCCAGCGGCGGGTACACGTGGGTAGAAAGTAAGTGAGGCGTCTCCTGGCGGCACTGCCATTCCTCCTGCTGATGCCGCTGGCCCTGGCGACGGCCCATGCCGTGGCGTTGTTGGCCACGACTGGAAAGACGAGGACGTCGCCCCGTCAGTACCTGGTGCTGATGGTCCACGCTGCTCAGGACCATGCTGCGGCTCTGCTCCGGCATACAGCGGCTCGCCCCATGGCACTTGCTGTGATTGCTGCTGTCCTTGTTGCTGCGACTTGGGAGTCGTCGGACGCTGCACTTGCACCTGCTGATGCTGCGGCTGCGGATCCTGTTGCTGCGCTTGGGGCGGAGTGATGAACCAAGCCATGAAGGGGTTAGACGCCAGGCTATTGGCGACCTCGGCGGGCCCGGAGGGAGACTTCAGGGAGGCGTTTGGAGACCAGCCGCCCTGAGAAGGCCGGGTGTAAAATGCAGAGGCTTCGTTACTCGTTCATTCTTCAATGGCTAAAGCGTCTGGTGGTTTGGCTTCCATGGTCCTTCTGACCATGATAGGACCCTTCAGATCCGCTGACAAGGCCACTGTGTATGTGTAGGGACTCACGGTACCGATGGCGCGCCTGCGACAACCCAGGACGTCGCGCTTATGTGACGCATCCAGGAAGACCCAAACGCAGTAGTACCCAAACCTTCCCCCGTTCTTATACCCAGACAACTCCATCAGTCACCTGTGGTTGTTGCGAGCGAAGCCGCGGAGGGGCCACTGCCGCCTCCGCCGCTCTCTGCCTGGCCTCACGGCGCGCGCGTGCAGCTAACCGGTCCGCCTGCACCTGGTCTCGGATGCGGGAAGTGATCTTGGCCGTGCGGATGGGCTTGAGGGTGGCGACGGCATCAGCAACGCCGTGGATACACCAGTTCACGGGAGGGCGCAACAAAGAATAAAATACGGTTCAGAGGAATATAATGAGCCCAAGGCATGGCACAAAGCAGTATCCTATCATTAAGCAACCTGCAGTTGCTCTAAGGCCTATCAAGCAAGCGATGCATTACCGTGGACACTAACTCGTTATATATAACTGCAGCCGGGTGCTTCGGAGTCCTAAAATCCCACCTGCCCATCCGCAATTACCATGCGTGTCCCTACCTTCCACGCAGGCCTGTCAGTACCACTGCCTTGTTGTTGCTGCTGCTGCTGTCGTTGGTCTGCCTGCTGACGCATCGGCTGGGGCGGCGGATCCCACATAGCAGCCGCCTCAGCGGGGCCATTCACGGGGGCGACAGCCCCTGTGGGCTGTACCATATACAGTTGGGGACCTGGACCGCCACTTCTGTACGGATTTTCCTGACCATACGGCGCTTGGAAAGGGCCCGACACGCCTGGCTGTACGTTCGGTACTCCCACCATGGGGTACGGTCCTGGAGCGAAACCGTAGCTGGGCTGCGGCAACGGCGGGGGAGGCATGTAGTGCTGCGGCGCACGTGGCGGTGACGTTGCACGCCCGTATCCACTGCTAGGTACATCAACGTAACGTGATGTCACCAGGTCGTTCTTCCAGATGGGCTGCGGAAGTCGTCGGGTCGTGCAGAAAATATGAGCCTGCCAATACTTCACCCTATTTGTGGAAGGCAAAGGCCCTGCATTTAACTGAACAGCAGTTTACCGGGCCAGGACCAAGCCAAACCTGCGCTACAAACCCTTAATCTACACAGAGAACAAATATGGATGGACCTGAAGCGCGCGGGTCCGCCAATCGCCCCTCGTGCGTACCTGACCCTGGGATGCCTGCGGCTCAAGCTGCACTGAATAGGCTAGGCGTGTCGGCCGCCGTCCCTGGCGTGGTGCAGATCGCGTGCGGACACCATCGCGCCCCGGCGATGCCTGTGCATTTGCACCGCCAACGCTACTGTTGCCGCTGCACCAATCCTCCCCGTCACCCCACCAAGAGGGATATTCAGCTCCTTGTAAGCCGTCACCTGCGGGAAGAGGTGTCCAGAGGACGGCAGCGCGAGGAGCCGCTGATACGGAGACCTTGCCGATGACAGAGGGGAACGTTTTGGAACCAGGTGCACACCAATGGGTTTCCAAACATCCGTTGCTATCTATAGTAAGTCATGTATTGAAGATTTGGGTCCTAATACGCGTCATAGTGGTTTATCCTGCCTCACGAATTCAATATGCGTGGGGTCTCCAACGTCACATCCTAGTGTGCATTACAACGCTTCGCCATCTGCTCCCGCTATTTTCAAGATCAGCAGCATCGAGATGGGGCCGATGCAGAAAGACCCAAGGACGGCCTGACCTCCTTGGGCGGACAGACTAACTCTCCGGTCCATCGCCCCATAATGGCAAGACGAGAAAGCCAGGAAGAAGACACCTCGCCCCGGTGCGCCACCGCTGCACACCTGGCATGACTGGGCTACGCTTCTTGCCGGGCGGCGAGTACGTGCGGCTGCGGTCTCCGGTGCGCCACCCAGACGCGGGGAGGCCACCGGGACTGAGGGCTCGCTGCGCCACCTCGGCCGCAGCTGCTCGGTCCAACACCTTGGCTGGCATGTCCTGAGGATCGATGGCTAGACCGTGACCTGGCTCGGCCATCAAGACGCACGTCAAACGCAGGGAGGATTAGGAAAGAGGGTGATGCACCACCGACCCGTTGGCTCCGCTTAACTAGACGCAACATCCGTGTCGCTGACGAATTACAACCGTTGATGGGTCCTATCTTACACACATCCCACGAGACACACGGCACCATTTACCGCACCTTTGTAGCGGAGCCATTTCTCTGCGTGCCGCAGAGATACGTTGGCCGCAGCTACGTCGGCCCTCTGTTGATCGCTTGCCTGGCCCGAAGGTAGCGTAGGTACGTCCGGAACTGCAAATTGTATACACATGTGAAGTTGACGGTGTTGCGTTACTGTTAGTTAATAATAGAATCGATACCCCGCACCTGCCTCAACAGCATCTCTGTGAGGAATTTGAAGCTTTGATGGCTGTTCTCGCTGCATACAAAAACAAGCGATGATCAATCGTGGATTCAGCCTGGGGTTTGAAAGCCAGCGGGACCGGTTTGACTGCGTTGACAATGTGCCCACCTCGCCCTTTTGGATATCCAGGACCACATCATCAAGTTGCATGCGTAAGCCTTCGAGCTGGTCATTGAGGCTAGGGATAGCCTTTTGGACAGTAACCGCCCTGGCGCTGTTCGCAACTATGTCCCGTAACTTCTCGAGTGGGACGATAGCTTTTCCATCCCAAAAGCCCAAATTAATAATACCATATATTATTGTAAGCTTTGAGACCTCCTGCCAGTCCGGTTCGGCATAGTTGTTCAGGAAAGTGCGAACTGCCTTGTTTCGTAATAAGTAATCAAACCAGGGCTCCCGAGCCCTGGCCATTTCAATGTATTCTTAGGGACCGGGAATGAGAATAACGCTATATTCTTTCCGACACCACCTTCCGTGTTGAGCCGTCGTGGGTGGCGGTTGCTCGTTGCCGTTATTCACCTAGCGCGGAACCATTTTGGGGTGAACGGGTGTCTGGTTAGCATTCAGATCCCCTAAGTCCAAGCAGATGGCAAACATTTAATCCTAAACCAGAATTGAGCAATACGACGTGCATATTTGAGGTGCGGAGACATTAGGAGCTTATCTTTTCGGGATACGGGTAATGCCCACCCAACTTGCCCAGCAAGGTGAAGTCACACGGCCCTGCGTGACTTTCGCACTGCTACATCGGCGGCTTTTTCCTTTCCCTGCACTCGCAAGGCGCATCAATAGGCATGAATGCGTAAGGCTTCTTGAATGAAACCTTCTTGACACCAGACGACACCAGTTACAATTTTGCAAGACCACCAGTATTGTTGTGCCCCTAAGTGAGATACCAAGATACACTTGCTTCTCGTGAACAGGACAAGATCGGGGGAGCCGAGAGGTGCACACTCGCAGGTCTGTCACATTTACACCGAAATAGCGCCCGGGAAACCCTATAGCGGCCTAACGCAGGGCTCCCCCAGGCGCTTCGCGCACATTTTGTACATTCCCCGCCGAATGTGCATGCAAACGCATGCATGGTTGCATGCGCAACTAAGTCGTTAACCTAAGTCGTTGTCGCCTAACCATTCACCCAACACCCAAAATCCACCCTCAAACTCTATTGCGTGACGCCGCAGTAGGCATGTATGTTGAATTAGGCGTATACCAATATGCCCGAGCCAGCATACGGTGCACTAGGGGCCACGCAGAGACAAAGCATCTGTCCATTCCTTTATTCTAAATGCAATCCGTCGTAGCCGATGTCCTCTTCATATACTCAATAATCCGGCAGCTTCCCGGCTTCCCAGCCGGGTCCCTACGGACGAGCAGCTATACCAGCAGCCATGATAATCTATCATGTCTCCATCTGCTACAACCCATCATCCATGCCGCACTCATTGACCTGCCCCACTTTTACATGCAAACCCTTTACCCGCATGTTGCGTATCCGAGGCTACGCGTTCGACACCTCATCCTAGTCAATGCTACTGAGGCAATCGCAGGAGCCCGCCAGAATGTAACGATGACGCACAGCAAGAGAGGACTGCTCTGAAGAGGCCGAGCACAGAGAACGACGGACCCCTTCGTGGGCCAGCTATCTCTCTGACCAGTAATCCCTTACAACGATACAAACCTACCAACACTCTCCAGGAGCGAGATGCAATGTTGGTACGACGCCAGCACCACGAAACTGCTAGAGCTGCACCGCTGCTCCGTCTGCCGCCGTAACCACATTGACTCTAGTTTGCTGCTACCGTTATGGTTACCAACGCTGCCGACGCCATCACAGGTCCCTCCGTCGCCCCCTGTTGCACTGGCAGCTGTGACTGCTCCCGTCCTCAAGGGAACATGGCCAACTGCAGCAGTGCGGTGGTCTCACTCCATCCCATCATCAGGTTTAAGTTTTGCAGGCCCTGTCCAGACGCGCCTTTCACTAGGTTATCGATCACGGAGATGATGACGGCACGACCCGGTAGGCGGTCGGGGAAGACATTAATGAGGGCGTAGTTGCTACCCCGGACGTGGCGGGTGTGCGGTATCACACCCTTGCCCAGTATCCGCACGAAGGGCTCGCCCTCATATGTGGCAGCCAAGTGGGCCCGAAGGTCATCGGCTGTAACCCCTGGAGCGAGCTTTACGTAGCTGGTGCACTGCATGCCCCTGTGT
The DNA here is from genome assembly GCA_030268105.1 of Volvox africanus. Taxonomy (NCBI): domain Eukaryota; kingdom Viridiplantae; phylum Chlorophyta; class Chlorophyceae; order Chlamydomonadales; family Volvocaceae; genus Volvox; species Volvox africanus. The sequence continues at coordinate 3,810,205 of BSDZ01000004.1, read as the reverse complement.
TCGGTGTTCGAGGGAAAGGACGGGTATTTACCATTTACTGGGTTTGTGCCCATTAAGCGGGCGGAAGGGTGGGGACAGACGGCAGCACACCGAAGCAGAACTGCTTCCGACCAGGTGGCAGTATAAAGCATGAAATGCTATGAAGGGGAGACATTATGGAGAGACCGGATTCCCGCGAAGAAATAGGGCGGGGCTGGCATCCTAGCATTCGTGCACTTCCAAGATGAGCCCGGTGGATGATCGGTGAATGTAAAAGTAATCTGTTGAGGTATCTTCGACTGCGCGGAGCAGTGGAAGGGGTATATATGTAGGCAGGAGGACGAAGGGGGCCTTGCAGTCCATGCCAGTGCTTCAGAAATACGAGGTCCTGCTGCACCATTACGCAAGTCGCGCACCTGCTCATGTTGATCAGGTGCGGCGTGAACGAAATCGTCACCGGGGTGCCGGCGGCCTCGCTCAGGCCCTGCTCAATCTCGGGCATGTGGCGGTGGGAGCCAACCGCATAGGCATTGATGCCCTCCGCGATCTCGCAGTACAAATTGGACTCCTTCGCGCTGCGACCAGCACCCGACACGCCTGACAACGGAGAGGTGTTTCGGGAAGCGATTGGGTGCAGATGAGGCGCATGAACAGAAGGAACACCGACGCATGAGGCAAGGCAGGAAGGAAAGGTGGAAAGGCGTTGGAGAGTGGGCACTTGGCTGTGCCAGTAGGAATGGGCGCGGGGCAAAATTACGCGCCAATGGCAGCTTGGCATGTCCTCTGGGACCGTACCGCGGTCACTCTGCCAAGATATGCGTAGAGCTCCTTCCGATCCTTGAAATGGCGGCCTGGCCGGGCGCGCAGGCTACTGGTTGCATCAGGACGCCTGAGTGACGGGCCTAAGCCCAGCCAAGCAACAAGTTACGTCCTCGCTGCTGTTCCTCCCTCTCTTCACCAAACCATTGATGAACCCACATATGATTCCTTTCGCCGCGTTGCCGAGAAAACAGACGGTAGCCTAGACGGTACCCAGTGTGCAAGCCAAGAAGTGATGCACGCCCTGGCCTGATGATCTTAGGGTGTAAGAACCCTCATGCGCCTGTTCCGCGCGCTTCAGTGCACCCGGGGCGCTTCAGCCGCCTTTCCGCGGTTGGCCCCAACTTGCACCCCCCATCAGATCGCCCTACTGCAAGCAGCCCAGTCGCCCTGCACATGCGCCCTACACATGCGCCCTACACATGCGCCCTACGCATGCGCCCTGCACATGCGCCCTGCACATGCGCCCTGCACATGCGCCCTGCACATGCGCCCTGCACATGCGCCCTGCACATGCGCCCTGCACATGCGCCCTGCACATGCGCCCTGCACATGCGCCCTGCACATGCGCCCTACACATGCGCCCTACACATGCGCCCTGCACATGCGCCCTACACATGCGCCCTGCACATGCGCCCTACACATGCGCCCTGCACATGCGCCCTACACATGCGCCCTGCACATGCGCCCTACACATGCGCCCTGCACATGCGCCCTACACATGCGCCCTGCACATGCGCCCTACACATGCGCCCTACATATGCGCCCTACACATGGGCCCGGCATATTCCCAGACGACCACCATCCACCAACCTGACTTTGCGTCGATGAGGATGTCTTCCGGGAGAATCAATTTGGCCTGCGAGGAAGGACGAGCGGTTTTGGTGTTCCAGTCATTCACGCTCACGATACCGACAGAGAGCAAGAAATTTGATGACGCCGGGTGCGCCATTGTTCGCCTGTGTCTGATTCTGACCCGCGCCATGCTAATTCTGGGAATCCAAACTTCCGCGCTGATGCGTCCAGCAAGCGGCTCATCAGACCCAACCACACGTACCTTGAGAAGCGGATAAAGCGGCAGCTGAGAGCAGGTGGGATAGCAGCCGGGGTTAGCCAGCAGGCGTGCCGACTTCACCTGTTCTCGATACACTTCCGTCAGTCCGTAAACTGCTTCCTTCTGCAGCTCCACTGCCGCATGCTCATGGCCATACCTGAGGGACGGTGTCCGATAAGGGGCGTAGAAGGCCGCCAGCAGCAGCAGCAGCAACAGCGATCACATGCACAGCTGATGCACGGGTGTAGTCCCAGCGTGGAGAGGCGGCAACTCAGGAGACCCCTTCAAGTGTCCTATTCCCCTCGTGCGCGACAAGCGTAGATAACACTAGTGAATATTTAAGCTGTTTGGCTGAATGGGAGTCAAGAGAGACTGGTTAAGAGCGGCTAGGACAGATGACGCCTGAGCTAGCCGCACTGTGCCCATCATGCACAAGCTTTTAGAGGCTAAACTGGCTGTCAGTCGGGGGTAAATGGCAGAGCCCGTCAGTTCTAGCATGTCCAAACCGAGTAAGTCGCCAGGCGACCAGGACCTGTGCTCTTATCGGAACCCTAACAGCAGCCCTGCTTATGTGCCTCATGTCCCATCGCTATGAATGAGGCAGTGGAGTAACATGCCGATGCCGTGTGCACGCACCACTGGGCATACATCACAGGATCCCGGAGCCGGAAGTCCGCCGAAAGGTCCACCACTTTGAGAGTCGAGGGCAGTTTCTTAATGACCTCCTGAAGGATCGAAGTGGATCACACAAGCGGCGCGAAAGGACTCGAAGCGAGCTGGACCTTCAGAGGCATCAAAGAGTGTTTCCGACGCCGCCTTATTGCCGCAATGGAAATGAGGAGCCATCCCACAATCGTACGACTGGCACGGAACTACAAAATGCTCGAGGGAAAAGCCGGACAGTATATTGGTTCAGCATCATGCACTAGTTGGAAGAAGTGTGCGCACCTGGGTTGTTGCATGGGGCAGGCAACAAAAGACTGCATCAACGTCGGCGAAGTTGACGTCATCAATTTTGACCAATTTGGGGACATTGGTGGCGGCTACCAGGTGCGGGAAGACGTCCGAGAAATTCTGCAACGATGGCAGGCCGTTCCGGCAGGCGGGGCGATAATCGCCAGGTTGCAGGTGAAGGGAGCAATTGTCTGTGCTAGCCTAAGACGACTCAAGGTTTAAGCGATTTGAGGGTTTGGCTTCCTTTTTCAGCAAACAAATCATTTTAAATATCTGTGCCGGATGCATCCGAAAGTAAATCACTATTGCCACTAGGGTTTCATGTATCCACGTGACTTGGACTAATCCAAAAGCATGTCATATTTTCCGCCAACCTAATGCAAGAAAAGGTCATAGAATGATGTCGTGACTGACCTTGCCCGCTTGTTTGTCGCCTGTCAGCACCGTAACTTTAATGTTCGGGTGCAGAGCGCATAGCCGGACCACCTCAGCACCCGTGTACCCAGACGCGCCCAATACGGCAATCTTAGCGACATCCGATTTCAACGCTGATGGTGCCGCCGTCGGAACCGGCGAGGCCTGTGCGGAAAAGCAACCACCGTTCGGTCGTCCTCCCATCAAAGTCAAGTCGACATCATAATTATCGAAATTGGACACCATAAAAAAGTGCGCGAATGACACCCGATAATTCTCATGTGAAGTCAAAACATCTGGTCTATAGATCGGGTGTCGCGCGCCTGTGTCTCCGACACACGTGCGTGACGGCGTCGAGCTGTCGAAGGGTTCTTGGATAGGATGATCGCCGCTACCCTTACCACTGCTTGTGCCTTGATGTATGTGGACGTGCGACGGCTGAGGCCAGCTCGTGCTCTCGACTGATGTGCAAGCTTCATGGTCTACCGATAGCCTCAAGTGCGCAAGGTAAGTACTCGGTAGATGTTCAGGTTTACGCTTTATTCAAATTGTTATGTAATCCTGCACAAGTACTTGTAACATTTGCATGATGGAAAGAAACTTGCTTCGTGGGCCTCCCAGCTCCGATACCAGAGTGAACGAAGTATAGCCACTTGCATAGGTTAGGTGTCACAATTTACTTGCAAAGTTTCTAGGGAACATGCAGACAGCGGTGAACCGCGGTTGCCAGGGGCTGAAGCCCCTTAGCGCCAGGTGCGTGAGAGCCACACCTTTTTGCGCTGCCTCTCTGAGCACCCCCATTAGGACGCGCTGAATTGACTCCAACGGATCTACTTATTTGTTCAGGCGCTCAGCGGTGCGCGCCCCAACCTTCGGCTCGACCTCTTCCAGGCGCTCTAGCGTTCAGGCGAGCATAGCGTTAAATTTATACTTCTGGGCCTTTTAATTTCTTATATCTTATATTTAAGCTGTTTCCTGGATGGATATGCGTTGTGCTGTGTAGGTGTTTGCCAAGAAGGGCAAAGGAAAGACTGCGTTTCGCCAAGGTTCCATGCCTGGGCAAATGGAGATGATTAAGGTATGAAGTCGTGTTGCTTGCGCGAAGGAGAATTGCCAAATTTTGTTGGCAGGAATACGCTGAACTGCAAGCCTCATCAATTGCAGCGGGAGCCTCCCGTCCCTGAGGTGGACCCCGAGAACGCTGAGATTGTCCTCTTTGTCCGCGTCCTCAAGGTGAGGAAAAATCTTTGGTTGTTGCTGTCCTATTTTACGATGAACTTCTGGACACCTGTGGTTCTCGTGTGCACAGTACAAGGACCCCACCCTGAACATGGAGGTGGGCCCCTCTTTGTGGATGCCAGTCAACCTCATCAAGGGCAACCAAACCCTAAACTTTCTGGTTGAGGCCCTCAAAACGGACTGGGGCATGCGCCTGTACGGCCGCACGCTTATCTGGCAGATTGCGTCGGGTGTTTACCAGGTGCGAACCGAGACTAATATGGACATTGGTTCTATTACAGGGGCTGACGTGGGCCAACAATGCATGTGGAATTCCGTGCGTGTTCGTCCAGGAAGGAACGAAGGCCAACACGTTTCCTGACCCGTTTGCCCCTTGCCCTGCCTTGGCACCCAGGATAAGGCTAAGCTAGAGAAGGACCTTAAGAAGAACGTGCCCCAGTTTGCTAACGTTACATCAAAAGATTTCCAATATGCGTTCAAGATCAGGGTGAGCAAGGTTTGGGTTACAATTGTGGTGAGGGATGCGGTATCATTCACAATGGGCGTCATAAATTATAGTCTGTTAGCTAGCAACTAGGGCGTGAACATGCACAGCATCTATCATCTAGAAGAGTTTAGGATTATGACGTTGAAATTGGGTGATGGCCCGACTGGCGGTACCCGCCCATTTCCTAAGCAAGAGTGTCAGTTGCGCATATTCGTTTGTTATCATCTCGAAGAGTAAGGGCGGCTACTACCAGGCGTCAGTTGTGACGGGGTTTAGAACCTTACATAGTGGCGCAGTGCATAATCGTGCTGCCCCCTGCCGGTTCCACCTTCACCAATGCTCCTGCTTCCCATTCCGCCTGCCATCCCGCCCAGGACAAGTCGGTTCCGAAGGACTGGCTAAAGCCAGATAACCTGACCATGTGCCCGCCACCGGAAGAGCTGGAGGGAACCGGATTTGCGCAGCTCCAAAAATTCTTTTCAGCAGAAAACCTCTTGGGCATGTTTAAGACGCCCGAAGGGACGGTGCCTGCCCAGCAGCAGTGAAGATTGCCATGGCACCGGTGCGCCAGCGCGGACAGCCTTCGCCGGCATGCTTGCGTCGTCCTGCTCAGCAGCAGTTACGGGTGGAATTGAGGGATGGCCGCTGTCGGCCTTCCACCACTGTACAGGCGGTAGCAGCGCGGTGGAAGCTATGGCCTTGCACCGGCAGGTACCCGCTGACTGCCTTGGGCTGCTGTATTGGCGCGAAGCATGCATTAGGAACGTCATGTATGGAACATAGCAGCGCACCTTAATGTGCACCAGTCGGCATGAGAAGTAGTGGGCCGAGATCATCAGCCGTTCGGCTCCCTTTAGACAGAGCCTCAATTGCTGCTGTCGGGATGAAGGTTTGCCTGTGCTGGTGTCACCATGGAACACGTCGTTTTGGGGGCTGCCGGAGACAGTTTGGTCGCTGAGTATGGTCCCTTTGGCTTTCAACTGCATGAGTGGGAAGTGGCTGACAGCGATTAGCGGAGGAGAACGACGAGCGCTGGCAGCGTGGCTTTCAGGCGGCTCCTGACGTACTTGTGCAGGGCGATCCCCGGTCCTGAGCCCGGATGATGTTTGGAGTGCTGATGGCGTTGTGGGCCCTGCGGACCTATTTTCCTTGGGAGCTAGCGGAGACGTTTGAATTTTTCATGCGGAGACTATTCTTGCACTAAACCTGTCCCTGCGCCTTAAATATCCAGCAAAGCGACTGGGATTGCTCAGTAGTTGATGCGGACTAGGGTGTGATACGTCGAAAGCAAGGCGTTCGTCCTCGTAGGGTGGCCAGTCGGGATAGCCGATGTGAACTGCGGCGTTTGGGAAAATCCTGGTCGCCTGCGGCTTATTGCGTGTCTCCTTTGTCGTTGTCCTTCCGCTGCGCCTTCCTACAGTTTAGTTTTTGCTGGACGAGCCGTCCCGCCCTCTCTAAGGCTCCGCTGCGGAGCGCTAGTCCGCTCAGATTTTGTAACACTGAGTGGACCCGGGTGCAGGGAACATGTTTTAAATATCGAGTGCCGATTTCCAACCCAGCACGAGTTTTGGGATTTTCACCATGCTATGTATTGGTATTGTCGTGCTGTGGATAACATTTTTAATGAGGGGGAGAGATGCGGGACATCATTTGCACTCCTATATCAGACGCAAACTTGATCATGCGCACGTGGCACACGGCTATAGCGGTGTGCTACGTCGTCGAAACACTAATTGTGAGTGCAGCGGTTTTTGATTTCAATGTTATATTCTCCCACTCCATCCGTATCAGTTCGCGAAAGACGTGAGCACCCATCCATGTTGATTCACAACCAGGATGATGACCGAGTTGGGTGATTGCCAGCTACATGATAGCCCACACTGTTTTTACACTCCGGCTCGCCACAGTGATCTCAACAGTTTGCGGAGGTGGGGGGAGTAATCCTCTGCAGCTAACGCACTAAAAGCTCAGCTGTACCTTCCACCACTATCCAGATGGCAATAATGTAAAAAAATGGGCAGTACATCGACCTCATAATACACATAACGACCATTACAAGGTTGATTCGTGTATTACAAAGAATGTATTTTGCAACACAAACAGGAGCGTGCCACAACTGAAAACACAAAGGAGCCCACCGCCATAGCTGCGAGCACGCATCGGTAGGTACCCCGCACTACACACGGCTACTTCCAAGGAGTCGAACATTGGGCAAACTGGGAAACGGTGGTGCGTAGAGAAAAAACTCTAAAACCCCGAGGCACAGCGAGTGCTCCTGAATTGAATGGGCACGCTGCCCAGTCTGTAGAGCACGATGAAAGAAAGCACCGACAACAAGACAACGTCTACCCTCCGCTTCCCATTCCTCTTCCACATCTTTGCGTCCTCTCGTGCGTTGGCGAAGCGCAGCGTATCGCCACCCCACCTAATATCTATTTTCCAACGCCGCCGGGTTATCCAGGCATTATGGCTCTTCTAGTAGCCGCAGTAGACTGCAGCATCGGTTGCCCTCAACGGTCCGAGCTCCCTCCTAAGAACCGCATACGACAACCGGCTTGTACGAGCTTTTAACATCATTCAGCTCCAATCCCATTTTGCAACTCGAATTCCTATCCCCCTACGCCACAGCAGCTCCTCCTCCTCTCATCACAAACCGACTTCCCAGCCGTCCCGAAACTCCCCCGCCCCCTTCTTCTCGGGGGTGGTTCCCTCTGGAGCTCTTCCCCCGAAAACCCAAATCCTAGGGAAAACCGTGTCGTCGCTTGCCCCCAGGTCACAAGACCGTGCATCTAAAGATGTGTTAGTACGTACTGGCGAATTTCCTTGGGCACCCCCCATCGCGCCTGCTCACCAGTCCTCTCTTAACCTTCCCGCTCTGCTGCCGTCCATTTTCCTTAGGAGTGGTGAAGAGGAGGCTCCTTCCCTCAGTAGATGTCGTCCTCGGACGCAGCGGCTCCTTGCAGATGGCTCGGGAAAAGAATAGACATCCCCAGCATGAGCGCCGCGAACACGATAAATCCATTTATGACGGCCGTGTAGAACGTCTCATCAGGCATCAGGCCCAGGTAGCCCGCCAGCTGGGGTATAGGGGACCGGGACCGGGAATATCACAAAATGCATAATGCCGTACTACCAAATCAAAATCCATTCATTAGAACAGCGAGATCTTGCGCTATGCCAGATCATATGATGTCTGCGTACGTGTCAAGATGAGACTACTAGGCCCTATGTTACGCTGTCTGCGGCGACGCATGCGTTCCCGCCCCTGATGCAGAGCCCCTTGGTGCAGCGTGCCCGCGTACTCTCAGGTGGCGGGGGGACGCACCACCTGCTGTTATGTCCATTGCGCAATCTTCAATTCCGAACGTTCAAGATGGTACAAGAAACGGTACGAGCAGAGCTGCAGGACCATACCAGGAAACAGGACAACAGGGATCCGAGAACCAGCTCAGGTACCTGCCCACGCGCGACGCGGAACGGGTGCTTCCAATACCCCGCCTTGCTTTTACCTGGCCAAGGGCGCCACGCCCAGTCTTGAGCTCACCCACAACGGCGGCAGCAAAGCCCAACATGGCCAGCCGGGCGTGGAACAGCTGCGGGGTGGGGGTGGGGGGTACAGAGGCAGCCGCAATCACGCGTTCAGGCCTGGAGCTGCTCATCAAGGTGGACAAGCGCCAGATGCGCCATTCGGAAGACCGCCACCGCCACCGCCACCGCCGTGTCGCCAAAGCCCCTTTCATCATCGCACCTCGTTGCGCTTGGTGAAGCCCCAGCCAGATATGCCAAGCAGCTTGCCCAGGTTGAGGGGGTTCACCAGCACGCTGGGAGGACCCGTGGGTCGGCGAGCCACGTCCTAATTACTCGGCAGCATCAGTGGCACCAATGACGAAAGAAACGGAACTAAACAAGCTTGCAGTACAATGGTAATACTATAAAGTGCTAGGCTGGGGCTCATAGGGCACATATGCTGGTCATGTAAACAACACCTTGTATCTTGTCCGAGGAGACGCAACTGCAGGGGAATTGGTCTTGACCTTGCTCATGCACCATACGAGGGAGGCTTGCCATTCAAAAGCCTAAAGCACGGGCTCTTCTCGTCTCAGCTGATGCAAAACCGCTTATCTAAGCCCAATATCTAATACGCGTCGCTGCCGCTGCCGTGCTACGCATCTTGCTGCCTTAATAATCCTGCCAGCCCATGAACCCGAAGACTATCGATCCCAGAACCCCGGGAACAGCAGACCCACCCGCAGATTCTCGGGGGCGAATGTGGGCGACCAGGGCCCCAGGCCACCCAGGACATTGTACACCACAATGCCCATCAGGATGGCCGTCACCGTCGCCGTGTCCAGACCCGACCACATCTGCACCTGCGCAGACAAGCGCGGGGAGTGGGCAAACAGGGGGACAGGAGAGGACGGCAGTATCAAAGATTTATGGATTTGTAGGGCATGGCAAAGCAGGTAATACCAGGACGAGTACACAAAACACAATCCACCTGGACAGTGGGAACCCCCTCATTTTCCTTGCGAGCGTACGGGAGCTGACGGGAGCGCACGGGAGCGGACAGTAAGATCATAATGCGCCTAGGCGAAATAAGCACGGGAGGCAGGAGGCAGCATATCTCCGACAAGGTCGACCTCGTTACTAGGAAAGAGAGTTGAGAAGAAGGAAGGGTGCGGTTCTATACAACCCAACGCACCTGCCGGATGGGTCCCAGGTGGTTGGCGGTTAGGATCTCGAGCACGCAGGTGGCAAAGAAACCCACCATCGCGATACGCCCCACAAAGATCTGTACGAAGATCAGGAGAGGACACGGGTAAGTACGGACGGACAGACCTACATCTGTGTGATCCTTGGAACCTGGGAACCTGGGAAGAAGCAATGCACGACACCCTCACTCAGTCTGCAGTGGCCACCCACACGGCCAGCTAGGCGAGATTCCCTCGCTGACTGCGGGTCCAAGATAGGAGGACCCGTGTGCCAGGCGCCACATTTATATTCTGTATGTGTTTTGCCCAGCCTTCCCCTCCCTCACCTCCCGACGGCGCGTGAAGGCAGGCATCCAGATCGGGACTTTCACGGCTTGCGCGTAACCCTTGCCCGCACTGCTGCGCTCCACCGTCTCGACGACGCGGTTGACGTCCTGCTCGGGAGGCGGCGGTGCGGGCGAAAGGGCACAGGAAGGATAAAGAGTGCCACAGCTGCCATACTATTACAGATTGCTACAGCTGTTATATTGCCACTCGGGGGCAGCAGGCATCAGCGGCATTAGCGATCTGTCAAAAAAATTGCTGGGCGCGCGGCGTTATGACATGCCATGCGCAAGCCGAGGTACCTTAACCTGAACTTGCAAGCGGAGACAAGTTTACGGGCTCAAACCCGCCACCGTAAGCAAGCATTGACGGAAGAAAGGTTCAGAAACGCAAAGTGTAAAGTGCAAGGTATGCCGCACGACCGACCAACCGACCGAGAAATTGGTTTCCGGCGGCTGCATGCACTTCCCCATTGCCTGTTGGGCTGGCGCGACGCTCTGGCTACATGTTCCCCTACCTGAAGCTGGTGCGGTTCCTGCAGAAACTGGCAACAGGGTCGGCGACCGCAATCGCGGGACGATGACGCCCCGCCGAGCGGGGCCGTCAAACCACGTCATGTGGGTTCAGTACGGCATGTCGGTGCGATGAGTCGGCACACCATGATACTCATCGTTTCACCACGACGTCCGCGCCGTCAACCCCCTCCCGAGGCCGGGAAGATAGAAACGAAACCCTCCCCCGTATTTTACGGTCGCTGTTGGCCGAACTACTGAGCTGGCGACTGACTGACGCGGCGTAGTTGTCCATAAAGCCCCGACTGCATCGGCAGTAATGGCTATGGTGGCCAGTGCCAACCATATCCCCTGCTCCCGAGGACTTCCCCAACCTAAATGAGTACGGAACCCATCCGCGCCACAACTCCTTCAAGGGGTAAGCATAAAGATAGCGCAAATACCCCCGCGCGCCCCAACCAACCCAATATCAATCTTGGGCCTAGGTGTGACCTCGACCACCCTGACCAAACTGACATCGGGCCTAATTGTCACCCGCCGTGGTAATGCAACCCTGGAGCCTGGACTTCTGAGGCTTTTAAGCTGCGTCCTTAGCACAGTTGATGTGATGTCTCTTGAGGAGTGGATTCAGACGCCGTTCTTGTTGTTCTCAAGTGCTTCACATGACCTCACCCGCATAAGCTCCTCTTTGGCAGAGCCAGCGGACTTGCTCATGTTGTTTGCCGCTTGCTGCGCTTGCTGGACATCCAGAAACCGGGTCCCCAGGGTAACGCCATCCGGGATGGGTGCGTAGGGAAGGGAAATCCGAAGTAATGTTCATTGCAGAGAGTAGGACTTTGACCTAGAGTTCATAACCATTTACCATTTACCTAGAGTTCTAAACCAGGCATGAGAGAAAACGCATTCAACAATAAACGTCGAATACACTCCTCGCGAACAGTTACAAAATCCTGGATCAAAAGTTATAATACATGCCTATACATATCGTTATACATATGAATATCATATATGAGATCTTGAGTGAACAAAAAATTACAGTCGCCAACAATATTGTAAAATAGATCAATTTCACAAACTTGCGCAAGCCTTTACTAATGACCCGTGGGTCTCTCCTGGCATGGTTGCAGCTATCTGCTGCAGGTTCGTGGACAGGAGACACACACACACACAAGTAACAGGAGACTTGAAATAGGAAGCAGGAAAGGACGCACATGCTGTAGCCGTTCCTCTTGCTTGCGAATCACTTCCTCGCGGTCCTTGCGCTTCTGAGCTTCAATTTCCAGGTCCTCGCTTTCCTGGTAAAAAGGTGTACACAAAAGGTAAAGGTTGCACAACAGCAGCCATGAATCCCAACGTATCAAGCTCCGCAACGTTGCGGTGTTGCAGCGAGTAAGGGCCCACAGCACCGACCTTAAAGCGGCGCACGACAGCCCTGCGGCGCAACAAGGGTGTCGCGCAAGGCGCGCTGAAGCTACCGCTGCTATGTTTCATGCGGGTCAGGTTCGCCTGCGCCCCCGAAGCATGGTACTGGCGGGCCAGCATAGTGATGACTGGGTCTCAGAGAAGTAGATCCAGGAAAGGCAAGACAATGGACTCCTTGTTAATCCTGTGCGCTTTTAGGAAGGCAATATTTGATCGGTGGATTTCTTCTTTTATGCGCGATGCAAAGCTTGATAAATTTAAGGAGAGTCCGGAAAAACGTAGGAAGAAGGATGTCGTACTGAGCCTTTTGATGATGCCGCAATTGCGCCTCGGACGCATGCTACAAGTATTCTCCACAGTGGCGGCACCGATACGTGGGATGCAGCTCCGTAACTGTATGAAGCGCAGAAGCTGTAAGCGTCTTGGCCTCTCGTCGCGGAAGCCCAACTTGAACACGATAGTCTCTGGATGCCCCCCACTTTCCCTGCCGCTCGGTCAGCAGGCGGAAGGTTATAGTTGTGCCGGCCTTTAAGTTCGCGATCAAGTCCTCGGCTGTAATCTGTGAGCACATCGGTACTGATTTTACGAGTTGTGACCTGGTTTCCATGTAGTCCGCAGACGCATTCTTCAACTGGAGTAAAAGTACAGCATCTGGCGATGACATACAGCGAGGCACGAGCCCCGAGAGTAGGGATGGCAGGGATGCGGCGAAGCTGCATCAAGAGGCGCACTTACCATGCACGCTCATTAGCACTTCGTTTGCCGTACCCACTTTGAGGGCTGCCTAACTAAAATGCGACGGAGAAAGGTGAATACATGTGCCAAAAACGCGAATTTGCTAGATTAGGCGCGGGAGGGCCGACCTGTAAATGGGTCCTGCCCTCTCGAAATGAGGAGGCAGTGAGGTAACGTACCTCGACAAGGCAGTGTATCTAGCGCGCAACCCGCGCAAAGATGGCCCCGATGCAACGGCCGCTGGGCAGGATACCGTGCAACAGGGGCCAACAGGATATATTGGCAGGGGCTGTGCGGGATTCCAACACAATGCAACCATCATAGTATCAACAACAAGCCAGAAAAATCAGCAGCAGAAAAAACCTTGGTTATGGGGCAATACATCAAACCTATCCATGTTTGATGTCAGGTGCAGTCCGAAGAAAGCACAATGTGACGAGCTGTTTGAACGTGTAGTAACTCTGTGCAATGCTCCCCTCTCCATATTACCTTTCTCTGGGACAAACCTTCGTGAGGGAATAATGAAGGTGGAGCATGGACCCAGCATCAAGGCCTGGAAGGCCTGGATCAACGCCCTGTCTGGACCAGAACACCCTACCGGGTGGTGAGTTGACTAAGGCCCCCAAATCATATTGCAATCAGTTTTCGAGAAGTTCTGTCACGCCGTTCCTGATAGGTATGGCGCCAATTGTGATATTCGTCAAATGACGGCCATATGTTCTCTTGGAAACGGACTCCATTTATGAGCACTTCCATATGAGTTTTGAACAAAACCCTCTTATTCAAGCTACCCACGTAGGTACTACCTACTCGTACTACCTACTTGTGAGACCCACCATCGCAAATGCAGCCGCTTGCAAATCGCCTGCCACGCGTATTTTGCAGATAGTACAAAGAAACTGTGCCATAAGCATGATCGTGGCCGACAACACACGAACCAGGCCATGGCAAATCCCCCCGCAAGCCCGCCTGCATTCCTGCACTGCCTCTTGCCTCCCTGTTGCCTGTGCCATTGGGGCTGGAGAGATACACGGATGAGCCACAAAACGACGTTATGGAAACGCAAGTTATCCGAAACTATTGACGCAACTCACTGGTAACGTGCAAACAGCAAAGGTCGACACACGAGCGCATTACGCCTCAACGCCAACCATCTTTGCTAGATGTACCGACACACACCTACGCAAATAAAGCATAGACGTCCGCAGATTTATGCGGCACGTCCACGTTTCGTGCCTTCCTCCCCCTTACGACCCAGGGCGCGTTGTAAGGAGGAGTGCCTTATTGAGCAACACTTCCCCTACAGGGCCAGTACCGCGCATTCGTCCCTTGAAAAGCCCCCACACTGTACACTGTTTCCCTGCCGCGCACCAGGACCTCACCCTTAACCTAGTCCGATGTCAAATGCCTTTGCGTGGAGGCAACGATCCCTGAAAAGCCCAAAACTTGCTGGGTAGTAACCATGCCGAAAATACTAGGCGACCCCAGGCGACGCCTCCAAATTGTGGCGGCGCCCCAGGGTTCAGCCACATACTTATCGACGCCAAGACTCCAGTTACGCACAAAATGAAACAATAGGTAGCAATACCCAGCTTATTTGGCGCAAAAACACTACATGCCATTATCTTGCCATAGCGAGAGTGTTTTCTGGGTAAGCCCCGCGCAACCAGCATGCAACCTTTCACCCTGACACCTTCACGACACGCACATATAGCGTCTAATCCAATCCAGAACGTTTCCGTTGTGTCGTAAGCCGGTTCCCCCGAAGCTTAGGTCTGGGCAGACCCACAATACGCGGACACTCATCGCGCTTGCTGCTCCACTGTGCCTGACTTCACCATGGCAGCGCGTTACGATGTACGACTGCAGGCCCAGGGCTGATCGGGCCCCTAGCCACAGATACCAGCCAAGGAGCTTCTGACAGCATACCGTGCACCATCTCTCTGGCGAGTGTCAGGCGCCGGCAACTGTTGGGGACTAATCACGACAACACTCGCCTTCGCCTTCAGCCTCGTAGTAAGGCTGCCTCCAGTATCCACAGCGTGGACTGCTCTTCCCGCTAAGAGCCGAGTAAATTCAGATTTCCCCCAAGTTCAAGCCGTCAATGATGGCTTCCGCAAGCCCTCCCCTCATTATCGGCTGTAGCTAACTACGGCCGCCACAAGGCTGCAAGTGCAAAGCCATCGGGAATGGTACCAAATAACCAGCTTTGAAGAGTGCGCCGCCGACCCGGAACAATCAACCTACGTCTGAAGGCAAGAGGATCCTGACCCACATCAATTGGCAGTTATAGCTGGGAGTGGGCTAAACTTGGAACCTGGTTCACAGACTAGGACATTTCCCTGCCCGAAGTGCAACTCGACAGTCACTGCATAGCGCACCGTGTCAGGCACGCAGCCCGCTTGACTGAGGGTAGGAGCCTGCACACGTGGCCGCCCGCGGGCATCGTTCCCAAACTCGGCCAGCTGCCTCGGCACCCCCAAATCGCCAAACCCTGCTGCCAGCAGCCGATGGCCGCGCTTATCATCGTTGCACACCGCTTGGAGATCGAACATCCATCGCATCCCATCATAACGGCGACAGGAGCCGCTGCAAATGCCGCTGCTAACCTCCGCCGCGCCCACTGGAACGGGCGCATCAGTGGTTTCAGTGAAATTCAATGTCCGCTGAGATCACAAGAGTCGTATCTCCGGCTGACCATTACCTGCAACATCGCCAACTAAAAAGAGCGAACGGAAGCTCTAGACCATCCATAATGGTGGTGTTGACGGCTTGACGCCAACAGCAGGGCCATCCTGCGCTCCCTGCGCCACCATCCTATCAAGTGTTAGGAATGGAATGCTGCCTATGCGGCTGTGACCGCGGTGGTTGCGATCAACACCTTCGGCTGTAGCACGAGCTGCTGCTGAAACAGCTGCAACTGCAGCAGGGCCAAGCCAAAGCATATGTGTGGCTTCACCATTACACTTCTGCTCCCGTTGGTCGTGTGAGATATTGCAGCGGTGCCAGCACGGCGGCGAGAGATGGCTCGGCTGGCAAGCAGCGCTCGTGCAAGGGCCAGCGATGGACAAACGAGAAGGTTGCGGCAGGTAAGCCCAAGACTAAAAGCGCCCAGCCACATGCAGCTGCCGATCATGGGAGGGCGGCATCCGCTGGTTCCGGAGCATGATGCGGCGTATTGACCCCCACACTGATGCCTCCCGCGTGGGAAGATGCCGGCATCATGAGCTGCAACCAGGGGTCAGAGGCCAAAAAGGCGGGCACAAGTGCCATTGAAAGACGGAACCGAACTACATGCAGTTGGGATACACAGGTCCCCAAGAGGAGATTCTCTGGTTCCCAATGGTGTCGCATGGCGCGTTTTGTGTTGTGCCTGTATTGAGAAGTTCTGTTGCAACACTGTTGCGTGTGGTGACGCGCGGATCAATCCAAGGTGGTGGCCCGAGTCATAATGAGTGACAACACCATGTTGAGCCCCTACCGAATTTAACAACTCGGGCCAGGCGCGTGTGTACGGCCCGGGACCGCGTTTACATCAAGCACTTCACCCATTCACCCACCCATGCAGCAGGTATCCACATGCAGCGGACTTGCCGTCAACGTCTTGGTGATACGTAAACCCATGATCCCAACAATCCTTGCTGACAAGCTTACCAAGGACAACACTGCGCCTGCACAAACGCCTGTCGTGCGGATGCCGTGCGGATGCTGTCGCCACTCCCAACCTCGTTGTTGGCACCCTGGAAACGGGTGGATGGGCCTAGTTCGGAGCACGGCTAGAACCAACCCCGTACACCGTGGAGAGAAGGAGCTGGCTAAGTAATCAGCTAGGAGGTTACGCAAAGATATAACGTTTATAAACAACAGCGAAATCGGCCAGCCGGCAAGCACTACACCTCCTCAGCCCCACCCGGGAAATTTCCTACCCGAGTTTGCCGAGCAGCCACCTCCATCAAGGTGGCATTGTCCGCCGATGCAGCCGTGGTGGTAGAGACCAACAAGGCATTTCCATCACCCCGCACGATGGCCGCTGTCGCCGCAGCAGCTTGAGAACGCCAATTATCGCGCGCTGTGGCCCCTGAAGCTAACCGTGGTAAGCAAAGGCGCCGATCTATCAAAGCCAACCGATCTGCATCCGCCGGCGGCGCAGGATAATGGGACTGCTGCGGGAACGGCTGCAGCGGCGATGCTAGCGTGTCAGCTAAAGCTCTTCGGCCCCCGATGGGATGAGAAACGATCGCAATTGAGCCGGGCCCGCGATCTGATGACGTCTGTACCATACGCTGCTGCTGCTGCTGCTGCTGCTGCAGAATCCACCCAAAACCTGCACCAATGCCATCGTGGTGGCTACTGCTCCGGGCCAGCTGCCCGGCCTCCAAAGTCAGACGCTGCAGCGGCACCTGCTCGGCCTGCCTCCCAGGCAGCACCTGGCAATCGGACCGCATTATCTGCATTCTTTGCATCGCTCGCATTAGCTGATTTCTAACACGCTCCCGATGCTCCAACGCTTGCCGTACCAGCACAAGACCACACAACGGATTGATGAGCTCCATCAAGCGGCGATCGCCAATGGCCGCGGGCGCGGACTTAACCAGCGGCCCCCCAGCTGCTCCCGCCACAGCGGCTGCAACGCTGCAGCTGTGCGCGGAGGCCGCGGCTCCGACTGTGCCTGCTTCTTCTGTTAATGGTTGTGTCGGTGGACCAGCAGGCGCAGACGCCGTTATGTTTCGAGCCGCAGCAGCTGTCATCGCTACAATCTTGACCGCAACATGCCTCGCCGTTTCTATGTCTATGGACGCCAAGGGGCTTGCCGGGCCATGCGCGGCTGGCGCGGCTGGCGCTGCCGGCGTGAGCTGCGGCGCAACACTCACGCTGCAGCGCCGATTTTGTGATCCAGAGGCGGGTTGCTGTGAGCACGGCGTGCTCCAGAACGGGCTGGTGTTACAGAGAGACCCAAAATTCGATGTTGCTGGGGAGACGCGGTCCAGAAGCCCTGCAATTACGCTCACGGGCTCCGGCCAGGCGCGCCTTTGCGAGCTCCAGAGTTCTGGTGACCAAACCGTAGGATCAGTGGTGCGGGAAAGTGGTGGAGGTGATTCGTGGGCCGGTGGCTGTGGTCTGGTAAAGGAAGGTTCGCCTAGGCCAGGGCCCAGGGCCCCAAAGCGCATCTGGTTGGGCTGGACATCACTGCGGGTGAGATTGTTACAGGTGCTGTTCTCAACACGTGAGATAACAATAGACGGGTCGGCAGTCTCACGGGCGTTGATCCGTCCGCTAAGACAGGGGGGGCTGTTGCCCTGGTCATCGTTAGGCGCGAGGGTACTGCAGGAAACTATTGGTGGCGTGTCAAGAACGCCCGTCATTTGCTGCAGCGCCGGCTGCGGCAACGGCTGCGGCGGCAACAGCTGCGGCTGCGGCCGTGGCTGTGGGAGGGATTGCGGCTCCGTCGCAGTGGCTGTCGCTACGTTCTGGCTGCCGCTGCTGCTGATACGGTTGCACCGTTCCTGGTCCGTCGGACCGCGTGGCTGCGATTCCTGCTGCGTTCCTTCTCTAATTGTTGACGTCGCTGGGGTCGATGGTCCATGAGCAGACGAGGATGGCCCCGGTGCTACCGACCCGGCCGCGGTTGACGTCCCCGTGGACGGCGTCGGGGTGCGCGACCTTCTAGGTGCAGCCAGCCCTATGTTGCCCCCAGAGCCATGCCAATGCGCATTACTCTCGTACTCATCCACGGTAGCCCTGCCGCCGAGGCATTGAAAACACCCCCAGAGGAGCAGCAGGGACCTCCGCAGAGACCTAGAGGAAGTGCTCCTAGTTGGGGAAGCCGCTTCCAGCTTTGCGGACGAGGACAGGGTGTGTGCTGCAGAGTCCTCAACCATTGAGCGCATAGCAGGTCGGAGCCCGCCTCCGGTGCTGTGGCTGGCGGCAATCGTGCTGCTCGTGCTAGTTAAGCTGTCCCTTGCGGATAAGCTAGCCTCGACCGCCGGCGGCGGTGCCGCCCCCGCTATGGACTGTACTGGTGTAACTCGGCCGCCAGTAAAACTGCTGGTAATGCTGCCAGTGGTGGCAGCGGCTGTGGCGGCAGTGGATGTGGAGGCAGGGACGATGATGGCGCTGCTATTGGCCGTGACCAGGGGGCCTGCATGGGTGTTAAGCAGAGCCGGATCTGTACGTGCCTTGACCTGCAACTCAGGTGGGGTCGAACCACCCTCAGAAGCTGACTCCATTGTCATGGTAACCGACACGGCTGGCGATGGCAGCGGCGACGCCAATGTGTTCGGGTTCAGAAGGGCGCCGCCGGACGCGCCGGCGGCCGCAGCACCACCGGCTCCGCTACGGTGACAGATGCTGGGTACCTCCTGTGTACCGCCATCCAAGTCAGCAGAGTCGCTGCAAGTGATTGCCGACATGTCGACCTGAAGCTCATTGAGGTAGGGCAACACTTCCTGCAGGCCCTCTGCCGTCCCCAGGTCCAACGCGGCCGTGCCAGTGGCAAGGCAGAGCAAAGCATGCTCATTGAGGTGGATATTTCCCGCGCGGGATGCATAATGCGCGGGGGTGCAACCGTCGCAGGCTGCCTCTCCGAACCATGTGGTAAGGGTTTCAGCGGGCAGGGTAGACAGGAGGTCCATCGCGGCTGTTGCCGGCGGGGGCAGCACTGCAGCTAGATGCAGCGGAGTTAAGCCACCTGGCCCGGGCTGGCCAGTTGCAGCGCGGGTCAAGGGGCGCAGGGCGAGACAGGACAGTATGGGGCAGGACAGCACGTAGGAATTGGGCAATAACAGTGCGACAATGAGCAGTGAGAGGGAGGAGTGAAGGGGATAGGTCACAAAGATGAGAGGCCTACTCACTAATTCTGAGTGGACCCTGTATCCCTAAGTCCGCATCTGGCCCCTCACAACCAGGCTATTCCCGATCCACGCTGTTCCCCGCGTGGGGTGCCACATCGAGACCCACGCGCAGCAGTGGAATTCATCTAAATTCTGAGAATGCCACAATGTGTTACAAAAAGAGGGGGCTGTCTAGCTTTAGCGGCCCTACAATCGTGAAGTGTTCAAGTCATGAATATGTCGGATCCTTCCAACCCGTTCAAGAGAGCTTGACAGATATACTTAGCTGGATTTGCAACCGAGAACGTAATGGTATCTTTTTCATCCTGCAGCACTCGTAGCAGACCGTGTCCTTGCCTCGATTTCATAAAGCAACAAAGCGACGTGCCCCAACGGAAAATGCAAATATATAGCGTTTTCTATGCTGACTCACCGTTGCAAGCATCGTACGCCACTCCTCCTGTACGGCAGGTCCGTCTCCGTACCGCCCATAGCTACGCCACAGCGATGTCATTGCCACGAGCTCCACGCTGCCTGAAGCCACAGCCAGGTGCAGTGCCGACCAGCCGTGTGCGCCCTGTACAGCGGTGTTAATGGTCTGCATCGAGAAACCCATATCCATAAGACCCAAAATAACATTGGTCGACGTCGCGGCCCAGCCACGGCTGCAGGCGAAGCCCAGTAGCTCTAGCGCGATTCGAGGCATGGAGTGCTGTTCCTCAGGCACGGCAAAGGAGCGATTGCCAGTCTGCAACTGTGGGCCCCAAAATTCCCTGTGGAATGCTGCGCGTGTGCCTTGGATCGCTATGCCATAGTGGGCCTCACCAATGGGTTCAATCTCGGATACGGGCTGTAGGTCATCTAAGGCGCGTCGTGGCGGCTGCTGCGTGTGACGCTGCTGCAAATGCTGGTGCGCTTGGTCATATCCACGATGCGTCTGTAAAAGAGTTCGCCCCGAAGCCATGGGGCTCACCGCAGCGGCAGCGGCATTAGCCACATTTGCTTCCGCCGTCTGAGCCGACATCTGCCGGAACGCTGCCCTCCGCACACTTGCATCGAGCCATGCTCCCAAATCCCACAGAAATCTCTCACGTGCCCGCGCGTCGTCCTTATCCTCATCCATTTCCGCCAAATAGCCATTCGCCGTGATGCCTTCGCCCATGACGGGGCCCACGGCCGCACCGCCAACATCACGTCGCAACTGCGACATCCCCGTCTGACTTGAGCCCGCCCTTGATGCGGGTGCAGTCTGTTGTTCTTGGTCCTCGTGCGACAGTGGTGCTGCGGGATCCTCACCCAACGCCTCCTCTGGGCCACTGCTGGTCACGGGAAGCGGCAACTGCTGGTGTTGCACTGCCAGCAGTGCGCAAACCTCTTCTTCCATGCCGGCGTCGGGCACAACAACTACCGTCAGTGCACCGCTGCTGCACATAGCGCTAACTCCATCCAGAGGTGGCCATGGATGGTCACTCCGGCCCCGCTGCATGGGACCAGGCACACTGAGGCCGAATACCCGGTTTCGGTTCAATGACGCTGTCAGTCCCATCGATTGTTGCCTGCCACTGACTGGTGTGCGGCTGCCATCACCACCCAGGTTTGTCGCAGATGTTTCCTGCACGTTCGGCCAGCCTGCAGCCGCCGCCATGGCCTCCCGTATTCCACGCACAGGGGCAGCAGCTGCTGCGGCAGCTGGGCTATGCCAGGCAGATTCCAGCGCGCCAGTGGACGCCGCGCCGGGATGCGCTCGGACGGAGCCGGAGCTCCCTGAGTAAGCACCGCCACCACCGCCACTGGAGCTGACGGGTGACGGCGCGTGCAGCTCAATCAGCATCAGGCCCGGGGAGATTCCGGGCGTGACCCAGATGAGCACAAGCTCGCTATCGGGTCGGTGCGACCGGAGTACCTGGTTTACATGGTCAGGGCCGGCACGGCGCTGCCAGGCAGCGATGGCCTGCATTGCACCCCAAGAGCTGCCAGGTCCACGGCTATGCCGAGAGGCCTGGTCGCTGTCATCACCAGTGGCCTGTCGGTCGTTAAGGAAGTCCACGCGGACGGGCAGCTTGACACCATCCTTGACGACGGTTACCCGACATTCTGATGGGGCGACGTTAAGAGTTGCCTCCGCGGCAATGCAAACTTCCTCCGTTGTCGCGCGGAGACAGCGCGGGAAGAGCCGCCACAGGAAAGGCCCCGGGGGTGGTAACGGACGACCACGGCTTGCAACCTCGTTAGGACGCTGCCGTAAAGGTTCAGCACTGACATACTGACCGTAAGATATCTGGCCAATGATCTCTGGATTTGGCAATGCCCGAGTCCGGCCGGCGTGGTAATGAGGACTGACATCCGGGTCGAACCCCCCCCGAGCATTGGATTGGATAGGCGCTGCGACCAAAGCTTCTACTGAATGAGCATTATCTGAGAAGCTTAGGAAAATTGACGAGCTGTCGTCAGGTCCCACTGCGCCTGAGTTCATGCCCTGGTCGTTGCCACTATCTAGCAGCTGAACTGACTCCAGGGCAAAAGTCTGGGATTCCGGTGGTACCATAAATATATTACTAATCAAGGACCCGTGAAACCCAGGACTTCAAAGGTTCCATGGTGCAGAACCCGGACACATATGGCCGTGGGAGACCTACTTCAATGGTCTAAGCTTCCCTTCATGCGTTATCATAATGAGTACGTGTGGCTTACATAACACCGTTATACTGTTTACGATGAAGAAACGCACAGAATTTCCCAGAGTTCCGTGTAATACGGCCGGGCTCCCGGAGTCAGCATGCGCGTGAGCAGGATGGGCATATCCTCTAGGATAATGGGTGGATTAGGTTAACCTATACGGCAGAACGGCCCATGCGCGGATGGCAATCGGTACAACAAGAGTACGGGAATACAAGCAAGCAAGGAATTGTTGATGGAGACTACCTTAGGTAAGCTAAAATTTGATAATAGGATACGAAATATAGTAGGCTGTCACAATGTCTTACGAGTCAGGTCCAGTTGCAGCGGCGCGTTTCGTTGCCCGCTGTGTAGGTTCGTCAGAGCAGCCTGCTGCAAGTACTTCTGGTCATGTGCAGTTGGCAACAGGTAATGGCTCTGTCTTGAGAGGTTTGGCGACGGTGTGCACCCATCTTGTTCGACAGTCTGCCGGGAAGCACGACTTGTTGGGGTCGACCCCTGAACTCCAGGCTCAGGTGAGGACAGCACATCATTACATCACAATTACTTATGCATCTGACTGGTTGCGGTTCGGTTACGAGCGTCATATGCAAGCGCTGATCTGCCCTGCGCCGCCATATCCGAGTCCACAGGTGACAGAATGGTTAACATGGGCAACTATTGAACTGGTGCCACTTATGGACGACAGACTACTAAAGGTGTGAAGAGTATTGGCAGGCGGTCTTGTTTGTGAAGGCACTATGGAGTTTTGACTAACTATCCGCTGCATTGTTACGTTTCTCGCAGCTGAATCAGCACCTCACGTCATGTACCTATCTGGTTGGAGGTTCAGCAACAGTCGCGGATCTCGTCATCTATGGCCTGGTACATCCAGCCGTGGTAGGACTCAGCGGGCGGCGGCGGCGGTGGTGGTGGGGTTTCCAAGGGTGGCTGGCGGGAGGATAGGTTTTGGGTTGCCTGGTAGGGCGGTGATCTCATAGTCAGTCTTGTCATTTGTTTTCGTCCTTCCCTGCTGTATGTGCAGGGAAGGACGAAAATAAATGACAAGATGCTGTATGTGCAGCTTGGATGTTCAGTCCCGCATTATGTTTATTAAGAAGCCTTGTTCCTGTGGACCCTAGGTGAGCTTTCCCGCAGCACAACTGCTCCACTTCTGCAACTTGCTGCGGTGGTGCGACTTGCTCCAAAACAACGCCGACGCGGCTGGATTTTTCCAGCCGCGCTTGTGCCTCAGCAAGCCGCGCTACATGGCCCCGGCGGCGCCCGCACCGTCCGCGCCTAAAGTACGAAGGGAGGTGGCAGGCGGGCCTTGGTTCCATGGTCATGCCGAGGAGGGCCGATTCAGCTAGAGCCCAATAAGCTGGGTAACTTTCCTTTTAGCATGCTAGCGATCAACCGCATCAGGTTTTTGCGTTCTTCACTTGGTATTCTTGTAGCTTGATCCTGGAAGTCCTACGAACGTCCACTGGGCCTTACGCAGGTTCCCCCTGCAGCCGCGGCACCCGCTGCAGCGGCGCCGGCCAATGTTGCGCCCGCTGCAGAGGCAAAGGGCGCGACGGCAGCACCAACGAAAGAGAAGGTAAGCGTTGTATACTGATAGCGGCGACGTGTTGCGATTTGCCGTAATCTTAGAAGGATTGGAGTCAGAATTACGCGTATGTGCGAACATGTCAGCGTTATGGTGCTTAAACGGTGTATCTCTATCTGCACATTTGTCTTCTCTGCTTTGCGCTGGTGGCAAGGTTTGCTTTATGGTTGACGAAAATGTTTCATCCTCAAACATGCCCCGCCTACGTGTGTTCTACATCAGGTCACTAAGTCTGCGCCCTCCAAGCCTGCGGCCGCTGCAACAGAACCTTCGCTCGGGCCAGCACTGGACGCCAAAGGTGGTAAGAAAGAAGGCGGCAAAGAGGCAAAGGGCGCTAAAAAGGACGGTGCTGCTACGACACTGCCGGCGGTCAAGGCGGGTGAGGAGGATGCGACTATTGATATGCTTGACTGCCGAGTAGGGCGTATCGTCAAGGTGGATAAACATCCCAATGCGGATGCATTGTACCTGGAGGAGGTGAGCTGGCAAGGGACTGGTGGGTCCCTGACTAGACTGATCAGGATGTTTGGGATGCTCCTGGCTGGCGTGTATCAAAGATAATATACGTCTGGGAACGTGGAGAGTGAAGTAGTTAGATCGTTCGTATGCCTAGGCTGCCATGCGCCTGCTAGCTCTCCTACAGATCAGTGGAGGAATATCTGTGTAGCGCCGGTGCCGGGATGATTGACCGTACGCGAGCATTAGTCGACCGCCCTAATTCAATGCCGTTGCACCGCCGTGTGTAGGGTAGCTTAATTTAAGGCTGCGCCATTTTGCATCCCAACGCAGATTGATGTGGGCGAGGAGAAGCCCCGCCAGGTCATTTCTGGCCTACGTAATTTCGTCCCGCTGGAGCAGATGCAGGTGCCGCGGAGGGTTTGAATGAATCTGGATCGAGATATGTGTCGCACATGGCATTAACGCATCGTCTCCTCTTCCTGCGGCCCTCTTACTCCTGCAACCTACTGCGTCTGGGGGACGGACTGGGGCGGAGGACCTTCTGTGCATTGTCACAGAGTTACGGATTGCGAAGGCTTTGTGATAAGTTTTTCTGAACTCGAGTAGAGCTGACACATATTATCACTGCTATTACTCCTAGTGCTCCCTACAGAGCGAACCATCCTTGCTTATAGACTAACCTTGTAGCTTTGATTACAGCCAAACTTTGCCGTATGGTAACTGTTTCCTTTTATGTTTTGTCCAATACGGCGCACTGCTGAACGTAATTCCCTGATTTTTGCAGGACCGGGTGGTGGTGGTGGTCTGCAACCTGAAACCCGCCAAGATGCGCGACGTCATGAGCTACGGCATGGTGCGAGGGCAGGGGGATCAGATGTAATCTAGGTGAAATATGCAATTGGAAGATGTAAAGACTAAATGAAAAGAAAGAATGGTCACACAAGGAGCTGTGTTACTTTGCTGTGGTCTTGCTGGGGACGTGTCTGTCGAGGTGCACGAACGAACGAACGTGCACCTCGGTCAACTCGCAGCCTGGCGTGCTTGCAGCAGCGACATAACGCTGGTGAAAGGCCTTTGATGAAAATTCTCGATTTGACGCCCGTCAGGGCAGTGGGATGCAAAGTTTGAGAATATCTGAGGTTTGCACTGTAATGTTTGCTGGGTCTGAGGCTTATACTGCTATATGTTTTGGACGGGACAAATATCGTGCCAAAGCAGGACGGACCGTTGATGAAAATTCTCAATTTGACGCCCATCAGGGCAGTGGGATGCAAAGTTTGAGAATATCTGAGGCTCCCAATTACGTATGTTGCCCCAGCCACACACTCGACACCTAGCACCTACTGACTTGTCCTCACCATCGGGTCCATTGCCGCTGTACGTTCCTGACCCGCATTCAAGCCTTTGATTGTCTTAACGTGACTTGCATCTATCTGACAGAATTTTACTGCCTTACTTCACGTTACCCCTCGATTAACTCGCATAAGTGCTGTCATGGCGCAGGTGTTATGTGCCTCCGATGACTCACACGGGAAGGTGGAGCCCGTTCTGGTGCCGGATGGAGTGCCGATTGGCGAGAGGCTTACAGTGGAAGGGTGAGCTAGCTATGCAGGCTATGCCCGGGGCTTTCCTCTTGCCGTCGTTTACTTGAATGTGTCGACAATGCGGCTGGCAATGCAGTCGGGGCGACTCACAGCCTCCTTCACCTGTCTTCAGTATTTTGGAAAACCCTATACTTGCATTGTTGACGGGCAAGCCTTTTGATAATAATACTAGACGCCTGCATCTTTCCTCTCCTGTCACCCGTTCGCGGTTACGCAGTTTTACCGGTAACCCAGTGGAAGAGATTAATCCCAAGAAGAAGGTCCTGGAGCGGCTCTTCCCCGACATGAAGACGAACGAAGGTGGTTGCCAAAGGGCTCTGCATTTGCAATTGGTTCAGTGCTTCGGTGTGTACCGCAGCGGTACCACATCCGCGTCTGCATGGTTACATTTCGCACTTCCCAACTTGGGGGGAATTGTCGGGCTGACTAACACATGCGCCAGCTGCTTATTCCGCTGTCACTATCATCTTGGTCATTTAGCGTCTGGATGTCATCCTGCCAACACGTTACGGCATCGGATATCCTTTCAACAAAATGGCGTTGGTGTGTCCCTTGGCCTTGTCATGACCACAGCTGGAACGCCGGTTTACAAGGAGAAGCCCTTCATGACAAGCAAGGGGCCGCTCAGCTCCTCGGTGCCAAATGGCTGGGTGAAATGATGGTAATTTGAATGTGCTTGGCACTTGACGGGCGCCGTTTTTTGTGCTCGTGCAGAAGCGATTTATCCCCCCGTGTTCTTATCGTGAAATTCTTTAAGCGGTGTGCAGGCGGCGTGCGCAGGCGGCAACCGTTGTGGTTTAAGTAGGCACGTTTAAGCATCGTAACGAGGCTAACTGTTAAGCAAACTGTCTAAATAGAAATTGCATATCCCCGAGTGCTGTAAACATGCTCTTGCCAGTTATTTCAGAGGGTTGCGCTACCAAGATGATTTACCCCCAAAATTAAGTTAATAAGCAGGAGCTGTACGCACCGCTTCCGATACGTGAGCTTATCTTTGGGATGTTCATGTGTTGCATGTTGGTTGGGGCAGTGGCGCCCCTTCTGTCGCTAGTCGCTAGTTCATGAACGGAGACCTAACGGGGTTATCATCCCCATACACCCGATACGCCTTGAGGCGGAGACAACTATTTGCAATTCTTCCCCGGCATTAGAGTCGAAGGTGTACCCTTTTCCAAAACCATCGAATGGGGTTCACTTATCGAGTTCTTACTGCCTAGTAGAAGTCGTGGCCGGTAGAAACAGCCCATCTTATCGCTCTCGTGGCGTAGTTAGGAACAGGGCAGGTGGTGGGTGGTTAGTAACAGTTGTCGCGTTCGTCACCTTCCCCATCCATTGCTAGTGTTAGTGTGGCAAGCTATTATGGGATTCAGAATAAAGGGGTGGTAATTAAAGTTCACGACGCGGAGAAAAAATCATTACAACAGAAGTAGTGGTGGATCAAAACTGCGTCCCGGTCGGTGACGCTAAAGTATAGATTACTGATGCGCAAAAAGAACACTATGTGGACGGTGTTTCCTTACTCCCGTCCAGAGACTTGATTTCTCTAGGAGAGATGTCTATGAATAAAGGTATGAATCAGATATGACGGGAATTGCTTAGGATTTGGGTTGCAACAAAATGCGGTAATGACCCTTTTGCGGGACCTCAGGGCGAGCGTGCAAGAAACATTGCCAATTTGAGTGGCATATGATGTCACATTTCCATTCCCCCAACGCATTGCTCACATCAATATCAATCATTGCGATGTCAGAAACTATCTTTCGTGCTACAATGATTCTGAATACACCATCAGCTACCCAGGGCCCTTGCAGGGACTTGGCCACAGCTGACTCATGGCTCCCTTGGGGCACACGAGAGCATATGTTCTGCTGCAGCGGATTTGGGAGTGTTACGATGAATTGAGAAACACGCAGCAGCAGCTGGCTGATAATGCACAGCAAACGGCACAAAGGCATGAGACGAGATATGATAAAACTGCACAACAATACAAACCGCTACGGGTATTAGTCTGGGGGGACAGGAAACATGTGCCAATGCATATTTTTTATATGTCATTTGGCACCATAAAACCAGGCACATGTATAGTTGTTGTAGTAGCGCATCTGTTTGCATGGGCATTCTGAACGACTGACCGAGGGCACCGAAACGTCGTGACCGGCGAACGATGAAGAGTTGTAACATGCGCTACATTTAGACTTTGCATAGTTCAAAAAACATCGACCCTTGGATCTGGTGTGTTGAAGGATTGATGAGCCGACGGATAACTGCCGGTGCGTTGAACCCATTTCTGGAATCGTGAGTGCGATTCTGCGTCAAGTTTATCTGATTCACTTTGTGTAACTGAACAGTGACGGCTTCACTAGCTGCTGGCCTACCGCTGATTTGGCGCACGGGGGCGTCTTCTGACGGGAGCAACATCGCTCCCGGAAGCAAATATTTTATTCCGCCAGCTGCATCGACAAAAACTCTTTCCAGCAGCGTTGTATCTACTGCATGCAATGAAGGGTCTTGGGGATGCAACACCAGCCTGTTTTGGGAATTGCCATGGGGAGTCGCTCGGTACTTGCCCGGCGCACCAGTTCACGCAGAAGCAGAAGCACCGTTACCCGTTCCATCTTTGGAGGCGGCATACCAGCTTAGCCTGTTGCATCCCATGCTATCTTACATGATCGAGACGGCTGTGCCCGGAGGATCACGCCTGACGCCAAGGATGCTGCATGCGCTGGAAGCCGCCGCAGTGGCAGGCTTTGAGAACGGCGCCGATTTAACACAGGTATGTTCTTACACGGAAGGAAGTGAACTAGGAAGCAGGAGGTAGGCAGAGTAAGAATTGTGGGCGTATGTCTCGTGCGCCTGTATACAGCTTTGTAATGTAATATGCGTGTGTATGTGCGTATGTGTGTATATGTGCGCGGAGCAGCGGACGGGTGAACACAATATGCCGGGCCCGCATCTCCATTTTCGTCAGTGGATGCACCATTACAACGAAAGGAGGGACGTTTGTTCGTTCCCTTTCCGGCAGCTAAGCAGCTGGTCATTTCCGTTTGCCCAAGCCGATCATCGTCGAGCATGAAGAGCGTGTCTCGGAAGCGCAGGTCGTGACGCTGGCATGGGCACTGGCATGGGCTGGCCACGAACCAGGTCATCGATACATTCAACTCCTGCAGGTGTGTACGGCATACGGCATACCATTACGTATTTCGTGCACTTCCGGGACGAAAACGCTGCGGGGCCTGGCCCCTCCTCCAAACAAAACCCATCCTCCTCCACGGGGCCTGGCCCTTTATTGCTGCAGCATACATTTTGGCAGAGGTCGACATTCGGGAAATGGAATATGGATATGGGTTCTGTATAAAGACGGGGATAAGGCCTCCGAGCTCTCGACCTTTCTTTCTTTCGTGCAGCACCTTGTTGAAATTTAAGGATACGTCCTCATAGCGTTACACCGAGGTGGCGAACGGTATTTACCTGATAGCCCGAATGCAGGCTGGCCACCTATATATGGGCGGGTCAGCGGACAGCGGTCGGGGCCAGGTGGCGAGCCTGTGTTCGGACATAGCTTTGGACATAGCAGGTGGCCAGCCTGCATTCGGGCTATCAGGTAAATATACATCACTCGATGCCCAATAACACTTTGCCAGAGCCGCCCATCTCACACTGCATCTCGGTTCCCCCGAACCTGCTGCTGTCTTTTGAGCGAATGTTATTGTGCATACAGCTACTGGTCCTGGTCCATTAATCCCTGCGCCCGGATACATCCATCCATCTCTCTGCTGCTCTTGTCGCCCAGGCCGCCTCCTCGGGCTCCCCCCCCGGGCTCCCAATGCAGCGCCTAGGAGCGGCTCATCGAGCTGTGCTTCTGTGGTGTACGGCAATGCACGGCGCCTTACCACCGACGGTTTGGGAATCGGGCCTTTGCGCCGTCGCTGCTTCAGGCGTGAAGGCCATGGACGAGTGCACGCTGCTATACCTGCTGCACGCTGCGCTCCTGTACGGTGCTGATGTGGCGCCGTCAGGCCGACGCACGGCTGTGGCAGCAGGGCCTGGTAGCACCGTGTCGCCGACATCCCCCGCCGCGGCCTCCGCCGCGTCGCCAGCATGTCAGCCGCGGGCGACGCGTGAGGAGGTGTTAGCGGCAGCGGCGCCGCTGGGGCGCAAGGCCCTAGAGAAGCTGGCGGCGGCGTACGGCGAGTACGTGCCTTTGCATCCAGCTATTGAGGGGCCGTACATGGCGTTGCTGTATATTTTGGAGCAACTAGCTACATCCTCCGCTGGCCTCGGTGGCAGGGGCAAGGGCAGTTCTGGGCCGCTAGCGGCAGCAGCGGAGTGGGCACCGCCAGGGGCAGCTGAGCAGGCCGCAGCAATACTGAGCACCCCCAAGGTACGTGACACCGCTGAAGTCGCGGGGGATCAAAAGAAGGATCAGAAATTGCACTACCTATGCCACCTGCCTTCCTCCCTCCCTCTCTCTCTCCCTCCCTCCGTTCTTTTGCGGTTCCCTCACTCCATCGTTCCACTCCGTGTCCTCTTGGCCAGCCCCGGCTGTGAGGCTAATTTCCCCGGTCCGGTGCATCTGATGCCCATCCCCGCCGGATGGAGACAGGACCTAAGGGTTTGGACCCCGGCTAGATGTCCCCACCGCTCTGTCCTTCCTCATTAGGAGCTGGCCCGGATCAAACGCGACCTTCTTTACCATTGGCGGGGAGATCAGCTGGTGGACGAGGTGCAACGGGTTCGCAACGAGGTGAGGAGACGATGGGGCGGGGCAGGGAGGGCCGGGGCGGGTGGGGAGGGACGGCGAGGGCCGGGGTGGGGAGGACGGCGAGGGCCGGGGTGGGGAGGACGGCGAGGGACGGAGTGGGGAGGGACGGTCAGGAACGGGGTGGGAAACAAAGGAAAGCGCGTACTTTGGAACTCCGCTCTAAACTTTCTTATACCATTCTGAACACGTTCGTGCCATACGGCTGTGACCCCGTCGTCTTGTCCTATCCTGCAGTTGGTTCATCTCCTAACTCGGCGGATGGGGCTCACCGTGGCTCAGCCGGACGATGTGGATGTGGCGGTGCCGTCCAGGTGGCTGGCTATCTACGTGCGGAGCAGCGGTAGCGGCGGCCGCGGTGGCGACGCCGTCGGTGATTGGGCTGAAAATGTGCTTGGAAAGGGAGGAAGAGACTTGAGTGCAATGCAAGAGCTGGAGGCTGCATCCAGGGAGGCGCTTGATGTGTTGCTCCGCGACCGCTTTGCGCCACAAATACGGATGCCTTCAGCAGCTGTAACCGGCTCGAATTTTATCAGCCGGAAATCGCAGCCGACTCATCAGCAGCACTGGCACCAGAACCAGCACCAGCAGGATGGTGTGGGGCTTGCAACATCAGGGGCGGGGCCGAGGGGGATGTGGATCGCGCGTGTGAGACAGCTTCGTCGATTGGGCTGGCGCGTGGTGGTGGTGGATGTGGAGACTTGGCGGGCTATTTCGAACGATGCGGAGCGGGAGGCATATCTGCAGCGGCTGTTGAGAGGACGCGAGTGAGGAGGGGACCAAGCTCGGGGCAAGTAGAGAGCAATGGTGGGAGGACGACATCGCAGTGGGGTTTGGTCTCTGCTGTGATTGCACGTGAACCTTATGATGCCTTTCTGACCTGCAGTTATCGGTATACCCTGATTCCTGCACACGAGTCCGGGCCGGGAACAGCGGGAGAGACAGAGGGACAGGGGGACAGAAGGATAGAGGGACAGACGAACAGTGGGACCGAGGCGCGAAACCGAAAAGTACCCCTGGTTCGGGAGAAGCGGAAGGGGCAGAGAAGAAGAAGAAGAAGAAGCGGCGACGGGTACAGGAGCACTCGGGCGCCTAGTACTTCTGGAAAGCTATATATATATATACATATATAACAGGATGTGGTTACTCAGGGGCAATAGGGCCCGTGAGCACTTGCGGTCAGCGTAAGCGCGAAGGTAGGTAGGTGGAAAAGCGGTGTCCGAAGGAAATGTGACACCAGTGGGCTGCGTTGCGTCATGTGTTGGGGGATGTCCAATGATACAACGTGTCATTAAAACGACAGTAAAGAAACAAACTGTTGCCTTGATACTGGTTGAGTCTTTTACCTCGTCCTTTATGCATCCAAAGCGTCTGATGGCTTTCTGTGAAGTGTATCCGCACGGGTTTTATCTTCCCGTCATGTCTATCCTAGATAATCCGGATCCTCAGGACACTCAAGCTCTTAAATTCAACAACTACGCATGCTCTGAGTACGTTTTTGAGGGGAAAGGAACATGGCAGAAGAGTGCATGATGATGTCATGCGGTCCATTTACAGCATTGCCACACGGCCTACAAGTTACGAACCTCCTAAACATGTCCCCTCTCAGCTCTGCACTTGGTCTCAGCTCCTCCTACCGCATCCTAAAAGCAGCACACATAGGACTCTGAGCTGGAGCATACATACCGGTCAACATCGATACCTAACAGTGCAAAAGCCCTAGCGACAACTGCTGCGATAACATATGCAGCCATGCGCGTGTTAAGGATGTAGCATCCTGCTCCATGTATAATCCCGCGGGCAAGCTCAACGGTATGTTGGTTCGCGCGTATGGGCGACGCTAAGGAAG
Source organism: Volvox africanus (assembly GCA_030268105.1). Lineage (NCBI taxonomy): Eukaryota > Viridiplantae > Chlorophyta > Chlorophyceae > Chlamydomonadales > Volvocaceae > Volvox > Volvox africanus. The sequence continues at coordinate 3,777,789 of BSDZ01000004.1, read as the reverse complement.
CAGATACTGACCCGTGGGTCCGCGCAGCCGCTCTTTAAAGACAAGCGACATGCGCGGTCCCGCGTCCTCCGCACGCTTCTCCACCTTCACGCAGTGCTGCAACCTGTCTTGGCAATCATCAAACATCAGCACCACATCGCCATTCCGCACTCTGTACTGCCACCTGTACGGGTGAAGGAAGCGCAGCCGCAGGAACACAAGTGCCATTATACATCGGCATCTTACAATGCATTTTACAAAGTTTACAAAGGCATTTTATTAAGGCATCGTGTCCGCGCAGCAGTAAGATAACAGTGGTGCCCAGGTAGCGCCCGCATGCCTCCTCTCATGTCCACACTTGCTGACATGTGACAAACATGTGCCGTCGCCAGTGCAAGCGCCCTTCGTTCCTCCCAATCTCCGACTTTCGGGCAGTCATACATATGTGTGCAGCTGTGCACATCCGCAATGGTTGTCCTATTGAGGTCCACCTAATTGTGTCTGGATAGAGTGTCGTACGTGCACTAAAGCACTCCTGCGCACCTTGTGTTGTGATCATGCACTTCTCTGAAGATGAAGGTACGGGTGTCGCCCAGCGAGAGGACCGCCGAGTTAGGGGTCCACCTGGACGGAATGGGTATCACAAAACGGCATAATGAAGGATGATAGCAAGTACAGCACAGTGCAGTACAGTCTCACTAAACTGCTCACCTATCGTACAGTGGGTCCACATGGTATCGCATGCCACATTTCCCGTCCGCATAGTAATTGATCAGGACGCTGTCGTACTTGACACCGGTTAGCGCCCAGAGCTCGTCTCGAACCTACGGACACCGCAGCAACCAAGCGCGAGCAGCAACGATGATGATTATGATTATGATTATTGTTATGATGATGATGATAGTGATAGTGATAGTGATGATGTAACATCCTCCGTGGGCTTCATGAGCTCGTAAGGCCCATGCCACCGAGGACAAGCAGCAGGGGCACTTGTGGGCAATCCAAATGCAGTCAGTCGAACCGAGAGGGGACAAGGCGGCAGGACGAGATGACTGACACGTTGGACGGAGGAAGTCGGCCACTGCAGCTCCCTCAGGATTTGAGCGAATTTGGGATGCGGATGCGACGGCCTACGCCACCCCCTTCACCGCCAAGGGTGAAAACAAGTCACCCCCGTCTGTCACCGGGTGCCCTATCCCGAAGCCACTTCGATCATACACGCTCTGGAACCGGATAGTTCGCCGTCCCTGGACCTCTGATCGCCCGTACCTTCAGAATCTGACCTGACAAGCCGCCAGCCTGAGCCTGCATCTCCTTGCCGCTGTACCTGCCGTACACAGGCAGGTTCCGCCCGCCCAAATTTTCCAGATAGCAATCACTGGAACAACAAAACGAGTTCGTTTACCCCGGAATCTGAAACCTCGCCCTTCCGGGGTTCAGTCGTACATGCCGACCAAGCGAACCGTTTCAGGATCCAGGATGAAGGTGTGGGAAGGGGCGGTGACCTTACCGTGTTTCACGTTTACAAAGGGGTGATGTGCGCACAACGCCAACCAGTACGATGAAATGGTAGCCGTTACGTGTAACCAAGGACAAGAGAGTAAGAGAGAACGCAAGGTAATCGTGTTGCCGCGTGCACATGAACCGACCTTGACCGACCGCAGCCCCCACCGAGATCCCGCCCCTGTCCCTATCCCTGTCCCTGTCCCTGTCCCTGTCCCTGTCCCTGTCCCTGTCCCTGTCCCTGTCCCTGTCCCTGTCCCTGTCCCTGTCCCTGTCCCTGTCCCTGTCCCTGTCCCTGTCCCTGTCCCTGTCCCTGTCCCTGTCCCTGTCCCTGTCCCTGTCCCTGTCCCTGTCCCTGTCCCTGTCCCTGTCCCTGTCCCTGTCCCTGTCCCTGTCCCTGTCCCTGTCCCTGTCCCTGTCCCTGTCCCTGTCCCTGTCCCTGTCCCTGTCCCTGTCCCTGCAGGCACATACACACATAACACGCACATCCGCACACCCCGCACCTGAAGGTGGCTCCAATCTCCGACTGCCACCCAGTCATCCGTGACTCCTCCACAGCCCTGCGTGTCATGTGTACGTACGGGGTACGACATCCTTAAGATGAGAGCGGTGTTGTGAAAGGAAACGAGTGGACGCCGCTACTGATGCCACGACTGATGTCACGACGCGCTTGGCGACGCCATGGCCAGATTCGTCGCTTGAGTCTCAATCTGTTTTCCAGCAGCTGCCAAACCTCAACAAGCCTGATGCTGTATTTAAAATCGTGGGATGAATGACAATATAAATATAATGTAAATCGCAGAGGAACACCCTCCGCTTGCGTGCATAAGCAGCCCCGAAGAAATGGGCGGGTACATACGCATGTACATTTTCGTTTGGCACTTTCAGCACCCTAGGGCGCTTTACGTTTGCAATGAAGTACGCGGTGCTCAATATGTAGTTAGATATTCAAATATTTACCGTGTACTGCGGACTCCCGCACCTCGCAATCCCCCACCTGGAGCCGTCATCCAAGTAGATGGTGTCTCTTCGCAACTCGATTTCCGATACGAAGTCCTGCGGATTGAGGATTGTGGGTTTAGGGTTTGGTGGGAGCGTCTGATGAGTTGGAGGCGGGTTGGGTGGAACACGTGATGGCTGGTGGGCAGCCTTGAATGAGATGATTCTCGATCATCAAAATTGGGTTCCTTACAAAAGAGAAAGGGTGCAGTGTGGGTGACTCTGTGTGCGTTCGTGTGTGCGATATCTCCTGCGCGACTGCATGACTGTGTGCAACTGTGTGTCTGCCCTGAAACCATACCTCCAGCCGCAGCGTCGGCATAAAACGTGGCACCACGCTGAACGGGACTCTCATGGCGGGGTGTAATACCCGGAGGGAGTGCTGCCTGAGGACAGATGGGTTGGAGCGAGTAGAAAAATGAGGGACGGATATCAAACTGTCGAGTAAGCTGCGCCCAAGAAGTCCGAAAGGAAAGCCGGGGATGTGGCCGTGGGTTGTGGCAGAGGGATGATATCGAGGGATAGGGTGGGTAGGCTAGCCCCGCCGGCCGGCAAGACACCTCCACTGTAAAGGAACTACATAGGGCTACATGCAATGCACATTGAACGACCAAATGATTTGGGATGCCAGGATTATAGACGTTGCCTGTACGGTACGGCGTATGCAGCCACCAAAAGGACATTTGGTGATTAGCTTCAGATAAAATCCCCCGGGGAAAGTGCCCTTGGCACTTTGCGGCTTCCACACGCAAGGCTCTGGGAGCTCGGTCTGCCTTCCCAAGACGGTTGAATTGGGGCCTTCGATGACGCATTATATAAATTGGTGCGATTCGGTTACGAGTACGGTTTGGTTTCCCGTTAGCGTTACCTTACGGTAGCTGGTTTGGGGACTTGCCTGTCATAATGTCCAATGCACCACGTCAGGTCTGCAAGCTCTTGATGTCCTAAGGACCCACGGGTCACATGTGCATCCACCGCCGCAGTCAGCAGTGCCAGCTGACGGGCCGCTTCCACGGGAAGTTGGGACTGCGACGGCGGCCCACCTATGCTTGGTTGGCCTTCGGACCGGGCCGCTTGTGCTGGCAGGCTTGGTGCCTTAGAGGTTGGCGTTCCCGAATTCGTTATGTCGCGTATCAACAATGCACGAGCGGATGAGGTCCTCGTGTGAGGGTGTGGGGCCTGAGGTACCTCCAAGCCTGCGATTTCATTCGCCCATTGGTGCGCGAGGGAGATCAGCTGCGACACGGGGAGGGAGTAGAGGTCCAGGTCGGCCCGCAGCGGTTGGCCCTCACCACCTGAGAATAGGCGAGGCCAGCCGCTGGCCCCGTGCAGTTGCTCAGAAGGCGCCAACTGTTGCTCTTGCTGGTGCTGGTGCTGGTGCTGGCGCTGCTGCTGCTGCTGCTGTTGTGAATGCGGAGGCAGTAGCCGCTGGCGTTGTCTCTGTTTTTGCTTCTGTGGCGGCGATTGTGGTGGCGACGGCACAGATTGCCGCCGGGCAGATGCATGGCTAGCCGTAGCTGCGCTGCGACCCGGGGTGCTCATTGCATGTACACCTCTGCCGGTCCCTGAACGCGTTGTGACAGCACGCGTTGGGCCTCCGCCATCAAGAATTTGTGCTACTTGGTCAGCGGGAGGGAATGGGGCGGTCATTGGGTTGCCTCCAGATATTTCGGGGCCTTGGGTAAAACCCGTGGGTTTTAGAAGCGGTGGTGAAGTCTGCGGATGGCAGGCATCTTGATGCTCCCGCTGAAGCTGATACTGCTGGTTGAGAAGCGGTCGATCCCACTTCTGCTGTTGCTGCTGACGTTCCTCCTCCCATTTCCTATACGGGAAGCAGGAAGGGTGGAGCCCACATCGCACATTGGTGTAACTTAGATACCAGGCTACCGCTGCTGGCATCAACCCGCGACAGTGACCTTGCTGTGGAGGGGTGAGCGCTAAAGTCTTACCTGCGCTGCTGCGCCAGCCTACGTTGTCGAGGAGTAAGGGGCTGCGTTTGCGGTTCCACAGCTGACGCAACCCATATGGCCCGCACGGTTAAGGGGTGAGAAGATGATGGCGCCAGCCATACCTCCGCAGCGTTTAATAGACTTGAATAGCTGACGGCATGGCGACGCCGCGTCGCCACTGCTGGTCGTTCACGGCAACCGGCAGTACGACCTTTGCAAATACCTTTCATCTTAAATCATTCAATTAAACGTCGAACACATAATAATATGCAATTGTTATAAACTATACCCTCCGCAATGCAGGAAATGTGTACCAAGCCTCCAACTGCTTTGATGTCAGTGCAGAAATCGGTAGCTGCGTCCGAGACGCGTAGCCATATTCAGATTCACATGATGTGGTTTATAAAGGGCTATACTTGATTTATTAGGCAGCGCCAGCCATTTTTGTTTTTGCCGTGTGGTTTCGGGGATACATGGATGACTAAACATGATGACGTTGAGGAAGTCGCGGCCTAGATCCAGTTGAAGCGTTCTTGATACAATTTGCACTGGATTCCACCAGTTCTTGTCGACCAACTACATACGCTGTGATACGGCGTGATTTATCGAAGGACTCCTCTGTTGGAAGAACCGCTCTACAGGTCAAACCATGAGGATAACTCCATAAAGTCAGGGATCTGCTTCCTATGTGCACGACCAACACCCCTGGTACGTCGCGAAAGAAAAGAAAACGGGACTCCGAACTCCGACCAAACTAGGTCACGACTCCATCTTCCTCGGTTTTCTGGATATGCATAGCCGCAATGTGCCCGAATGACGCTCCGCAACATCCTATATGTTCGTCAGAGCCCGCCATCACCAAGGGTCATAGTTGCTTGCGTGACAGCTACGGAACCTACCTTGAAACACGAGCGACACACACTGTCCAATTTGACCGCCCGGCCGGATGGGGTAACGATGAGATCGAGATCAATGAATATAGGAAAACGCCTGAATATCAGCGGGGGTGACCCCTGCTTCTTTCGTATGCGCTCCCTCTCGGTTGAAAGAGGAATAAAGAGCCGACTAAAGCAATAAATTGATCGATAAAAATAAGTCAAGGCTTTTATAAGAAAGGAATGCTAAAGATCTGAACACCAGGCTTAATCCATAGGCCGTGTCGTCCCCATAGTCGAGTCGTCGTGCTCTTAGACATGAAATCAGGGGTATCCTTCTTTATTCCCCATTTGCTCGGGCATTTACTGTTTTGATGATTAATTGCTTTGATGTACGTTAGATCGCGCCGCTGTCCACAAGGGCGCGCCACGACCTATACAGCTCCGCATTCAGTTCCGCCATGCCCGCACGGAGGCGTTCCCTGCAGCAGAACGAATGACGGGGTTCCCGTGCGGGAAGAAGCAAGGGCGTCAGGGGCAGATATGTCGAGTGGAGCATACCATGATAGGGATCATCGGAAAGCATGGCCTGGGGCGGCCATCCCTAATGGAAGGCTGTGCCATGCCCCGGAAGCGCCGCATCTGTGGCTGCGTTCATCATGCTGGCCCCGACCCGATCTTCCATAAATGCAGAGGTGCGCGAGACCACATCCACAGCGCGGACCACACCGCTGGCTGGATTAGTAAAAGGAGACCCCATGGTGCGGGATCTGCTGCCCTGTCGTCTGGTTTCGGAGCAGCAGGTTTTGCTGTGTCCGTACTATGTATGCCTGTATGGAAATATCTCAACAGACTCACCAGCATACTGCTGTCGGTCTTAGGCTCACAAGACAAGGGTTCACTAAAAGCACGTCTGAGTACGGTACCTGTGGTCGAGGTGAGAAGAGCCCCAAGACATCATTTGAGGTAATATAGGGCGTATCGCGGGCGTCCCTTCACGCTGAGGCAATACGCTGTCACGTATTTCTGCGGGCAGCCCGCGGTTTGTGGGGGCCTTAGCCTAAGTTGAGTTGGACGAGGATCAAACCAACGGCCCAGATGCAGAAAAGGTTGCAAGGGCTGGAAGCCGCGCCGCAAATGTTTCGGATGCAGGTACCCACAGCACGGTCGATGCAGGATACAAGGAAACAACACGAGTATTGTCATGTCATATAAAACAGCTGCAGGAGATCCAGGATACTTGGTCTTTCCTAGAGACCTGTGACAAAATTATAAAACAACTGGGATGAAACGAGACCATTCCCGACCTCCCCATGAATCCGGTTCTAATGCCCAGTCCGCTCCGTTCTCTGTCATGCAAATTCCCAGTCAATGATCCAAGTCACAGTCCAGATGCGTCACACGAACCGCTCCGCTCCGCACCTCCCCGAGAAAGCGGTGCCTACCCCATCTCTCGGCCATGCCCCACTGTCTCTCTATAGAAAAGCTACATACGAACGGCTTTACCGCCACCGCCCCCTCGTACCGATAAACTTATGTACCGAGCCCGGAGGAAGCAGATCTACGGGGTCCTGCCAAGCGAACCGCAGTGGCGTCTCGCCCTGCGTTGGTGTCACCGCCACATCTGCCGGCGCACCATCCAAGCCTATGGCGTCCTCCACAACGCCCAGCGTTGCCACCTTAACCAGGCGTCTCCTCGTCGCTTCCGAGCGGGCTACCTCTGCCTTTTTGGCAGACGCCATGCCCGTCACGTTATACTTTATCGAGGTCAAAGGCGTTGACGGTGCCGTGCTGCCAAAGACGGGGCTTTCCGCCGATGTTAAGTCGCGCCCCTCTGCAGCGTAACTGGCATCCGTGTAAGCAAGCCGTCTGCGAAACCCCAGAGTCCCTTCCGATAGCTCTGGGGCGGCATCGCGAGTTACGAAACCAACAACGCCTGTGGAGGCCGTGGCTCCGTTTTTCCTTAAGAAGGCGTTAGTGGCCGGGGTCGGTAGTCCTGCTGCCGCAGCAGCTAGTCGCCTTGGGACTGAAGAACCCAGTCGCGCTGACGTGGGTGATGGTGGATATCGACTCCGTGGCTTTGCAGCTGTGCTGGAAGCGGGCCTCAAAGCGGTCGGGGGCGTGGGCGGCCGCGTTGGTGTGCGCTCCAAATCCACGCCTGAACCAGTGGCTGTCGGTGTTCGCGAGATATTGCGCTGCCGCAATGCCGCGGCGGCCCGGGCGGGAGTGCTTGACGGCGTGCCAGCATCCTTGCTCGCCAAGTGTGCATCCCCGCTGATGCCCTTGCCTGCTCTCCTAAGGCACGTGTGCTTCGTAGATGAGCCCCCGGGGCTGCCGGCTCCAGAGGGCCACTGCGAGGAGTGCGACTCGAGGGCCTCAGCACAGGCCGCCGCCAGAGTTTCAAGCCGCTGCGCAACCTTAGTGCGATCTGCGGATAGGTGGCGAAAACCAGGGGCGCTTGAGGTTGCCGCCATCACAATCCCAAGGTTCCTAAAGACGACGGGGAGGAGACTGGACAAGTTATGTTAGGACGAGGTCCCCACCGTGGCACCCCAGCGTCCGCACCTTCCGCCAGCTGCTCCAGGATCTGACACTTGAAGCCTATAGAGAACTTGGAAGCCCGCTATTGTAGAGCGAAGTCAAGGGATGAGAGTATGTATGGACAATCGTTTTCCTTGTGAGGCGTGGAGTTGTTGAAATGTTGCAGAGAAAACAAACGCGCGGGATGACTGCGCCAGAGCTTGCATGGTACGGTTGGCACAGCCAACATTGGTAACATACGATCAACACCTGTGTTGACTCTGCTCTGACATCGGAATTTCACAAAATCCCAAATGTCTCCCGGAGCTGAATTCTGTTCCTCCAATTTTACGTACGAAAGCAGTGACGCTGTGATACAGCAGTCCCACGAGGATTGCCAAATTTAGCAGAGACCGACAGATTGAAAGACACCCAAATCCCTTGTCCTTCGGAGGTGTACGAACCTGCTTGCGCGTCCCCGGAATTTTGAATGCATGGTTAGTGGTCGTTTCGCCAGATCGCGAGGGACGAAACTCAGCTACCACCCATGGGGATGGCGCAGGCTTCGCCAGTGCAGCATATACCCTACAAGCTCGCCCATCTGCTTCGGCACGTCGGGCCTTCTCCGTTCGGGCGCAGTAACCTGCTCAGTTCGGTTGCCACACCGCAACCGATTGTGTCATTTAGAGGGCTTTTTAATAACTTGGTCATATCTTCTGGTAAAATAATACTTCACAACGGAATATGTAGTTCAGCGTACCGTGGGTTTGTAAGCTGGGCCCTCCGTCGCAGGATGGTTGGTAACCCATCAATAATAACAAAGAAATTATTCAAAGATTGTAGTTCTATTACATCGTAAATGGTTCATGGCACCTGGAAGCAATAATCAGCATTGAAGCTGGTTGCATGGGGCAACCCCGTAATCGAAGGATTCACGACAGGAAGGCGTATTCCATATTACTTTTGTTTAACTATTGACATATTTATAAGTAAGGTTTAAACTCCAGCTGTTTTTAATTATACATGTTACCAAATTATTGTTCGTTGTTTTCTCTGCGTTAGGAGCCTAAGCGTGAATTTTTTGCTTCTTGCCTAGCTAAAATGACAACCAAGTATGGCATGTTCAAAGACCACATTTACCTTACGCCAGCCGATCCCCCACAAGAAGGGTCTGGCAGCCAGAGCGGCTCGCGGAAAACAAGTCGTTCGAGTTCACCTGTTGGAACACAGGTTCGAGATCATGGTCTCAATTTTAAGGCCACCATCGGACGAACGGGCAAGGTGCGTTCCTCGGAAACCGCACAGAATTCTTATGATGCCCACCCTACCGCCGTGCTTACGCGGACACTTTACAACTGATAAGAGACTCTCATTCTATACTTTTAATGTGTTCTAAGACCATATCATCAAAACATTCAACATGCACATTGAAAACGTCCGTCTCAGGGGAACGACGCTACCTTCGAGCCGTTCAAAGGGTTATACAACGGCGATAAGTACCTGGATGCCGGCAGAAGGCGCTTGCAAGAGGATAACGTTCAACGAAAGCAGCAAGTTGCGACTGCTCCGTTCAAAGCCGCGTCCCCAATGAAAATTAGTACAACGCCTGGAGACTTTGTAGGGACACTGCAAGGCAAAGTGGAGTATGTCCCGGTGAGGGGTCATTTGGGTAGACCCGCAGCTTGCGGGGTGTGAGCTAGGTGGCGCAATCAGATGTCGGGTTTTGTGCGTAAGGCGGGTTGCAGATCAAGTCCATTGGAGTATGCGATCATGGAGCGCTGAGGCGGGGAGTGTAGGTGGGCGGGGCGGTTCCACGCAATCTTGGAGCACGGGGCCTGAAGCACTGTTGGCTACGTGGAGGAAACAACCTCTTACATGATGTCCATTACCAAATCAGGCGAAGAATGGGGGCCCCGGCCAGAACGCTAAAGAGCCCCAAGCTCGAACGCCGCCCACATCGTCCTGCACCGTATGACAATTCCTTCCAAGGCCATCGCATCGCCTTTCTCTCTATATTGGGCCTCATGTCCTCTCATTGGTTTCCGCGCTTAACCCCGTCCTTTTTCGGCACCGGCAGGGCCGGAGCGTAACCCTTCAAAAGACCAAGGCCGATGTCCACAATGAGCCACGTGGCTTCTACACGTCACCAGCGAAAAAGGGCACGTACGGCTTTAACAAGACGACTCTCTCGGAGCGACAGGGCTTTAAGGGCGTTGCCACCGAGTACGAGTACCAACACGATCCTGACGAGATGCAGCGGCAACGGCGACTGCAGGTCAGTGCTGTGACCCGAGGGCAAGCGAGCGAGCAGGCTGTGCTGCCAATGAAAGCAACTCTAGCAGCCGCTGCGGATCTGTCCCACGCCAGAGCGAAGACGAATCGGGCCCCACAGCTCATTGCTTGGCATTGATGTAGAATGTTTTGCCTGATCAATCGAGTGAACCCATAAACAAAGCCCCGTCAGCAGTGACCGCGACCGGTTTTTCCCTTTCTCAAAGCTGCAATACCTTGTTTCGAATGTCACGCTCCTCCTGGTTTTCACCGGCTCTTACCCCGCTTTCCCACCACACCACGGCGCCGCCACGGAATGCTCACCACGCGGGGTTGGTACCACTCAGGAACGGGAAGCCGACATGGCAGCCCGGCAGCCGCAGCCCTTCCGCCCCTCTAATCCTTCCAAGAGGGGTGGTGCTGGTGTGCCCAATGTCACCATTAGCAAGGGGCGTGGCATTGCGGGTGAATATGAGTACGTGCTTGGAGCGGACCCCGCGGTGGCGCCCATCAACCCCGAAGCGGCGAAGCAAGGCAAGCCTTTCATGGGCTGAATAACTTGGTACCAGGACAGTGTATTTCCCCGTGGGTGCAGAAAACTTGCAGCGGAAGGGATCTTTCATGGTGTGACGGGGGAGTTAGTTTTGATGTTTCAGTGAGGGACGGAAAAGTACTTTCTGGGTTCTAGTAAAACGACAGTTTTGGCCGTGGGAATGACGTTCTCTGGAGCATTAACCTTGTACACCAAGATAAGAGGCCTTGGATTTACTAGGAAACATGTCCGCATGGCTCACAGAACAATTAGTGACAAAATCCATACAGATTTGTTCGTGCGTACCAAAACACAGCGAGGTGGCGTAGGGAGCCAGGCACTGACAAACAGAGCGGACATCCTTATGCGATAGCGCAGTTGACCAAGGCCACACGTTGAAGTGCTAAGTGCGGCAGGGATGTTCTGTCTGTCAGGGATGTGCGACAGAGGTTTGGTCTGCCCCCCTCGGTGGCTTAAAGTTGTTTGTGTGTGCACGAATTCGTGCTAAGTTTCGTTCGCTGACGCAACGATTGGCTCCCGTCAGGGGATGGTTCCTGTTAGAACTCTGCTCGACCTGAAATCTCGTCCCGTTGGCATACGCAACTGCTCAACCGCCTCTCCTTGCTTGTTACGCTTCTGCAGCGGCTACAGAACCCACGGAAGATTCGGGGCCTGCGTTCCGCCCCTCATCCATCAACCCGCGCCACCTGGGTCGGCATCCGGAATATATCCATGACCCTGAGCTACCAAAACTCGGTGAGCTCTGCCGGTTCCGGCTTCGGGCTGGGTTCTCGGAGTTGGATAAGTCGTACGGATGGGGGTCGCTGGTGATACCGCGTGCTTATATGTGTGTCAGGTCTGAAGCGTCCAGGTCTGTAGGGTCCGACATGGGGTGGTGAATTCCCGGTATCGGGGGTTTTAAACTCCAGGGTTCGGAATCCAGGGGCATGCCTTTGCGAGCGGTTTGCATGCCCGACACAGCCCAGCGCCTTTCTGGTGGCACGCACATTTAAGAGGCATCTTTCTGGCTAGTGTTTGGAACTCAGGGTTACATGTTACATGTCCATATTCCTCATTATTATTTTTCGCCCCGTCGTGTCACATGTTTACGCAGATGCCGAACATGCGCGCAAAAAGGCGGAGCAGCAACGGCTTGCATCGACGGGGGCATGGCGACCGAACAATGCCCAGAAGACCGACATGATTCGGAGCATCGTACGGATGAACCTAAAATGAGATCGGTTTTAGGGGAGGCGTTGTGGCTCTTGCAAATTTCGCATGCAATGCTGTCATACGGAGCTCCAGTCAATAGGTTTGACATTGGACGGGGAGCAGGGCTTTGAGCAAGTAGTCGCAACTCACATGGAGCGACAAAGCGCTGTCTACGCCATGTCGGTGTAGCGCGCCAGGTTACTGATTGGGTAACATGGTCAGATTGTGCTAAATCCATGCTGTAGTTGCTGTCGTTACACAAAGGTGGGCCTCCAGGTCCCAGGGAAGTGCCAAGTTTGCATATGACTGTACAGTGATCGTAGCCTACCGTCATCTGGATTCTTTGAATACCGTGCTTGGCTGCCATCGGTGTCTTGTAAAGGACAGTTCTGCATGGCCCATGGGGTGCGCGCTGCATGGTGATCCAACAAGGTATGAACCCGTGCTAATAGCATTTCATACCGTGCATGGATTTCAGGTGCCAGGAACGGCATTGGTCATGGGGCGTGAGGCGTGGTCGAAAGGGGTTTGAGGACATGGCGTTGGATATGGGGATAAGCCCCGCTGTATGCCCCGGTGATTGAGGGCAGCCTATCAAGATTGATGTTAATTGTGGAGGTGAGGGACTGGGGTGCACCGCTCCATCAATGACTTTCACCATGGCCTTATCCGACATAGGGCCTTGCGTGGATATGGGAAAATGACTCGCGTTTCCGGGGGTGCACTGCCCTACCTTGACCCCTGCTGGTGGTATCTTATTACAGCAAGCAGCTGCAGGCGCGCGTTTCTCCCTTCGATCATTTAAGGCTGTAGGAACACTACAGACGGGAGCTGCACAGAGGAGAGGTAATTTTGCCCGTGGGTGGTCTGTGCAAAGGCGGTAGTTTAGCCGGGTTTCGCATGCGGATATTACATGGGTGCAGAGATATTACATGGTAGACATGAGGTAAAGAATCGGCGATGCGTCGAGACAGTATGGCAGGAATGTGCGTGCGGGGGACAGAGGCGCAGAGCCGACTTCCTCGGAACGGACTGACATGATACAGGCAGGTTGGTGCTCACCGTGCATGAGCAGGGGTCGTACATTGCGCCATGTTAGGCTGGTCGGTGGGCTGCAGTGGCGCGACATGCATGTGCTCACGAAATGCACTGACGCAGTGATTTATTCATGCGCTAAACTCTCAGGACTTCATTGGCGAAGAGTGACACAGATTTAATCAACCCTACGTCAGAAATGTTCATCACAACGGTGGTGCTGTGAGAGGTTGATAAATGCCAGATGCAGTCCTTCTGGCACGGTTCAGCCAGTATTCCGCGGTCCCGGCCATGTACGACCCCCATACGTCTAGGGGATGTGTCTATATCCATTTGCCAACGCATCAATATGTCAGTCACACGATAGGGCACCTATCGCTGGATCATGTTCCAAATGATGGCATCACAGTGCAGGGTAAGTTATATCTACTGTAGCTTGCAGTTGACATGGCGATCATACGGGTCATCCGCCGATAGTACGGAGCTCCTTTCCGCAGAAAACAGAGCGTGCGCTTCCGGTAGCGCTCTCCGTTTCCGGCAGAAAAATATCAATGGACATGCTATTAGGTTAGGTAGACACGTGTTGGCAAAGATGTCATAGAAGGAAGAAGCATCTTTTGCATCTCCTCCAACACACATGTATCAGGTTGATTCAGGAGCCATGACTAGGAGCATGTGGAGTGGCGACACGCAACAAACACATTCCTCAGCCATACAGGCCGGGACAATCACACATGGCGTCCTCCTTTCCTTAACACGAACTACTAACTCCTCCCCTGTTGGCCAGCCTTGGCCATCGAAATAGCGGTCTTGTAATTGGGAGCGGTCGGCGGCTGCACCGGCTCCAGCGGCACATATGTCTCTGGGTCTAGGTCATATGTTCGGTCCGCATCACCCATAGAAAGATCACCGCACGACAGGAAGGGGACTGCGCGCGCCACGAGTAGCTGTGCCTGGGCATATAGCAGGACGGGGAACAGAGGTCACGAGGAAACATCTCAGAGACTAAGGAGCGGGTATAACCTTTTTGTTTGCGTGCCAAGGTTGCACTGCATTGACGGGTGCGGGACACCAGGCCAATGGCACGCTTGGCACTGAAGCCCTGCCATACATGCCACGAACCGCATGTCCAACGTTCCGGAGTACCGATGACAAAAGTGATAGACGGATTCCCTTACGCTCAGTCACCTCGCGGTCTCCGCCATTGAGGTAGCGGTCCTGGGCCCCAGTAAGCAGAGCCTGCAGGGCGCCAGGACCTGCCAGGCCTGCCGGCGGATCGAATCGGCGGCACACCACAAAGGCCTCGACTGAGGAGTTGCGGGAGGACTTGGGCTTGGCCACGTAAACCTCCGGAAAGAGCAGCTTTAACTGGCTATACAGCAGCACCACATCCTTGCCTGTTTTGGCATTATACCATATTTCATGCGAGGGCACACCGTTTGCTGGAGACGGAGACCAGGAACTTGAACTGGGGCCTGAACAGGCCTGGGAAAGGGGCGGATGTAGAGCATGCGGCACACAAGCCTGGAAATGGCGCAGGACATCCTCATGGGGCCTTCACCGTACCCTTATGCCCTCGTTGTGGTTACTGAACACCTAGTAGACTGGTATTATCTTGCCAGTGGACCCTTTAGAACGACGGCCTTGCAAAGCCCTTACCTCGGCGGAGTCAATGCGTGGTAATGGATCCCTGGGTGCTTGGCTATCACGCTGGCTCGCCGAGGGTCTGTTTGTGTATGACCAAGTAGGGCAGGCCAACCAAGGCCCCAGGAATCCATTTCCGCGCCCTGAAACCGCCAAGTATTTGCTTACCCCGGAAGATCTTGGCAATGAAAGTCCCTCCTGGCCGTAACACGGCGCATACGATTGATAAAGCCGCGAGCAGAAGCTGAGCCTGTGAGGTCGAATATGGCAGCAAGAGAGCTTTTGGATGAGGTTACAATAGGCTTTGCTCTGACATTTCCTAGTCGACCCTCTCGGGGTACCGTGAAGTGGAAGCCCGCACATTCATTGCTATCTTGTCTTCCTTTCACCCGACGTAATCGGTTAAAAAGGTCTGCACATGCGGAAGATGCTGATACCCAACCCAACCGCGCCCAATCTCGGTTTACAGGAAGCTTGTTGGCCATTGGCCAATATTAGAAGCTAGTACCTTGCGTTATAGGACAGGTTTTATCGGGCATCTTAATTTTTTGTTTCTGTCTAGGCCTTAAACCCTGGATATCAATCTCCCCGTCGCGTGCCCATGCCCATGCAAGTTAAACTTGCACGTTTTGTTAAACTTCGTACTCACCTGTACGTATTCGTCAAGATCGTGAAGACCAGTCACGTCGGGTGCACCGTCGCAAACCACCAGGTCCGCTGGTCGACCGTGAAAGTGAGAAATAACCTGTGGCGCCGCAGGGGTTGGTAGGAGCAAGGTGATTGGTGCGAATTGTCGCAAGGCCATTGGAGTGTTTGGAATCATTAAAATTAACATGGCTAAACCGCAAGAAGGAATAGCCGTACAGTATTTCAAAAAATAAACCTGGCGGCCGCACCTGCTTGGCCGTCACCTCACTGGTGATGTCTCCTTGCAGCTGAATTACTCCCTCTATGGGGGCCATAGGCTGTAGGTCCACCGCCACAATCGTTGGGGGTGAGGGGTTGCCCAAGCGAACCGCAGGGAGGTACAATTTGCGGCTCAGGACCTGTATGTGAGGCCAGGGATAAGAAGAGGCCAAAAAGGCATCGTGGGATGCACTCGTGGTTTTGATACAGTTGCAGTTATTGCGAAGTTAGATTGCTAGTCAGATATACAGAAGAATGTTGCGCCACGTACTCAGTCGGGATGACACTTACACAGGGCATGGAACACTTCACGCACGCAAGGTCCGGAACTCCGGATGAGCGAACCAGCGCTAACTTCTTCCCCAACTGCCGTCATATGGTCAAATCCAGCAAGCGAAGCAGCGGCCCAGCACACTTTCTCTAAGCGAGGCAACATTTCTGGCTAACTTCGATCATGCGTGTGACATACCCTCCGAGAGTCCGAGATCGGATCCGTTGGCGGTTGATTTTAAATTTACCTGACTCCAACTGCCGGGAGCGGCACATAGGTCCACGGCATGCTCTACTCCTGAAGCCGTAAAAGCACAAGTTCGATTTATCGCATGGGAGGGCTACAACTATGCGCGGAGCGAGGACAATTGCTTTATAAACACCAGCAATGCCGCCGTGGGACTAGGATACCACAAATAAAATGTAAGGTCTTACCGCTGAAGATATTGAAAGCTTCATCTATTTGCAGCAGCTTGTATGCACTACGCGCTCGCCAGCCCTCCTCCTTTGCTTTGCGATAAAAGATATCACGTTTGTCTTTCGATGATTTCCCCATTTTTGACTGCCAAAATGCAACGCCATTCCTTGAATTAACCATAATTTACGTAGGCGCTCCGAGACCAGTCCATAATACCTGCCCCCTATGGGTTTATGCTTATCAGACACGAAGATAGTATGCATTTCTCGCTTATTATTGTCCCTTCCAGCTATTTGATGCAAACAGACTAGCTCTGAAAGCACGCGCATTTTAGGGCAACATAAAGGCCGTTATTAGACGCTATGCTGCTAAACTCTTCTTGCCATATCTCGTTTCCATCACGAAAATGCAGCGGAAGTCTAACCATCGGGGGAACGAGGTCGCGTGGATATCGGCTGCCGCGTTGCCGTGCGAACCCAGAGGAACTTAGGCCAGTTCCAATCGTTCGCGAGGAAGGTGTGTCTTCCTGGGACTATGCAAATTTGTTCGGACGTTACCCTGATGGAAGAACTCATATGTTGGTTGAATTTACAGGGCAAGTGAATTCGCTGCTCCGATCTAGCAAGGAGGAATTAGAAGAAGAAGTTGAAGAGGATTCGATGCTGAAGAAGTTCCTCTACCCAGATCCGGAGGAGCTTCCTGTCCAGGAGAGCCTAGCCATGCCCCTGTGGGACCATCTCGAGGAGCTGCGTGAGCGTGTCCTGGTGGCTGGACTGGCATGCGCAGCAGCCATACTTACGTGCTTTGTTTTTAGCAAGGACCTTGTAGTCTTCCTTGAGGCACCCGTTGCTGACGCGGGCGTACGGTTCCTTCAGCTGTCGCCTGGAGAGTTCTTTTTCACAACTCTGAAGGCAAGTAGGGGTACGAAGGCATGGGCATGTAGGCGACGCCCCTCCATCATCTGGTCCTGCTGGCCCGATTTAGCAACCAACTGTATGCTTGCCTCGGCCCGCGTGTGGGTTTGGGTTCTTGTATGCCAGGATGCCAACCCAGTGCGACGCTCTCCTTATTAAGCCATATCCGCTGACACAAGGTGACACTTGCCCTCTCAGGCCTCCGGATACGCGGGCCTCCTTCTCGCTGCGCCCACTGTGCTGTACGAAGTGATTGCGTATGTTGTACCCGGCCTGACTAAGTCGGAACGCACCTTTTTGGCGCCCATTGTGTTCGGCAGCTCCATACTGTTTTACCTCGGGTAGGACATTGCTAAGATGAAACTAAAGCCGGGGGGGGGCTACGCGAGTCGCATTGTTGTGGATTCTTGTGAGAAGTGGGCATTTAGAACAATAAGGCAGTTGGCTTGGAGATTGGGCATAGTTCCGTGCGGGCAGAGGTCGGTGAAGTGTGCCCCATTGGGTCCGGTATGGAACATATGGTGCTCATTAGGGGCAAGGCTGGCATTGCTGAAACTGCATACGGCGCATGCCAAAAATGGCAGCATCTGAGGAGTGCCTGGCTGCGACTAAATGCTCGAGGTCTATTGCATTGAATGTGGAATGGAGGGTTGATTCGCAGTAAAAGGAAGGATGCCATGACCAGGGCTGCGTGCTTAGGCCTGACGGACCTGCAAACGTAACGCGCACAGCTCCTCAGGTTCAAATAGCAATAGTGATGAGGGCTTGCGTTCGTTAGGGCTTAGCTGGTACACAGGACATGCGCTGTGTGCTGCAAACTTTGGTATTTAAGCAGCGCCGTCCCCGCATCCTACCACTGTCCGTTGCCTTCCTTCGTACGTCTCAGGCTGGCGTTCTCGTATGAGATCCTTACGCCGGCTGCTCTCAACTTCTTTGTGTCATATGCGGACGGAGCAGTGGAGAGCCTGTGGTCGATCGACCAGTACTTTGAGTTCGTGCTGGTTCTGATGCTCAGCACGGGTCTTTCCTTCCAGGTGCATCTGATCAGCCGGGATGGATGGGTCACGGAAGCAATTGACTGATGTATTTAAATGGATGATGGGGACGCGTAGGCCTGGAGCGCCATTGTCGAGTGTGAGGCTGCTCTAGCGGTGGCCAGGCTAGGACAGGGTGCTTGTCGACACGAAAGAGATGCTGAAGGATGTTTTAGGAAAGGCAAACCAAACGAGGATATTGTGGTGTTGTCATAATTTATTGTTTCCTTCCCCTGCCCCTGTCCCGCAGGTGCCCGTCCTGCAGGTAATGCTGGGCCAGCTGGGTATTGTGACCAGCGAGCAAATGTTCTCTATCTGGCGTTGGGTGGTGGTCGGGTCTACCATTGCCGCGGCGGTGCTGACACCGTCCACTGACCCATTCACGCAGGTGCGGTCTACGGGTTGTAGGAATGTGGAGCTATGGGCTTAGTTGTTGTGTTATTGTACCTAGAACCCGTCTGATGCGCGAGCTGATGAGGGATCTATGAATGTGTGATGGTCTGTATCTTAAGTCGTTTGTACACGAAGTTATGGGTTTGACGGGAAGTATGGATCCACGTGACGGCCTTGCTATCCAAAGCTTTTGGCATTAACTGATAGCACGTCGCCTGCACGAGCACAAACAGCTGCTATCTCATGCCTGGGCACCCTTGGCCGGCGCCCTCACTTTTGCCTAATGAATTGCACACAGGCGCTCCTGGCCATCCCGCTGGTAGGGCTGTACATGGGCGGGGCCAGCGTCGTACGCATTATCGAGCAATCGCGGGGCCAAACGGCCAAAACAGCGTAAGCTGTGGCTGCGTGCTGCAAGACATGTTTTAGAAGACGTCGCGCTGGCGCGTTTCTTTGGACCTGCCCTAGTTACTGTTCAGCTGCCGTCTCAATATGAAGCAGCTTTGCGTCAGCGCCTTAGGCGGTGATCTGGCCCTCACCTTGAGGTGCAAATGTGTAGGGTGCGGCCGACAGTTCCTGCAGGAAAGATCGCATTAACTCAACATTTAATTCTCAAATTTCCAAAAAGAACATGCTAATGTTTTATGTCCGTTTGTTTGCGTCATGGTCTCATCTTGATTGGAGAGGATTGTCCAAAGCGAGTTGTAAGGAGTGCGTTGTTGTACGAGCGTGGTGGACCGATATGTGTTTTGAGCTTAGGATGCTGTCTCATTAACATGCTCAGGATATGCCTACGGTCGGAGCCCTATTGGTGTCAGTGTACTTTTGCCGACCGTACGCCTGGTATTGTGTATGCAGTACGCAACACATGACTTGTTGGCGGTTCTGTCATCAAAGGACTTTTCAATCTTTCCTGGAAAGGTTTCGGCTTTTTGTGATGTCATTGTTACGTAACTCCGGATTCCGATGTGAGCTGGACCGGCTTGCGTCCTGGGACGGGGCTGCAATACTCTGTGTACAGGAACAGGAGTAGACGCAAGGTCCGATCCTACTTCCCCTGTATAGCAGAGTTTGTAAGAACCACTGCTGATGGTGCCTTCTTGAACCATTTTCAAGAGCTGCTAAAAAAAGAAAAGGCTTGGTTAAAAAGTTCTTACTAATCCTGTGGCTCTAAAGGAAACAATTACTGCTCCTGACCCTACCTAAAAAAGCTGGCGAAACCATCCAAAATACAGAAATAAATCAGAGAACTAGTACCTATGTTACTTGTGACCTGCGAGTTAGCCTGTCTGATTGAATTTGACTTTTTGGGTTTAGAAACACTCACTGTCATTACCAAATGCCGGGTTATTCCAGTTATTACCGATTTCCAAGGGGTCACAAATAAAAAAGCAGCTTACGACCGTTGGTAAAGGTGGTTCTGAATTCCAATAATAACTCCTGAGCGATAAGGGGATTCTCTAGTGCTTTCTTAGCGAGAGAATCATGATTTGCAAAGTGGTTCTCATTCCGAACATGCCGACAGTTAGAGCTAGGTAGGTGGTAAGTAGCAAAAGTAAGCACATGGTCGGGCCAGAATTCAATATTTGGCTTCCAAGGTTTCCAGATAGGCTGCACGTCCCACCCGTCCCATCCCGCGCACTGTACCATCTCTATCGATTTCATGTCAATGGGGTTATTGTAAATCCTCCATAATGGAAGCCTCGCAAACTGCTGTTGAATGCTAGTATGCTGAAATGCTGCTCGGTATTCCTGGCTAGCAACATGAACTGCTTTGCTTCTTGCACGACATTCAGTCTAACCAGCCAACCGCCTGCATGGTTGCCATGCATCCACGCCGTAATTAACTTGACCTGATGTTTTGAAAGTTATCATAATGGCAATGTCGCATCTCCATGACCTAACCTAACCCAATAGCTTGGGTCAATAATTTCAGATAAGGTTAAGTGTTGTAATCTAAATATTTTTGATTATTACAATGAGAAAATTATCTCTATCGTTATTAACAAGAGTAGGTCACTGCAGAGGTGCGTCATCGATTGTAAACTGCTCGCTTCCAGATGTCATTGCCCGCATACGATTCCTTATCACTGGTACGATCAGGATCTTCACTTGCGACATCTAGTGCGGCAATTGAGAATCTCGAAAAAGCGGTGGCGGCAAGTGATTGTTGCAGCACGAGCTCTATAGCGGTTAACTGGGGTGGCCACGGGTAAGAATAGCTGGACATGTGATATATTAAACTCGTGGTGGGGTGGTGATTTCTTGGTCCTGCGTTGCCTGACCGCAGTGCAAGCGCCGGCTTCGCTACTCAGGCGTGGCGTACTGCGCATCGATACAATTTTATCCAACCCGTAGACACCAACCACATAAATGCAGTGCTGGAATCGGCGACTTCACTTGACCACGCAGCAATACCCGTGCTGCAGTACGGGGCGTGGTTCGACCCGGATCAGGTCACACGAACACTGCAACGGCTACCTCGCATGTTGCGGTACCAACGACGGAAGAGCTCCAGAGGTGCGGGGACGCAGCTAAGCTTGGAATCGCCCAAGTCTCAGCCTAATGACGCTAGAACGGGATCAATTACACCCCTGTTTGGATGAGCCTCCCATCTTCGACACCTATTGTCGGACACAGCTGGCGCCATGCAGGAATGTTGCTGCATGCAGGATAACGGCATCCAGCTATCTGGACGATGACACGATGTGCTTTGGACAAAAGCCGTATGCTTCTATGCATGAAATGCATAACAATGCAAACCCGTGGGACCCCTCGCCTGCGCCTGCACCATAACCACCCTCCTCCCTCCTGATTTCTTCGCACTCATGCTCTTGGCCTGCCGCCTGCAACGTTGCAGCGCTTCATCAAACTCCTGATCCTCCAATGCAGACCGGTCCGTCTTTGTCCCATGTTGCTGACAGCTTCCAAATCCACTATCCATTCCTCCGTCCCCAGCGGCTGCCGACCGGGCGGCTGTCACCTCTTGGCGGCTGATGGACGTCCTTGGATCCCGATTAGCACAGGTGGCCGTCGATTGCACGGACGAACAGTTCACTCGGGCGATGTGGGCGTTCGGTGTCAGCAGGTGGGACGGACGAATAGGATGTGGGAATAGCTTCCGGGGCGAGGGTGTCGCGACAGGAACGTATAAGGGCGTATCGGAAGGTTCTCAGCTGAACCGGAAGGGTTCACGTTTGCGCCTGGGAAAAGAAATCTAACCCCTTCTGGGACCATGTATTTACATAAAATTGGATTGAAAATTTGAACGCGGGCTTTTGGAAATGTTCAATGAGGGCATACTGCGACGTCACCGGCTGGTGGCAGGATGAAGACAGCCAGAGGCGCGGACCGTCGCGTCAAGTCGGACCAAGATGCCTGTTTCCTCTTGACCACCATTGTACCAATTGGAATTTTCAGCTGAACTCTTCCGGCCGCTTTCCCTGCCAGGCGGCACCACGCCGAGGCAATCCATGTTGCTTGCGAGCAACTGCCCCGGCGGCTGGGCTCCCTGACCATGTCCCAGCTGGCCACCACCGCGTGGAGCCTGGCGGCCGCCACCAGCTCCGCACCGAAACCAGCGCAGGAGCCAGTGCGTGATGCGCTGCAGGTGAGAGTACTGTGTCTGCTTCGCTGCTGTCCACCGGTTACCTCAGCCGGGTGTAAACGGCTTTTAAATGAGTGGTGGTGCTCTCTTGTGCCATGTGGGTGCCTTGGTGGATGGGTGCTCTGTCCGGTTCAGTTTTCTGGGGCGTATGTCAAGACAGCGGACATGGGCGCAGAAATCCACAGGCGCTTAATACTTAGCGCAAGCTATGTGAATTACCTGATGCGGTGGATTGTGGTGCTCACTTGTATGTTTACGTTGTGCTCATTCAGCCCCTAGTAAGGGTCCGGCTCCTGGAGCCGCTCTGTGGGTTGATAGACTAGGGTTTATGCTCCAAGGGTAGCAGGGTACCTATTTGCCTGCCGGCAGATCGCGATGCCGGGGACAGCTGCTCTTCGCGATGTGTTCTCACAGTGTATCCTACCGCATGCTGGCTCCGTTGGTCACTTTTCTCGGGGCTGCACGTAACCCGATGCAATACGGTGTATATACAGTATAAGTAATATGGCCGCCGCGTGACCTATCCTCGGACATGTGCAGGCCATTGCTCGCCACCTAGTCGCCACGCGCCCCGCCAACCTGTCCGCGCCGGCGCCACCGCGGGCCCAAATAATCACAGGCGCAGCAGCAACTCCAGTCACCGGTGGCAAGGACGGCGCCGCCGCCGCGGCCTCGGTTCGTGTGTCCCCCGCGGCGGATGTGGTGGCGGCGGCCGTGGCGGCGGGTCGAGCTGCACTGGATGCGGATCAACCCTGGATGGACCACCGGTCGGCTTTGAAGCTGGCATGGGCGTTCGCGGCCTTGGGCGTTCACGACACGCAAGTAAGTGGCAGCCGGCATGACCCCGCCCAGGAGGAGCCAGATGATAATCTTACACACAGTGGAAGCTGTAGGTGCAATGAAGGCGATGCGCGAGCCGCGTGGATGGAACCAACCAGTTCGTGTGACAGAAAAGCCAAAAACTTTCATTCTAGGAAGTAGGGAACGCAACGTGGCGTGTGGTGATGGTGGTGATGTAGAACGGAATTAGTAGGTTTATTGATATCCCAAAAATCGATCCCCTTGAGCGATGATAGCTTCCAAATATTTGTTTGATCATTGTCGATCTTCATGTCCGACTCGGTATGGATGACGTCAAACTTGTTCGCCGGTATGTTTCCTTATTTGCCACGAATAGGCGCTTGATGCCATCGGCGACGCAGCGGCGGCGCGGATTGGCACGCAGCTGCAGGTGGGGTGGTGGTCAGTCATGAACGCACGCACTTTCACGACGGAATGCAGCGCGCAGGATCGAGTTAGCAGTTGGTGAAGTATCTTGAATATCCTTAAGTATTGAGCGAGCCCATAGGCCGTGTCGATTCGACTGATTCAAAAGGGTAATTGATTAGATGAAATCCGATTAAAGCTCTGGTGGGCTCTGGTGGGCTCTGCGTCCCCGTTGTCTGAAAATGCGCAACTGGCGGGTGCAGGGCAGTTTTCTTGGTTTCGCATTGCACCCTCGTCTGTCGTAAATTTTCGCCGTGTCCCACCCCGTGCCCACCTCCAGGCCTGGCGTGGCGGTGTTAGCAACGTTCCGTGCCCGTGTATACACCGAGAACAGTGTCTCTTTCGCCCCAGCACCATTAACAACAGTCCCTTGTCCTTGATAGTCCTGACGTCCCGTCTCATGTCTCGATTTAATTCTTTCTGAATTCCTGACCGCTGCCCTCGCTCCCTCGTCCCGCGACAAACCCATTCCTTTCGTTACCCCAACAGGTGCATGATGGTGCCTCAGGCCCGCTGTCCCCGCGAGCAACCTTTCTTTACTGGACCATCCGGGGCTGGCAGGCCTGGCCCCGGCCCCGCCCGCCCCGAGCACGAACAGGAGGGCGGCCTAGCCGCTACATGCGCGACGAGCGACCGCGGGTAGTACTGCGGGACTTCACGTTGCCCTCCCTGGCGCCGCTGCTGGGGGCGTTCCGCAGGTGCAGATCACTCTAGAGGGATTTGGTGGACTTGTGAAGTTGGAGAGGTGTACCTGGCGCGCGTTGAGGGGGGCCGGACGGTCAGGCCGCTGTGCTTGTACATGAATCAAGGGAATGCAGCACCTACCTAAGCTGTGTATTGGGGCTTATTACTCCCTGATTCACGCACGCTGACCACGGAGTCCGCGGCACCATCAGCCCCACCTGGCCCACCCGCTGAGCTATGATTTTTTACTTCATGTTGTAATTACACGTGCACCACCTTAACTGTTTATATTATGGTACATATGCATCTTATAGAATGCATATGAAAGTTTAGGAAAGACCTTAAGAGGTCGTCCTATTATGGAGCGTAGACCCGACATTTGCCCGCGCTGCTGCCTCATAGGTTGGGCTATCGCCACGAGGGCCTGTTGCAGGTGAGCGTACGGTTAATCTCTCGCCCGGGTGCACTGCACTGCAGTGCAGTTGCTGCCTATCCTTCCGGAGGAATCCGTATGCCGGTGGGATTGAAGCAAGCATGCAAATTACCGCCACAGCTGCATGCTGCGAAAGCGGTGGCGAGTTCCCGCCCTTAGCTGCTCTTATGTTGATGTTCTTTCTCAGAGCTGGCATGTTGTTTCCTGAGTCGCTCTGTTTCAAGTGTTGTGGTGTGTGTTAGCATATCTTTCACGTGCAGCAGATGTAGAGCCGACTCCATCACCCTTCATCACGTCACAGGCGAGCGCGAAACACATCGTGGCGTCTGCCGGTCCCTCGTTCCGCGTTGCCCCCGCCGACCTCACCCGCGTGACTGGCGCCATGGAGGCTCTGCGCTTTCGCAATGCGCCCGCGCTGGCGGCGCTGCTGGGCTCTTCCCGCCTTACTGCCCTGCCGGCGCCTGTACTGACGCGTCTGACGGCGCTGGCGGCGGAGTGGGGCGTGCCATCAAGGCACAGTGGAGGGCTGTTTGGTCGCCTCGCACGTCAGCTCGTCGCGCGCGCATGGATTGATTCGAATACTGCGGGCGACACGACCTCGACCGTAGCGAAGGACATCGTCTTTGGAAGCGTCGGCGCCGACGCGCCGACGGCAGAGAACTCTGCTGCCGTTGCCGCCGCCGCCGCCGATGAGGGTACAGCGGCCCCACAGCTCGACACCCTCGCTAAGGAGAGCTGGGAACGGCAGCTGCCGTCGCAGAGTTGGAGAACAGATGTGTCATCCCTGGAGCGTGAGGCGGACCTGTGGCAGACTACGCACCGCCGGCCCGAGGACGTGTGCCAACCTGCTGACCTGGCAAGGGTGCTGCTGGCGCTGGCAAAGGTGTGTGTGTATGTATGTGTGTCTGCAAGAAGCACGAAAAACGTTGCGAGAGATCGTATATTCGAGAAACATAAAGACATATTCAGAAACATCTATATATCGTAATTTGAGAAACATAAAAGATGAGGGAGGGAGGGAGCCCGCGGGTTTAGGGTTCAATCATATTGTGGGCTTCGGAGATTGGGTCGTTTGCGCCTGCTGCGGCTGCCCCCTAGCATGGTCTTTACCTAATAGTTCCGACGCCGCCTATTCATTGGTGCTCCGTTTTCTGCCATGCGTGCTGTTACCTTCGCTGATCGCGCCAGGCTGGCTTTAAGGAGTCGGAGCCCGGTGCGCCGTTGGTTGGTGCGCTATTCGCGCGTGTATGGCCGCACCTCACCCGCCTATCGGGCGATGCACTCGCCGGCCTTACCCTCGCTGCCGCACATTACGGGCCCTACATGGACCGAGGCACCATCCCGGGTCTACCTGTCTCGCACCTCGAGGCCATCCAGGAAGCGACTCGAACCCTCCTGTACCGGGCCACGACTGATCAATCGGAGGGTCTCCGGAGCCTACTCTCCCTGAAGGTCCTCATCGGCAAAAACACCGATGAGGCCGAGAAGAGGACCGCCAACACGGCAAACGAAGCGGCTGAGTTGAGGCAGAAGATGGAGCTGTCGGCGGGAGGTGCGCTGAGGCTGGCGACGGCGCTGACGCTGCGGCCGGATGCCGTGACGGACAAGGAGCTACGGGCGGTATTGTCGGTGTTGGACGTTGAAAGCACCGAACGGAAGCAGCTGGGCGAGCTGATCGGGCGTATGCGCCGGAAGAGCCGTAACAGTGTGCTGCCGCCTAGGCTGCTAGTGGCGGTGGGAGAGGTGCCGCAGGGACAATGAAGTGCCAGCGGCCAAGGTGGCTGCCTCTGCTGGTGCGCTGTTCCGCGCGATATCTAAGTCGTGGAAGGTATTGTGTTCAATGTGTTTGCTTTCTCTGGCCTCTTTTCAGTATGCGCGTTGGCTGATCTTGATGCAGCAGCTGGATGGGTGCAGTTGTTCGTTGGAGTCGCTTTATCCGGTATCTGGTGGTGTAAGATTCGCCTCGGACCCTATCCGCCATCGCCAATGGTGTTTCGCAGAGTCAGGGTGCAGCGATTGTTATGGATGAGGACGCTATGCGCCTTCCTTTTGAGCTAAGGTAAATCAATTCAGAAATCAAATCGGGAATTAATTTACTCAGACGGAGTTGCTTGGCGAGGTTTTACTGCGAGCAGGTGTGCGACGGAAAACATGCAGCGCGGCTCCATCACGTGTCGAGGATGCAGTAGTATGATCGGAATTCACTCCAGTACGGCCTGTATGAGAGGCCTGGCCCCTGGCCTGCATGTAGGAGCCTGTGGATGTGAAAGGCCTTGAATTATTTACACAATGCTCTTGCCCGCATTGAAGCTTAGTTTTGTAGCTATAAACCATCCGTTTAAAGTATCGTCATGACACAAAATCAAAGCTTGCAACGAAAATCGGGAGGAGGATGGGGATACCTGCGTGCACACTGAGGATTTGCGTTGCGGTTCTCACATGAGGATTAGACAGCGCGCGCCAACCGAAGACAAGACAAAAGATATCTGATAACTTAGGGTCAACTAAGCCAGCGGCGTCCGGTATCTCTTTTGGGCTGAACTGTTTCCGGGGAAAGGGATTAGCATTGCCATTCACGTCGAGGGGATGGATTGAAGGCATACGAAGACGGAAGAAGCCTTTCCTTTTTTTGTTACCGTCCTTGGCTCCATACTTGTGCTATTGAAGGCATCTCAGTAAAAATATTCAATTACGAGAGTTTACACGGGATATAACTCGAACCCTATATCTACCCACGTTCGCAGAGCAGCTCCCGACCCTTATCATAATAATAACCAACGGCGGCAGTCTGATTGACCAATGTAAAGCGTAGCTAGGATCGCATATTATGTGTGTTACACTGTGGGCGACTCGCCCTTCAAAGAAGAGCACCGGGGGTCCTGACCGGACCGAGCCACAGCGCAGGGGAGGAGTATGTTAACGCATATGTTAAACGAATACGCGTTAAACATGAATTGTAATATTGTAATAATTTATGCATAGCTTCATTATGTATATAAGACGTAATGTTTTGAACTATATGCACGACTGTTACATCGCTCGACATGTATGATAAGCCCATCATCATCAACATCGAGCAAACGTTCTATATGAATGCCAGATGCCGCAATTATAATACGAAGTCTGAATTGAAAAAAAACGCGATTCAAACTTCAATGTGTCGTGGCGGGCCGACTTTGAGGAGAGCAAAGGGCGTCCAGAATGCGAAGCGATATGTACGAAAAACCCCGAAGCGGAAAGAACGAATCGACTTACAGACATCAAAACCTGTGTATTTTGCGATACTTGGCGGATCATTCGCATCGCGGGTTTAGAAGCCTGCGGCATTTACCATCCTGACGCGCCTCATTTTTTCAGTATTGGGCATCAGCCCACGCAACAGCTGTGGAGAATGGGCCCAAAGGGCCTGCTCCTGGCGGCCCTGCTGGCGGGAGCTTGCGCTGCCCTTCAAGGTAGACAAATATAAACACCTAAAGCGTCTTACGGTGCCTGCCTGTGCCTGCGCAATAACTTTGATTAACACTGCACAAATTGCCCGTCGATATGTAACGGGTTAAACATCCGTGCGCGTGCGATTGAGTTTTAAGCATCCTAACATGCACTCTTACAACCTTCATGAGAACCAAGTAAGGAAACAGCAGTAATGTGGATGGATGCATTCGTAACGCGTATCATAATTTGCTTGGTGCCGCGCGATCGACGACCCTAAATGTTCATTCAATATTTCTCCACGAATAAGCCCCGCCCCCAAAGCTCAAGTAGTTTAGTTGCGACATGAGGATCACAATTTCGTAACCAATTAAGTATAGTTGATGCGAAAATGTTCATGCCCCCGCCCTCCTCATCCTTGCTTTGCTTTATAGCAGCAGCTGACATGGCGAAAGCTCAGGGCGCGCAGCAGGTACCTTCAGTCCCAATCGTAAACGTCACGGTATACGTAGAAGGTAAGAACATTATTTACATATTTTTAGACGCACGCGCGCGGGTCAGAAACGCGAAATGCTTGTCAGCTAGCTAGCTAGCGATGCAGGTATGTCGCTCGCGGGCGGCGGCTCTGTTTTATCAGTTGCTTGGTTCTGTTGGTCCAGGAAGGCAGGTTGCCGGCGCACCCATCGTGCACGCACGGCATTTGCCATCGAAATTAACCTGTTCGTATAATACATTACATATGTTGTTTCACCAAAATGCACACACACGTGTGCACTTGCTCAAATAACTCCATGCATCCTATAAACAGTACAAAAAACAACTCAAATAAACCACGCAGGCACGGTCCTCGTCTATGTATCACACGACTATCCGAAAGCGGCGGGCGGTCCCAATCAGGTACCGCCCCCAATGGAGATTACACACACCCTCATCGACAAACAGGCCGATAACACAAGCACAGTGGAGGTCCGAGTCGATTTCGGCGAACAGGCGGACTCGCTGGTTACGGGTGACCTGGTGGTGGCTCCCATTACTTTAGGGCTGTTAGCCAACCAAGCTGCGCAGCTCGGCCTGGGTAAGCCATGGCTGCGGGATTCGACCTGTCTGTCCATCTGTCTGTCTGTCTGTCTGTCTGTCTGTCTGTGTCTTTCTGTCTGTCTGTCTGCCTGAAGCCTGTCCTGGAGACCGCGGCTTTACTTTTTCACGACTTTCATTGTGCGTTATAAATTAAGTGCCCATTTCGGTTGTACGATTACTTGGTGGAGTCCAGCGTAATTTTCCAAAAGCCAACGAACGGCTGGGCTAATTAAGTCAGGTTAGGCCTAATTAGGTCTGACTGCTGGCCTGTCAGGCATAGTCCGCCAAGCGGAAAAACCTACGCAACCAAAGGCGCCCCTTGCCGGCACCTTACTCGGTGTCCCTACCATCCTTGCTATGTACGTACGCAGGACCAAATGCTGATGCCAATCCTGGTGGCCGGAGGCGCTTGCTCAGCGAGGCTCATGAGCAGGCTCGCCGCATGGTGCTGGACTTCCATGAGACTCGGCGCACGCTGCAAGAGACCAAGACTCTCATAGACCTGCTACGGCGTCTTAACGTTACCTCGTTGTCGCAAACTCCGAAGTCAAACGCGCCTGACGTGCAGTTACTCACAAAGAATAGTGATAAGGTACGTTGTACGTCAGCGTCTTGGTGGTAATTACTACCACATAATGATCGTCACGGACAATGCAGACAGATCGAAGCATGTGAAGAAAGTAAAGTTTGATGAAGTGAAAGTAGAAGTTTTATACGACCAGGAGGGACTAGATAGGCAGGCGGCGCGCGCGGCAGGATACGTAGATCGATAGTGTTGTATCGCTCGTGCCTTAAGCAGAGGCCTCGCGAGTTAGTTAACGATTGATCAGCGATGAAACTGAGTTTATTGTCATAACACTACTGATGAATAATGATTGGACCCAGCCAGCAGCAAATGCTGGAGTTGTATTAGGTGCGTCTGTATATATATATAACTATACTTCATCATATATCATATATATATGTTTAATGCCGACAACTGGTTATCTATGTATGATATAATACACACCCAATCAAGTGTGACTCATCGATATAAAAAACCTTCAAATCTCGAAATCCTAAAAGCCTATCTAATTTGGGAGAGCAAATGTCAGCAGTATCACGTACGTGTGTGCTGATTGTGGATTCAACAAAAAAGCATGAACATTAACAGGTTGATATCATTTGTAACATTGGTGATAATGACGATGATAATGATGATGATGATGCATTCTCGGGTATGGGTGGACGCACCTTTTCATACGTCAAGGCAACCCACTCTCGCCCGCACCTAGCACATTCAATGGACCGTTAGGACCACCTAATAAACCTGCGTTCACCGACAAGCGCTAATCGTTTCCCGTCCAGTACGTACTAGGAGCGGAGCCTGGAAGGGCCAATAAGGGCCAGGGGGCTCCCCGACCAGAGAGAACTCTTTACCATAAATAACGTAAAAAACTTGGACGAGGGGTCCCAAAGGCTTATAGTGATATG
This sequence comes from Volvox africanus, assembly GCA_030268105.1. Classification (NCBI taxonomy): domain Eukaryota; kingdom Viridiplantae; phylum Chlorophyta; class Chlorophyceae; order Chlamydomonadales; family Volvocaceae; genus Volvox; species Volvox africanus. Next base: position 3,747,366 of record BSDZ01000004.1, on the reverse strand, counting down.
TACGAGGCACGTGCCGAGTTAGGATGGCGCCCGCGCGGCCCTGCTGCTCGCACCCGCCCTTCTTGCTTGGGTGCTGATTTGTCTGTTTGTTACGCCGATGGCCTTTTGTATCCTATGTCCTCTGTGCGTGGCGCTCCTGAAATACCCACCAGGACCTGTTCGTCTCGAATGGCGTTCCCCAATCCATAACCTCCTTGACTTTCATATTCAAAAGCTCCTCTTGCGGAGTCAACCCCGTTCTGAATGCGGACAAAGCAAAACAGTGGTGGTACGACAACGGCGACAATGCTCCCATTGTTGCTACCTTGCAGCGATATTATAACGTGAGTGGGTAGCGTGGATGTGTATGCAAGAATGGATGGATGGGCCTGGGGCCTGGGGCCTGGAGCCGGGCTGGTGCAATTCTTCGGCCACATTGATATCGATATGGTATGTTTGAAGCATGTGTATGCGGCGTTTATCACAATGGTAAGTCAGTATACGAGAAATATCCCTCCAAAGAGTAAGACAGGGTAGGGTATCGATTGTTCGTTCGGGCCTTCGGCCCTCACTCACTCACTCACTTGATCTCCGCTCGCTCGCTCTTCCAAGAACACAGGGCTGTATGTACCCTGTCGAATGAAATATGGAATATCTATATATCCGGAGTAGATGACTGAACCGTGAGATGACGGATTATTCCAATGGCAGGTGCCGAGGCAGCCGCCTCACACTCACAACACTTCTCACACCGTTTGATATAAAAAGAGGTATTCTTACATCACTTATGTGGGCCTGAGGCGCCCCCAGTAAGTGGCTGGAAAAGGTAAACAATACATAACATATATAAATAAGTGAATAGACACACACCGACCATTACGTACGCAGTTGTGAAGCGAGGTGTCCGAAACTAAGCAAGGCTGCTTGGAGGGTTGTATATAACTGCAAGGGTGCCGAGGTGTTTGCCACAAATGAAAGTGAGCTCCATTTGACTTTGCATTTCCACTCACGCGCCTGCCTGCAGGTATGCTCATTCAACCAAATGTGGTTCCGCCCGAGTCAGAACCTGGTGTTTGATGTTGACATCCCTTGCATCGGAAACACGTCAGCTGGGAAATTCGACCTGAAGAACGGCAACGGAAATGGCTATAACTTGGATGGAGAGCTGTACGGCTTGCCTGAACTCGCAAAGCAGTATCTGCAGGTGGATATGATTATATATGGTATTTGTTTTTGGGTTATGATAAATAGGTGAAAGATTTCATTCGGTTATCATCAGTGCGTGATGATGAGGGATGTTCGGCCCCGCTTTATTTCACACAAACAACCTCGCAAGATCATAGATAGAAATAAACCAGGTAGAAAGAGTGCGGAGCAGCACCAGCAAGCAATATCATTTGCTAGCCCTGGCGCCATGGTGTAGTAGGTGGTTACATGCTATCATGTAGTAGATAGCCTGTGTAAACAGAGTCGGTGCCGTATCCTGGAGCTTCTCTAGGCATGCCAGCCAGCTCAGAAGGCAAGCGGTATGCATGCATGTATGTATGTACAGCTGATGACTTACATGGACAGATAAAATGTCACACATTATATTGTTAAAAAGACTCACAACGCTCATGGCAACATACATGCAAGTGTGTAATAATGGATCCCATAATGCAATGATGGCGCGTGATGATGATACCGGTGATAGCAATGATGATGATGATGATAATTATGACGATGGTGATGGTGAGAGCCTATAATTGTTTCATAACGCATAAGCACACACAATCTGTTTGTTATGTTGTTGATCAACCGTTGCTCCTGCAGAACGCCTATCCAGACGTCTTCGCTCGGTGGTCGGCGTTCCGCCGCAAAGTCTTCTTCTTCCCATTTAATTGGTACAAAGCTTATAGTGGCTTTGCTGGCCTGGTACGTAACAAACAGGTCGCCTAGTATATATATGCTTGATTAGCTAGATAGACACGCCAAATATGTATAGACGTAATCTATATTATATTATATTATATTATATTATATTATATTATATTATATTATGTTATATTATATTATATTATATTATATTATATTATATTATATTATATTATATTATATTATATTATATTATATTATATTATATTATATTATATTATATTATATTATATTATATTATATTATATTATATTATATTATATTATATTATATTATATTATATTATATTATATTATATTATATTATATTATATTATATTATATTATATTATATTATATTATATTATATTATATTATATTATATTATATTATATTATATTATATTATATTATATTATATTATATTACATTACATTATATTATATTATATTATATTAATATAATGTATGTTTACATACACGCCAAATGGCGCAGGAAGTAGGTATGTAGTGATGCGGCGGGCGTCAGAACGCAAGGTTCGTTTGCAGCTTCAGGTTCTTGTTTGCGTCAGCAGTGCTCTTCCAGATTCGTGGTGAGCTAGACCTATAAACGTAATTTGGTTCATCGATCGCTCCATCCGTAGTCATTCCGTCGACCCATGGGACGTGGGTGTTGGAGTGGTAGTCCATGCCCCCGCCCCGTCGCCCCTGCAGCACGGTGAATATATATAAAAACCCTAAAACCCTATATATATAATATATAAAAACCCTAGAACCCTAAAACCCTATATATATTATATGTATATATATGTATACACCGGTGCATGTGTATATATGTATGACGAAATGCACCGGTGCATGTGTGCAGTGTGGTATCGTTTTAGATGCTTGTGCGCACCGCGTGAAGTAAACAAGAGCGAAGGTTGCTCGCTCGGCAAGGGTTTCTCTGTCTGTCTGTCTGTCTGTCTGTCTGTCTGTCTGTCTGCCTGTCTGTCTGCTGGCCACAGGAAGCCAGCAAGGGAAAAGACATAATTAGCCCAACCTGTAGTCGGCATGGGGGGTTACATAGGTGGATAAGAATGCACGAGCCCCAGCCATCTGCGGTACATACATGCTGGGCATGCGGCAGGACAGACGATCAAAGCCGCGTGGAACCCCCTTGCGCTGTGCGTGGTTCGGCCCGGTCAGTGTGGGCCCCCGGTACTCGTCCTTGCAGGGCGGGCGAGTCGCCCAGCCGCCACAATGTAAAACCTCTCATACATGCCTGCATGTGTTCAATCACATGCACATTCTTAAACGCACGCTCCTCGCAGGCTATGATGGGTTGTGCCCAGAACTTCGACTGCTACACCTGGATGCATCCCGGCCTGCTGGACAACTACGTGGAAATGGGGATAGCCTTCCAGGAGATGGGTGGGTTATCCTATATATTTATTATGTCCACGAGAGATATTTGAAGTGATGCAGTTATATATCGTGACCTCGCGATGCCACAAATTGTACAAGCATTATATAATAAAATATATTAATAAATTATATATTATATTATATTATTAATGTCTCGGATATGTTGTCGCCTTATTGCCCGCGCACGCACATGCGTGCGCATCCTACCTTATTACTGAGCTTGCTGCTGGGCAGGGCGTCCATCACCCTCCCACCTGCATCATTCTTTGCTGGCTCATTATCCCCAGGATTCACCCTGTGTATGTGTGTATAGTTCCCCGCTGCCCGCTCCCCTGCCGCTCCCCGCCCCCTCTGTCTGGTTTCATCGCTCTGCTTCGCGACATGCATGCAGGTCACAACATCGGTCTAGCGCACTCAGCTCGTACGACATGTAACGGAAATGTTTGCGTTAAGGATGAGTACGGCGACCCCACTGACCCCATGGGGTTCACCTGGGTCGATGTCAGAGAGAAACAGCTCGTCTGCACCAACGCGCCGCAGGTAGCTTGGCGGCACCGGATGAAGAAGCTTCATGGAAACACAAGGCTTCCTCGATGTACCTCGTGGTGGCCTCCCCATGCATGTAACCCGAGAGCCCCAGCTGTAATATCGTGATAATTATTAGGATGCCTGATCCTGACGATAACTCGCGAGCTCGTTCTTAGGGCATGAGACAACGCCAGCCAGCCAGCCAGCCGCTGGTGATGGCTATATGTTCGGTTATTTAGGGCTTGCGTGCCCGCATTGTTTACCAGCCAGCAACATCATATCAACAGACTCTCACAAAGTTCTTGCTGGCTATTAAATAGCAAACCGTTCACTTGTAGCAACTAAAAACCACTAACCACGCACCACTAATAACCAACACCTTTTATCAGTCCTTTTGTTTAGGGAAACTCACCCTTTCACCCAACACTTACATTAATCCTGTACATGAACATGATCCAATCCTTTGTGGCCCCGAATGAATGCTTTAATGAAGGCGTACAAAGCAGGCTGGTCGGGACTCATCGATGATGTCGGCCCCGACCTCAAGCCGGGTATACCTCGCAGCTACGTGCTGCCCGCCATGGCGCTCAAAAAAGAAAACATGGTTCGAATTACCATGACCATCACCAATAACTGGGCCACCGCAGTGGGCCCGGTGCTGTTCATATCGTACAGGTGCGCACACATCGATCATTATTAGCCTCGATCGTTATTTCATTCGGTCTTCCGTCCTTTCATGTTGCCATCATCAACTAATTTTCAAACAACCCAAAGTTACTATCGCTAGTCGAAGTACTTATCGCCACACTAATGAATGAAGGAATGAATGAATGAATTCTCTCTCTCTCTCTCCCTCTCTCTCTCTCTAAATATATGGGATCTATTTATCTATTTATCTTTTTATCTTTTTATCTTTCTCTCTCTCTCTCTCTCTCTCTCTCTGTCTATCTGTCTATCTATCTCTCTATCTCTCTATCTATCTATCCACCTATCCACCTATCTCTCTCTCTCTCTCTCTCTATCTATCTATGGGATCTATCGTTGCAACTTCGGACGCTTGATACACGGTGGCGATTGGAGCATTCCTTATGTACGGCGGGAACGAGTGATTTCTTATGTGTATAATAAAGGGCAGTACATAAGGATGGGTGTAGATGAGCTTTTATGTATATGTCCTTGTTTGACTAATTTTTGGCCCCGCCCACACGAACGTTCATCCGTCCTGCGTGCAGAGTTCGCCAGCCTGGACAAGGCACCTATGACTCCGGCCTGATTGATAGTTGGAACAACCGGGTCTGGTAGGTCCAATCCACGCTCCCTGCATAGCAATTGTATCATGCTCTAAGAATTAGCGAGCTCGCGAGTTAATGTCGGGATTAGACATCCTAATCATTGTCATTATACTACACATGGCACCATTCTGCCCAAAGATTGGGTTTGTAACACAGCAGCAGGGTGCAATCGCGCTTGCTGCAGGGCTGCGAATTTCTCCGTGGCGGCATTCCTCCCCGCCCTACAGTGAACGTCCTCGGGAGCCCCTTGCTTGTTGAAAATAATCGATACATTTATAAGCGAATGAGAAAGATGAAATAAGCAATAATACGACGAGGGTCACGCCGGGCGCTTCCCTTTTTAACACCCCTGGCACCTCGTACGGCAGCTCGCGCGTTGCACCCGACGGATCGATAAACGGGGTTCTTGTGTACGCCCGGGACTACCTGTAGGCGGGTACCGGGAACCTGTAAGCGGCGTTTCAGTAACCATGGCTGCAAAGGGGGACATCGACTCTGTATATATAGCTGACGGAGATTTCGTACACATGCTGTACGTTGCACTTGCTACAAACTGTGTTCGTCAACCGAAATACGATCCCAGGCGTCTCGGACCATTCCTGGAAATCCGCAGCTTTGTGGGTAGTGTATATACTACTCGTGTATATACTTGTTTTTGCTGCCTCGTATTCCCTGGACGTCACGGATGCTTTGCTCGTCCTCAGGATTCACGAGTACAACGAGACGAACAACGGGTTTGCGGCCAACTACAAAACTCCCCCCATGGTGCTCGCGATGATCACGGATGACCCGAAGCCACCTCAGGTCAGCGGCTGGGGCACCCCGAAGCGCTCCTTCACCAAGTGGGTGCCCGGTGTGTTTGGCGTCAACATCACCGTCCGAAGCAAGACTTCCCAGGCCGCCACCGTGTCCGTCTGTCGCTTCGTCAGCCAGGCAGAACTGGCCTGCTCAGACGGAATTGATAACGACTGGTGCGTGGGAAGAAAGATAAATCAAAGAGCATCATCATATACATGTACGGCATTTAGCTGCGGAAAGTAGTTCGTATGCAGGAATGCATGCATGCATACGCACATATGTACATCAGAAGTGGACTGCTCGACTGGTTACTCTCTCCAGACGGCAATTTAGTTACCAGCTGTTGATGGATTCCACCGGAGGCTGTATTATCATCCTGTAGGTGCGTGCCAGCCCACCCGCCTGCTTACGAAAAGCGACAAGCTAAACCCGGAATGGAGGTGTTGATAAGCACGCACTGAGATCTTCCCGTAATTTACGAAAGAAATATGGCCTCTTGCACGCAGTGCGACAGAGGCGCATGTATTGGAAGGAATGTTGTCCTGTTGATTGGATAATGCTCCTTACAGCGGCAGAGATAGCGTACTGAATACTCATCGAAATGATGTGTGAAATAGATCTGTGCAAATATTGTACGGACAACCATGCACGACTGCTATTATAGCTTGCATGTGTTTGTACGGTTTATAATTATTGCAAATGACCTTAGTACTTAGGACCGAGGTCAACGTGCTTGCTGTTGTGTTTTTCCCCATCCTCATCTCTTTTCTGCTTCTCTGCAGTGACGGACTGGTGGACTCAGACGATCCAGACTGCAGTAGCGACCTTAAGATGCCACCACCACCGCAGCCTCCACTAAGGTCCCCCCCGCCGCCGCCTCAGCCCCCACGTAGGCCCCCGCCACTGCCGTCCCGGTCAACGGCGAAGCCACCGTCGACACCTACCAGGGTATTCCCTCTTCCATTCTCACCCTCACCCTCACCCTCTCCGCGGCCACCACCGCGGCCATCAAAGTGGCTGAGGTCCCCTCCGCCGCCAAGGCTTCAGAAAGCGCCTTTGCTAAGGAGCCCACCTTCACCACCCCGGACCCCGCGTGTACCCCGGCCCCCGGGAACCCCGCGCCCGCCGCGGCCTCCCCGTGGCCCCAGCATGCCCCGGCCTCCGCGTCCACCACCTCGACAGACCGCAGGACGCTGAGCACACATACCACTATATACAACTACTCCAGGAGGGGGTCGACGTTTGTATTTTTTGCCTGGTATTTGTGTATGTAAATATGTATGTATGAAAGGGTGTTACACGGTGGGCGATGCAGTATCCTGATTGGGGCGTCTACGTCTACGGGTAGTATCCGGGTTGGACCGTGTATGTATGGACATCTTCCGATCGTGACTTTGCTTAGGCGGATATGACAGAGAAACAACAGGCGACTTGCCCTGCAAGGACAAGCACCGTGGCCATGACCAGGCGGAGCCACAGCACATACAAGGGGCTGTAACCGGTGTCAAACAGTGCTAAACATCTTCAAACCCCCTGTTATGAAACCCCCATGTTGGCAACTGTTATACCCCCTATAACCCTTACAAGTTGGTAGCAAGCAAACTGGATAGCTAATAACGCTGCTATAATGCTGGACCAGGCACCTACCGGGGGACAGGCACCGTGCCAAGCACACACACACACACACAACGATGAACGAATAGAAATGTGTTGCTATTTATTATCTGATGCTTATGACTCATATGATGAGTAAAAATGGTGAATGTTGAGTAATTGTTATGTACGCACGTGCTTCAACGGCGACCCAACCCCCACGCGCGCACACACACCCGCACACATGCACGCCACCGAGGGGAACCATGCATGATTTCCTTGCAACGATTGGAATTGAACTTCATGAGCGAAGCGTGCATGCCCAGTGGGCATGCATTGGGTTTGTGCGCACGTACAAGTTCATTATGGGTGGCGTGCGACCGGCATGTCATGTACATGTATTGACGTGCGTATGTATGCTTGCAGCGCACTGGGGACGGTTCATGTATGGCAGCCACGTGCCTGCGTGGGTAAATAAACGCATGGGCATACATGCATCGCATCCATGGGCCGGATGCATGTACGCTACGCCGTACCAACCTTCCTTGCTTGCCGCAGCTGCCGATGCATGCGGCGAGGTGACAAGTGCTGGCTGGTGCGTCCTCCCTGGCAATTGAGTTCTCAGTCGGGCGGCGGGAAGTGGATGGACGGAGAGTTAGTTCACAATCTTGTTTGGTTACATGCATGTTCACATGGAAGCAACGAACATGCGATTTATTGTTAATGGTTTTACTATGTATGGCGGTGCGTGGATACCCTGACATGCAAGCATGAAGGTTGCTTGATGATGATGAGGCAGGTCCGTCTGGTGCCAATCAAGCAACAACTAGCTGGCAGCAGCAGCCAAAGCAGCAGCAGAGCGTGCATGCATTTAGAGGGATGATAGATTGAGGGATGGCTGGGTGGCGGTACGTATGCTAGCTGGTGCTGGATAGGCAGCAAGCAAGGGATTCGTTGATTGTTAATTACGGATGCATGGATACTTAGATGGATGTGGAACACTCGTAAGGAGCAATCAACGAGCGAGTTGACGTCTGGCTGGGGATCTAGACATATGCTATGCCTGAATTGATGCATGTATGTCTATTGCTGCCGCTGCTGGACAACTCTATCTTCATATAATCCCTATGTAATTCATTGCTTTGTCTTTATGCATGCATGCCTGTGTGTGAGGTCGTCATCAGCTAGCTTCGTGCAGAAAATTAGTGTGTATACGTACATGCATGTATGTGCAAACCGCTGTCCTCATTATTGCTTATATAAGTTGTTGTATCATCAGGATTCGCACATGTTAACAACGCGTGGAGATAAAGAAATTTAAAGGACAAACGATGAAACCTTGGTGGTTGGAGTCCTGCATCCAATACACATGCATGCGGTGGGTGCTGAACGGTGGTGGTGGGTGCCGAACCCTGGAAAATCACTGATTTCGGAGAAGTCAACATCCCTAGGGGGCGAATGGATAAGGGTGCCCCGAAATACAAGAGAAGGTAGGTACTGCCAGGTAGTGGCAACGGGTGAAGCAAAGCGCCCCTATCCCACACACATACATGCATGTTTTGTCATCTATTCTTTATGTGCGTGCTTCTGCGGCCGCCGCACCCTGTGTATACACATGGCCAGCGCATGCGAAGCCACGCACAGACTAGCAGTGTATGTATGCTCTGCACCTATGTGAGCGTGGCTGCACCATAGCCACGCCTTTATGATATATGTTACAACAGTGGTGAAGTAGGCTTGAGCCCGCGATATATGTAGGTAGTAACGCGTGCAGGCGTACGTGGTATTGTAACTACTATTGATGATAATATAGATGTATATATATAGGGTTAAAGGGTTATATATATACATGTGATGATATACATACATGATATATATATATACATATATATATACACACATGTGATGTTCATGTTAAGTAAATGCTGCAATGAGGGATAGAGATGCATGATAATAATAAAAACGTTCGACTGATGGTCCGAACAACGGAACAAAGAAGGAATGCATGAAGAGGAATAGTAATAGGCATGCATGTGATTATTGCTGAAAATAGGCATGCTTGCACATTCACGCACTTTTCCCCCGCCATCTAAAGCATGCACTAAATAATTATATACCTTCATCAGAGTGCGGGGCGGTTTGAAAATAGATAGATCATCGGACAGTATATATACATACGGGAGAGCGATAGGCGCCGGGCTATGTATGAAGCGATTCGATCGCTAACTAGGAAGGTAGGTACAGTACGGCAGACAATGGCGAAACGGAACTGGCCACGGATCCCTACAAGGATTAATAAACACTGGGGACCTCCCTGCTGCTGCTGCTGATGGCACTTTTCTTGAAGTGATGACATCCCCCCACATATACACGCACCAGCAGAACATAAGATATACGTATACGTATATAACAACTACTACTGCTGGAACTTGCACATCTTGAGCGACCAAAACCCATTACGGGGTCTCAAATCTTCTATCGACGAACCGAGCGATCCATTAAACATACCTTGCAGCAGCATTATATAGTCCGCGCCGCGATGGCCCAGCGGGCTCTTGTTCTGGCGGGCCTACTCGCAGCAAGCGCCCTCTTCGGATGTGAGAATATGTATACATAAGTATGTGTGTTTGTGTGTGTTTGTTATAGATGCGAACTTGGTTGCCTTGCGTATTGCGTGTGCCTCCCGCCATCCGGTATCTGCTGGTAGTTTCGCTTCTGAGAAACCTCCGAATTACTACTAATATAAGATTACCAGACGAATAATTACTATATATCTCATAATCTCATATTTATATATATATATATATATTCAATGGTTATTATTTGCCATCGCGCTCATTTTTATGTAAAATGGTGGGCGACGGGCGCACGCAGGTGCCTGTTGATAGTCGACGACTATCTACCTGCCTGGTGCCTGTTTCCTGCATGCAGGTGCTCTGGAAGGGAAGAGTGTAAGCGTGACGGTGTACGTGGAGGGTGAGAATCCTGTGCAAAGATATTTGGTTGTGTACATATGCGTATATATGTATACATGTGTGTGTGTGTGTGTGTGTGTGTAAACAGCATCACAAATCCCCATAGCATCTATTATTTCATGACAGCGACCTCCGGACAAAATAACTATTAGGGCGTGATGTACGTATCGATTTTAATGAACGTAACGATTTTAATGAACGTAACGATTGTAATGAACGTAACGATTGTAATGAACGTAATACATGTGTACATGTGTCGTCCACCTTGCGCGCATCGCTTATAAACAATTGAAATGACATGGGAGACGGAAATCGTGCGTGGGTGACCGACTTCCCTACGTACTGTCAAACGAAGTTTTAGGTCTCTGGCAAGCAATTGACCTACCTAGCTATCGTCATGTAATTCATTGTGACTATATTCGATTGAGACATACAATAATAAATGCATCATATTCACCTCGAGGGAATGGAAAACGAAAAGATATGTATGAATAATTATTGTAAATAATTTTTATTTCATATATGTTGTATGCAGGAACCGTGTCAATTTTCCAGTCCATCACCGCTGGGTCGTCACCGAAGGAGAGCTTCCTCACGCCACCAGCGGAGGAGCCGGAATTTATCTACACCCTCATCGACAGGGCGACCGACAACCCATCAGCTTTCGCTGCGATTCGTGTCAAGTTCAGCGACAAGGCCGTTTCGCTGTTGTCCGATGGGGACCTGGTGCAAGCCCCCCTCACTCTGGAGCTGCCCCTTGAGAAAGCCATGTTACTTGGCCTGGGTAAGCATACATATGGTGAGCATGTGTGTGCATGCGTGGCTACCGGCCCTTTCGTCTATCTATTTCGTCTATCTATTTCGTCCATCGATTTCATCTATCTAGTTCATCTATACCTAGTCACCTGCTCGCGTCCTGCTTGCTTGTTAGCAATACATTTCTCGCGGACAAGCAACTAATATACTAGTTTGTTAGGATTGTTGCTGGGTCGCCGCCTTTCCATCTCCCTGTCTTCTGCGCTGCCTATCGGATCAGCCATGTCCTATCTAGGCAGGGGCTAGCTCCATTTAGGCTATCTATCCAGCTATCAGCTGGTTGCCGATCTGATCTAGCCTGATCCTGATCTAGCCACCTGCATGTAATAATAACTCACATATGTCATCGTAACGAATAACGTGACCCCATCTACCTTCCGTCAGTGTCATCTGCATACATAAAAACAAAATACAAACATGATTCAAACAAACATGATTCATTTGCCAATCGATGATACCGTTGGTTGTCTTCCGTACGTTGCCACCATGACCCCCGCTCCTGCTGTGCATACACATACGTACGTCACCTTGTACAACTAAATAATAATAAGGTTCAGATTCATCGCCTGATGATGATGGCAGCGCTGATGGCAGCGGGCGGCGGCTGCTCACCAGCGAGGCCCACGAGCAGGCTCGCCGCATGGTGCTGGACTTCCACAACACTCGGCGCTCGCTGCAGGAGATGCAGACCCTGTTGGGGCTCCTGGACACCCTGGAGCTGCTCTCGTTCGATCAGGTCGCCACTTCGGATGAGCCAGTAACCGCAGAGAAGAGCTCCGAGAAGGTATACAACGAATAGGTTTAGATGCTTGAATTGTGCGTACATACGTTTGTATGTATAATAAGGGTACGTACGTAGGCCCATTAGATGGAGTACGTAATAACATACACACGCAAGTAGGTTGAAGTGGGCAATATATATATATATATATATGTATGGGTGTTACACTGTGGGCGACTCGCCCTTCAAAGACGAGCACCGGGGGTCCTGTATATATATGTATGTATGTTACTACGTATTTCATCTTCTGGGCCTATATATAGCACTTCAACCTAATATATATAATGCCTGTCTATCCACTTACTTACGGTATAGTAAACAAGCAATTATTATATATATACATATATATGTATTTATATTTATATATATGATGCTTAGAGGGGGCTAGCTCTGCCTAGCCTGCTACGCATGCAAACGGCGACGACAACGCAAGCCACTGCCGCCCGCGCGCCCACCCGCATGCATGCAGGACCTGTTCGTCGTGGATGGGAAGCAACTGGAGACACGTTCTGTCACGTTTGTTTTCAGCAGCTCCTCGTGCAACGTGTTTCCACCGTTGGACTCAAACGACATCCGGAAGCTGTGGTTCAATAACGATCAGGGCAACGGAACCCTTCAGAATCAGTTCGAGGTATGCAGAATATGTTTGGAAGGACAGACGGACGCACGGATAAGCGGACGTTGGCGGATAGACGGACGGATAGATCGGAGGCGCAACCTACCCACCGACGGCTCGCGGTGTTGTTTAATTGTGTGCATATGTGTGTATGTACGTACAGGGTTAGATTGATGAATGAGCTGTTGTTGAATGGGTGCAAGATAGATGCTCCAAATAAGGCGCGCAGACGACAAATGCATGATGAAAATGCGTGCACATATGGGTATATATATGTATATATGTATATATGTGTATATATTTATATATGTATATAGGATGGTGAAAACGCCGGATGGAGCGCGGTCATAAGTCTGCCGTGTTTATATGCATGCCTATCTATGCGTCTGTGCAAATAACGCATGCATTAAATGGGGCTTCATGCATAACCAATCAATTGGTAGGAAGACGATGGGGCTCCATCCAGCGTGCTGTGCTGTGTGCGTGATAAGTACCGATTGTTCGTTGCTATGCTTGCTTGGTCCGCATCCACCTATCACCGACCATTTTTTCTTGCATCATGGTCTCATTCTAATAGTACAATTAAATAAATAATACAACATTCTCATTCCGTCGTGATAATATAGCTAAGCAAGCCGCCTTATTTTTTGCTGTGTCATATCTATGCCGTTCGACCCCTGCATGGTTTTCCTATGCATAGACGTGCTCGTACAAACAGCTCACCTTCAATCAGGAGGTGAATCCAATTTTTGATGTGGACATACCCTGTGTGGGTGCAACAGCTGTCGGCCCCTACAACTTCAGAACTGGCTACGGAAATGGTAAAAACACAGATAACGAGCTGTTCGCCCTGCCGGCCCTGGCGAAGTCCTTCTTGCGGGTAAGTGAAAAAATGAGACGGCAACCTTATTACGGCTACTTGCTTACTATGCATTATCATTTGTTGACTGGCGGCGAGCATCTATCTATCTATCTATCTGGAACGAAGTAGCTGGGACGAAGCAGCTGGATGGGTTTATATATATGGAGGTGGACTTTCAGCAGCAGATCTATCCACCATCAGCAGCATATACATGTGAATATGCGTATGTGGGTTAGCTGATGATGATGAAATATCTAAATCCATGCGTGCATGATGGCTATTACCCCCGCCCCCCTATTTGCAAGCAAGTACATACCCGCCCCTTCATACCCCTGCATACGGTGCTGCTGCTGGCTATCTATCGCTGTTTAATTGCAGCGCAACTACCCTGGAATCTTGGAGATGTGGTCCAGCTATCGCCGTCAGATCTTCATTTTCCCTTTCAATTTCCAACAGCAATGGTTCAAACCTTATGCAATGGTATGTACGAACGTATGCATGCATACGTGTATAGATAGCTAGGCGCTTCCATAAGAACTCGTTAGTTATTGGCTTGATCGATTTTAAGCGACAGTCTGATTGGAGTACTAAAGAGGTATGCATATTATTGAATGATAATGTAATAATATATACACATACACAAATAACTAGATGTTGAAATGTGTCCCAAAAGAGGGATAAAAGCGCAAGCCCAGCCAGCAATGTAGTAAACGAAAACGACAAATTATGTTGTGCATACACATGTATGCATTGAAGTCCTTATGTGTTCTCGTGCGCATGGCCAGCAGTCCCTATTACACAGTAATAATCCTAATTTATTTGGCGTCTTGCGTGCTGCTGCATGGTATGCGCGCACGTATACGTGCCGGTCCATTCGCAGGCACAGTTTGGGTGCTCAGCGAAAGCTTCTGACTGCTGGTCGTGGATTAATCCATCGATGCGCGAATCCTCATTGGATGTCTCGCGCGTATTCCAGGCCCTGGGTGAGCCCATTACACCAGCGCTGTTAGAATATATATCTTACCTTTGTATGAACCATGCACTCTGTTGGATAGAAAGCTCTTATACTTGAATATATGGCCTCCTAGATTAGTATGTCCGGTCGCGCATTTTGTTCATGGGTACATATCATATCATATCATATCATATCACATCAATCATATCATATCATATCATATCATATCATATCATATCATATCATATCATATCATATCATATCATATCATATCATATCATATCATATCATATCATATAATATAATATCATATCATATCATATCATATCATATCATATCATATCATATTTACATGCGAGCATGCAGTATTTGTGTGTGATGACAGACATCCTGGTATGTACATAATTATGTTGTGACTATACCATTATATACACATGCCCAAGTGTTCCGTTCTTGCGGAAATGGATGCAGCGTCCAACACCGGCTTGAAGAGCTCCGATGCACTGGGCCTTCCGTACGGCGATCCGTCTGACCCTCTGGGTGACGTCTGGGTGAACGGCATTCGAGAGAACATCACTTGCGTCAATGCACCTCAGGCAAGGCATACGAATGAATAAAATGACGAAATTTTTGCTCTTTATTAAATAAATAATAATTCATGAAAAAGCAACAGATAAAAAGTCACTTGTCGACATAACTACATATCTGTTGCGATCTCCGATTCACATAATATGCTAGCTTATTAGCTTGCACCAGCCACAGATAATAATGTACATTTACCTGTGTAGTACGTGTGTCTGCTAGCCTACCTAGCTGAAGGACGAAATCTATCTATCTGAATATATATGAATATATATATATATATATTCATATTCATATATATATTCATATTCATATATATATTCATATTCATATATATATTCATATATATTCATTTTGAGATGAACGCCATGCGTGCTTGCAGTCGTACAAGGCTGGGTGGTCATCGCCCATCAGTCGGGGCCATATTAGCGCCTTCACGTTGCCGCCGGGTGTGCATCGCGACTTCATTCTACCGGCCATGGGCCTTAACAAGAGTAACCACCTAAGGATCATCACGGACAACAGCACCGGCTTCATCGACGACTCCTCCCCGAAACCGCAGCGAGCCTTGTTCGTGTCTTACAGGTAAGTACGTACGCACCTACCGGCCGACGTCAGCCGGTAACAATGCCAGAATGGAATGCAGGATGTCAGCATCCCCGCTTTGCAACGATCGATCCATCCTGTCCCCCGGAATTCTATAAGCGCCAGCCATACATGTGATATATATATATATGTGTGTGTGTGTGTGTGTGTGTGTGTGTGTGTAAGGAGTAGTCATCTCACGGATCAGGCAGAATATGAGAATATATACTGCATGATCAGTGAGTGAGACAGGGCACGGCTGTCTGCTGCCGGACGAGCGAGTTCAGCGGCAGAGAGCCGTGCATACCCTGTCGAAAGATATTCGGGATATTTCGGGTAGACGAGTGAAACGTGAGATAGCGGTTGTGTTCCAATAGCAGGCCCAGGTACCAGTGCATATACTACAACACAGCGCAGATATATGATAAGTGATCTCACTCTCACTAATTGCACTTCTCACACCTTTTGATATGCAATATAGATGCATCGAACACGAGGGCACTGAGGCGCCGCCAGTGGAACAAATAAATACATAAGCACCTTTCCTTGTTGACACTTGCAGGGTCAGCAGCCAGGAAGCCGGCGGCTATGATTCGGGCCTGTATCAGGGTTGGAACAGCCGGGTATGGTAAGTGCCAATCCCATCCACATCCACATACCGATACATAAAGATTGATGTCATCGTCATCCCCTAGCTATCGCATAATCGTTATTAAGCAAGTTGAGGTATCTTAAGTATGGACAATAAACTGCACGAATGAGTTGAAGTTACATAAAATAATAAACGTTATATGCTATCTAAATATACCTAGATAGTGCGTGGATGGTAGCAAATATACGGTACTTGAACTGACAGATTTTTGCTTGCGTGTGTGCGTTCGTGCGTGCTTATACCACATAATAGCTTACACGTGTAAAATATTTGAATGCTCTACTTGATCCTTGAAGGATCCACGAGTTCGACTCTAGGGCCAACGGGCAGCCGGCCGGGAAGTCTTCAGTGCTGTTAAAGGTCCTGGCTAAGGAGAGGCGATCTACCGACATCCCCGGTTGGGGCATCTTGGGAAACAACTACACAACCGGATTGCCCAATGGGGGCGGCTTGACCATCATCTTCAGGAACAGGACATCCTCATCCGCTAAGGTATCCGTGTGCCGCTCTGTTACCCAGAATGAGGGAGCGAGCAAAGCCACTTGCTCTGATGGCCTGGACAACGACTGGTAAGTAATGATAATGGAGCTAAAGGACCAGCCAAGATACAAATACAGATATATGTGTTTATACATTTGCTTGTTAAAACTGGTCTAAAATCAGCATATACTTTAAGTAATATGTATGCCAATTACTCAATATTACAATATTATGCTTAAATAACATAATACATGTTACATTATCGAAAACATATAACATAAAGTATATTAGATGTATATGATTATCTTAAGAAATATTTAATGTAATAGCATGGAAATGTGCATGATTAATATAGAAATAAAGAATTAGCGGGAAAAAATATTATCCTGGTAGATTCATATTGTCATCTAGGTATGCTCGTAGGGTATGATTCACATGATAACATAATTAAATGAATCAAATGTACAATAAATGCAGACAATTTGTACAAAAACTGAAGATTTTCCTCAAATTCTGGCTATTGCAGAAAGTTATGAAATGTTTTTGCCTGACCACTTCTATCAGACGTCCATTTTTTTAGAACCACCAGAACCTAGAGAAGCTAGCGGTACATCATTGGAAGGATTATGGGCATAGATTCCTCCATCAGCTTCTTAACAAAGTGTCTTGTTACCGTTTGTTTCACATTATGAAAGCGTCCAGGCCTGCCCTGCATATCAGCAGATAGATAGCCAGAAGTGGACGGATTGCCAGCCATGGCCTTTACAACTATCTAGCCAAAAACGTTACGATTATATATGCGTGTTGTCCGATCCGTTCAAGCTAATGGCGAAACTAGATGGGAATGCGGCGAGCATGGGTTGGCGACGTTTAAGTGTGTGCACCTAGCATGTCTGAGCAGCTATAATGGTATCTTTGGCCGGCGGGTTATGCCCATATATCCTTTGGTATCAACGCTGGTTGTGGGTGTGCGGGTGATGTGAACACGAGGGCGTTTGAAGTCTGACCCACGTTACTCATAAGAACGCTATTGATAATGCACGTCCCTGTTGAAAGTGAGCAACACTCATATACGGAAGAAAGTCAGATCGGTCAATACGGCCCATGGAGGGGCCGGGCGCTTTGCTGACTTGAACAGCCCCGGAACGGAGACTTTATCCTTTTATTCCGCAATACCTGGGTCGTGTACGCCTCGTAAACTCCTCAATCGGCTCTAATGTTGGGTTCCAGTATGCGCGGCAATATAATATTTCCTAACAAAAGAGCCACGGCATTTTAACTTTCATGGGGTTTATATAGACGACTAATAATGGCTTTGCCTTTTACTGACCTTCTGGTTTCCATCCGCTGCGTGCGCTGCCGTGTGTTATATGTATGCTTACTTGGTTGCTGATCCAATATTACGTCTTCTTGATCGCGTACCGACTGCATCGACAAACGAACCGACTGCAGTGATGGCCTTGTCGATACGGAGGACCCCGACTGCGCTTCTTTCATCACCAAGACCCCTCCACCGGCGACGAACAAAGCGAAGTCCAAGACTCAGCAGCCACCACCCAAATCTCTGATGGAGACCATTGAGGGCTTCCACTTTGACGTTTAAGTGCTCGTACGCGCTCATATTGTGTGAGGAGTCAATGGTATAATGATGAAGAGCAAGTGAATATAGCGATGGATGCCGGCATTAGCAATATATCGATGAAAGACTGATGTGTACAGTCCTAGCTAGCTATATATGCCTCCTATATATGCCCGCCAGGCATAACATACAACGATGTCTATCGATGACTGTAGTTGCTGGGGCAAGGATACATAAAGTAATTAATGAGGGGAAGCTTCATCCGCGCCGGGCTATACAGAGCCTTTCCCTACGTACTAGCCTTTATTTATTCTTGGATGCGCAGGTAATCTTCCCTCGCATGACACGATTGTAATTAACCTGCTTGCTTACTTCGTTTGATGGTTACTTGCAACTATACTTATTCATATATGGTGGTTTTGCATTTACCTGTCCATCCATCCATCCATCCATCCATCCATCCATCTATCCATCTATCCGTCTGCCATTCTCCATGCATGGTCTCCATGCATTTTATGTTTGGGAGGTTTGTTCTTACACGCACAGCCGAGTCTTACTCCAGCATAGTAGCATGCCTCTTCTTATATTCATGATCGGACATCTGCTGGGGGCATCTGCGAGCGTAAATATTACATGAATCAGATGATGACGCATTATTCACCTTTCTTAAGGCTGCATAGCAGTAGACGTACGCATACATGCGATGCTACATACAAACCTACGCCTATCAAACACGCAGCGAACGAACGAACGTACGTAAGCATGCCGCCGGCGGGATCCGGATGATAAGGTTAAAATCCTCATAAAACATAACAAGAACAATCCTACGTAACGAATAATTGACATCTTCCTGGTAACTTTAATGCGCGTGCTAGCTAACCAAGCATGCATGCATACATGCATCCTCTCGGTCGTTGAGAAGCGTCATCGTCATACATCCTCTCGGTCGTTGAGAAGCACGCACGCACGTACACGCGTGCGATCGATCGAATGTGCGTGCAATGATACATATGCCAAACATATATACATATGTTTTCTGTTCAAACAAAATTCATCCAGATAGGGTCATTTCCACCCGCCTAAGTATCCGCTTGGGAGTCGAAAGATGTATGCATGTAGCTACAACCACGATCTAGTTGTGATCATACATGAGACCGGCCATTTGGTGGCATAAACCCATCTATCGCGCACGTCATGTACGACAACTAATTGATAACAACATTCGTACGAACGTAAGTTCCTGATCATATCACGCAACCAAGAGCTAGAACGAACGGATCGGGTCATTGTTATTAGCGTAGATAGATATCGAAAGCGCACGTGGATGACTGTATGTGGCAGTTTATGGCCATACGTCCAAATATACGTGCGTGCATGGACAATTTTTACCATGCATACTTGAAATTCGTATGATGCAATTCGTTCAATAGATAGCTCATCAGCGGTCTGTGAGCAATCAAGCACATCCATAAAGATAGCAGCCGGCTGGTCGTCGATCGTCAAGTGTATGTGATAGCTAGACAGCTAGATAGCAAAGAATCTCCATAGACAAACTGAAGCAAACTAGTTGCGTTTGGGGGGCGGTGACTTACGCTTCGCACCAGCCGTATGCCGTTGCGACGGCGACCGCTTTCTCGGCGACGGTGAAGTTTGCCGCCGTCCCGGCGAAGACGGCGGGGTTCGCCGGACCGGCAGGGGCGGCTGTGTTGAACTTGGAGGAGGTGGCGGCGGAGTAACTACACAGTCAGGGTCCTGAGCGTCCACCAGGCCGTCGCTACATTGTTAATGCGTACGGCCAAAACAATGAAAGGTGTAAATAAAAACGTGTTTACGTATGTATCCATCAACTGGCAGTTGATCAAATTAATTCGAATCACAAGGACAAACAAGACTAGATAGATGTGCTCGTGGTATATGATAATTGTTGTATCTCTGTTGTGTCGGCCTACAAAGACCCGATCGGAAGATGACCGTCTGCGGCTCAATCTTTGACACTACCCGTAGATACCCCAGGATACTACAATAATCTCATCGTCAGGATGCGCACATAGATGCATGGACGCATGCAGCATCTACCTACCAGTCGTTGTCCAGTCCGTCCGAGCAGCTCTGGCTGCCTGCTTCTGTACGATTCAAGAAGCGACAGATGGACACCGCAGCAGCCTGTGGCGTCTTGCTCCTGACCGTGATATTGATGCCGCCTAGCCCTGGTGACAGAAGCTGCGTAAAAGAGTGGTTGACTGCGCCCCAACCTCCAATATCCGGCGTCTTCGTCTCATCAGTTAGCATTGCGAGCACCAACGGTGGGGTGTCCAGGTTGCCGGGAATTTCGTTTGCCGTCTCGTTGTACTCGTGCACCCTGAGGGAGAAAGAGAGGCAAGCAGCGTGGGAGACGCACCCACGTGTATTGGCGAGCGAAGGGGATACACATACACCAGCTAAGCTATGCACACGGATGGCTGGCCTGCAATATATCTATATCTATATGTATATCTATATCTATATGTATATCTATATCTATATGTATATCTATATGTATATGTATATGTATATCTATATCTATATCTATATCTATATCTATATCTATATCTATATCTATCTATCTATATCTATATCTATATCTATATCTATCTATCTATCTATCTATCTATCTATCTATCTATCTATCTATCTATCTATCTATCTATCTATCATGCGTCTTGCAGGCCAGCCATCCGTATCCATATATATATATATGCATTGTATATACATATGTCCAATTTAGTAGGTACACACACACAAACATATATATATATATGGGTGTTACACTGTGGGCGACTCGCCCTTCAAAGACGAGCACCGGGGGTCCTGACCGGACCGAGCCACAGCGCAGGGGAGGAACACGTGGCTTTGTCTGTCTGTCCTGCCACGTGCTACCCCTCTCACTAGGGCCAGCGAGCCCTCACAGGATCTCGCCTGGCCACTCACAGAGCACTCAGGGCCACCAAGAAATCACAGAAAGGCCCAACAGAAAACGGGGGACACCTAGCTGCTCAAAGGACATATATATATGTATTTATATATATAAGTACCTACTACTTTCATACGCCATGCATATATATGTGGCAATTTTTTTGTTTTCAACATACGTGCATATCGTACGTATGCCAACTTATTCACCTGTCGGGATAGATAAAACCAACGCATTGGATGTAACCGTAATCGAATACCTATTCAATAAACAACTACCGCGTTAATTTCAGTTGTGCACTAGAGGTTATTCCTGGAATGAAACACGCTCACCACACGCGGTTGTTGAAAGCCTCGTTTAGGCCTGAGTCATAGGCGCCAGGGACGCTTGGACGAACCCTACGTATGTATGCAAATAATGCACGTGGTGGGGGAGTGGAATTTAAACATATATATATATATATATTTATATGAAATGTATGTATAATTTATGCACGCTCGCACAAACACGTGGGATCGGCCTAAATCTGAGCAGCCATCCAATGCGTGCCATATATCCAGCCACCTATTCATTATTATTGACGAGTGACATCGGTACTACACAACGGACAATAATATTACATTTCAAGCCGGATCTCATTTCAGCACACACGCTCGCACGCAGTACCCAAGTACACGTCTTGATTGGTGCCAAATTAAGGAAAACATAAAAGAAAGGGTATATGCTTATTCTAGAGTGAGAGAAGCTTACTCATCCAACTTTGGTGTCGCGCCGGCAGGGATCCCAAGCAAAATGCACCGACTGACATCCCCCCAAGTGCGTAATGCTGAGACAACATTTTCGCCATCCATAATCATTTAACGCAATAATTGTAGACTGCGGATGGATGGATTGATGGATCTATCAATCGATAGGTAGGTAATAGATAGCATCGAACCTGTAG
The DNA here is from genome assembly GCA_030268105.1 of Volvox africanus. Classification (NCBI taxonomy): domain Eukaryota; kingdom Viridiplantae; phylum Chlorophyta; class Chlorophyceae; order Chlamydomonadales; family Volvocaceae; genus Volvox; species Volvox africanus. Next base: position 3,725,103 of record BSDZ01000004.1, on the reverse strand, counting down.
GAGACGAATAGCGCTCGCTGAGCTTGTTCGGACTTGTCCCCAATGGTGGGATTTCGTTCGTCAGTGATAATGCGCAGCATGTTGGTTCTGTTCAGGCTCATAGCAGGCAGGTTGAAAACGCGGGAGGCCCCCGGTGTCAGGTCGGTAGACGCACGGATGTGGCCGCCTGGAATTGTGACGGACCAGCCAGCCTTATACGACTGCAGTATTACGTACGGCACGAAACATACGGCACAATATCAGGCAATTACTAGCCGGAAATTCGATGACGGGGTTCGTAATTATAACTATTGAAGCAGGTATGTATGCATTACCCAATATCCAAGCACATACATACCTGCGGCGCGTTGGTGCACACGACCTGCTTCTGCGGGTCATTAGCCCAGGCGGACCCCATGGGATCAGTGGGGTCGCCATACTCGTCCTTCCAGCATTTACCTCCCTCACAAACGATGCGGGCGGAGTGAACTAGCCCAATATTGTGACCTGAGAACGCACGTAAAATGTACGTGTGTGAACGTACGTTTATTGAGGCGCATACATGTCATCATATGCCAAGCGAGGGCATGTTAGTTGCCATGCAGTTGTTGAGTGCTGTACATGTAAATGTAAATGTACATCTAAATGTAAATCCATCCATCTATCAACCAGATATATGACGTAACAACATGGCATGCGAGGAGGTTTGAGGGTAGAGAGGTCACATGGATGCACTTACCCAGCTCTTGGAACGTTACCGGCATATCCGGTCTATCGTCCGATATCCCAGGGTTGATCCACGTGAGACAGTCTTGATCGGGGGTACAGCCCACCATGGCCTGCACATATACATACGGGCAGCAACTCATTATTGATTTACGGTTGCTTTGTTCATCACGGTTGGTTGCGCTCATCCATATATATATATATATATGTACGTTTGCATAGATGCGTTCATTTCTACAGATATGAAGTAGTTGTCAGAGGCAGGACATACAGAAAGACGAAGCAGCGTACAACCCCCCTTGCGCTGTGGTTCGGCCTAGGCAGGGCCCCTGGTGCTTTCCGTGCTTTCCGTGCAGGGCAAAAACGTCAACACAGTGTAACATCCTTTGATATATAATGTACGCAGGCGGCATCTCGTACGTAGCCATTCTGCTGATGGTGGTTGCTTTGGAACCGCTTGATCTCTCGTTAATCAACTAAACTGTTCATCACATACGATTTCGTCCCTTCCTTTGCCTACCATCCCAGCGAATCCAGACCATGATGTGTACCAGTCAAACGGGAAAATCATGATCTTTCGCCGATAGACTGGCCATTGCTTGAGCAGCGCGATGCTGGTATTCTGCAACCGATAGATGAATAAAACCGTCAACATCGAGGCGATCGAATGAACAATAAGGGAGTTGAAACCGAAATGGGGAGAGAAGCATGTTATATATTTGTGGATCATCCATAAACAAACACTAATGTGTGCATTTTTGTGTACCTGCCAACTACTGGCAGGCCTTATTAAGCGCTTACCAACCAAGCCGGATTAAGTATAATCAAGCATAGTTAGGTCTGACTGGCCTGTCAGACCTAATTAGCCCAGGCTGTAGTTGGTGCATGCACAACAATTCCGCCAGCCAGGTATGCCCGTGCGTGTGCTTTGTCATTGCATACCAGCGAGCGAGAGCGTGTTGTATGTATCTCTGTATGTATTAATATTCGCCAAACTGTTGATGAGGTCCGATCAGGAGATGTCCAGATTCCTGGTCATCAGGGGTATTTGATGTAGTTATGCCCAGGACAGTACACCTGAAAGCAACCTGATGATAACCTACCCTGATGTATTGCTTAGCTAGCTCGGCCAGGCCGTACAACTCATTATCGCCGCTTTTGCTTCCGGTCTTCAGGTCGTACTTGCCGTACCGCGTCGTCCCGGTGCAGGGAATATCGACATCAAACACCAAGTTGTCCTGTTTCTTGAAGGTCAGCTGGTTGTAAGTGCAGGACTGCGTGCGAGCATGCACATATAGTGAGGGAAACTGCGTGTTACCGATGGACCGATGGACCATCATCCGCACATTTACATGCATATACATATATACGGTAGGTGCGTGGGGCTCCATCCGTTGTACGGAGACATAATACATAAATAAAATGTCGATGTCCTATAGAGCCCCACGTACCTACTTGTGTAATGTCTCTGTGTATATATATATATATATATAAATATATGTATATGTATGTGTATATATGTATGTGTATATATCCGCTGGATGCTGGTGGTGGGTGCTGAACCTGGGAAAACCACTGATTTCGGAGAAGTCGGCATGGGAGACTGGATGAGGGTGCCCCGAAACACCGGGGAAGGTAGGGACTGCCAGGTTAGTGGCCACGGGTGATGTACCCCCCTATCCTACACACATATATGTATATATATACACACATATATATATATATAGAGAGGGAGATTACTTGCAGGTACATTACATACACGCATTAATCTGGAGCCTTCACATGCAATGCGTGAACGCCGTACATGCGTAGTATGTACGTAGGACGCCGCAGGGTTTCAGATGTGAAGGGGGAACTCGCATCCCGGCATCACGCGCTGATGCACTTTATCGGACTGCTGTATACTACTCACGTTGTAATAGCGCTGCAGGCTGCCAACAATAGGCGCATCATCACCGTTGTCAAACCACCACTGCCGTATCTTGGCCGCATTTAGGGCGGGATGTACTCCACATGACGAGCTCTTGAAGACGAATGTCAGCGAGCTGATATTTTGTTGCACACCCCCTGTTATGAACATGTCCTGTGGGGCGTGTGCATCATGCGTGTGCATCCATGTCTATCGATAATAGGACTGGCTACTACTTATATATGTAATCAATGTTGATGGCGCGCGACGACGCGCGTGAGTGCATACAAGCAATGAGGGCAAAACAATGAGGGACGGCGCGGTGCAGCTCGCGATAAAAAGCCCGTTATTTACCATACCTGCCGGCTGTACTTGTACCCACCCACCCGCCCACCCACCTACCTAGCTACCCACCTACCTATTCTGTCGCATATATGGATTTGCTGTTGATAGTGATCTAGCTACTTATTGTATATTGCGGACCTTATCAACCGTCCTCCTGATGATGCGGGGCTCATCCGAGGTGGCGACCTGATCCAAAGATGTCATACCCAGGGTGTTTAGGAGCTCCAACAGAGTCTGCATCTCCTGCACAGAGCGCCGAGTGTTGTGAAAGTCCAGCACCATGCGGCGAGCCTGCTCGTGAGCTTCGCTGGTGAGCAGTCGCCTCCCGCTGCTGTTATTGTTAGAGATGGATGCATCTGGAGCCGGATACATATATTAAAAGGCGAGAGAGAGATTGCATTACTCATAAATGCAGCGAGTAATTACCAATTTGCGGGGTAATCCAAGTGGGCACTGGGAATTGAGGATAAGCGTTACGCCAAGGGCAATGGTTGTTCTAAAGGGGAAAGAAAGCAAAACGGACTTGGTAGGTTAATACCAAATGTAGAAGTACCATAAGGAAAACCAAATAAGGCGGCATTACACGTTCCGGTTTTACCAGTTTGTTGGTGTACCACTGACCAATGAAAGAACGAGTTTTATTCCAATGGCAGGCGCCTCACCAGCAGTTCAAATATTACTGCAGTCCGCAGCGGAATAAGTGTATATTTATGTTTATATTTATATTTATATGCGCACGATGTGCACATGCATCTATGGTCGGGTGTTGTATCTGTATAATATACCAATTATATTAAATAATATTTATTGTGAAATTAAGAATGTTGTTAGTGTTGTAGTTGAGAGCCGTTCGAAATGCTGACAAGGTGCTTCTGCACCTTCGTATTGTGCTGGTGTGTGGGCCGTACATACATACGTACATACGACTACTATAGTTAGGGTTTTGCTCACCCGTACCAAGTTGCTCAGCTTGTTCCTGTGTAAGCAGCAGCTGAATGGGAGCTTGCACCAAATCGCCGGTCTTCAGCGAAGCAGCCTTCTTGCCGAAAGTAACACGGATTGAGGCTGATACGGTTGTTTCTTCCCCCTGTTGCTTATCAGCCAAGGTGTAGATGACCTCGGGAGTATCTGGAGGACGAATGCTAGACTTGCTAGGAGCTTGATGCGAGACGTATACCAGGACAGTGCCTGATGACAGGCACCGTGAAGGACGGAAAGTGCAAGTACATACTTACATTGATCGATCAACGGAAATTAGCACATGTAGCTAGGAAGGCCAACGGCTAATGGCAAAGGTTGCAGGCATGTCATGGATTGATTGTTTCGCGTTCGGGGTAGCTTCATACTGAGGTCATTATTATTGGGGACCTCGCTCGCTCACCTACCCAAAGCAAGCTAGCCGATGAACCGACCTGAACCGAACACGAAGTACTTGTGCTAACAATTATATTTCATAAAATTACAAAAAGCGAGGTCGGCAAATAATATGTTGAAGATAATTATACGAAATGGAATTTTTTAGGATGCATACCTTCAACCAAGACCGTCACGTTAACGTTGTTCGCCGAATCTTGAGCCGCTGCTCCTGTGTGGGAAATACAATTTAATACTTATTTCCTAGTTTCATTTAAAGTTATATATAAATTTCATATATACCATTAGTTTACACAGCTTTTTAAATGTTTTCGGAGCATGCATGATGAGGGTTTTCCCTGCTGCTGGATCGATGGCTCTCTGCTAGTTGCATTCCTGAAATTATATTATATTAGATATACTATTCCTAAAATTATATTTAATACCTGAAATTCCAGCGAATGCCGTTGTCCCGAGTAGTATTATTGCTGCTCGCAGCAGGCAACCCAGGCGTGGGGCCACCATGACCATCGCCTTGCTTCGGTCAGGTCTACGAGGACGTTTAATTTATATGCATTAATAAATATCATGAGTTGTTATCGGATGATGGAGTATTGAATCCAAGAGAGCGGTTTTCTTTTAGAGCGTTTTCGTTTCGTTCATTAACGTTTCGTATATGCGGCTTCACCTTCCAGATAGAATGCCTTTTGCCCTCCCCTTCCTATCGACAGGATCTTTTCCATGCATGCATATCTTGCTTTGATACTATTGATCCAAGCAAACTATCGCCAAATCAAACTAGTGACTTGTGCCCTTGGCCGTCAGACATCGTCATCATCGTCATCATCAGTCAGACAAACAGCCGGACGCATGGGGTTACTTGTTAATGAAAAGGCCCTCAGCCGCCGTACGCGCACACATGCAACTGTTGCATGTTTCATTCATGCATCACGAATAAAGAATACCCGCCCATCAATAGTTCTGCCTCTACAACGAATCAAATTCTGGTGTAGAAACCGTTTTTCCATCGATCCAAATCCAAGTCCAAAGCCGTTGTTAAACATCCATGCATGTATATAACATTACATGTACACATATGAAGGTAATATCCCACTGATCAGTGTATGTGAATCCAAGGAAACGAAACTCCCGAAAGGGCTAGCGATCAGGCAGGGCAAATCCGAACCCGAATCCAAAATGCGATGTGGGATGGCCAACGGGCCATATTTTTCGAGTAAGCGACTTCGTTGCTTGTTTGATGATTCGGCCTGATTATTGTTCGGCAGTAATATTATTGGGACCATTCGTTCCCACAAGCGCAAACAAATCAATCCTTTTAAGCAAACGTTTCCGTATCAAATCTTACTTATTTGCTTTTTTTCATCGTATCTAAGTAAGGCTTTCTATGTAACAGCTCTATTTATAACACATACATGCAGCCGTAAGCACCATTTCCCCAGCTAGCCCGCAGTCAAACCTTTGCCTCTTGCACTTCAACCCAGATAAGATAATATATAATCATAACTTATGAAATAGTATTTAAGCTGCGCTGCCTAGCTGGTTAACCTCAACAAATTGCGCGCGTGGCGGGATGCAACGCGTCGTGTCCGGGAGTGGTGTCCGGGAGTGGTGTCGGCTTCCTGAAGCCGGAAAAAAGCAGGGCCCCTGAGACCTGTACCGTTTGACAGCTTGGATACAGTTTAGACATTGATGGGTTTACAGGCGCGCGCGCACACACACATCCACACACGCGCGTTTCATTTGAATATAATTAATATATGCATGTATATGTATAATGTCTTTCACGTAAGATCGTACATGCATATGTCCGTGCATCCCAACATCTCGTTAGATTAACTGCACACGCAAAACGCAAGGCACATGCATCATCACGTACATTCCGGTCGCCTGCATGCAGCGCAACAGACTCGCCCGAGCACCTAGTGGACTGGGCAAGAACGCAAGCAAAGCTAAGGACCGCAGCCGCCGTCGTATGCATGTAGGTAAATTCATCTAGCAGCAGCATGCCGGGCGCGCGGGTATACCGGTTCGGTCAGCACATTCTTGTAAATGATAATGGAAAAAAGTAAGATCGTATGGGTGCCATGCTGATGATAGATACCTAGACACATCTAGCTAGTACGTAGTTACCAGGCTGAATGAATGAATGAATGCGCCAACAGTCTGTTCGCACGCACACACGTGTGTGTTTCGATGTACGTACGGCAGGCGGCTATCCATCATCAGAAATCAGCTAACGAGAAACATAAATCACCCCCACGATTGATCCAGCGGGGGTACCTGCCTAAGGACGAAGCAATGCTGTTTTTGTAGCTTGAAACCCCATCAGCCATCAGCATCCATCAGCAGCCGTTCATCCGTACATTTAATACAGTACGATCAGAGTACAGAGACATGCATGCATATATACATACCATCATCATCTCCATACATACATGCAGGAAGGCTACCTTTCGTCGAGCGATAGATTCATGGCAAACGTCATGAAGTACATTCTAGCTACCGTACCACATGAACCAGCTAGCAAGTAAGGGGGATGGAGTGCGTCCCTGGAGTGGAAGATAAGAAGTCATCATGCATCCTAGCAAAGCAAGGACGCGTCAACGCATTCGTGTACATGCATATGCACATGCATGCATACACATAACCAAGCAAGTGGGTGATAACAATTCGACATACAACCGCAGAAAGATAGTAACGATCCAATGTCCTTCTGGCTGCCCGCCGTAACCGATAAACTGGTTTACAAACACCATACATTGTCGATATACATAATCGATAATCCAACGAAAACCAGGTATGCATGTTTATTGCACGCACGAACATGCACTCTAGCGTAGCTAGCTAACAACATCTAGCTACTGAGGGAACCGCCTTGCCAGCATGCATGCAGCAGTTCATCATCTACCTGGATGATCGTCCGAATCAAGAAAACGAGACAATAACGAATCTTTAGCTAGCATGGTGGCGGCGACCTCTTCGTCAGAAAATTTGCGCAGTCGGGGTCCATAGCGTCGACCAACCCGTCACTGCGTGCATCGATGGAATTCGCAGCGATTCGCAGTACCAAACAACCGAAACGATTATTGATAATGGCGCACGATTGCAATAACCAAGAAAAGTGTGAGACCAAACAATGGCATATTATATATTTCAAGGAGATATCGAGGATCGGTGTCGATAAGGAAAGAGACATATAACAGCTAGCAGCAATTTAAATCCGCCGTATGTACGGTATATGTATGAGTCTATCCGCGTAGCTAGCAGCTAGCTAGGTTCATTGGCGGGGCGCCCACGCGCGAGTACTTGTCAATTCTCTAACTTTATCCCTTAGTACTTTTATCTTGAATATTTTCCATAATACTCAATATAACATACCAATAATGGAATACAATCAAATTCTTACAACACCTGCTATCTCAACCCTTATATTTCTTGCTAGAAGAATGTATGTATATATGCATAGACCTCAGAGCGATTGCTTACCAGTCGTTGTCTAAGCCATCGCTGCAAATATCAAAGCTTCCCGTCTCGTTTGCCCTCAGGTAGCGGCATACGGTTACGGTGGCGGTCAGAGGTGTCTTGCCCTTCACGCGGATGGTGAGGGCTCCCAGGTCTGCGGGAAGCTGCTGAGTGAAGTTCCGAGGCAGGGGGCCCCAGCCGGGGACGTCCGGCGCGGGGGTATCGTCCGTGAGCGCACTCAGAATGAGTGGTGGCCAGGAGGACCTCATGCCGTTGGCCGTGTCATCGAACTGATGCACCCTGCAATCAATAAAAGTAATAACAAACGCACCCACAGACACACACACACACACAGAAATATATGTATATATATGTATATATATATAATGCATCAGTAATCGTTGCTGTACGTTGCTTTTTTTTCTAATTATCCTGAATCTGTGTATCGTAATATGTGTCATTATACTCCTACTTTGTATGTGCGCATAAATACTTATGCATGTAGTGCGCGTGACGATGTATATATGACGATGACACATACATAAGCGTATGCGGGATGTTAGTTATTACATGATGGCGCAGGGGCCTCATGCATGGGGCAGGGCTGATCCCTGGCATGCATGGGGCGGCCGCCAAGGGCCACGCAATTTATTACAAGGTAGCACCGCGTGCAGTACGGATTCCGTCGCCATTTGCTCGACGGATCTATCCATGAGTGTTGGGTGTTGGGTGTCGGGTGAGGAAGAAAGAGAAAGAAAGAGAGATTTCGCTGTAGTACACCTAACATCTGTATCTACTCCAGGAAATAGATGTTTGGATGGGCAAGCGTACGTACCAGATGCGGTTGTTCCAAATCTCGTTCAAGCCTGAGTCATAAGAGCCAGAAGCGTTCACACGAACCCTGCACGCACCACGTTAAAATGACGACAATCCTTAATTAGATCGAGGATATACATACGCATCACGGGCTGTATCAAATGATAGCGACCCCATGCACCTGAGCTTGTATACATAGAAATACATTATATATATACATTATATATATATACGGGAGGTAGTCAACCGCTTACAACCCCAACAGCCGGACAGGGTAGAGGACAGAATGCAGCAGCAGATGCCAGCACCACCAGACCGCACCACAGTCATGGCCATGATCGTCAGGCGTTTGGGATGGAGATTGCCAGGGGACTCAGGTATAGTGCCTCTCTACAACCTCACGGTAAGCCAAGCTACTCAGCTGCAAGGGGTTTCAACAGCGGAGGAGCGATTGGAGCTCTTGTCAGCTTTTGTGCAGGAGGCGCAAGGGACGCCAACAGACGGACCAACTCCTCCCTGTCCTGTCACTGACCTCCAGCGCTTTCAGGCAACCCTAGACAGGCTGTGGACAGCAGTTCGGTGGGAAAATAAAAACAAAGAGACGCTGTGGCGTTTGGTGGTCGATGGGATACCCATGCCTGGCAACACACATCTTTCCAGGGTGCCCATCAAACCATGTGGGTGTGGCAGCTATGGAGCCGATACTGATCAACCTTGCTCCCCACGCCTGCACCACTTCTGGGAGTGCCCTATAGCCAAGGCGGTGCGAGAACAGATCGACAGACATTTGCCATTACCGACATCAGCCACCATTGAAGGGGGCATGACCAGGCAACAGCTATGGCTTGTCCAAGCACCTCCCGGTTGCGAGCAGGCCCTATGGGATGTGATAGCTTTGGCAGCCTTATCTTCTATGGAATATGGCAGGCACTGTCTCCGGGCGGCAACCAGGGAACACAGGCCACAGGGGCCTTCTACCCACGGACGGCAGCAGCAACAACAGACCCACACAGCAGAGCAGGGACCCCGTCAACGGGCTATTACTGACTTCTTCAACCGTTCAGGAGGGTTCCCTCAAGAGGAAGAGGAAGATGCCAACACCCATCCAATCATCTCTACGACACAGCCAGCAATGGACACTCCAACACAAACAGCAGCCTCACCCCTGGACCGTGCACGGGCCCGTACAGTTGCAGACTTTTGGGCACGCTTGCATTCTTTTGCAGCGTTGGGAATACCTCACTATGGCTGGGATCAAGTGGGACCACAACATCCCATCCTAGCCATAGTTGGCACGCAAATGCGGTGTGCAGTTCCGGTTGACATCACCGACCATGGAGCAGCAAGAACAGAGCAGGGGCTTTAGGGCAGGAGTTTTGAGGAGGAGGTTCTGTGGGAGGAAAGGGGGAGAGTGAGGGAGGTAGAGACAAGGAGAGGGCGGTCTAGTTCTCGAGGAGGGGAAGGGAGAGGGTGGAGGGTTTCGTGGCTAGAGGTTCCTGTGTCCAGGCTTCGGGTCCTTAGGGTTTTAGGGGGGGTCAGCGAGAGAGGTCTTTCCTTTTGGTGCAGTTCAGGTGTCTGCGGGGCCAGCTTTGGGTGGGGCCGGAAGGCTTTCTAGGGGGGCGCCAGTTTGGCTTGTCATCCCCCCCTCCGCCTCTTGTTGGGTTCTTCCGGCTTGGCTGTGTAAGGGTGTGCTTTCCTGCTGGTGTTTCTCCTCTGAGGGGATCTGTGTGTGTCTGTCAGGCTCTTGCCAGGTCAGTTTCGGGTTAGAGGAGAGGTTTCCCCGTCCTTTGAGCAGCTAGGTGTCCCCCGTTTTCTGTTGGGCCTTTCTGTGGTTTCTTGGTGGCCCTGAGTGCTCTGTGAGTGGCCAGGCGAGAGCCTGTGAGGGCTCGCTGGCCCTAGTGAGAGGGGTAGCACGTGGCAGGACAGACAGACAAAGCCACGTGTTCCTCCCCTGCGCTGTGGCTCGGTCCGGTCAGGACCCCCGGTGCTCGTCTTTGAAGGGCGAGTCGCCCACAGTGTAACACCCATATACATATATACATTATATATATAACTATCTATCAACGTACATACGTACCTGTAAGACACAAATAGTGCGCGCTGTGGTGGCTCAACGAACTCATCTACAACAGCTTTGCCCTGATCCGTAACGATGCGCAACATGTTGCTCTTATTATATGCCATAGCCGGCAAAACGAAGTCTCGCGGCATACCCGGGCGCAAATCGGAAAAGGCGCTAATATGGCCGTTTTTGATGGTCGTGGCCCAGCCAGCCTTGTACGCCTGTGTGCAATGTCATGGATTGCATTTTATGCATTGGATTAGTACAAGGCGGCAGCAAGTCACGCACTGCGGTAATTATGCGGTTCGTCCGTCCATTCGTACAGGATGACTTCAATCGGGTACGTACGTCTATCTGATGGCGCACCTGCAATCCGAGGCAGGTGCGTCCATCAGGTAGACGTACGAAAGCAATTTCAGAAAGATGGCATGCTGCACCATATGTACGGATGGATAAACATGCATGCATGCACCCGGAATATTACAGTGAAGTTAGTGTCTAGTTATTCAGCAAAATAAAGATCACAATGGTTACAGCCAGCGCGCATGCAATTCCACTGTATGAATGTACGTGCGTACGCAAGTATGAAAGGGTGTTACATGCACTGTGGGCAACTCGCCCTGCTGCAAGGGGACAAGCACCAGCAGGGGGGGCCCTCTCACCGGGCCGAAACACAGCGCAGGGGGAAACACGCATGCATGTATGTATGCCCTCCGATTATTATTGGCTGCTGATGTGACGAGTCGTCGGTACGTACATAGCTAGGGAATTAATCGTTCCGGTAATAAATGATAGCCTGGAGCTGCTGCTGCGCGTTGCGTACGCTGACGGAGATTACTGTTGTGCACACACACACACACACACACACACACACACACACACACACACATATATATATATATATATATCGCTTTATTTATTGCTTGCTTATATTTAGCACACGCTAATATGTCGCTCGTCGGACACAAGTGATAGGAATAAGAATGATGGAGAAGTTAGCCCGGATAGAAGTAAGCCCGGATGTATAGATGCCGCTCCACTTTATATTGTTTTTTTGTTGGAGCGAGATCTGACCTGCGGCGCATTCATGCAGGCGATGTTCTTGTCTCTGTCATTGATCCAAACCGACCCCATGGGGTCCGCTGGGTCGCCAACCTCATCGTTCCAGCATTTCCCGCCGTCGCAGACATCACGAGATGAATGAGTCAGACCGATGTTATGCCCTTCATTCGCACACACATTTATTTCGTAAGCAAGGGAGCACATCAGAATGGCATAAATGCACTTCAGTTATTGTTAATACGGATTAAACTTAACCTGCGTGCTGTTATGTATGACTAATAACACGCACGCATTTATCCTGCATGCATACATCTACAAGTAATTAGACAACCTGCTGTACATACATATGGGCGATGTACGCACGGGCGTATACTTGTTTCCTTAACGTGTTGATTGGGTCGATAGGTGCATCATGAATTGATGAAAAATGTGTGTATTTGCATGTGCGTGAATGTATGCCACGTATTCATTAATCATGTGGTGCATGATTGATGAATACATACCGACGTACTGACCTAGCTCTTGGAAGGTAAACAGCACGTCTGGCCTGTCCGAGTTCATCGGGATGTTAATCCATGTGCTGCATTCCGAACCGTAGTTGCATCCGTGTTGGCCCTGTATGTGCGATGTATGGACGAAGGGTAGCAGTGAGTGGGCAGCAGAACGAAGGCAGGTATTGATTTTTTTATTAATCGACAATGCAAAATATAAATGTTGTAGAATTGAATAGAATAGAATAGAATAGAATGGAATGGAATATGTACTGTGCATATATCAGCCCCCGGCGCGCGGTGAACTAATAATGGAGCATGTCATCTCATCATTACTGAGGTGCGTATGCATGCAATTTTACTCTATTTGATATTGCGCGCATATATGCATGACGACTGCAGATAGATAGACAGGTGACAAAATTCTGTTTGTTTTAGTCCTCCCTATCGGGCTGATATGTATGCAGGTAGATTGGTTAACATTAGTTGTGCTCGTACTAGTTTCATGCATATTTATACACGTACCCATATAACATTAGTGTTCATAAACATAAAACATTATCTTACGCGTGCATAGAGCCTCACGTTTATGCACATATATTTAGAAGAAGTCGCGCACAGCGCAACACCTACCCTTCATATGTACAACCTTCCTTTACAAATAGAGGATACGTATATATGAGTTTACGTACGCTTGCTACAACACGTATGTTCACCTGGATATGTTGCGAGTATTGATCTGACACGTATAAGAGCGTGCGTGTTTGATAGATAAATACACCGGTCGATACGTACACGCTAGAATGAGGGCAATCTATCTTACAATGAACCTACGTGGGATGAACATCCGCTAGCTCACCATGCCAGGTCGACCGAACCAGGTGGTTTGGAAGTCGAAAGGAAACATATAGATTTTGCGGCGAAAGTTCATCCAGTCGAGGGAAAGTTGGAAATTGGTGCGCTGACAAAGGGGCGGCCGCCATGATGAAGGAAAGGAATAACAGTAGATCAGTATGTGTATGTCAGCGAGCCTTACGTACGTGCGGGTACCTATATCGCTTAGAAAGCCATGCGCATGTTTAAAATAAACATTTATGTGGATATGATAAACATACATTACGTTATCATGACAATGATGATGAGTATGACCTTCTCTTTATCTGATAAAAATATTGATTATTATTACAACTCGCGAACAGGCCCGTTACTTATTAAACCAGTATGGGCATGCATACCTACATGATGCATGACGATGATATACCATTACGTACATGAGAATCTTTGTAGTGCCCACACAGCAATAAATTGTGTCGTTTTGGGGATGATGACTCACCCTCATGAAATCCCTAGCCAGCACTGAGAAGATGCTGAACTCATTGTCAAGGCTAAAGCCGTTGCCGTAGCCCTTTCTGAGATCATAGCGACCAAAGAAGGATACTCCGGTGCAAGGGATGTCCACATCAAACACAAAGTTGTTTTCTTTGGGGAACCGGAGCTGGTTGTATGAACAGGTCTGCGAGGTATGTAGTACATGCATACAGGGTGGTAAATAAGGAAGGGTGCATATATATATGTACATACATATATATGTGTGCGTAAGTAGGGATTTAATTCGAAATGCCCGCTGTTGTAGTTAAGAGCCGCAAAGGCCTCTTGAGATGCTGAGAACGAACGTGTATCTGCACCTTTAAATCGTGAAAGCGTGTGTCGTACGTATACCTTGACTAATACTCGATTAGTGTTTTACCCATATATGCACAGATTTCATCAGACAATATTCATCTAGCTAGAGCTACTACATACATGACGTAACGCAGGGCGGGCACAATGGCTAGCGCTTGATGACGGAGAGCGGATCCCCCCATTACCTACACATACACCAACCACATCAACCAGAAGCGTGTACGTGTGTATGGCTCACCTCATAGTAGCGTTGCAGGGTTCCGGTGATGGAGGCATTCCTTCCGGTGTCGAACCACCACTGCCGGATTTTCGCTGCATTGATACTTGGATACACACCGCATGATGAGCTGTAGAACACGAAGGTCACTGACGAAATGGTTTGAGATTGGCCATTTACTATGAAAAGATCCTGTATGTGCGTGGGCAGGGGGGGGGCCACGTAGATAGACACACGCACACAAATACACACACACACACACAAACACACAAACACACACACACACATATATATTTATATAATGATCGTCAATGCATGAGATAGCCTGGCAATTACCATCTGTCCATAGATCTAGCCATCATCATAGCTAGGTAGCAGTCTAGTCGATGCCGAATAAAAATACACAGTAACGAATAGACGATTGCATATCTAACTGTCGAACTTACTTTGTTGGTAATCGTATCAGGTGCGTGCATGGATGATATATATTAATATATAATCAGTATATGTGTATATATATGTGTGTGTGTATGTAATCACCATACATCATATACATGTACCTTATCGGCACTTCTGTCGATGATGATGGGGTCATCCGAACTCGGTGTTTGACCAAGGGAGGTGACCCCTAGGGTCTGCAGGATCCCTAGTAGACTCCGAACCTCCTGGACGGAGCGCCGAGTCTCATGGAACTCAAGGGCCATGCGCCGAGCCTGCTCGTGCTCCGCGCTGAGCAAGCGCCTCCGGCCACCAAAGCTCGTCAGGTCCGAACCTGCATTCGTTCACAGGTGCACACGTATAGTCGGAAAGGATGAAGCAAGGCAGATATGTATGTATGCATGCATGCAACACGGGGTGAAAGCGAACACTACCGGGGCGATTTATTACGATCATCAATGACATGAAATCAATGCATGCATGTACGAAATCCATCTGACGTTGTCCTGTTGCATGTACCTTACGCGTATACCAATGCCAGGCACGCAGTGGCAATACATCAATGTGCTAGTTGATAGGATTTGGCCATCTAAATATTTACAATATACATACATAAATAAATATATGTACCTACCCAGGCCAAGGATTGCAGCTTTGCTAGGGTCTAGGGATATGGTGAGCGGAGCTTGCACCAGATCGCCTGAGGACAGGGACGTAGCCTTGCTGCCGAAGTCGACACGAATGGATGCAGCGATGGAATTGTCGATATAGTTTCTCTCTGACAGGGTATAAAACATCTCAGACTTTGGTGAAGGCGGCGCGACAAAGCTAGGCTTGGCTTGGGCGCCGTGGGTGATGTAAATTGTGACTACGCCTTCGACGTAAACTGTCACATTGACACGCTGGCCTTGCTGCTGCTGGGCCCATACAACTGAATGGACGAACAAGTGGGGCATGTACACAACCGCAAGCAATCAAGTTAAGCATCAGAATGTTAGCTATGTACTTAGGCGATGTTTGAAAACTATAATATGTACATTATATGTGGAGGTTTTTAGGAGGATGATAGTAGAAGATGATGGTGATACCCGAAGTATGCCATCCGTCTACCTAGGATATGGTGGATAGAAGATCATCACCGCACCAAACGATCAGACCTTTATCTAGGTATTTATCATCACCGCACCTTCAATTCACTGATCTACCGTCTAATATTACTACTCCCGCCGCCGTAATTCATTCCTAACTCCCTTGCTTATTATTACCTACCCGTCCCTAGCTATGCACGTATGATCTAAAACTTCGTGCCTAGTACGTAACTAATAATAACCAAGATCTTGCATGCATGCATTAGAGGACCTTCCTCCTTGAGTAGTGCAACTAACGAAGCTGATATCCCTGCTAATGTCGCTGCCTTCATCAACACAAGAATGACAACAACGAGCATGCCGCGGCAGGATGGATGCGTGAATTGAATAATAACCGAAAATAACCCCGGCTGATGACCTTACATGTGTGTATACGTATATGGATACATATATATACATATATACATATAATTTGTTGTATATAGTTTCATAATTACACAAAGTATATATATACACATATATATACAGACAAGTTAAAAGAAGTAAGGTCATCACCAGCCGAACTGAAATGATGAAGACTGCCGTTAATATTATAACCCTTTAATTGCATATTTCATTATAATCATATTATTACCGGTTAGCACTCACATCCAAAGAAGGCTCCCGCCAACAGGACTGCCAGGAAAAGACCTCGTCTGGCCATAATGCTAAGCTGGGCCTCCTCGCCCGACAATGAACACGCGCAAATGCCAGAAAGGAACAAGAGCGTCTATGTCTTAGTGGAATTAAACCAATAGAAAAATCTTTACGTTGCAGTTATGAATGCATCTCGAATTTTATACAATTGTGCGATCGATTCATTCTTTCCGCTTCGCCATCAGTCGTACATACATCACTGTTTTTTCGTATTCCTGGCGTCGCGTCAGACAAGCCGTTCGGCTTCATTGACGCTAATGTGAGGTTATTTGTGCGTTTGAGTTATTATGTTAAACAGCTATTTCGAAAATGAAGTAGTCCTTTGAAGCTACTGCTTCAAATTGATTCTGCCCACAGCAGCTGCCGCAGGTTACCGGCGGTAGTAGTAATGTAGCAGTAATTATTTCGATGGCCTTTTGGGCTGTTACTCAGTAATACTCACGTTTTTTATTTTTCATGAGGATAATAAATTTAACTCAGTATGCATAGCATCATTTTGTCTTGCAGTAATGCATGGTTCATGATTTCTGCGCGTTAACTGGCATGACTAATGACGAGAGCGATGTGAGGAAAACCGAAGAAGAAATAATACACGCCAGCCTATGTTATTACGCACTTTAAAATACAGTGCATATTGCATTTGTAACGATACCAAAGTTGAACCGAATTTGTTGTAATCGAACGCTATTCACGTTCGATTTGTCAAACAGAAAGTGTCCGTATGCATGTATTACCGCACACATACATACAGCGCGCATCGACATCTTCTGTAAGTTTGCATGCGCGCACCATTGCGCGTGCCAACGTATGTACGTACATGCGATGCGCAAAAGCAAAATTAATCATATCGGGCGCTGTGAACATAAAGCATTGGTAAAATAACGGCCTGATTCGCAACTAAGCCTTCACAGGGAACTGTAATATATATATCGTCCGAACACAAGCAAGGCAGAGGGCATGTATTACTATTACTTTCAGGACCAGATAATTAAAAACGGGGAGAATGCAAACATACGTAATAGACCTCGAAATTTCATTCCTCCATAATAAAACGCTCATTATTGGGGCGGCCCATATAAGGCTGTTGCAACATACATACAAACAGGACGGCAGCCCGCCAGGCAGCTGCCGAATGAAGCACTTAGGTGGGCGGAATTCCAGCGGCTTATTTCATCCGATCCTGGGCCATCCATCTAGGCGTACGTACTCTATGCATGTATATATATATATATAGGGTTTAGGGTTATATATATATATATATATATATATATATATAGGGTTTTAGGGTTTTATATATATATAGGGTTATATATATATATATATATATACATATATATAGGCTTTCTTTCATCGTGCATGTCGTGTGTGCGTGCGTGTTAAATCGTGGTTTGCTGTTCCGTACGCCCTTTCGATACTTGTCAATCACGCACTTCCTCCGTAAATTCTCGTGGCATGTTTTCGCTCCGAAACCATGCTTGCGTAGAGATGTATGTTTTGCGGGCGGCGGGGGAATATATACGACAAAAGGGTTGAGATAGCTGGTGGGTGGCTTGTAATATACGTGCAATCTGCATGCATGGCAACAACTAACGGATAAGAAGCCAAGTAGCCCAGCCCGTTACTTGGCCCCGAGCATGCAGGCCGCTGCCACAAGTAGTTAGATATGGAAATAATGTGCCGTCTTAACAAATACGTACGGCAGCAGGAGAGGTGCTCTATCTAGTTGTATATTGGTACGTGAATAGACTATCGGGACGAGATGGGGACAGGTTTACCAGTAGTATGCATTCTCCAGGCACGCACATACAGGATTTCACTGCTGTTAAAACTCGCTGCTGGTAGGTAGATGGATGGGGCAAATGCAGATCCATGTATAAACATATGTATGTATACATTATTTTAATTTTTTTATAAACATATATAAACAAGTACATGTAATGGATGTTCATATATTATATATATAAATTTATTTAAGATATAGAAATAAATACATGTATATTATACTATTATTTTTAAACATATATTTAAATTGATATGTTTACCTACTGCAATCCAGCCATTCAGCAGCAGCAGTCGTCATTTGCCACACGCACGCATTTCATACTAGTCCTGCCAAGTAAGGCTCAGGTGAGAGCTGTCAGAACAGTGCATCTTCCAGGCATACGGGTAGGCCTTGTGTAATTGGGGAAACCATAGGGTGTCTGTGTGAGTGTTTGTGTGCGTTTAGGCCTAAAATGGGTATTTCCGGCAGCTACCGTTACTGCTATGGTATGGCTGCTGGGCACCTTTCGTTGGTGTTCCTGGTGATGTTGGTTCATAGCATTATTAATGATTATTTTATTATTTCTGAATTATATATTTAGGATGATGTGATTGGTAGATGATCGTAAGGAAATGCGCATCTGCAACCCCTTAGTTGTCTGATAAATGATGAGGGATGACGTAAGTTGTTTTATCTTATGACTACTTGGGTCTTCGACAAGACATAAACGGTGCTCGTGCTCTCATGCTGATCGGTGTTTGTTGCTTCGTTATTACATACGATGTTGTTGCTGGCTGGAAGCAAGCATGCATCTTCCTTGCTTACGTGTTTTGAACCTAGTATGCTCACTGGTTGGAGGGCGGGCATCAAACGATACAGCCTGGCGGTGGTACATCTACATACTGCATGCTGACCGGATACATACTGCTGTCTATCATTGTCGCTAGCTAGGAAACAAAACACCCTACCTATCGCTCGGATCCATTCCCCAACACGATGGATAATAGGCAGGGTTAACATCGTACTGATAGAACCATCCAACCCGGCACCAGCCTTACTTATCATGTTTTGAGGGGACGGTTGGAGCGAGGGACTAACCGACCAACACTGGTGGATGTTAGTCGCTCCGTCCATCGGCACATACATCGTCGCACGTCAGCAGGGCACGCCCTAAGCAGGAACAAACACAACGGAACACGCTGTGACCACCTTAAATCGCGACGTAGACGGCTAGTAGAGAGTATCTGTTCACTGTTTGGAAGTCGATCCAAACGATAACCGGAGGAGCGTAAGACGGCTGTTCCTCGGTTAAACATGGTTAAGTCGCTGAGCGTACGTATTACATAAGGAAACAGATTAGTTTGAAGCTTTGTGAAATTAAAGAAGCTAACATGTAAATCTTGAATTTAAAAAGCATTCTTAGTGCTACGATTGGCCTTCCGGACGTGAAGCGACATGTACGAACAAACGTAACGGAGAAGAATCGTCCGTGGAGTCTAAACAAACTTGCAATTTGAGCTGATCGGAGAAAATATTTTTTGATGGTAAATATTATTTCATCAGTGCAACTTTGGCTGCGCGTACGTTAGCCTGGACAGCCTTGCTTATAGTCCGATATAAACGCCCCTAATGGGCCTGGTTCTCGCGGCCCTGCTGGCAGGGTTATGCTGCTACTACCGATGTAAGGTTGTATACGTATCGTTATATTCTACCTTCAGCCAACATTACTGCTTTCTTCCAAAATCCGTTTTGTGGTTGCTTGCGTATATGCTAACGACTGCAGCCATATATGACAGAGCCTACATATATGATTTTGAAATATTAAAATATTTTGTTTTGATGTTGATCCGAATATAACCGGCATTATCAGGATATAGTTATTATATGCCACAGCCTGTTTTGGCGAAAAACAGCAACCAGTTGAAACCGGGTTGCGCAAGACCTTGGTATTCGTGCATCAGATATAAATTATTTTTATATGCGATCTATTTATTTCAAAAATTTTAATGAATCAACAAGCAATATATCGATGGATGGCCGCGTTTGCAGGTGCTGTAGCGCAACCAACGGCATTGATTGAATCCTACGTCAACATAACAGTTTTTGTCGAAGGTATAGCGGATAAAAGAAAATGTAATTTTTGTATGAATACTGTACAAACCGTGCGATGTCGATCTATCGGCCTCTGCATGCATTTGCGTGCGACGTGGCGTGATGTATGTTTGTAGTAGTCTCGAATGGAACTATAAATGAGAGTCCCGAGCGAGGTGCCGCATAGCTAGCTAGTGGCGTGCACATTCAGGTTCTGTATGATGACCCCTTAAATTAAAATTCTTGCAATTTACTTCGCAGGAACGGTACAGGTCTACGTGTCGTATATGCCCCCACAGAATGACACAAGCAGCAGCAGGACCAGCAACAATAATATTAGTGCTGCTGGAAACCTGGCCAAGTACACCTGCACTCTCGTCGGTACGCCGACGGGCTTAAGTACCCCTCCGGTGGAAGTGCGCGTGGACTTCGGTGTGAGATCCACTTCTCTGAAGACCGGAGACGTCGTGCAAACATCTCTCACCTTGCAACTGACACCTAACCAAGCAAAGCAGCTTGGCCTTGGTAAGAGCTGTAGACTCGCTAGCTATATATAGTATGTAGCCCACCTTGCGCAAAGGAATCCTCAAGGAATCCAATATCTATCGTCGATATTGGGAATAAACATTATTGCGGTCTATGATTTTGGAGGCGGGTAGGCTATATCTACCTATCTATCTGCTGCCGCCGTCGCCACAAAGATAGTAAGGGACGTTAACCTTATGGCTGCTAGGCCGACTACGTAGCGTGGATCCTGCGCGACCGACGACAGCTTCTTTGATCTCCCACATCCCCCTGATCTACCATTGTTTTGGCTGTCCACATGTTTGAATCACTCTATACGGCGTATAGGACCAAATTCTGATACCAGTCCTGGTGGCGGGCGGCGGCTGCTCACCAGCGAGGCTCACGAGCAGGCTCGCCGCATGGTGCTGGACTTCCACAACACTCGGCGCTCGCTGCAGGAGTTCTTGAGCCTGACAGATATCCTCAAGGTTGTCAGCGGCGAGCGACTGCTGTTGTCAGATGTGCCAAAGGCGGAGAATCCCGTTATAGTCGGGAAGGATGCAGCCAAGGTATGTATACATGTATATGCGATCATCTGATTGTTTCATTCACACAGACACACACATCCATCCATATCTATCCATCTCTCTCTCTCTCTCTCTCACTCTATCTATCTATCTAAATTCGTTCTTCTGTCCCACACACACGTAGCAACATGCAAATAAATAGTTCCTTACAAGGAATGAAGTGGTACTTCAGATAGGGATGTAGTTTGCTTGTCGGCTTAATAGGCAAGCAACCGCGTGCGTGTACGTGCGTGTATGTATAGGATCGGTCGGGCGATCTCATGCCTGCCGCATGCATGCGACGCCGTTGGGACCTGCAGGCGTGCTTCTTTGCAACACATATGGATGTCAGCTTCAAAAAAACCATCTGTTACATCCATCTTTTAAATATCATTTTCGTAATAATGATCTTCATTCTGCCAGCGAATCTTGTATCCTAAAGTAAATATGAAGATAAGGAATGGGCGGGGTTTGATCCGAGAGATTTTAAAATACTTTAATATAACCCATATCATACTCCCCTTGCCTTGATTTCGTTACGTACAGGATCTATTTGTAATAGGAAATGTACAACAGAATGTATCCTCGCTGACATTTGTGTTTCGAAGCTCGACATGCGGTTTGATACCAAACCTGACTGCGGAGGCTGTACGGAGTTGGTGGTACGACAACGGTGACAACGCCCGCATTACTGCAACCCTGGAACGGTACCACAAAGTCAGTGAGGAAGAAATTATGTCCGTTGCAAAGCGAGGATCAATATATCTCCCTCCATATGCGTGCGTGACCGGTTGATTTATCAATCCACAGCTTGCTAGGCTGTAAATCTAGGTTACTTGGCAGGTTGCTTGCAATATAACAACCCATTGTATCTTAATTTTGCCTGTATGTTACGTTATGAATATAGGTTAAGAAAATTATGTATGTAATATTGGTGAAATTTTCAGTTGAATGTTAGTCCTTTTAAGGTATACATTGTGTCATCTATCATCAGGTCCTTATCTTCATCATAATTAACATGCCATACGTCTATTTGCCTTGTTTGCTTTATATTTATATGTGTATATATGTATACACATAGTCGTGCACATATGGTCAGCTTACCTTTCGGCCCGAGAACAACCTGGTCATGGACGTCGACATTCCTTGCGTCGGCAACACATCTTATGGGCCGTACGACTTGAGGGTTGGACGAGCAAACGGGCGCAATGATGAAAATGAGAAATATGCCCTTACCGAGCTGGCGTGGATGCATCTGCAGGTGACATGAATGTGAATATATATATATATATATATATATGGGGGGGGGGAAGAGAGAGAGAGAGAGACATGGAGATCACTGGAACCCGCGCGGGCTTAGCCAGCAGTGACAGCAGGAAAGGAATAAAGGGCATGGATTAATTTCATTGTTACGGCTGCGGTGCGTGGCGGGTTTCGTTCATTTTCATTACCAGGATCTTCTGCTGGTTTTTAGACTGATTTTACATCATTCGTAGCTACAGAGATGGGTGGATATACACACTGTAGCAGTCGTATTAACGATGCTAGAGATTCTGTGCGGAAGCGTCGAATTTGTCCCCTTAGAAATAGCTTGCAAGTATGACGATGCAGCAAACTGGTACATCTAATGGAAACCGGTGGTAGCAGAGTCTTGAACTCCGAACAACTGGTAATGTGATACCTCGTTGTCTGGCCAAAGCACTCCACCAGGGTGACTTAGGGTGACAGGGAATATTTTGCTTCACCTGCCAAGATGTACGGCGATCCGCTATTGCGAATCGCGAGCTTTTTAGGTATCATGCTTATCGCATGATTACCTATGAATATATTTAGCCTAAAGGTATGTTGTTTACTACACACTAAGTTGCTTCAACATATCATCGGATCAATGGTGCATGTATGCGATAGATGTACATATTCTCCTTTATTATTTGCTATGATGTTTTGCGCACCATGGATAAGGCCACATCTACCGATGCTTAAAATATACTTGACGATTGATTGATTCATTGCATGCTTGTTTTGTGTTTATATAATGCAGCGGACGAACCCCAGCCTCTACAGCCAGTGGTCAAACTTTCGCCGTAAGATAATGATCTTTCCTTTCAACTGGTACAAGCCCGTTGTTGGATGGACAGGAGTGGTGCGTAATAATCCCCGAACAAATCTGCTGCTGCTGATGGATGGATGGCATTACGAGGTGTTATGTATGGCCGGATAAGTTTCATAATTACAGTAATTGATTGGGTTCCTTACGTAAGTAGCTAGATAAAGACACACAAACACATACAGTTTGTGCTTTAGGTACAGCGTTGGCCCAGTTGCCAAGTTGTACATCGTGATGTAGCAATATGCATCCTAAAATGCATATTATTACTGTTAATGCATATTATTACTATTAATATAATAATAATTTCTATTCATCATGAAATATAAATGTATAAGTACGATGTACAAATACATATGAAATGATGTGTGAAAATATATTTCCCTTTACAGGCTGCGCTGGGTTGCACTGCGAAGTCCGATTGCTATTCATGGATCAATTCCGGTTTTCAGAATAGCAGTGTTATCGACAACACCGTCGTCGTTCGCAATTTAGGTGGGGAACTCATCGCGTCGTCGTATTTCGTTACTAGGGGAGGTGGAACCACCGTGCGCTGCTGCAAGTTGTATGTAAGGAGGGACTCGGACTCCAGGCGGCAGGATCAGGTGCTATTGGAATCTGCTGTGTTGCAAGTGAACCCCGCTGCATCAATCTGGAGGCGGCCGCCCCATATGTACCGAACGAACAACCCCCTGCCCCATCCAGTCATGTATGCTACTCAGCTGGTTCCGCACATCAGACAGCAAGAGCGAAAATGTATGTAGTACACGTGGACATTCGGAAGAGAACGAACCGATACACACCCAAGAGAAGGCAGGGATAGAGGGTGGGGGGAGCCGTCCGCGCAGAAAGACACATCACCCAATGAAAACAAATATATTACCAGTTCGGGAACCATCACAGACTCAAGCAGGCACGTGAACACTCCAAGGGAATCTTCGAGTCCGTTGGAACCTACTCTAAGACCGAAAGGAAGCGAAGAAATAAAACCACCTGCATCCTTTTATCTTCATTCGATCGATCGCGGGGTGGGGGTTAATTGGGGCCTGCCGCCCCTACCGCTAAAAGCGCATTCTAGATAGCCTAGCCTTGCGAATGCATCTACCTATCTAACATAGGAGTTTTAGCATTAATTGCGAAGCGATGTGTGCGCGTATACAGCGGCATATAGACAAATAAGCACACATGCACATGGCTTGCCATCGTCATCAATCAAGGATCTATGTTTCTATCTATCTACTGATCACGAAAAGAAATGGGGTTCAAATTGATAGCTAAGATAATATATTACTTGCAAGCTTACCTTAAGCAGTTTTTAATATTGAGTATAATACGGGTATAAATGCAGGTATGTAGGTTGTTAGACATGATGTGTTCTTTATAAGCAATATATCAGCACGGAGTCTGGCCCCCGGACTGTCTAGGTCCGTCCGTATGGCAGGTCTAGCACACGGGCGAATGAATCCCCATCCAACGAACCTTGCTTGCTTGGCAGGCTTAATTTTATTACTTAAGAGCATTTTATTTTAGGAACGCGCATGACGAACTGCAGGACATAATATTGGCTTGATGCCCTCCGGCATACGGAGCTGTTACGTCGCGGATGATAACATAACGCGCTGCGACACCATGCCGTACACTGACCCCACTGATGGATTGGGAAGGCCGGTGCCCACAGACATTCGGAGGACCTTCGTCTGCAACAATGCGCCTCAGGTAATAATACTACCTAGGGTTTTGCTTGGTTAGTGGGCAATATGCATGCATGGCATGTCATCATCAGAGCAAGTATGGTATCATGGCATTGGTTGGGCATTATGACATCATAGATAACACGTCCTAGCAGTAACACATATTTAAAACAATATGCATTACATGTACAGTATATATTCGTTGGCGTGTATGCTTCAAGTAAAGCGGGCGGGAAGGGTGCATACGTAATTGGTAACGGAAACCGGTAACGCTGTATATGCCAAGTAATATGTCTTGCATGCTACTTGCATGCTACTACTCGTTCGAACTCGTCTTCCTTTCCATCTACCTGTGTCCTGTGTCCGAACGCGCGCACTATATTGATTTGTTTTATGTTACGTGCAGTCGTACAAGGCGGGCTGGGCAGAACCTATTCCAGGTGGCCACATCAGAGTCATCGATATGCTCCCTGGCGCCCCAAGGATTTTCATGATCCCGCCCATGTCTTTGACCAGCAAGAATATGCTTCGTATCATCATAGACACAGTCAATGTCTGGAAGGACTCACCATCATATTCTGGTTCCCAGCGTGCATTGTTTGTTTCCTTCAGGTACGTAGGTCCTACGTACGGGTGCGAGCTAGTCGTGGGAAAGTATGTGCACCATACATCCAAAAATAAATAAGAACAATGATCTATAATATCAACTGAATTAAGATAATCATGTAGTGACAAAAAACATCCTTTCTTGTGTATCACATATGCTTTTTTCAAGCCATGTATGGCTGGATGGACTCTCCGTTTGGATGGATCCTGCTCTGCCAGCTTTCCCGTTCGATGTTTTCCTTCTAAATCGTTTAATAATTCACCTATAATAATAATCCACAAGCCATGTATATTTGCGGATGGTGTATGTACTTCCTTAGATATGATTTTCCTGCTTCCTGTAGTTCCTGCTGTATGCATATTATATAGACTGCATTATATAAAATAACATTTCATTGTACATTTATTCTGATCCTGATTTCAAGCCAGCGACCAGCAGCTAATTTTAGGAATACATGCATACGTCACCATCACCATTCGAACTCTGGACCGGACATTGTACTATACCTGCCTTATTGCTACCTAACCACAAAACGCGTGTCGATCGGAGGGAATCCACTGGTGGCCTGCGTGATCCCCAGCTGTATGGACATTCATGCATGCACATTCATGTACATATTGTGTAGTAGCATACAATATAAGGCACACATGCACAACCCCCAAAAAAGGTGCAAGAAGCACCTACTCAGCCTGTCGAGCGGCCTCTTCGGCACTCAACTACTGCATAGTTAAATGTACTCAAAACTATCTACTTAAAAATTTCTACCCTTCGATTCACGCTCAGGCAAGGCACAAACGGCGCATCAGCCACATTTGACTCGGGCCTGCCGCTTAATTTGAACATCGTCTGGTGAGTAAATAATGATATATATACATATATATGTATATATATGTATGTATGTATATATGTATATATATATATATATATATATATGAGCACAACGACAGGCGGTAGTGGCACTTCATCTTTCACACCGCATGCAGCAGTATGTAGTATCGGCAGCATATATATAAATATGCCCTGCAGCCATGCATAAAAATAAGAGTAGGAAAGCTCCCAGAAAGTTTAAGCCTTGTAATTCTTCTTGGATCCTGACAAAACTCAAATATGATAATAAGGCGATCATATCATTGTCATATTATATTACTATAACGGGCATCAAGGATTATTTTGCTATTATTTCCCGAATATCTAAGCCGTCATCCACGTAGCTCACTTCCTTGCAACCAAAATCAAGGATAACCGCATTCGTACCTTCTCAGCAATTGCGTAGGTAGGTAGGTAGGTAAATAGGTACGTAGAGATAAGGATAGCAAAGCAGAGCGCACTGGAAACGTGCGTGTGGAAGACGGGAACGGGAAGGTATATGTTATACCTTTCTAAACATCTCGTATATATCTGTCAGACCGATTGCCATGGAACCCCTCCCAGCTACGTAGATGTATGCATCATTACCCGCACGTATGTACTCCTAGCTACATCCGCTCCTTATTATTAGTAGTACGGAGGATAGATTGTATTATATGCTTCAGCAGGTAGGTCACATTGACATAAGGCCCATACACGAGCCTCTCCAACATCGGTGCATGTACGCCTGTTTATTGTCGCGCAGTAGTGCTATTCTCATTTCTCATCTGTTCCACCAATCCGCCACTGTACATGCGCCCATGGATCCGCTTGCTCAGGATCCACGAGTACAATGACACAGCCAACGGGGCGCCTGCCAGTTCCATGCCAGCCATTGTTGGAATTCTGGCAACCAATAGCTCCATTGGGGAGATGTCATTCACTCAGCAGTTGTCACCTGCGGCACTGGGCGGCATCAAAATTGCCGTCAAGAGTACCACGCCCCAATTTGCAAGCGTGTCTTTATGCCGGTACTTGAGAACCTTTGAGTCGGGCGGTTCATCTTCTTCTTGCTCAGATGGCTTGGATAATGACTGGTAGGTGCGTAGGTGACTGGTAGTAACGACTAGCTAGCTATCCAGCTAGTTGGAGGGCCGGCGGCGGGGATACATTGATTACCTAGATAGACACACAATAGATAAAAACGCTAACCCCCTACGAACTAGCAGCTAAAAACAAAGAACATGAGAAACCTAGTTAATTCGTTTTTTAGATCACCAACTTTACTAGATAAGAACAGGTTATTGTCAATATAAATAAGATCTTCAGGTCTGATAGATGCGATTCCTTTTATAAAATCGCCCCTGATCTATGTCTAGAATGCTCCAATTTATCAAGAAATTTAAGTTTTCCTATCACGGTTTCCATCCAAATTATACTATTTTACAACTAACAAATATATGAGGAATGAACATAAAACATTTCTATCGAAAAGAGATATCAGATAAAATTTTTAGGAATAGGGACTGACGAGGATCATGTACATTTTTTATTACAATTCGTACCAACTTATAGCGTAACAAAAATAGTTACGACAATAAAAAGTGTTACGGCTCGTCAAATAGAATACACTTATTTTTTTATTTATCCAGGTTGATATAAAGATTACGTCGGTCACGCGCTCTTACCTTGCTCATAAAAGAAATGGTATGTTATCATTAATGGAATGCACTACACATCTACATACACATACACATACAGATGTCCGTCTAAAGTTTTCATTCCTCCAGTTCAAAAAGGAATGATAAGCAGTCAAGGTATTGGTATTTGTAGTCATCGTAGATGTACGGCAAACACAATTCACGGTGCAAGAAGTACCTCCTCACTCAGCATCGCGAGAGGCCTTTGCAGTATTCAACTACTACAGTATTTGTGAAACGAGCGAATGAATCATCAAAATATCATTTGAAGGCTAAGTACGCGATGACTCTAATGAAGCTAAGTAGATCGCTGTGTGCCTTCCAAGTGCGTATGTACGATTGACTGTATGATTGGCTGGTACGACGGGCTGGTACGACGGGCTGGTACGGCGTAAGAGACAATATGATCTTGTATGCATGTGGACTAATCGATCAGTGTGCCTGCACCCTCTCGCTATATGCACCTGCTACAACCGTACCGAAACAGATAGATAAAAAAGCCGTTGTTAAGCGTCCCCCCCCACACAGCAGCTATCAGCAGTAGTGCCGCACGCATACATATATCATCTCCGCCCAGGTAATAAGTGGGCAGCTGATGAGGGTTGTTGCCCTGTAATACTTGCATGCATACAGCAAAGGCTACCCTGCTGGCTTACTTGCATACCCATTCACGACGGATCTGTGTCTGGGATCCGACCACCGTGACCCCGCCCGGCATGATGATGACGACCGTCTTTTTGCCTGTCTCAGTCATTGCATTCTTGATTGGCTGCTCGATGCAGCGATGGACTGGTGGATATGGACGACCCCGACTGCAACTTCGCGCTCCAGCTGCCGCCGCCATCTCCAAGCACAGCCACAGCAAGACCACCACCTCAATCGACTCCGCCACCGCCATCATCGCTACTGCCGCCGCCACCCCCACGCCCTGTATCCCCCTCTCCACCGCAACCATCGACGTCACCGTTGCCTCAGTATCATCAACCAACACCGCTGTCACCTGCTCTGAACCCATCCGGTAACACGGGATCACTGCAGCCACTACCGCCGGCACCATCGCCTACGCGCCTACTAACCATTCCTCCTATTTCTGCTGTGCCGCGTCCGCCATCAGTTTTACCTACCCCTGTGCCGCCCCCTTTCCCCGCTTCACAAGTGCCAACACGTCCCGTGTCGACACCAATAACTTCGGTCCATCCACCATCACCACAACCTCCTCAATCGTTACTGCACTCGCCCCCCTCGCCTGCACCACCCCCTACACGCCTACTACTATCCCCGTCACCATCACCTCCGACCTCGCCGCCCCCGTCTCCGGCCCCTAACCGCCTACCAACATCCCCGTCACCCCCTCAATCGCCTCCACCATCGCCTCCGCCCTCGCCGGCACCGTCACCGCTTCCTACCCGCCAACAACCACCTCCGTCACCCCCGCCATCGCCGCCACCATCGCTGACCCCTACCCGCCTACCACCAGCCCCGTCTGCCCTTCAATCGCTGCCACCATCGCCGCCGGCCTCGCCGCCCCCATCACCGCCGCCTTCGCCGGCACCGTCACCGCCCCCTACCCGCCAACAACCATCCCCATCACCCCATCCATCGCCTCCACCATCGCCTCCGCCCTCGCCGCCACCATCGCCTCCGACCTCGCCGGCACCGTCACCGCTTCCTACCCGCCAACAACCACCCCCGTCACCCCCTCCATCGCCGCCACCATCGCCTTCGCCCTCGCCGGCGCCGTCACCGCTCCCTACCCGCCTAACTCCATTCCCGTCACCCCCTCCATCGCCGCCAGCGTCACCGCCCCCTACCCGCCTACCAACAATCCCGTCACCCTCTCCATCGCCGCCACCATCGCCTCTGCCCTCGCCGCCACCGTCACCGCTCCCTACCCGCCTACCACCAACACCGTCACCCCCTCCATCGCCGCCACCATCGCCTCCGCCCTCGCCGCCCCCGTCACCGCCCCCTACCCGCCAACAACCACCCCCGTCACCCCCGCCATCGCCGCCGCCTTCGCCGCCCCCGTCACCGCCCCCTACCCGCCAACAACCACCCCCGTCACCCCTTCCATCGCCGCCACCATCGCCTTCGCCCTCGCCGCCACCGTCTCCGGTCCCTACCCGCCTAGCACCATCCCTGTCACCCCCTCCATCGCCGCCCCCATCGCCGCCGCCTTCGCCGGCACCGTCACCGCCCCCTACCCGCCAACAACCACCCCCGTCACCCCCTCCATCGCCGCCCCCATCGCCTCCGCCCTCGCCGCCCCCGTCACTGCCCCCTACCCGCCAACAACCATCCCCATCACCCCATCCATTGCCTCCACCATCGCCTCCGCCCTCGCCGCATCCATCACCGCCACCTTCGCCGGCACCGTCACCGCCCCCTACCCGCCAACAACCACCCCCGTCACCCCCTCCATCGCCGCCCCCATCGCCGCCACCATCGCCTTCGCCCTCGCCACGCCCGTCACCGCTCCCTACCCGCCTTACACCATCCCTGTCACCCCCTCCATCGCCACTATCGCCTCCGCCCTCGCCGCAACTGTCACCGCCCCCTACCCGCCAACAACCATCCCCGTCACCACCGCCATCGCCGCCACAGTCACCTCTCCCATCCCCCCGCCAACCATCTCCGCCAACACCTAGACCTTCGCCGACACCAACGCCTACGCGTTTTCTTCCGCCCTCACCACATCCGTTGCCACCTCCATTCCCACGTCCGCCACCCCGGCCGTTTCCCCCTCCGTTACCTCGCCCCTCTCCGCCCCCGTCGCGTCCACGGATACCATCCTCACCGCCACCCCCACCCCCTCCACCCCCACCCCCACCGTCAAAGCCACCTCCACCACCGCCCCCACCGCCACCGCCGCCGTTACAACCACCTCCACCACCCCCGCCTCCACCAATGCAGCCGCCACCACCACCACCGCCACCACCACCACCACCACCATTGTTATCACCTCCACCACCGCCTCCGCCGCCACCACCGCCACCACCTCCAACGCCGCCACCGCCCCCACCGCCACCACCACCGTCACCGTCACCTCCACCTCCTCCACCACCTCCACCGCCGCCACCACCGCCAACATCCCCACCTCCACCACCGCCGCCGCCACCCCCACCCCCACCGTCACCATCACCGCCACCACCGCCACCACCACCACCGCCACCACCAGCGCAGATATCGCTGCCGCCATTACCTCAACCGCGGCCCCCATCGCCAGTCCCACCATTACCAAGCAAGCCTCCCGGTCGGCGATCTCCCCGACCACTACCGTCAACGACTCCGCAGCCAGTCCTGCCACCATCACCCCGTCCATCGTACCCCCCTTCTCCAACAAATTCTGCTCGACAACCTCCCCAAACGTCTCTTCGGGCTCCACCGCAACCAAAGTCAACCAAGCGCATCCCACCTAGCCCATTGTCCCCACCCCTTCTATCGCCGCCCAAAGCAAAACCAGTATCTCCGCCTAAGAAAGCGTCGCATCTGCCGCCACAGCCGAAAGCGGCCCTGCCGCCCCCACCCCGTCCATCGCCGCCCAAAGCAAAACCAGTATCTCCGCCTAAGAAAGCGTCGCATCTGCCGCCACAGCCGAAAGCGGCCCTGCCGCCCCCACCCCATCCATCGCCGCCCAAAGCAAAACCAGTATCTCCGCCTAAGAAAGCGTCGCATCTGCCGCCACAGCCGAAAGCGGCCCTGCCGCCCCCACCCCGTCCATCGCCGCCCAAAGCAAAACCAGTATCTGCGCCTAAGAAAGCGTCGCATCTGCCGCCACAGCCGAAAGCGGCCCTGCCGCCTCCTCAAGCGAAGCCGTCGCCATCTCGATCCCCACCTCGCCCACTGTCCTCACCGGCACGCGCACAGCCACCATCGCCGCCTAAGAAGATGTTTCGACCGCCGCCATCCCCGCCTTCTCCACCATCTCCCCCAGTGCCTCCTCCGAATCCCCCCAGGCCACC
This sequence comes from Volvox africanus, assembly GCA_030268105.1. Taxonomy (NCBI): domain Eukaryota; kingdom Viridiplantae; phylum Chlorophyta; class Chlorophyceae; order Chlamydomonadales; family Volvocaceae; genus Volvox; species Volvox africanus. The sequence continues at coordinate 3,692,916 of BSDZ01000004.1, read as the reverse complement.
TCCTCGCCCCATCAGACAACTGCAGGTTCCTCCGCCGATGTTAGCTGCAAGCCGTACCCCGTCCCCACCATCACCCTTAGTACCTGTTCGTCGCAAACCGCCTTCTCATATGGGTTCCCCACCCCCACGCAGACGCTCGCCACCCCCACGCAGACGGCCCCCTCCCTTACGCAAGCGTGCACCACCCCCGATAAGGAAGTGAACGACGGAAGCAAGTGATCACCGAGCGAAGAATCTCGTTCCCCCCCAAGACCTCGAGTTCCGTCAGCCAGCCAGGAACAAACGTGCTACACTTTATTGCATGCGTATGAGAACTTGATTACGAGTGTCGTTAGCAGCGTCGTAACAGCAGTGGACCCATCAAGGTTGTTCTTTGTTAGTTTCTTACATAATGAGCAGTGGACAGTGGTGTCCTGACTTGGGGATTGTCGGACGGATTCCCCCAGATAGACTCTGGATTGATTTCTCACGATCTACCATCCCCTACGTTGACAGAGGGGTGATGAGGTAATGGGCACCCCTTGGTCGATGGGCATGATAAATGTGACTTTCGAGCTGACGAGGCGGGGACGGAACGAATTCGTGATTGCGCCGTTGATCCGCTGAATTCTGCTGTACGCTGGTGCGTACACTAATTAGGAATGTGTGTGCATGTATGTCTGCCTGTCTGGGTCTAGGTTAGAGCGATGCCTTTGCAAAATGATGATGAAGCGAGGTGCATGCATGTTGAGGTATTTAGGTATGGGAGTGTCGTCACGCACCAGGTACATGCATGCATGCATGCATATTATCCCCCTGCGCTGTGTATCGGTCCGGTCAGGGCCCCCGGTGCTTGTCCTTTCAGGGCAAGTGGCCCACAGTGTAACACCCGTTCATATTATTGTTATTTTTTCCAGGTCAGTGTCATACTTGCTGCGTTCGCTCGCGCGCCACAGTGCCGCATTTATTTAGGTGTCGCAACTTATTAATGCTTGGTAGGATCACCTCCACCCACGAGAATCACACGCAGAACGCGCTACTAGTGTTGCATCTCTGTAATAAGACAATATGAACCCAACTGTAAAAGCCCGATCGGAGGATGTCCAGGTTACAGGTATATATTAAATAGCTGTACACGTAGATAGATACCTCAGGAGCCAGCATACTAGGATGCTACATACATCTCGGAATGGATGGATCAAGCAGCCCGAAACAGCTCGTTTCGAGTTCCTTGGTTCATTCGTTTCAAAATGTATATATGTAGTGTGAATGCACGCCTGTGGAAAGCAAGCAAGGGCATTGTTTGCAGTCATCGCCACTTGTATGTCCTGTCTATCATGATATGTACGCATGTGTATGTGTACGCAAAGGCAAGGGCTCTCGAGATGGTAGCAAGCAACCTCATTGAGTTTTCTTAAGGACCTTATGGGGGCTGCTACATGAAAGCAAGTATGGAGGATCGGAATTCGCATCGCGCCGGTGGCATCATTTCACGCGCTGTTGCATCTACCCTTTGTTACGAGGGTACGTATGATAACAATGCATCATGGTACGTAATAATACTGTGTGTGCGGTATTTATGTATGCATGCATGGCGGGCCAAGTCGAATACATCCGTCATCATGGGTTGCCGTGCTTGCTTACATACTTGCTTGACTGGTTGACTGGTTTGCAAACTTAGACTGCGTTCTAATCGATCAACAGCTGTGAATATGTTTCTATCTGACAAAAGTTCGTTGTTGTTGGCTTCCTTGAAGCCGGAAGAAGGGCGGGGCCCCCAATACCTGCACCGTGTGATAGTTTAGATATCAGTTTAGACATTTAGGCCAGCACGCGTGTGAACATACTGACACACATACGCACAGTGGCCAGCGTGCGTTCAGGACTCATGTAATGCATTAGTTGGGAATTCTACATCTGCTGGATCCCCAAACTCAACAATTTGCGTGCGTGGCGTGGCGCGGCCGAACGCCACACAAGTGCGCAACTTGTTAAATTTCGGAATTTTGCAGTTGAGCAGCGGAGCTTAAATGCAAATTTTTAAGCTTTGTTAATGTTTCGGTTCATCTAGGTTAAAGTGCGAAAGGCAAAGGTTGGATTGCGGGCTGGGACAATGGAGACTTGTTTAGCAAGGCCTCGAAATTCATGCTCAAACACGAATTCTTAAATCTGTTAACTCAGCATTAAGATTTGTTTTGTCACTTTCTATCATACGGCGGGAAGATGGTCCTCAAAGGGAATGGTTGATTTGTAAAAAGTCGACAGCTCATATTGAAATAATGTGAAACGTGGCTACTTTGGAAGCAAATATGTTGTAAGTGAGCTGCTGTTTGTGCCCTCACAGATGTAATCGGGTTCTTGACCAGCCTGATCGCCGCTTGGTTGTCACACTTGATTGGCACATTCGAAACACCTAGCTGTAAATCTTGAGCCAGGTGACGGTACCACAGCACTTCCTTTACTGCAGCGGCACTCGACAAGTACTCGGCCTTAGCCGTCAACGTGGCAACCGTCGGCTGTAGGTAACTAGGCAAACTCACTGCACTTCGCACATTCAAAAACACGTAGCCAGTGGTGGACCGGCTGGTCTTAACACAGGCGGTGTAGTCCGAATCACAGTAGCCGTGCAGGGCTCCCACGCCGGACTTGGCCGTAAAAACAATACCTATCCCATGGTGCCGGCGATGTACCACAACACACCCTTTGCCGCCTGCCAATGATCCTCTGTTGGCTTCGTTGGCAACCGTGTCAGTACTCCCATGGAGTACGACACAGTTAGGCCTCGTTGTAGGGTTAAAAACAGTAGTATCATGGGGTATCTACGGGTAGTGTCCAGGATGGACCGTGTATGGTCATCTTCCGATTGGGCCTTAGTACACAGCAGAGGTACATGGTCCGCGCCTTCTCTATCAAGGTGCGGTTCAGCCGCTCAGACCTCCCATTTTGCTGCGGGGTATAAGGGGCAGACGTCTGGTGGTGAATCCCCTTCTCAGCGTAAAAGGTACCCAACTCCCGGTTGAGGTACTCCCTCCCCCGGTCCGTGCAAACATCCCAAACCTTCTGACCACAGTAGTTATCCATGAGCAGGAGTGTTTCGTGCACCGCCTTCGGTGCATCACTCTTGTGCACCAGGAACACTACATGCAACACCCCTGAGTGATCATCCAGGAATGTGGCAATGTAGCAGTTGCCCTCGATCGAGAAGGCATTCAATGGGCCGCACAAGTCCATGTGAACCAGCCTATGGCACTGCGACTTACACGATTCTGACACGGTGAATGGCTATTGTGAGTGCTTCACCATCACGCAGGGTTCACACACGCCTGCCTTCTCACCCCTCCGGTGGTGCTCTGCGGCCGACACATCGAGACCGCTAGCCATGTCCTCCTCTGCCATCCTTGCCAGGTTGCCATAGCTTAGGTGTGCCATGCGGCTGTGCTATACATGCGGTTGCAGGGAGATGGTCATTGCACTAAGGACCGGCGCATAAAACGGGAGGGTATCAACCCCCATTGTGTTGTAGACCGAGTCCTGGCAATCCGCAAGGAACCACCAGTCCTCCTGGAAGTTCCACACCCTGATCCTGAACGACTCCCCCTTAAAGATCGCCCCACACGCTATTGTATCTCTGTGGTGTCCGCCGACAAAGGCCCATTCGGAAGATGACCGTCTGTGGTCCAATCCTGGACACTACCCGTATATACCCGAGGATACTATACACTCTGTGAGCTGGATCAGGGACAGAAGCCGATTCTCAAACCCTGGGATGAACAACACCCCCTTTAGTCGGATCACCCGCCTTCTTGTGCCACCCGTAGTGCACGCAATTCTTTGCGTATGACGACCGCTCAAACTCCACAACCATGTCCCCGTAACCCACCACCGTATATACGATGCCGCCATCAGTTAGGGCACTGGGCTAGTGCATGCTCAAACCGGGAGAGTTGAGGCTGCTGGGTGGTGGTGTAAGCCGATCTGTATCTATCACTGAGGAGGGGGGGGTCAAGGCCACCAGGGCCGTCAGTCGTGAAATAGGTCGGGGAATAGGTTGGGGAATAGGTTGGGGAATAAATTGGGGAAAAGAGCCGGGCGGGGAAACGTGTGCGGTGCGGTGCAGTGTGGTTTTCGCCTTCACGGTGATTGGCTCATCCAGGTCCTTGTAGTTGTGTAGGCACGAGGTGTCCAGCGTCATGTGGTAGGACGTCCCAGAGTCCACGTGCCATGTTGCCATGTTGTACCGCTGCCTCTTCTGCCGTACCTCCACCAAAGGCGGCTCCTCGGCAGTCCCCATCATCACCAGTTGCGCTGCCTTGACAGGCGGCACGGTCTCCTACCGCGGTGCTGCCGAGACTAGTGGCTCCACGGTTCCCCGCGGAACTTTCTCCACGGGTGGCTTCGTCGCCGTCGCCACCGCGGCCTCCATCTGTGGTTCGTGTACCAGCAGCGGCTCTGCAGCCACTGGCACAGACAGGAACATCGGGCGCTCAGGCAGGTTATTGTCACTGCTCTTGACGCCCTTATCGTGTTTCTTTTTGCGGCAGACCTCCTCCGTATGGCCCTTCTTCTTGCAGTAGGTTCAGACGGTCTTGGTCTTCTTAGGTTTGGGGCACTCCATCGCGTGGTGTCCTACCTCACCACACTGAAAGCAGCGACCATGGAAGTCCACGGAACCTCTGCCATTGTCTTTGCCGTTTCCGAACTTGTTGCCACGTCCGAAGGTGTTGCCCTTATCCCTCCTGCTGTTGTTGCCAGAGTAGAGCGATGGTTGCAGCCTCAGTCGGCCGCTCGGACTTGATCCGTAGTTCGAGCATTAGGAGATGACCCTCCAGGTCGTCCAGATCCGTGGGCATATCCCTCAGGTTGGAGTTCCTGATGTACTCCTGGAACTCTTGCCGCAAGCCGTTGAGGGCAGTGTTCACAATCAGCGCGCCCGACACCGACTGGTTGCACTGTTTCATCTTGTTGACTATGTCTCTGAGCCAGTTGATGCAGCTGCGTGCCTCGCCTCCCAATTTCATCTGGAAGTTTTTAAGCTCGCTGTATAGGATGGGGATACGAAGGATGGCTTCCCCATCCTAGCGTTCCTCCAAGGCCCTGAGCAGCTCGTTGACATCCTGATGCTTCTCGTACAGAGACTGGTCACAGTAATTCAGCAGAGGCACAAAAGCAAGGTACGAGCAACGCCGTGCATGTTGCCATTCTGCTCATCCCTCTTGTGGCCGAGCGCTGAGCCACACTTGGCTCTGAAGAGTTCTGCCTTAGCCCTAATGAACCATTCCTTCCTATTCTTAAGGCAAAGCTTCTCAGCCTAAACAGGGCTCTGTTGAAGTCAGCAAAGCGCCCGGCACCTCGTGGGCCGCATTATTTGATCTGACAATCTTCCGTTTATGAGTGTTGCTCATTCTCAACACTCCCCCGTGAGCGACACTCACTAAGTCCTCACGAACATCTCCCAGGCTGCCACATCCCGGTTCCCTCAGTCCTAGTCAACAGTCAGCGGGAATCGAACCATTCGGCCAGCTGCGCACATGCGATCGGGGCTCATAACCTGTTAAAGTCAGTAAAGCGCCTGGCCCCTCGTGGGCCGTATTACTTGATTTGGCAATTTTCCGTTTGTGAGTTTGGTCATTCTCAGGCTCGTCAGGCTCTTCATCCCAATCATGGTCCGTCAAGTGCCGGGGCTCATAATCTGTTGTGAGCTGCTGTTTGTGGCAATGCTGCTGTGTGGCCACTTAGGCGTGGAGCGACTCTCACAATGTTTAAAAATTAAATTTCCATGCAACTGGAGGCCTTATCCGTTTCAGGTAAAATTATGGAATTATTTACTTGGCGGCGGCAAGCAAGCCGTAGCGGTATGGCATAGACGCTCAGGAAAGGATTTAGTGGGACTGCATTGGATTACTTTATGTGCTCTGCGTAATCCGGGAATTTACTGGTATGTATTTCCGACCTTTGAACAGGCAAAACTTGCCATTTGGGATGCGGTGGAAAAAAATAAGGCATTTAAAAGCACCGCCATATGAATATTAAGTTTTAAACCAAAATACTCTAAGAATGTACCAATTGATGACACACCTACCACTTCTTTTTGTTCTCTTGTAAAAACTTGCTTTTCTGCTGCTTTCATTAGTATTGATGATATTTTTGCACGCAACACACAACGAACTGATCTCCCGACCACTGGGGGATAAGGGACCTCAGGCTGTACAGATGTCTAACGGTGAGGGGCCCATACAAAATAGTAAACCAGCAACACAGGTCTGACCGAAAGGTCTCTGACCCTCTACAAAAAAATACAGTTGTAGAAACTTTGATAGCGCCGTAACCTTTTTCCAAACCTGTTTGTGCTCATGCATGTTAGCTACAGACGAGATAACACAAAATATTTACTTGATAAGGCTACAAATATTGTATTCAGATAGGTGACCAAATTTGTTTGGTGTTGACAGACAGAAACACACACACAAACATGGGCAATCCTAGAGGGCAGGGACCCTGAGGCGCTTCGCGCTGGGGCCCCGCTTCAAAAGTGATTGTCCAGCTGTTACTGTTGGGTTCTCTTACATATTATTTGTACCTTAGATATTTATACTTTTATTTTATTTAGGGATGTTTGGCTGGCCACGCATGCATGTGGGGACATGCGTGATGAAGGGCTTGATGCCTGCGTCCGTGCCCGTGCCTGCCTGCCCGCACGTATGCGTGCCGCCTGGTCCCCCTGGTCACTGTTGTTAGTTGCTATTGCTGCTTTATTAAAAAATTTGTGTGAAAATTTGTTTCCAATTCGTAATCATGGTAGTTATTTGGGATACGTGCGTAGCCGGTTCTCGACATCTGCGACATGCACGTATCATTAATGCATGATGACAGCACTGAACGCAGTGGAAAGCAGAAGCAAGCAGTTGAAGCAGTATAATAAATGTTTTTGATATTTTATACCGGGTTGAGATAGATATTGGCCGGACATGTTCATGGGGGGAATTCCATCCCCAGCCGAAGTCGCATGGCCCGGATAAAAAACGAGCGATATGTGTCATCATTATCGATCGTTTTTCGCGGCGTGCATGTCGTCGCTTGTCGAATAAACAGCGACGTGGTAACTCAATGTTTGGATGATGAAATTATAAAGGCATAAATTTTATGAAACGGCACAGTTTATTAGGTCTTATCTTCGCGGGGCATCGGAAACAAAGGGTCGCGGCCCGTCTTCAACAGCTTCTGAAAATAAGAATTCAACATCTTGGTGTGTGTGACTCCATTAATAGCAAAGAACATTGAAACAACTAAAAAGTCATACTCTCAATTTGAATGCAACATTTGCATTTTATGCATCGTTACTTTCGATATGTATAGGCCGCCGCCGTACGTACATGTTCTTAACGTGCCGCCAGAACTGAAGCGACTTGATCGTACGGACAATTTAATAACGGATCGATGAATGTCTATAAATGATACATACGATATAGAACGTTCATTTATTAGGCATGCCTGTGTTTATCAATAATAATAATAATAAGTGAATTGCATGCGCGCGGGCCATTTCGGGCCATCCACGTAGCAGGGAGTGCGGCGACTTTATCATCGTTCAAAATGGAGCTTCGAGGCCCTTTTCTGGCGGCCTTGCTGTTAACAGCGTGCGTGACACTTCCAAGTGAGTACGCGATTCCTGGTTCAACAGTCCGTGAAATAAATCCTGCTTCATGTACATGAAAAATAACATACATAGACATATACACATATATGTGTGTGTGTATGTGTATAGATACAGAGAGAAAATAAGTGAAAGAGAGAGAGAGAGATCAACTCCTGCTGCCAAAAATAATGATCGCGTTGTCGCGCGCAGGATCAGTTGATTAGCACAATACATAACCCTAGATAGCCCTAAACTCCTAGAATATATATGCGTATATATAATATGTGTTTACATTTATTTCATCTCGTGCGGGCATGCATCTCGCGCATTCATCTCGTGCGGTCGTTCGTTCGTTTGTCGGTTGTTGCAGGTGCGCTATCCCAAGTTGACAGCAGCGACGCCCCGCCGTCATCATCATCATCATCATCATCTTCTTCTTCTTCTTCTTCTTCTTCTTCATCTTCATCGCTGTCGTCTATTGATATAACCGTATACGTTGAGGGTAGGTAATAACTAACACATACACCGAGCCAGTTATTACTTATATTACTTATTGCTTATATTACTTATTACTTATAGCAATTTATTATTATTATGTAATTTGATGTATGTTTATTTCAACTACAGCACTGCAGCAGTAAGACGTGATGCGTGTTTATTCAAGCTGCGTGTCACGAATTGCTTGTGGGCAACATCATTCACCTGATGAGGAGTTCGCACCCTGGAACCTCGCAAGCTCTATTATTGCACCTACATGCCCTGTGTTGCTGCAAACTAACATCATCATAACTCAGGGGAGCAACTAAACATACAATATGCGACTTTTTTGCGTTCGTTCCGTATCATCCTCATTGTACTTCATATGCTTCATACAGGCATGGTGCAGGTATACGGCAGCTACAGTGCCACCGCTGACGTCGGTCTCGTTCACCACATGGGCTACGTTCCGCCCGAGTACAGCTACACTCTGGTCGAGGCCTCCATCGACAATAACGAACCTCCGAATGAGGTCCCCGTTGCATTCAGCGAGGAGCTTGCAGGTTCGCTAAGGACTGGCGACGTGGTGCAGGCGGCCCTCAAGCTCAAGCTTTCAAGCGAGCAAGCATCCGATTTGGGCCTGGGTGAGTGTACGTACACGCACGCGCGCATGCGCCTGCCAAGTACGATTCATATACAGATTCCCAAATCAAGTTCACACCAGTACGTACCTATCTAGCTAGCTGGTACTACTACTTACTGCTCGCTCGATAATTGATAGATTCCCGTCATATATCTATAGCCCGACCTACGGCAAAATATAACGTTACTTATTTTATAACGCAATACGTATTATCAGGCTTTAATGATGATGGCAGCGCTGATGGCAGCGCTGATGGCAGCGGGCGGCGGCTGCTCACCAGCGAGGCTCACGAGCAAGCTCGTCGCATGGTGCTGGACTTCCATGAGACTCGGCGCTCGCTGCAGGAGTTCATGAGCCTGACAGATATCCTGAACGCAGTTGGGAGCATCACCCTCTCCGAGCTGCCTCTGGTCGAAAACCCGGTCATCGTTGGGCAGAGCGACACGATCAAGGTCGGTGCATGTATATATGTCATCATGATGTGCGCCTGCTTGCTTGCAACACAAATACCCTCGTGCATATCTTTTTAGATACCTTACTCGTTGCATATGTTCTGGATCTGTTCACATGATAAGCGAACCAAACGGGAAGGCTTGAGCGCTCATCACAAGCAATTATAACTCCCCCCGGAGCATGCGTGCGTGTACACACACACACACACACACGTGTATATATATATATATGCGTATACAGCAACATTTTGCAACGTGTCGTGGTCGATGACATGCATGCACAAGTAAGTATCTTACCATCGATATTGTCGACTTGTAAGTGCGATCGAGCGCGTGCCAGCACAAATACATAGATGCATGCGACATGATTATCTTGACGACAAGACATATATATATATATATATATGGTTTTAGGCTTATTTTATACTTTTAGGGTATATGTATACATGTATATAAGGCATATACAGGCATATACAGGCGTATAACTCTCTCTAGATAAACTACTGGTGATATATAGATACATACACAACATATCTATACATGCATACCGCTGTTCTTAGTTCTGATTATTGTTCTATCTCATGATATGTACGAGGGCGTCCAATAATCGATTCACACACATACACATACAGGATTTGTTCATCGAAAATGGGAAGCAGCAGAACGTCAGCTCCCTGACCTTCGTGATCAAGAGCACCGTATGCGGCTTGCAGCCGAAGCTTGATGCAAATGCCGTGCGCAAGTACTGGTTCGTTAACAGCAGCGACAAGTCCCTTACGGCGACTCTGCAACAGTACCATAAGGTATGTAACGACCTATTTCGAAGAAATCACACGACTCATCATTATAACGGTTGCAACAACGAATGAAGCAGGCAGGAAAGTCGTCGTCAGAAGCTTGATTGTCACTTTGCTAGCTACGTAGATAGCCAGGGGCGGACTCTAATATTCATTGAGAGCAAGAATTAGGAGCAAGACTGCAAGACTGCAATACACAGCAACAGCAAATCACACCGACAATACATGCCTGGTCCATGCACATTATAACATTCTCTCTCTTCCTCTGTCTCTCTCTGTATATATATATACATATATATATATACTAGATATCTAAATATGTGCATGCACGTACGTCTTTTCCACGCAGTTCGGCCTAAGCAAATGGTAAAGCTGTATAAATACACTGTTTAAAGAAATATATCTAAACAAATAAATAGAAATGAATATACATATATCACGCCTAACTGCCTCACATATACGTACTCTATGTTCCCGCAGGCATGCACATATGATCAGTTAGTCTTCCAGCCTGCAAACAACCTGGTGATCGATATCGATATCCCGTGTAACGGAACCCTGTCAGGCTCCTCGCTGAAATATGACCTTGTGAACGGTTACGGAGGCGGCCGATCCGACATGATGAATGAGAAAATAGCGTTGCCAATACTCACACTGGAAGCTTTGCGGGTGAGCAAGGCACATACACATACACATACTCATACACATACACATACACGTCTGTAAGTGACCTCGTAAAGCTCGTTAGTCTCATCATTTTATATCTTTCTTTACCACGTGTGTCACTAAATCCGACTCTTTTGGGGCGGGGCCCCAGCGTGAAGCACCTTAGGGGGCCCTCTAGGATTGCCCATGCCCATGCCCATGTGTGTGTGTATGTTTGTGTGTGTGTGTGTGCGTGTGTGTGTGTGTGTTCGCACGCATGCAGGTGTGCCTGTGTATCTAAATGCCTGAACTATCACACGGTGCAGATGTATACTTATGTGCCGTCCACGCACACGCGGACAGATACATGCACATGTATGTACGCACAAGCATATATGTTTTATACGTGACCTGCACTGCCGGTCTGCACGCATATACTAATTATTGATTTAATGATATATAATACATGTATATATACATAGATATATATATGACGGGTATGCTCTAACTAACTAACTGCTGACTCATATGCATGAAGGAAACAGACAACCAACCCGGGTAGCCCACCGACCTTTTACTTGCACCACCCACAGACCACGAACCCCACGCTCGCCGCGAAATTTAATGAATATCGCCGCCAAATCTACATCTTCCCGTTCGGCTGGAGGAATTCTGTTCAATTCAATGGCGTGGTGCGTACTTAACGTTCTATCTGTGGGCACATATTGAACTCATTCTCATATTCATGCATGCACTATTTGATTTATGTCATTACTTTCCTAATCCAGAAAGCATTGCAAATCCCTCGTTCACGCGCGCATATTATATATATATATAATATCGTACGTAGGGTACTACGATTTATAGTGTTATATATGTAAAAACATAGATATCTGCAGCAGGGTATTAATAATAGTGGTCATTGTGCGCTACTGCTGCCTATCTAAACCACACATATAAAATATATTCGTGCCCGTCCCTGATGAATGCTGCCAACTTCAGGCTGCGCTTATTAGCTCTGACAGGTCATCTAGTCAGACCTAATAGTAGGCTTGATCAGGTTTAATTAGCCCTTAATAAGCCATCCAGTAGTTGGCAGGGCTCGTTAATATCTAAGAAATACAATTGCATACAGATCTTGTGTTTTGTATGATGTGGGAGCTGGTTCGCCAGCAGGCTACTTCACGCATGCATCCACCAGGCGACCGTATGTGTCGGCCATTCATGTGGGTGGCTATCTAGATACGTATCCCTGCATGCAACTTGGCAGCAGCAGCCCACGCACATCTGGAAGATGAATCGGTCTCATGCATCTTCAAGGAATTAGCCATGCTTGCTTGCTTGCGTGCCGTCATCATCAGCTGGAAGTCTGGCCGCTATATATACACAACACACACATAAAATCAATAATGCCCGATTCATTTCTGTTCGTCCCTTCGTTCTTTCCCCTTGCCTACCATCTGCAATCTCATACACAGAGTTCACAGGGTTGCACTCCAACAGGGCCTCCATGCCTTGCAATCATTAATAGCGCAGTTTACGGACTCTCTTCGGAGCGACTCCCGGTGTCAGTCGTCTTCCACGAGCTCGGTACGTACAAATGCATGGTTAGTGGCTTCAATATGTTAAAATTAGACATATGCTGTGTATTTAGGATCAACAGAGTCATAGATTGATAAAAACGTAAAAACTTAGATAGATAGATAGATAGATAGATAGATAGATAGATAGATAGATAGATAGATAGATAGATAGATAGATAGATAGATAGATAGATAGATAGATAGATAGATAGTGGAAGCAAACATATATCCAGCAGGCTGTTTTCCTATAACGAAATGGTAGTGCTATCCTTGCCCCAACCATATTGTGGCGGCTGTTCCTATGAATCAATATAGTAAGCAAGGTCCGTGCCACGTGCAGATCTATCATGCGTATGGCTAAATATCGTACACAGCATTGCTGGATAGAAGTTATGTATAGCCGGATCGATGCTGGAGGCAGGCAGCAGAAAACATAATTGCGCGAAAATAGCTAGTCAAGTAAGAGCAGCAGCGAATTAATATGATCTCATCCTTTGTTTTGAGACGATCAATCGTTCGACGAATCAAGTACTACTGATTTCCCCTGTATACAATTGTTGTTTGCTAGGTCACAATATTGGCCTGCCTCACGCCGTTGGATTCCCGTGCCCTATCGGCAAATGCGAACCTGGGGAGTTTGGTGACGTGAGCGACATCATGGGCTATGGATCTCCTAGCGATTTGAACAAGACAGTGTTGTGCTTAAATGCGGCGTTGGTGAGTTTATTCGTTATTAGTTTGGTTACTTACTTTGCAACATGAATTGCCCAGTCAGCTACAAGAAATAAAAATAATATAATAATATAATAACAAATAAATAAAGTAACAATAAGCAATATATAATAATAACGAAATGGCACGTAGGGACTTTGCAGCATTATTCATACGTGTCAAGCTAGCAAGCATGGCAAGCAACATGCCATATATGTATCGTTTGATCTAGTGCTGTCAGGCTAGATACGCACTTACTATTTATAGAGAAAGTCAACCTTAAACTACCACTCTCATAGCAACGGCCGTACGTCCTAATTATATATGCGAACAAACCATCCGACTGAAGCTGCTTTCACCACGAAACCGTACATACAACGAATATTGCCAACTCCTTGTATATGCCTTATGTCGCGTAACGAACGTCGGGTATAAAAACGTGTACGCAACCGGTGGCGGAGAATTTGTTTGTGCGCATGTCATTGACCACCTCATGATGTACCCATCAGTCGTACAAGGCCGGCTGGGCTGCTCCCATCCAAGGAGGTCACCTCAGCCTGGGTGCCAATCTGAAGCCAGGCATGCCTCAGGACTTCGTGCTGCCTTCTATGTCTCTGAACAAGGAGAACATGTTGCGCATTATCACGGACGCCACGAATCCGTCTATCATCACGACCACAACAAACAGCATACAGGTTTCCCAGCAGCGTGCCATATTCGTCTCCTACAGGTGCGTCATCTCGTAATCATGGTGGATATATCAAGTGATGTTTCTGTATGTATATATTCCTGTACGTAATTTATGTTTTATGTACGGTGAGTAAGGAAATAAAGTCATGCACGTGTATGTGTGTAGGATATGGGGGTTCGGCTTCACCCGTGGCCACTACCAGGCAGTCCCTACCTTCCCCTGTATTTCGGGGCACCCTCATCCGTTTACCCATGCATGATGACTTGTCCAAAATCAATGAGTTTCCCGAGTTCAGCATTCGCCATCAGCAGCCAGTGGAATCTGCCGAACGAACGGCGGCCTCCCTTCCACTACTCCTGGTTAGCTAGCAGGTCACTATAACCTGGGTCCTCACCGTCTATCAACATCGGGAACACATCAACTGGCAGTCGGGGGATATTTATCCCGTTCCAAGTCGGGGTCACTCCTGTCGTGTTCATATCGGTTAATCTATATACGTATGTATGTATTTGGCAGGCCCACATGCACGCACGAGTGTTGTATGTATCATGCTCTGAGCAAAAGCTCGAGAGTTTATAACAGCAGGATTAGATATTCTCATCATCATGATACTGCAACGAACGAGCTCAATGGGATTGATCAGTATTGCGCATTTTTAACAATGCAGACGCACACGCACGTTTCTTGCTTGCCGTACTGCAACTGCGTGGATCTCCCTGTAGTATCTTGAAGTTTATATCTAGTAGTATCCGAGATGACCGTGACTGCCTGGACATCTGCCAAAACAGAAAAGGCCCGCCCGATCGGCAGATGTCTAGGGAGACACGGTCATCCCGGATACTAATACAAATATATATATATATGATATACCACATGCCATACATGTCTCCTGCTTATTGGCGCCCTATTCTGTTTGCGGCGTGTGGCGGTGTACGGCACGCATGCACACATTGCACTCATATACTTATGTATATCTAGCTCGTCGATAACAAGATATAATTATGCGGAGTAATGTTCTTGTAGCAAGAATGTCACGTTACATTGTATATATATATATGTGTGTGTGTGTGTGTGTACGCATTTGGGTGCGTTGATCGATGCTTGCCACGCATCTTGCAGGGTCAGTGGAGTGACGCCAGCCTCCTTCGATTCGGGTCTGGGACGCGCCGGCAATTCGTATTTCGACCTGGATGGATACGTCTGGTAAGTTCTGACCTCTGTCGTATCCTGGGGTATCTGACGCTCATATCCAGGATGATCAGGACTGGACTGGACGTTTTCAATCGGGCCTAAACTGTTTGACGGATATTTACACTGAGATACAACAACGTCCGAGAGAGATACGATGTCATAGCATGCCAATGTACGACAGGTCCATTGCAGTTTGTAAGAATGGTTAATGACATGAAAATGCCGTCCGCGTGCCGCTAGCAGCTACGGAGCGACATATGTATAGATAGCATGCACGGTACATTCATATATCACCGCGTGTAGCTAGGTAGCTAGGTATACCTAGCTATGTTATATGTCATACATACATATACGAATACTCCAAATACATGCAGCTAGCTAGTTTAATACGTTATGTATTAAACTAGATAAATATTACATGTATTTGGAAAATTTAGCCCATCCGGTAGTGGTCAAGATTGATACAACATGCATGATCAGCAACCGATCGGAGTTTGGACCTACTGCCTGCTCAGGTTTATCCTGACACGAATCTACATCAGCATCAGACAAAACAGTCATTCTATCCAGATATGCACTAGCGTGTACAGCTTCACCAAATCCTCTCGCCTGTTTTCGTTGCTGCTAAGTAAGCACGGCTTCATCGATCAAGGCATATGTAATATATATGTAGAATATATCTCAATGCATATTGAAGGGATGGTGCAGGTACACCCCCCCCCTTTATTTAGCTGCTCTATGCATACATTGCATGAAGTCATCCATCAGGTTGCCCATCTGTCCGTTTGGGCACGCAGGGTGCACGAATTCAATGAGACAGCCAACGGGCAGCCCACCGCCACACCTTCACTTGTGCTCGCTAAGCTTGATACCAGCAGGGCGATGAATAGCTTCACGCAGCAGCTGCCGACTAGCTTGGGTAGCATCACCATCAAGGTGAAGAGCAAGACGGCGGAGGCTGCTAGGGTTACCGTGTGCCGCGCCATTCGTGTGAACGAGACGGGTCCAAACGCCTGCTCCGATGGATTGGATAACGACTGGTAAGCTGTGTGCACAGGGTGAAATGATATTCATATATGCATGGATACACGCACACACGAATATATATAGTATAAATATGCTTTATATAATACATACTATACATACATCTATCTACATCTATATTTGTATCGCATTTAGATATAGATATAGATTAAGGTGTTAACCATTATTATGATGGTTACGCCGCCCATAGGCTGGCGTGTATTATAGGGAAACCCCGAGGTTAACTCCATTGGGCACGCATACCCCGTTATTGGGGTCGCTAGGGTTCACTGGGTTATTTCGCAGATTCTCTTGCTCTCTGTGGCCCCTATCCATGTGCCAGCCCCAATTGGACCACTTACTGGCCTTTAGGTGGGTTTCTAAGCCATCCCGCCGCACCTAATGGCCCCCTTTAGGGGCCATGGGTTCACACTTCCCGGGCGGAGCATTCCATCGCTGATGAGTCCTGCCAGTGAGGGCCGACAGGCAGGGACACGACTGAAGAGCGTGCTTCCCCTGCTGCTGATGTTCTCACTTGGCCCCTGCAGATCTAGATGATTACTTAGTTACTACACATCTGTGCATGGCTGGACGTACGTGCAAACACGAATAGATTGCACCAGTATCCTTGGGACATCTAAGTGATAGATCACTCGACGTTTAGGAATGTAGACACAGCACGGTGGTCAACAGATAGACCGCTTTACCAGAGCGGTGAGAATCTAATTACTATTCACGCTCTAATCAACGATGTATGGCTATGGGGAATCAATTAATACGTACGCATGCTAGCATACATACCATACCTGTATAAAACCGCAACCTTCCTGCCTGTAAATCCACGAATTCCTTCGTTGCTGTAGCGACGGCCTGGTGGATAACGAAGATCCCGACTGCAACCCTTCGCTGAGGCCACCGCCCCCGGCTACTTCGCCTTCACCAAAGCCCCCGGCGCCTGGCCCAACCCCTAAGGCGCAGCCTTCCTCGCCACGGAAGGCAACCACCAAGAAGAAGAGACCCCCTCCTCCCCCCAAGCACACCAAAAAGCCACCGTCAAAGAAGGCCCGGGGCTGAAACAAGCAATGATGATGAAGACGAGGCTCACGTGCTCATCACGAACCAGTTGCCGGCAGGTAGCAACAGTCATCCGATGCATGCATGCGTCTGTGCATGAGCCGGTCGGCCGGGGAACGAGCGACAATGGCATGCACTACTAGTTCTTCATTGGATGTATGCATCGTGCGGGGGACAGATAGAAGCATGCATGTTTATCGTGACAGTTGCCACATGTATACGTTGATGAGCGAGATGTGGCGTATGTATTGGACGTGGCGCGTGCATTCAGTTTCATCATCAGCTTACAACTCGGTCGTCGTCTGGGGCGTCCACGTTTGGGCGTTTAATTGCCTCCTCACGTCTTTCTCGTGTCAGTGGAAACCGGTCTATCTATCTGGTTTATCTATCTGTAAATAAAATGAACCCCGGGCGATTATAAAATTGGGCGGGGCCACCCCAGCAGCAGCCCAGCGTGATGAAGTTTAACGCATCATCCATCCGGAGGGCGGGCCCCGCCTCGCTGCTTACCCCTGGACAGGATTGTGGCCCTTACTTGTCTGCCGTATGCACGCATGTATGCATTTATGTATATATGAAAGTTTGTTACACTGTGGGCGACTTGCCCTGAGTGAGGGGACAAGCACCGGGGGCCCTGACCGCGCCGAACCACAGCGCAGGGGGGAACACACGGCTTAGCCTGTCTGTTCTGCCGTGCACTCCTTCACTCGCTCAGCCAGAAAGGGCACACAGACAACACGAGCCGTAAGCCTGGCTACTCAAAGAAGCAGAGCCTTAGACGACCAGACCAGCTCCCAGTCGGAGAGGGAAAGAGAGCAAACCGTACTTCCCTAGAAGCAAGAAAACCCCGCCTCCTCCACCTCCACTGCCTCCCAAGCAAAAAGCCTGGTCCTCCCTCCCAGGGACACTCTAACGTAAGGGGGCAACTCGGGCCCTCCCAAGCTGACCAGCAGAAAAGCTAGACGCCTCCTTAAATGCATGTATGTATATATGTAGGACGAACGTATCTACATACATATGTAACGATCAAATAAGCATGAATGAATTATTTAAAGCGCACCTTTGATGTTGACGTGGTTGCTGTTCCTTGTAAATACTATATATATGTATATATAGCCTTTGTAAGTTCTGTGTTGTCCTCAGCACGTTATCGTAATAAAAAAACACTGCGAGCCAGGGGGTAGAAGGAGCGATGCTCCACTTCTGGCTCTCAAACCTCTCTCCCTATATATGCCGCCCCGCTAATTGGCTTGGCAACTGCATTTAAAATTCCGGAGCGACCCAGCGACCCCAGTCTGCGACAATCAAACACTTCTACAGGACATGTTAATTGCTATGTTGTTTCCAGTTGGATCAGTGGCCGGCCGTGACACGTTCTGCTTATAGCCTGTTGACTCTCGACTGTGGTGTATGTAGATTATTAGTACCTTGCAAATGGGAGCGAGGGAGGAAGGGCTCGCTCACCAAGAGCGAGCGGGAGTTGGCTCAAATGATCGCGCGTATAGCAGAACAGATGGGACGAGCGCGGATTAACTAGCGTATTCCCAAGTAGAGCTCCAATAACACGATTGTTGCTAAAACGGATCGCTACAAATCCCAACTAATACAACATTGATACAACTGTGTCATAAAAATCGAATAGTCATATACGGGTGATAAATCACTCCTAAAGTAAAGAAAAAGTACGAGTTGCTTACCGTGTAGCAGTCATCTTAACGATGCTAGAGTTTTTCTGTGGAAGCGTCGACTTTGTCGGCTTAGAAATGGCTTGCAAGTCTGACAATGCAGCAAACTGGTGCATCTAATGGAAACCGATGACAGCAGAGTCTTGAACTCCGAACAACTGGTAATGTAATACTTCGTTGTCTGGCCAAAGCACTCCACCACGGTGACTTTAATATTGCTTCACCTGCCAAGATGTACGGCAATCTGCTTTTGCGTATCGCAAGCTTTTTAAGTACCATGCTTATCGAATAATTACCGACGAAACGTTTTAAACTAAACATATGTAGTGTACAAGGCAAGCGATAAAAATGACGAAATCAAGCACAAAAAGACTACGAAATACGACGTTTGACAAACTATCCATAGCGGAATGAGCCATCAGCTTACAGAGCACAGCGTATCCATGATAAGCCACCCTGTGTGAATACATAGCACAGGCGGCGATCC
This sequence comes from Volvox africanus, assembly GCA_030268105.1. Classification (NCBI taxonomy): domain Eukaryota; kingdom Viridiplantae; phylum Chlorophyta; class Chlorophyceae; order Chlamydomonadales; family Volvocaceae; genus Volvox; species Volvox africanus. The sequence continues at coordinate 3,673,845 of BSDZ01000004.1, read as the reverse complement.
ACATTGATTGTGTACACACGCGTCGCTGCATCTATCCGAGAATTCTTCTCTTGCATCACGTGCATGTGCACATACACGCATACATGCATCACGTGCATAACTTGCATTATTGATTGCGTGAACCCCCACTTATGCCACGGGTCAAGGTCGCTCGTGCCCAGGCTTGGCATGCCTTGGCATGTTCACTCAACCGGCACAACATCTACCTCCTGTGCATTCGGGGACAGATTTTTCCAGGCGCTCAGGTCGTCAGCTATCTCAGCCGACCCCGAGGTTATTTCGGTCAGATCGAATTCGACAGCGACGGTCATGACTTCCTCAAGGATCGCTGCGCCGGCGTTGTATTTGCCAAACCAGACGATCACCTTCTCGACTGGAGTTGCGATTACTGCACCGTTCTTCTGAACGTGATCACCCAACCAGAAAGGTGCCCCTGGACTGCTCGCGGATGCTCCTGGGGCAGGCGTCTTGAGAACCGGGTGGAAAACCCGCCTGTAACCCATGCCGTTGCAGAAGAAGAATCTATTACTGTTTGGCCTGGGGGGTTTGTTTGGGTTCTCAATCATGGTGCCATAAGCCGTCACGTCGTAGATGTGGCCAGCGGCCATTTGAATATCATTGCCTTGAGTTGTGTATTTCGAAAAACGGTCATAAATCTTATCAGTCGTGAAGCTTCCAGTGTAGTTGTGTTTCCACGTAAGCTCTACCGTCTGGGCAAGCTCGCTCGGCGTCAGTACGTGCCAAGCGGTCCTGTAAGTAGGCCTTTCCACCGTCCCGACTGCCTTGCCGACAACGAGGTTCAGCTTTTCTTCATAAAGGTACTTGCGAACGGCGTCGCTCAGCACAAGCTTTATCCTGTAGGACGACATGTCGACCTGGAACAGCAGGAAATATTGTCACAGTCAATGCTTAGTCAGCTAAAATGACACTAAAATGACACCAGCGCTGTTGCACGTGCGACAGTCCTGTATGTACTCTTACCTAATCTTCATCCTGCATCGTCGTGGGCATACTATGACTCGCACATCAACAAGGGCACCAACAGGCAGGTACGACCCACGCACCTTGTAATTGCCGACGCGATGTTGGCTCTATAAAACAGCGGCGATATCGTGCGCACAGCAGGGCTTTCGATTGTGCCTTTTGTTTATTCGAGGGTCACAGTATGTATTTATATCGATATTGTTTCGGGAGTCAGCGTTATAGAATTTTTTTATTTTGTATTTATAATCAAGTGACAAATGTTCTGGCAGCAAAATTATACATGTCAACACGTGCGAAACCCAACAAATACAGGCTTGACCCCTTCTCGACTCCTTCTGGAACCGTTCGTTTCTCAACTTGTTCTGACTGACGGGTAGAACCTAGCTATGCGGTTGTAGGTTAAATGGATCCATGATAAGAGGTGAAGTTTACAAAGACTTAAACCATAATAAATTCTCTGATTTCTACTCCAGTACCAGGCCATTTTAATCATTCTTCGCCTGGCGTACATGTGCCCGCGCTTGCCCGTGATTTCGGGCAGGTCGACACCGTTCTGCTGCTCCCTAGCTTCTCAGCAATGCTCAAAAGTATCATCCCCCTCACAAAAAAAACAACTTGAAAACTGTTTGCCATGTCAATCGTTATTAGCCCCGCGTGCGTGCATATGCGCTTGCCCGTGATGTTGCCTGCCCGTGATGCCCGACATATGGAAAGCTTTCCGCTTTCCACTATGGATTTGCCTGCTGCTGAAAACTCATTATTTAACTGCCTATCATGTGATGCTTGAGTTTTGTGTATGGCTCCTTTTTATTTAATGCGCGCCTGTAATTGAGGCGGAGGCTGATAGCGCTGGGCTCATAGCTGATATGGGAAGCTATTTCTGTTTGTTAGCAGGAACATATCTTTGAGCAGCGCTGAGCGAGAGCTAGAGCAAGGGAGCACAACACAAATCATCTATAACGAGCAGCTGCGGAAGCCTTATTTCAGTACGTCAGATAACACGGGCAAGCGCATATGCACGCACGCAGGACTAATTATAATTAAGATGTCAAAAAGCTTTTAAATTGACGTTTTTGTGATGGCGCTTTTACTTTTGAGCATTGGTGAGAAGCTAGGGAGCAGTAAGGAAACCTGCAAAATCACGGGCAAGCGCGGGCACATGCCCCAAATCAGAGAATTTCTTATGGTTTAAGTCTTTGTAAACGTAATCTCTTACAATTTATCCATTTACCTTAAAACTGCATAGCTAGGTTCTACCCGCCTGTCAGAGTCAGAAGAAGTTGAGAAACGAACGGGTCAGTCAGAGTCAGAAGGTGTCGAGAAGGGGTCAAGCCTGTATTTGTTGGGTTTCGCACGTGTTGACATCTTGCTGCCAGAACATTCGTCACTTGAGTATAAATACAAACATTGACTCCCGAAACAATATCGATATAAATACATACTGTGACCCTCGAATAAACAAAAGGCACAATCGCAAGCCCTACTGTGCGCACGACATCGCCGCTGTTTTATAGAGCCAACATCGCGTCGGCAATTACAAGGTGCGTGGGGTCGTACCTGCCTCTTGGTGCCCTTGTTGATGTGCGAGTCATAGTATGCCCACGACGATGCAGGATATGCCTTGTCGCGAATGAAGATTAGATAAGAGTACATACAGGACTGTCGCACGTGCAACAGCGCTGGTGCATAATGAGTGTCATTTTAGCTGACTAAGCATTGACTGTGACAATATTTCCTGCTGTTCCAGGTCGACATGTCGTCCTACAGGATAAAGCTTGTGCTGAGCGACGCCGTTCGCAAGTACCTTTATGAAGAAAAGCTGAACCTCGTTGTCGGCAAGGCAGTCGGGACGGTGGAAAGGCCTACTTACAGGACCGCTTGGCACGTATTGACGCCGAGCGAGCTTGCCCAGACGGTAGAGCTTTCGTGGACAGTCAACTACACTGGAAGCTTCACGACTGAGAAGATTTATGACCGTTTTTCGAAATACACAACTCAAGGCAATGATATTCAAATGGTCGCTGGCCACATCTACGACGTGACGGATAGTGGCACCATGATCGAGAACCCAAACAAACCCCCCAGGCCAAACAGTAGTAGCTTCTTCTTCTGCAACGGCATGGGTTACGGGCGGGTTTTCCGCCCGGTTCTCAAGACGCCTGCCCCAGGAGCATCCGCGAGCAGTCCAGGGGCACCTTTCTGGTTGGGTGATCACGTTCAGAGGAACGGTGCAGTAATTGCAACTCCAGTCGAGAAGGTGATCGTCTGGTTTGGCAAATACAACGCCGGCGCAGCGATCCTTGAGGAAGTCATGACCGTCGCTGTCGAATTCGATCTGACCGAAATAACCTCGGGGTCGGCTGAGATAGCTGACGACCTGAGCGCCTGGAAAAACCTGTCCCCGAATGCACAGGAGGTAGATGTTGTGCCGGTTGAGTGAACATGCCAAGGCATTCCAAGCCTGGGCACGAGCGACCTTGACCCGCGGCATAAGTGGGGGTTCACGCAATCAATAATGCAAGTTATGCACGTGATGCATGTATGCGTGTATGTGCACATGCACGTGATGCAAGAGAAGAATTCTCGGATAGATGCAGCGACGCGTGTGTACACAATCAATGTGGATCGCCGCCTGTGCTATGTATCCACACACGATGGCTTATCATGGATACGCTGTGCTCTGTAAGTTGATGGTTCATTCCGCTATGGATAGTTTGTCAAGCGTCGTATTTGTAGGCTCCCAGTAAGCGAATGAATGGTCCGGGCAACCGTGCGTGAGCGAGCCTGTTTGCAAATTAATGATTTCACCTACCAACGGCAGGGAGCATTTCGCGATAAATCGCGAAAAATGTCCTTACATGTAAAAGCCGTACATTGTCCTCTATTGGAAGACCTTGCGAGCATGGCGAATTATGCTGAATTGATAGATGAAGGACAATAAAGCGAGGAAGCCATCAAATACATTCACATAGCTAGCTACCATGATTCGAGCGCATGCAAATTGGGTGTTGATCAATTGCAATTGGGTTTTAGGGTTTTAGGATTCGATCAATTGACCAATTCAAATTGGCCAATGCAAATTCCAATCCTAGCTATACAGCGAGTTACAAATTCAGTGGATTTGCAAACAGAGATTTCGTTTACGCAGACGTAAAACATTTGAAATCATCTGATTTCAAGGTAAATTCCAAACAATGCTCGCTGAACAGGCCTGCAGCTGCTCGGTTGTTGTGCGTGATAGCTACGAAGGATATGCCCCCTGTTAGAAAGGAAAGCGCCCCGCCCTATCTAGCGAGCGGTGCATGCGGTACTTATTCTTTTTTTCCGCTCATTCTCTTTATACATGTATCGCCCATGTCATCACCCTGCGCCATATCGTTTTATAAGTATACACACACATATCTATCTATCTATATATATATGTATGTATTTTTCCTTTGCTTGGATGGACTACTTCTACTGCTGGCAAATTGATTTGGAGAATGATGAATATGCCGCATTCAGTGTATATTAGCAAATAGGCTCGCTCACGCACGGTTGCCCGGACCATTCATTCGCTTACTGGGAGCCTACGAATACGACGCTTGACAAACTATCCATAGCGGAATGAGCCATCAGCTTACAGAGCACAGCGTATCCATGATAAGCCATCGTGTGTGGATACATAGCACAGGCGGCGGTCCACATTGATTGTGTACACACGCGTCGCTGCATCTATCCGAGAATTCTTCTCTTGCATCACGTGCATGTGCACATACACGCATACATGCATCACGTGCATAACTTGCATTATTGGTTGCGTGAACCCCCACTTATGCCGCGGGTCAAGGTCGCTCGTGCCCAGGCTTGGCATGCCTTGGCATGTTCACTCAACCGGCACCGTGCATACGATTTGTTGTGTGTTGTGACAACATCTACCTCATGTGCATTCGGGGATATCATACAAGGATGTGCGCAAAGTGTTTCCTCTACAGGTATGACCAGCTTAAATGGAAGAAGACCGGAATAGTAAGAATAGCTTATGTGGAAGAGGACCTGACAGGGATGCCCAGCTTGGCTGGAAGAGGGACCTGATGAGAGGTCGCCTGATGAGTTCCCAGCAGGACTGAGCCTGGCTGGAAGAGGGCTGCCCAATGAATAAGTGTGACATGTGTTTGGGAGTCGATGGTAGAATGCTTTCAATGATACTTGGGTAGCTATCCTGGTTATCCCCTGATGTAATGAGGGATGGAAGGCTGCAACTGTCTGCACGTTTTTTCGATTGCTGTGCTTGAGTTGCACGAGGTTGCCTCATTTGGGGGTAACGTCAAGTCATAGTCAATGGCCGTTTGTGTTTACGGGATTCACTTTTCTGATATCCATGGACATTTGGCAACAAGTTAAGATATTCAGACCGATGATTCTGTGCTGGGCACGGCATGGTCTGGGGTTGAGGTTCGATTACTATGTTGTATTGGGATAGATTTCCTACGGGCAGTAGCCCAAGGTCTGGAAGCCCAGGTTTAGGATTCTATCCGATGAGGTTTGAGTCCTCATGTATACGGCAACACCGTCGAGCAGGTATTGCTCACGGGGACATGATCAGCACATGTTCAAATGTGTGGAAAAGACAGTTTCTCCCAACAAACTTGGTTGCGCACTGCACGCAGTATGTCTGATTGTTTGGGGTGGGGTGTCAAGTCCTCCGAAGGCTGTGGCAGTACGGCGGTTTCTGTTGTTCACTAGAGCACCGAAGAGTGATGTGCTAGTGCAGGCCGTGGCAGTACGGCAGCTTGTGGTAACTGCTGCAACATCATTGGGTGTTTTACTAGTGACGGCCGTAACAGTACAGCAGTTTGAGGCAACAACTAGAGCGTGTCTAAATGCCTTAGTTTCCTGCGAGGAAGGGCGGCTGTGTCCCGTGTTCCTAAGCACCCCCAAGTTTGGGGATGGTGGCTGAGTTCTGTGTATCTGCATGCCCCAGAGGTGGGGGTATGGCGGCTGAGTAGCAACAAGCGGTGTCACCATGAGGGTGTACACATTTTATCGAATCTTGTGTTTGGGAATCATAAGGGCGCCCTTGGCCAATCAAGATGATGGTAAGGACCCAGTCAGATGTGTTTGGAGCCCTATTTCATACCGGTGGTAAACCGCTCGAGTGCGTTCATGGTATGTCAGTTTTGGGCAGTGTGGACTATTGCAGAACAGCGATGCAGGTGCATGGACTAGTATTGGCGTGCTTTCGTCACCAGGGGGCGGTGGAGTCATTCCACTGGCTCTGAATCTCAACGTGCAATTCTCTGATGAGTGAGCTTGCTTGTTGAAGACCTTTGTCATTTATCAGTAAGAGAATCTCTAGGGATGAGGTGATCATGGCTCAGCTCAGTGATGAGATGTGGGGGTTAGTGAAGCTACCTACCCCCATGTGACTAATACTCTGTCAGTGGAGTATCATCAATTGGCGGCATTTTTGATTCCCCTAAGGGTAATATTTATGGTTACAGGCTGCGAGCAGAAGGCATGGGTTAGGGGTCAAATGCTATAGAGATTCGGATGGATTCCCAGGGGGCGATGAGCATGGGGAACAACTATGATAACGTCGTTTCATTCCAAGCACATCGACGTGCAGCATCACCTAGTACGGGGGTGAGTGTCTAGGAAGGAAGCTGCACTGTCTCACTGTTCGACGGATGATATGGTGGCAGATGTGCTGATTAAGGCACTTGGGGAGATCAAATTTAGGAAGTGCATTATGGCAATGGGGTTGGCTGAGTAAGCATTCGGGTTTGGTTGGGGCGAGCTCGTTTGGCTGAGTTCTTGGTTTTCAGAAGACTTTCTGATTAGTGTTCTTTTCTGATTTGTTCCTAGGAACCTCTCGAGGGGGCGTGTTATGAAATGGTGTATCAGTTGGGATCTATAGCGATCCGTTCTAGCAACAATCATTCTGTTGTAGCTGTACTCGGCAGAACGCTCATACAATTTGTAGTGTTATACGTGAGAGTATTTGTGCCAACTCTGGAGCGAGTATCTTGGCCTTTCTTTATGAAGAAAAGCTGAACCTCGTTGTCGGCAAGGCAGTCGGGACGGTGGAAAGGCCCACTTACAGGACCGCTTGGCACGTATTGACGCCGAGCGAGCTTGCCCAGATGGTAGAGCTTTCGTGGACAGTCAACTACACTAGAAGCTTCACGACTGAGAAGATTTATGACCGTTTTTCGAAATACACAACTCAAGGCAATGATATTCAAATGGCCGCTGGCCACATCTACGACGTGACGGCCAGTGGCACCATGATCGAGAACCCAAACAAACCCCCCAGGCCAAACAGTAGTAGCTTCTTCTTCTGCAACGGCATGGGTTACGGGCGGGTTTTCCATCCGGTTCTACGATCCCATCATAGAGTTTTGAATAATGTAACATAAAAGCGTCCAATAACAACAAGGCGAGCTGCTGAAATTTGAAAATGGTAAGTCAGCGAAAGATGAGGCGAAAGACCGCAATCTGCCGCGTTCTGTTATGCCTAACACTCTGCAAGCTGATAACAGCGTTCTGTGACAGCCTGGCTCCGGAAGCGGTGGAACCCGTGGTTTCCTGTCACCCCCCCTCGTCAATCGACGAACGGGATCGTACGTGCAGGAACGTGCCACATAAGGGACGCGCTTACCGGAGGGGACACGAAAAGAACGCAGCAAACAATCGAATTTCAACAGCAGCGATAAGTCCCGAGCGGATGCTGCCAATTATTCAAATCGGGGAAGCCCAGGCTTCACCATCAACTGAGACCAAGCAAAAGGCCGTAAATGCGTATTCCTACTTCTCAGAGCCAGCTCGTGAAGACCAGGCTATGGGTCTGAAGGGAGACCATCGAGCACAGGACCTCAGCCAGAGCAACTCTTGCCCAGCAGATGACGACTTCTGTGAAAAAGCATTCCACAGACATGATAATTCTCTAAGATACGTTAAGAACCTGTGGAAGGACGCCTGAAACAGACCACTCTTCTCGAGGAGCAGCTTCTGATTGTATACACCTAACAGAAAAATACACCATTGCAATCACAAATTGCAACACTAGAACGACCTCTGGAAAATGCCGCAACCGCGAAGGCAAGGAAGTGGAAGACCCAAGAAAATTGCGAGCGAACGACCTGGTAACCAACAAAGCCCACGATAAGCCACGAATAAGGTTATGGGGACATCTAAGAAGATCCGTTAAACAACCACCCGACATCAAGGTCACAGCCCAAGGAGGTGTGGACGTTGCTGGGCGAATGCTGGACAACCTTGGCCGTACAGTGAATGCCCCACAACTGCACTACACACACCAGAACTCGCCACCTTCGACTGCAGGGACGATGCTTGGATCGGCTAGCCCATGGATCGCATCACGCGGCAGCCAGAAAGCCTTTCTGCCTTATCTTATGCGGGGAAGAAGCACACCGGGATGCACCTACCAGGGGATGTAATGCGCACAGGTGGGCACCTAATACCCCATACCATCAAAGCGCTGCTGCACGATCTCGAAATTACGATCCTCATTGGGTACAGTATCATTGCCGGCCTTGGGGTAACGTATGCACTCTACAAAGTCAACAGAGCAGCAAGACAGTGGAATCTGAGCAAAGGGAGATCCCTGCAACAGACAGGCAACGCGATCCTACTTGCGGCTATGCTGTCAGCACCCCTCGCCTGTGCGGTAGCACTGAGACCACTGGATTTAGCCATCTGTTTAACGTTACTAACAGTTGGACTGATTTGGGTTTTATGACACTTCACTTAACGAATAGCAGCCAGCACTGTACCCGTAGCAATAGACCTCGCTCTCGCCTGCGCAATCTATGCTGCTGAAACAATCAAGTGGGCAGGTCAGCACCCATTGGCGACTAGGCAGATAATGGTGTCAGCAGCCGCACTGGTCACACTATGTGTACAGCTGGCCACAGCAGCCCCAACGGTCCCCATTCTGTCGATCAGTATCCCCGCAATTGGTAAAGGCCTGAAGTACACACCAGGGCTAAAGGGACATGCAAGCTGGCTGATACACATCTGTCTGATAGTTGGCTTGGCGATACCGTAGAACACGATGTTTGGTACCACAATAACCCTCATCGTTACACTGATAACGATTGCCAGTTGGGATAGAGACTCCACTCCAGGGACAGAGGGACACCCTGAAGGAATGGAAAGCACCCAATGTGCGGGCCCACAAGATGAAACCACGCGAACCGATCGACCCCATCCCCTTACCAACACACGAGCGTGGCCGCTAACAGGGTCTGGGGCCCCATCAAAACAAGTCACATGGCCGATAATGACAAACCCGCACAACCCCAGATGACACCCTTTACCACGAGCAACAGCAGAAAGAGCTCTGCATGATCCACGCCATAAACAACCTACTAGGGGGACCGTACATCAACCCACAGCACGTACTGCAATACTGTCGTACAATGCTGCAACACATGGCTGACCGGGAACTCCACAATGCAGCCGCCATATGGCAACTAACCCACAACCAAAACACAGGCAACTTCACAATGCTGGCAATCAATCCATACCTACGCTACAACGTGCCAGTGTGAACTGCACAGCAAAGAAATGACTCCGCACACCCGCATGTTGCCTCCATAGAGAGTGGACAGGAAATAAAACCCAATGTGACGTTAAGCAGCGTACTACACCAACTGCCAGAACACGCATGCAACTGGGGCTTCCTCGTACACCTCCTAGGTCATGCAATAGCAGTACGAAAACACAAGGACCTGTGGTACATCCACGACTCTCTGCAACCGCAACCTGTGGAACTCGGTGATGAAAACGCCACGTGGCCACGTGAACCTGGTGCAATATACACCCTAAATCTTCGGCACCACACAGAACCCACGGCAACGCATGTGGACCTGCGAGACATAATACCCCCGGACACATGGATGCGCACAGCTCACACCGAGTATACGGAGATCCAAACAACCAACGGAACCACATGCACAGCAACGAGACTGCCACAAGGCCAAAAGCAGCAGAAGATCAAACACCCACGTGCAACACAACTAGCCCGCCAAACGGGGAGAACATTAACCAAGCCACCAGGAACACGCACACGACCGCAGCCAACTGCACAGGACAACGACCCATCCACCAGCACCCAACCCGACAGCCGTGCCTCTCCCATCCCTCTTAGAGAGAGCCCCGCGTGAATGCCCCCGCCAAGAGTGACATCCCGGGCACACTCCCCCGCATATCCAACCCACGGACGCGCAATGCAACAGACCCAAATCGCTGATGACCACTGACCATCTCCGCCGGCGGGCTAACAAACGCACCAATCCAGCCGGGGCTGAACACCCCGGGGAAACGACACACACAACAAGGGAAAGTGGGAACGTCAGTGAACCCAGTGCCCAGCGCCCAAGACTGTCGACCACCCCCGTAAAAAGCACCACATCCTCACACCTGGAGAATGCAAATCCCCCAGAACGCCGCAATAGAACAATACACAGGTACATGCACATCGTCACTCACAACATGTGAGGACTGGGGACGAACTTCCTCTGTACACTGTGTAATGTACGGACATGGGATGCCGATATCATTGTTCTGACGGAAACCAAAACCGGCAACCACACTGGATGGATGAAGGACGCCCTACGCAAAGAACCGCAGGGATACAGACTTTACTGCAGCTTGAAACCACGTAACTCTGGCAAGGAACACCACACATCAGGTGTCGCAATTGCGATCGGTGCCTGCTACACCTGTGCAGGACAAGTGACACACATATCACCGCCGCCCCTGCTACATGGGCACCTGTACCAATGCAAGATTTCCACGTCAGCAAGTTCCCCCCTACACGTGCTGGGAATCTACTGCCCGGAAGACACCTTAGTCCGAACCACCATATACACGCACTGCCAGACAGTTCTAAGACAGGTCAAGAATAACGGGGAACATGTAGTCCTGGCCGGAGAATTTAATGCCGTCTTGAATCCTGACGACCGCAGTACAGGCCTGCTTAATACAGCAGACCGACTACACCTCAAATTCATCACCGAAAACATGCTCACACCGGTGCCTGAAAACCGGTCCCCCCGCCACCCGTCCTTCAAGCAGTGGAGCAAGGAATGCTGTGCACACCAAAGCCGAATAGACGATATCCTGATGTGCCCCGCTCTACACGCGAGTATAAAAGCGGGGACACCTGCAAACGGGAACACACCACAAGCATACTGCACTGTTTCTGTCGCCAGAGGAAACTTTGACCATACCCCCGTACATGCCCGCCTGCCCACCGACGCTATCCGCCTGTGGGACGCCAAGAGACCAGTGACCCCAAAGAACCAAGACGGAGACGGGGTCCGAACTAAATGGAAAAACGTGATACTACCGGTTCCGAACACCACAATCCGTGCAGCGCAATCAAAGATGGATGCCTCGCTCACGTCGGACATCCTCAGCCTCCAGGAATACCTCCGCCCAGCCGTCCATGAGATTGAGGTTGGCATTGCGAAACACACCGAGGACCCCAGTGATATGACAGCCACCCGCTTGATGACACTACTTCGTGACCACGACAGCATCACGGCGGTCAATGTAGAGATTGCGGCAGCAATGCTTCAAACAACCCTCAACAAGGGACTAGACATCCTACTAGACCTGTGCCCGCAGAAACCGCCATGTACGGGCAAAATACACACCAAACACACAGTCAGCAGAGGACTGAAAAAGCTACACAGAGAACACACCCGGCTCAAACACGAATGCAAAAGGGAACTACGGATGCAGGCCGCCCCCGGATGCCAACAGCCTCATTGCGCGGATAGCTCAGCAAGCCCTAATGGGCCGACATCGAACAGCACCCACACACCTCCCGAAGGTGCGGGGGGCTTGCTGGAGCAACTACATGACACGATTTGATGGGTCGGTAGCCAAATACGGCAGGCGCTAACAATAGAACGCCGGAAAAACATATCTGCAGCGCGACGCCAAACCCAACATCTGATCGCCACATGTCCTCGACGGGCTCACCAAGGTATCTTCAGCAAGGATGAACTCGAACGCGGCCTGCCTGCAGTGAAACACCCAGTCTCAGGCAAAGTGTGCACGGAACCCGAATCCATCCTTGTAGCTGTACACCAGTACTACCAGACGCAGGCCGCCCCCATTAGCGCCCCAAAGACTGGACGGTACCGCCCCGAGGAAATCCCGCGATCGTACCCATTCCTGCAGAGCACCGCGCCAGACACCTTCTCCCTAACCAGCCCGAGACAGGCCACGGATAAAGTCTTGCTTAGCAGTGTCGCCGACCCGTTTAACTTTAACAAATGTATCCAACACCTAGCCCGTAATAAGAAGCCGTAACCAGATGGACTACCTAACGAGCTGCTGAGGGCATTGCCTGCTGCCTTACAGATCACCATCCATGACCTCCTGAAAGTTATGTGGGTCCAGGCCCGCACACCGAAGACATGGACTGAATCCGTTACGGTCCTCCTACCAAAAGCAGGGGATGCGCTCCTCTTGAGCAACAAGAGACCCATTGCCCTCGCCAACACCCTTTATAAGTTATGGATTAGCCTCGTCACAGTGTCCATCGGGGACGTCACACCCGAACTCGCATTGTTCAGTGAGGCGCAAGAAGGGTTCCTCCGGTACAGAAACACAGAAAGGCAAATCCAAAACCTGCTCCATGTGATTGAGGATGCTGGCCTCGCACGCAAAGATCTCTACTTGCTGTATGTCGACTTCTCCTCGGCATTCAACACCATCAACCACGACCTGCTGCTACAGATCATGTACGACTTGGGGCTACCCGAGGACCTCATCTATGTCGTACGGGACCTTTACAGCCAGGCACGGACCACTATACGACAGAGCACGGCCTCACAGCACCAATAATGATCGAACGCGGCACGGTTCAGGGAGACACGCTTTTGCCGGTGCTATTCATCATCTTCCTTGAACCACTCCTCCGATGGCTCCATGCAGGCGGACGAGGGTACAAGTAATGGCTGCCTCTCCGACAGCTTGAACGCCAGATACCAAGGAAGCTCAGCCGCATAAGCCGACGACCTCGCTGTGATGACCAACAACGCACAAGACCTACAAATGCAATGCGACAAAATCAGCTTGTACTCAAAATGGGCGGGCCTGCACGTAAATCACAAAAAAAGCGCAGTGATGGGCATCCTGCACCACAGGGCTTGGGCTGACCGAGGCCTGAACGGACCCACGTATGCACGCACACTCAAGTCAGCCCTGGAGGAAAAAATCAAGATAAGCGGCCAGGCAGTGCCGTACCTACCCCCCACGGAGCCCAACAAATACCTTGGGGTACACGTGACAATGACCCTCAACTGGAGTGCACAGATGTCCCATGTCTGCAAGACGGTGAGGGACAAGGGTGACCTACTTCAGGGCTCCCTAGCATCGCCGGACCAATGCATCAGAATCATACAGAATTGTATACAACCGGTAGTGTCGTACAGCCTCCCCACCATGGCATACACACCTAACGATATCAAACTTTTGAACGCGATGATAGCACGTGTAGCCCGACGCTGCTACGGCTTGCCCACCAGTTTCCCCACACGTGCCGTGCTGCTACCAGCGGAACAGTATGGATTGGGAGTTGGGTCCCTGCTACCGATCTACGTGCGCATGGCAGTACACGCGCTGGCATTATCCCAGTACAGGTCTCACTGGATTCCGATCTCAAGTGTGAGTACCTTCGTAGCACTGTTATGAATATCGCGTAATCCGTGATATTAATGGATGCAACGCATGCAATATGCGAAGGTCCGAATATCGATATTCAGTTTCTGACCCAACCATCGCAATCGTCGCATTCTCGCATACACATATGGTTTATGACACGGATGAGGTAATAATATTTAAAGTATTATTACGTGAGATACTATGCCAACGGATAGATCGCGCATTAATTATCAGCCTCGAGTCAAACATGTTGTCCGACAGCGCGATGTCGTGGATGATAATTTAACATGCCTGATTAGCTAGATGTACTCGAGTATATCATGCTAATATGATTATATCATGCTTCGGCAGCGTAGCTTAATTGGAAGAGCACTGACGTTCCCGTCAGGAGGTATGGGTTCGAATTCCCATCGCTGTCACCACGGGTTGTTCGAGGCTAACGGCAACCTGTGGGTATGTGGTGGCAAGCCCATCACCAGAAGGCTAGGAGCTGTGGATGAGGAGACATTGGACATACAAGGCCCATCTGAAGCTGGACAAGAAGGAGGCTACTAAGAAAGCATGGCTAGGCCGAACCTCGCACGAGACTAAGACGAGGGGTGCAGAATTCCCAAGCGGCTGAAGTGGGTCGTAGGGGGCTTAGTACCCTCCGCCAGGACAAAGGGTGCCGCAAGCACAGGGTGCCATGTGGTAGTGCGTGACATGGGCGGTGCAGATTTCAGGAGGCCTGGTGTATATATACAGGAGCACCCGACTCTGGCAAGATGCAAGAACGGGTCGTGTGGCCAGCAATAATGGTTCAATGTTGATCGAAGAAGATGGACGATCAACCGGGATAGCGGTGGAGATATGGAGTATAGGGAGTCCGTGAAGTCCCCCTCAGTGCCGTCTCCCCCTTAACACACGCCAGGCTTCGGCCGGAGTAATGTAATAATAATAATAATATCATGCTTCATAATGCTTGAATGTATTGCGGCCTATTTTGGTGTGAACGGTGATCGAACCGGCGTACAACAACTATCCCCCCTCCCGTATGCTGTTGTACGCCGGTTCGATCACCATTTGCACCGAAATAGGCCGCCATGCATTCGAACATTATGAAGCATAATACAATCATATTAGCATGGTATACTCGAGTATATCTAGCTAATCAGGCATGCTGCATTACCACCTACGACATCACGCTGTCGGTCAACATGTTTGACTCGACGCTGACAATTAATGTGCGATCTATCCATTGGCATTTTATATCACGTAATAATACTTTAAATATTATTGCCTCATTTACGTCATAAACCATACGCGTATGCGAGAAGGCGACAATCGTGATGGTTGGGTCGGCAACCGAATATCAATATTTGGACCTTTGCATATTGCATGCATTACATCCATTAATATCATGGATGACACGATATTTAGAACAGTACTACGAAGGTACTCACACTTGAGATCGGAATCCAGTGAGACCTGTACTGCACATTGGTATCGCGACGTGATAGGTGCAAAACGGCCGCCTAGAGACCGAAGTCGGCTCACGCTACTTTGGACTAAGTACTCGTGTACTTAACTCTATCTAATTCGCATACATACGATATACTCATATATATTCGGCCTGAGCTATTCTAGCATCCCATCTGCAGCCGAGTGATGAACATTGCCCGCGGGGTCTGACAGCCATCTACCGATTTGTAAACGAAGACTATTGTAAGTTGGATCTTTCCTTATTCTTGAGTCTTCCGCTGTCACTTTGCTCGCATTGAATCGCCTTGCCGCTCGTAAGCTTGGTGCGCACTAGCTAACATCCAGACGTGCAGATTCAGTGCATGATTGAAGAAGGAAGGATACAACAAATTTGGTAGCGAGACGGTTCGACCCACGGCTGTCTCATCATCGCTATTGGGGAGTAGATTCTTGCATGAGCGAACGGCGGCGAGGAGCATCACGTCGTCGGAAAGTCGGTACTGTATGATCCTCTCCCATAACTTTTGGTAAAACCTTCGTCTGTTACTACTAATTGTATTTTCGCCACACTGGAAGGTCTTAAGCCCACGGAAGGAATTTCTTTGCCATCATACTCGGAATCGCTTCCCCAATAAGTTGGACATTTGACAGGTCCAGCTATTAAGACTAAATGAAGTACTTTATCTTCCGTAAGCTGATTTTGCTCTTGTTTAGGTTTTAAAAATGCAATTAATGCAGTGCTTATCAATAACAAAAAATAAATTATTTTAAATTGCAGATTAACAACATAATCAGGAACAAAATCAAGTTCTATATAATTTTCATAAAACCAGATAGACACAGCTACTCCACTTATAATCATTGAAATTGCTATACTCATTTGAAGGTGACTACGTATTGGTGGACTACATTTTTACTCGCGTCGGAGTCCACTCGAGCGCGAATGGTACTCGAGTGAAAGTTCCAAAAGTAGAGTCCTACCTTTATCTCTTTATCCTTTTAAGGTATTTATTGGAATACATGTCGTGTGATCAGTATCCACCAACTATGGAGGAAAATGATCAGGCTAATATTAGTGTCCATTATGAAGAACGTTGATAACTTATATAATCCCCAATCAGATGCTCCCCAGTTGAACTCCCCTTATCCAGCTCAGAATCCTCCTGGGGCGCCAGATCCTATGAGGCCCACTGAAGCGGAGCAGAATCCAGCAATGGTATCGCTACAGCAACTTATGGATGAAGGTGGGGTTCCCGGTTTCGTAGTCCCAACACCTCAACTCCATATTCATCATGATGCCGAACCCAAGAATACTACAAGTGCCACTCGTTCCTATGTTCGTGACGCTAAGAAGTATCTGAAGTTGGTAAAGGGTGGTGATCGCGACGAAGTGAAGTGTCTTTTCATCGGAGCTTCACTAAGCGGCGTCGCAAGAGAATGGTATGATCATTGGACCACCGTACAGGAGCACTTTACGTTCGAAGAATTAATTAACGCACTCCTTACTCATTTCGCTCCTGGAAACCAGTCACAAGTGGCTGCTATGTACCGAGAGTTACACGCAGGCGCTTATCGAATGTGACCTAACGAGTCCGTGGAGGACTACTGAATGCGTTTCGAAGCAGTAACAGCACCCATGATTGGTTTCTCAGAAGGAGACTACATTTATTGGTTCCAACGCGGTCTCTCGCTTCAGTTAGCCCGAGCAAGTATTACGGACCTGACACGGGAAGGGACAAGATCGTATATGCGATGGGTTCAGATCGTTCGTGGCGTCGAAGCTCGCCTTGGAACGAGACAGGAACACTCGGCATCTTTAGCACCGTTATCAGTTGACACGACGCAAGATATCTCTAACGAGACTGATCCAGCACCTGAGACTACAGGCATTCCACTACCTCCAGCTCCGATGCGCCGTGGTGGCACTCCTCCGACTAATCACGTTCATACTCCTGGTACTCAAGAACTAATTCGAAGGGACTTGCAGATAACTTGGAGTACGTGGAAGAGGAAGGGTGTGCTGCAAAGTACCGCCGAGTCACGCGGAGCTGCATCAGAATCGAAGCGGTCAAGAACACAAAATCGATGGCTTACCAAGTGGGGATGTACGCAAACGGAGTTCGTGCAGCGACGACAATTGGGAGTCTGCCTTCGGTGCGCATCAAATCACCTTACAAGGAACTGTCCGCTTTTACCCCCATTAGCTGTAGGACTACCTTCAACAGACGAGGCACCTGACATGATTTCTGTTGATATTGTCGAAGCACCAAACCCACGTTAACACAGAAATGTTAGTTGACATGGAGTGCTGAATTACGTTCTGGCTTGGATAAATCTTGATTGAATCCAGCAATGTTGATATGAGGGGACTCTTCGCTACTTTGACTAGATATACTCGATGATTAATACTTATGTGCCTCTAATGGATCCTTTTCTGCTGACTAGCATGGATCGTAGGCATGATGCGGATGTACGCCACGTTTGACTCTTTTGGATGGCAACGAAATCGATTTTGTTGACTGAAATTTTGGAACACCTATGTATTACAGGTGTTACTGACGACCTTATCTCAAATAAGTGATAAGCATGATGGGATTGATCCCATAGTCGTCTAAGTGTTCAGGTTATCCTCGTTGATGAGGATAAGCATCCCATCGTGGGCAGGATCACCCTTAGTCGACGAAGGACCCTCTGTGTGTTAGGGCCCAATGAGTGCAACAAGGTCTCTTGGAGATAGCACTACATGGACATTGGGTGCCGTGACGTAACAACAGTACCGCGCGCGCATCGATATGGAATCCAGCACAATTGGCCATTGTGCAAAAGGGAACCTATCACCTAAGGAACCTTGTCTGTCGTGCTAAGATGTCACACCAGGGGAGGGCGGAACTGTTGTGGAGCCTGAGGTTCATTTCGCTTTGGCGGCGATCGTCAGCGGAAATCATGAACCCAAGCTAATTGGGCGCAAAGAAACCGATCGGATGATACAAAAAGGCGCCCATGTGTTGCTTGTGAGGCCACGGGTGCAATCGAATGCTACCACCGCGCAGTCCACCGTGAAGGATCTTGAGGTCGAAGCTCTCCTGCATAAATATGCTGATGTCTTTGGCGACATCCCAGGGCTCCCACCTATGCGACCTGTTGACCATACGATCCCTCTTGTGCCCGGAGCACAACCCGTTTCACGACCTATGTACAGGTTAAGCCCGATGGAGCTAGATGAAGTGTAGCGGCAAGTGGGGGATCTGCTCGCAAAGGGTATGATTCAGCCCAGCACATCACGATTTTCTGCGCCGATATTGTTTGTCGGTAAGAAGGATGGGACGTTACGCATGTGCATTGATTATAGGGGCTTGAATGCGACCACGATTAAAAATCGCTACCCTTTGCCGCGCGTCGATGACCTGCTCGATAAGCTGAAGGGCTCAGCTTATTTTTCCTCGATTGACCTTCAACAAGGGTATAATCAGATACGCAGTGCTGCCTCTGATATTCCGAAAACCGCTTTCCGGACCCCCTTTGGTCACTTCGAGTACACGGTCTTGTCGTTTGGACTTACTAATGCACCCGCCACATTTCAAGCAGTGTTGGACCGCATGTTCAGACCGTATATCGACAGGTTCGTCGTTTGTTATTTGGATGATATTTTAATATATATTCCAAGACGCACGAGGAGCACCTGAAGCATCTCGAGCTCGTGCTTGAGTTGATGAAGCGGGAGCAATTGTTTGCTAAACGCGCCAAGTGTTTTTGGGCGCAGCCGCAAGTGGAGTATTTGGGCCACATCGTATCGGCCACTGGGATAAGGATGGACCCACGGAAAGTAGCTGTGGTTCACGAGTGGCCCGCACCGCAGAACCTCACCGAACTATGTCAGTTCTTGGGTTTGACCAACTACTTCCGTAAGTTTATCAAAAATTACTCCATTATTGCGGCCCCGCTTACGAATTTGACGAAGAAAGGAGGTTTCACTTCCCTCAAAGCCTGGACATCCACGTGTCAGCGGGCATTCGAAGAGCTCAAGCGAATCATCGCCGACGACGTTACCCTCTCTTTCCCTGATCACTCGTTGCCATTCCGTGTTGAAGTTGTATCGGATGCTTCCTTGCATGGAAGCGGCGCTGTATTGTTGCAGGAAGGACGACCGATTGCCTTCACGAGTAAGAAGTTCTCGGGTGAGGAGACCCAATGTACAACCGGAGAGCAGGAGCTGTTGGCGGCTCTACATGCTTTGAAGGAGTGGCGCTGTTACCTCGAAGGCCGCCCTTTTACACTGAAGACTGACCACAAACCGCTGACATTCTTGCAGGGTGTCCCCACGCTTAACCGACGACAAGCCCGGTGGATGGAATATCTATCTCGTTTCGACTGTACATGGGAATATATCGCCGGCAGAATCAATATTGCTGACGCCCTCAGTCGACATCCATCGTTACATGCTGCAATTCTGGCAGCACCGGTTACTCGTTCACGCAGTCAGGAGGTGCCGATAGCAGCGGATATCGCGCAACGACTCAAGATCACATATCAGGCCGATCCATGGTTTGCTTCACCAAGTAATGTGGAGCATTTGCCCAAGCGCAACGATTTGTGGCTACGGAAGGATGGCTCAGCCACACAAATCGTCATACTGAACGATGACGCTTTGAGCTACGATATTCTTGCACGGTTCCACGAGGACCCGTTAGCAGGACATCCTGGAAGTACACGTCTGGCAGAGCTCGTACGATGCTCGTTTTGGTGGCCGCACGTGGTGAAGGATGCGGAAAATTTCGTGCAAAGGTGCAGTTTATGTCAGCGCAATAAAGCACTATCCAGTAAGGGCCAGGGTTTATTACAACCGTTACCTATACCAGATGCCCCTTGGGAAAATGTTTCAATGGACTTTGTAGTTGTGCTGCCCAAAACTGAGGGGGGATACAACTCAGTGTTCATTATGGTTGATTGCTTGACCAAGATGGGTTCACTTAGCCCCCTGCACCTTGTCTTGCACCGCTGAGCAAACAGCACGATTATTTTTCGATAACGTGGTCAGATTACATGGCGTTCCTAAAAATGTGATATCCGATCGCGGTGGTCAATTCACGTCTAAGTTTTGGAAAGCGCTATGTGAACTATGCGTGTTCATTTGAGCACAGCATATCATCCACAATCCGATGGGCAAACTGAACGCACAAATTGCACGCTGGGCGACATGTTGAGGAATTTCGCGGGACGTACACCCTCTGTCTGGGATACATTTCCGACTTCGGCAGAATTCGTGCTTAACAACGCTGTTACCCGCTCTACAGGTCAAAGCCCTTTCCTTCTGAATTATGGATTCCATCCTGCACTACCCATGTGGAGAGAGTTGGAGATAAATATCCCAGCGGCTAAAACCTTTGCCAAGTCGTTCCTATCCCACATGACAGACGCGAAGGCATGCTTGGACGCGGCACAACAACGGACGACGGACTATTATAATAAATCCAAACGAGGCGTAACATTTTCGGTGGGACAAATGGTATTATTGAGCACTAAGAACTTGCGTTCGCTTGCCGACGGTTCCCGTAAATTGCTACCTTGCTGGATTGGTCCATATCCCGTTGTTCGCATGGTAGGAAATGTAGCTGTGGAGCTATCCCTACCCTCTGACATGAATATCCATCCCACATTTCATATTTCCCTCATCCGCCCTTATCGCGGCACGACGCCCGTTACAAACGACACCGATGCCCCTGCAGTAATGGACCCCGGTCCCGAGACCTGGATCGCAGGCAAGCAAACATGTATGATGTGGGGCGAATATTGCATTATCGGGTTCGTCGTATAGGTCGACAATGACGAAAGCGGAAGGTGCACGAATATCTGGTCAAGTGGACTGGCTATTCTAGCGAGCATAATTCGTGGGAGCCGATGCGTAACTTCTCTCCGGAAATGAAGCCTCTATTGGAGGAAGCTCGCCTACGTGCCACACAGACCCAATGATCTCTGCAGTCGATGCTGTCCGATACAGCGAGGACGCTGCATACGGGAGGGGGGATAGTTGTTGTACGCGGGTTCGATCGCCATTCATACCAGAGTGGACTGCAACCCATTTGAGCATCATGAAGCATAATACAATCATATTAGCATGGTATACTCGAGTATATCTAGCTAATCAGGCATGTCGCATTATCATCCACGACATTGTGCTGTCGGTCAACATGTTTGACTCAAGGCTGATAATTAATGCACGATCTATCCATTGGAATTTTATATCACGTAATAATACTTTAAATATTATTACCTCATTTACGTCATAAACCATACGCGTATGTGAGAAGGCGACGATCACGATGGTTGGGTCGGCAACCGAATATCGATATGCATGCGTTGCATTCAATAATATCACGGATGACACGATATTTAGAACAGTGCTACAAAGATACTCACACTTGAGATCGGAATCCAGTGAGACCTGTACTGCGCATCGGTATCGTGACATGATAGGTGCAAAACAGCCGCCTAGAGACCGAAGTCGGCTCACGCTACTTTGGACTAAGTACTCGTGTACTTAAATCTATCCAATTCGCATACATACGATAGACTTATATATATTCGGCCTGAGCTATTACAGCATCCCATCTGCAGCCGAGTGATGAACATTGCCCGTGGGGTCTGACGGCCATCTACCAATTTGTAAATGAAGCCTATTGTAAGTTGGATCTTTCCTTATTCTTGAGTCTTCCGCTGTCCCTTTGCCCGCATTGAATCGCCTTGCTGTTTGTAAGCTTGGTGCGCACTAGCTAACATCCAGACGTGCAGATTCAGTGCATTATTGAAGAAGGAAGGATACAACAAATTTGGTAGCGAGACGGTTTGACTCACGGCTGTCTCATCGTCGCTATTGGGTAGTAGATTCTTGCACGAGCGGTGAGGAGCATCACGGGATAACTTCATCGGAAAGTCGGTACTGTATTGCCCTCTCTCTGAACTTTTGATATAACATTCGTCTGTTACTACTAATTGTATTTTTGCTACCCGGAAAGTTCTAAATTTCACAGAAGGGATTTCTTTGCCATCATACTTGGAATCGCTTCCCCAATAAGTTGGATACCTGACAGGTCCGGCTACTAAGGATATACTCATTTGGAGGTGACTACTTGCATCGAAGTTTACTCGATCGCAGACAGTTCGCAAACGACAAACCCAAAGGTAGAGTCCTACCTTTATCTCTTTGTCCTTTTAAGGTACTAGTTGGAATACATGTCGTGTGATCAGTACCCACCAACTATGGAGGAGAGTGACCAGTTTAATATCCATGTCCGTTATGAAGAACCGGAGATCACACCAAACACTGATAACTTATATAATCCCCAATCAGATGCTCCCCAGTCGAATTCCCCTTATCCAGCCCAGAATCCTTCTGGGGCGCCAGATTCTGTGGGACCCATCGAGGCGGGACAGAATCCAGCGATGGTATCACTACAGCAACTTATGGATGAAGGTGGGGTTCCCGGTTTCGTAGTCCCAACACCTCAACTCTATATTCATCATGATGCCGAACCCAAGAATACTGCAAGTGCCACTCGCTCCTATGTTCGTGACGCTAAGAAGTATCTGAAGTTGGTAAAGGGTGGTGATCGCGACGAAGTGAAGTGTCTTTTCATCGGAGCTTCACTAAGCGGTGTCGCAAGAGAATGGTATGATCATTGGACCACCGTACAGGAGCACTTTACGTTCGAAGAATTAATTAACGCACTCCTTACTCATTTCGCTCCTGGAAACCAGTCACAAGTGGCTGCTATGTACCGAGAGTTACACGCAGGTGCTTATCGAATGTGACCTAATGAGTCCGTGGAGGACTACCAAATGCGTTTCGAAGCAGTAACAGCACCCATGATTGGCTTCTCAGAAGGAGACTACATTTATTGGTTCCAACGCGGTCTCTCGCTTCAGTTAGCCCGAGCGAGTATTACGGACCTGACACAGGAAGGGACAAGATCGTATACGTGATGGGTTCAGATCGTTCGTGGCGTCGAAGCTCGCCTTGGAACGAGACAGGAACGCTTGGCATCTTTAGCACCGTTATCAGTTGACACGACGCAAGATATCTCTAACGAGACTGATCCAGCACCTGAGACTACAGGCATTCCACTACCTCCAGCTCCGATGCGCCGTGGTGGCACTCCTCCGACTAATCACGTTCATACTCCTGGTACCCAAGAACTAATTCCAAGGGACTCGCAGATAACTTGGAGTACGTGGAAGAGGAAGGGTGTGCTGCAAAGTACCGCCGAGTCACGCGGAGCTGCATCAGAATCGAAGCGGTCAAGAACACAAAATCGATGGCTTACCAAGTGGGGATGTACGCAAACGGAGTTTGCTCAGTGACGACAATTGGGAGTCTGCCTTCGGTGCGCATCAAATCACCTTACAAGGAACTGCCCGCTTTTACCCCAACTAACTGTAGGACTACCTTCAACGGACGAGGCACCTGACACGATTTCTGTTGATATTGTCGGAGCACCCAACCCACGTTAACACAGAAATGTTAGTTGACATGAAGTGCTGAATTACGTTCTGGCTTGGATAAATCTTGATTGAATCCGGCAATGTTGATATGAGGGGACTCTTCTCTACTTCGACTAGATATATTCGATGGTTAATACTTTTGTGCCTCTAACGGATCCTTTTCTGCTGACTAGCATGGATTGTAGGTATGATGCGGATGTACGCCACGTTTGACTCCTTTTGATGACAACGAAATCGATTTTGTTGATTGAAATATTTGGAACACCTATGTATTACAGGTGTTACTGACGATCTTATCTCAAATAAGTGATAAGCATGATGGGATTGATCCCATAGTCGTCTAAGTGTTCAGGTTATCCTCGTTGATGAGGATAAGCATCCCATCGTGGGCAGGATCACCCTTAGTCGACGAAGGACTCTCTGTGTGTTAGGACCCAATGAGTGCAACAAGGTCTCTCGGAGACAGCACTACATGAACATTGGGTGCCACGACATAACAACAGTACCGCGCGCGCATCGATATGGAATCCAGCACAATTGGCCATTGTGCAAAAGGGAACCTATCGCCTAAGGTACCTTGTCTGTCGTACTAAGATGTCACACCAGAGGAGGGCGGAACTGTGCGGAGCCTGTGGTTAATTTCGTTAGCGGTGTTCGTCCGCCGAAATAAAGAACCCAAGCTTGAAGGATGTAAGAGCAGCTTATCAAGTGATAAGGGAAGGCATCCATGAATTGCTTGCGAGGCCTTGGGTGCAATTGGTTGTTACCACCGCGCAGTCTCTTGTGAAAGATCCTGAGGTCGCAGCCCCCTCATTGCCAAATTATACTGATGCATATGTCATCCTGGGGTCCCCAAGTATGTTACCTGCAGATTACATGATCCCCTTTGTGTTCGAGCACAACCCGTTTCACAACCTATATACAGGTTAGACTGCCAAAATTAAGCGGATGAAGCGGCAAGCAGGGGATCTGCTCGCAAAGGGTTTGATTCAGCCCAGCACATCGCCATATTCTGCACCGATATTGTTTGTCGGTAAGAAGGATGGGACGTTACGCATGTGCATTGATTATAGGGGCTTGAATGCGACCACGATTAAAAATCGCTACCCTTTGCCGCGCGTCGACGACCTGCTCGATAAGCTGAAGGGCTCAGCTTATTTTTCCTCGATTGACCTTCAACAAGGGTATAATCAGATACGCATTGCTGCCTCTGATATTCCGAAAACCGCTTTCCGGACCCCCTTTGGTCACTTCGAGTACACGGTCTTGTCGTTTGGACTTACTAATGCACCCGCCACATTTCAAGCAGTGATGGACCGCATGTTCAGACCGTATATCGACAGGTTCGTCGTTTGTTATTTGGATGATATTTTAATATATTCCAAGACGCCAAGGAGCACCTGAAGCATCTCGAGCTCGTGCTCGAGGTGATGAAGCGGGAGCAATTGTTTGCTAAACGCGCCAAGTGTTTTTGGGCGCAGCCGCAAGTGGAGTATTTGGGCCACATCGTATCGGCCACTGGGATAAGGATGGACCCACGGAAAGTAGCTGTGGTTCACGAGTGGCCCGCACCGCAGAACCTCACCGAACTATGTCAGTTCTTGGGTTTGACCAACTACTTCCGTAAGTTTATCAAAAATTACTCCATTATTGCGGCCCCGCTTACGAATTTGACGAAGAAAGGAGGTTTCACTTCCCTCAAAGCCTGGACATCCACGTGTCAGCGGGCATTCGAAGAGCTCAAGCGAATCATCGCTGATGACGTTACCCTCTCTTTCCCTGATCACTCGTTGCCATTCCGTGTTGAAGTTGTATCGGATGCTTCCTTGCATGGAAGCGGCGCTGTATTGTTGCAGGAAGGACGACCGATTGCCTTCACGAGTAAAAAGTTCTCGGGTGCGGAGACCCAATGTACAACCAGAGAGCAGGAGCTGTTGGCAGCTCTACATGCTTTGAAGGAGTGGCGCTGTTACCTTGAAGGCCGCCCTTTTACGCTGAAGACTGACCACAAACTGCTGACATTCTTGCGGAGTGTCCCCACGCTTAACCGATGACAAGCCCGGTGGATGGAATATCTATCTCGTTTCGACTGTACATGGGAATATATCGCTGGCAGAATTAACATTGCTGACGCCCTCAGTCGACATCCATCGTTACATGCTGCGATTCTGGCAGCACCGGTTACTCGTTCACGCAGTCAGGAGGTGCCGATAGCAGCGGATATCGCGCAACGACTCAAGATCGCATATCAGACCAATCCATGGATTGCTTCACCGAGTAATGTGGAGCATTTGCACAAGCGCAACGATTTATGGCTACGGAAAGATGGTTCGACCACACAAATCGTCATGCCGAACGATGACGCTTTGCACTACGCTATTCGCGGTTCCACGAGGACCCGTTAGCAGGACATCCTGGAAGTACACGTCTGGCAGAACTCGTACGACGCTCGTTCTGATGGCCGCACGTGGTGAAGGATGCGAAAAATTTCGTGCAAAGGTGCAGTTTATGTCAGCGCAATAAAGCACTATCCGGTAAGGGCCAGGGTTTATTACAACCGTTACCTATACCAGATGCCCCTTGGGAAAGTGTTTCTATGGACTTCGTAGTCGCGCTGCCCAAAACTGAGGGGGGATACAACTCAGTGTTCATTATGGTTGATCGCTTGACCAAGATGGTTCACTTAGCCCCCTGCACCTCGTCTTGCACCGCTGAGCAAACAGCATGATTATTTTTCGATAACGTGGTCAGATTACATGGCGTTCCTAAAAATGTGATATCCGATCGTGGTGGTCAATTCACGTCTAAGTTTTGGGAAGTGCTATGTGAACTCGTCACTATGCGCGTTCATTTGAGCACAGCATATCATCCACAATCCGATGGGCAAACTGAACGCACAAATCGCACGCTGGGCCACATGTTACGGAATTTCGTGGGACGCACACCCTCAGTCTGGGATACGTTCCTGACCTCGGAAGAATTCGCGCTTAACAACGCTGTTAACCGCTCTACAGGTCAAAGCCCTTTCTTTCTAAATTACGGATTCCATTCTTGTGCTACCCGTGTGGAGAGAGTTGGAGATAAATATCCCAGCGGCTAAAACCTTTGCCAAGTCGTTCCTATCCCGCATGACAGACGCGAAGGCATGCTTGGACGCGGCACAACAACGGACGACGGACTATTATAATAAATCCAAACGAGGCGTAACATTTTCGGTGGGACAAATGGTATTATTGAGCACTAAGAACTTGCGTTCGCTCGCCGACGGTTCCCGTAAATTGCTACCTTGCTGGATTGGTCCATATCCCGTTGTTCGCATGGTAGGAAATGTAGCTGTGGAGCTATCCCTACCCTCTGACATGAATATCCATCCCACATTTCATATTTCCCTCATCCACCCTAATCGCGGCACGACGCCCGTTACAAACGACATCGATGCCCCTGCAGTAATGGACCCCGGTCCCGAGACCTTGATCGCAGGCAAGCAAAAAGTGTATGATGTGGGGCGAATATTGCATTATCGGGTTCATCGTATAGGTCGACAATGACGAAAGCGGAAGGTGCACGATATCTGGTCAAGTGGACTGGCTATTCTAGCGAGCATAATTCGTGGGAGCCGATGCGTAACTTCTCGCCGGAAATGAAGCCCCTATTGGAGGAAGCTCGCCTACGTGCCACACAGACCCAATGATCTCTGCAGTCGATGCTGTCCGATACAGCGAGGACGCTGCATACGGGAGGGGGGATAGTTGTTGTACGCGGGTTCGATCGCCATTCATACCAGAGTGGACTGCAACCCATTTGAGCATCATGAAGCATAATACAATCATATTAGCATGATATACTCGAGTATATCTAGCTAATCAGGCATGTCGCATCATCATCCACGACATTGCGCTGTCGGTCAACATGTTTGACTCAAGGCTGATAATTAATGCACGATCTATCCATTGGAATTTTATATCACGTAATAATACTTTAAATATTATTACCTCATTTACGTCATAAACCATACGCGTATGTGAGAAGGCGACGATCACGATGGTTGGGTCGGCAACCGAATATCGATATGCATGCATTGCATTCAATAAAATCACGGATGACACGATATTTAGAACAGTGCTACAAAGATACTCACACTTGAGATCGGAATCCAGTGAGACCTGTACTGCGCATCGGTATCGTGACGTGATAGGTGCAAAACGGCCGCCTAGAGACCGAAGTCGGCTCACGCTACTTTGGACTAAGTACTCGTGTACTTAAATCTATCCAATTCGCATACATACGATAGACTTATATATATTCGGCCTGAGCTATTACAGCATCCCATCTGCAGCCGAGTGATGAACATTGCCCGCGGGGTCTGACGGCCATCTATCAATTTGTAAGTGAAGCCTATTGTAAGTTGGATCTTTCCTTATTCTTGAGTCTTCCGCTGTCCCTTTGCCCGCATTGAATCGCCTTGCTGTTTGTAAGCTTGGTGCGCACTAGCTAACATCCAGACGTGCAGATTCAGTGCATTATTGAAGAAGGAAGGATACAACACATAGTGCTTCCCAAAACTTAGATGTGAATTGACCGACGCGATCGGATATCACATTTTTAGGAACGCCATGCAATCGGACCACGTTATTGAAAAATAATCGTGCTGTTTGCTCAGCGGTGCAAGACGAGGTGCAGGGGGCTCAGTGAACAGTCTTGGTCAAGCGATCGACCATTACGAACGTTGTACCTCTGTTGTGTCGGCCTACAAAGGCCAGATCGGAAGATGACCATCAGTGGTCCAATCTTTGACACTACCCCAGGATACTACAATGAACACCGAGTCGTATCCCCCCTCAGTTTTGGGCAGCACGACTACGAAGTCCATAGAAACACTTTCCCAAGGGGCATCTGGTATAGGTAACGGTTGTAATAAACCCTGGCCCTTACTGGATAGTGCTTTATTGCGCTGACATAAACTGCAACTTTGCACGAAGTTTTCTGCATCCTTCACCACGTGCGGCCACCAAAACGAGGGCATGATGACATCCCTGAGGTGATGAGATTGTCGATTCCTGTTCCTAGGCTCAATATTTCGCTGACCGACAAGACACCAGGGCATAGCATAGCCGATGCAACTCGTGCGTACGTGCGTGACGCTGAAAAGTATCTCCAGGCTGTTCATGGTGGCGATAATGACGGTATCAGGTGTCTCTTCGTTGGTAACACCCTCGAGGGCTCAGCGAAGGACTGGTATCGCAATTGGACCAACGCCCGGGGCAACTATACTTTTGACGAGTTGGTCGCTGCTTTGCTCGCACGATTCGCTACTGAGGTTCAAGCACGCGATGTGGAAGCTCGTAAGGTTTTGGCAGCCGGTAGCTACCACATGCGTCGGGATGAAAATGTACCTGCGTACCAGTCACGCTTCGAAGCACTTGTGACTCCCATTGCTGACCTCACTGAATCCGAGCGTGTCTTTTGGTTTAGGCGAGGCCTGACGAAAATTTTGGCTAAATGGTGCGCTACTGACTTGGTTGGAGCGCAGATCAAGTCGTATGACGCTTTGGTCGCTTTGCTAAGGGCACGGAGATACGACTCCTTGCCGGTGAGGAAGAAGTCAAGTCTGCCCCTCGTGCAAATGCCGTGCAAGTGCAGGATCCGCTTGGGGAAGCTGTAGCTCTCGACCAGGACCTCGGCGCGACCCGCCCCACGCCTACTGCCGCGACGCGACGCGGCAACCGGCAACGCCAGGCGTGCGGGGGCGCTAGCTCGGGTGTCCGTGGTACAGGAGGAGCAGGTCCGAGCTCGGACCCGGCTAAAAACAGGAAGCGTGGTGGTGCGCCGTCGACGGCAGCCGCACAGCGTTCCGACCCCAATGCGAAGCGGACTCGCACGGACGACACGTATATGCCAAAATGGAATTGCAATCGTTCCGAATTTGAGCGTCGGAAATTGGCCAACGTTTGTCTACGGTGTGCGGAGAGCCATTCCACGAAGGATTGCCCTCTAATGCCGCCGTTTGTACCTCAGCCGAAATAGGGGCTTGCCCGGGTTCCTGCGGAGGGGGCACCACCTGGGATTTCTGAACTAACGCGTGGTCGGTGGTCATCCTTACGGCCAGCCGTTAAGGCATTGTTGCCTTGTGTACTTGGACACATCGAGCGAGTCATTGCGCGGCGCATCACGCTTGACGGACGCACGGGACTTCTCTGCTTCGACCCGTTGTGTAATTTGTTTACACCTCGCCGTCCCCTGTCGTCTATCGATCTGTCTAACCACGTGGTTTTGTTCATCCCCTCGTCTCTGCGTGAGATGTCGGAACAGTTGGCCATATACAGGAGGTGTAGGCGTCAATATCCAGGCACCGCCGCATGTGTTTTACTCCCCGCTTTCTGTCAGCGCAAGGCAGAGGCATCGCTAAGGGGTATGCGGCATGTCCACCGGTTCGAGCCAGGCACCGTTTTGTTTAATGGTGTGGATCGGGAGGGTACGCTGGCTCCGTGGCCAAGCACATCCTACTCGGTTGACGTTTGGTACGAAGCTCCTGACGGGGGTGCCGTAGGTTACGGACCCGCCCTAAGTGCACTGACGTTGTCTGCTGGGCAGTCGCTCGTAGATAACCGTGTCCCTGTGGTTCAGATCGGTTTGAATGGCCGTACTCTGAAGGCACTTGTTGACACCGGTGCCAGCGACGACTTCATCTCTGTCGCAGAGGTGAATGCGCTGGGGTTGTCCCCAGAGTCGTCTGATTGTCCACAGGTTACCCTTGCTGACGGGGGTAAGCATCCCATCGTGGGCAGGATTACCCTTAGCCTATCGATAGGCCCTTTGCGTGTTGTGACCCGGCCGTACGTGCTGCAGGGCTTAGCAGAGACTGCACCGTACATAATGGGGTCGTCGACATTGCGGCAGTACCGCGCATGCATCGACATGGAGACCGCAACCCTGCATATGTGCAAGGGTACTCTGTCGATTAAGGTACCTTTCCTGTCGTTCGAACATGTCACACCAAAGGAGGGCGAAACTGAGGCGGTGCCTATGGTTAATTTCGCTGTGACCACAATGGCCGCGCGAATTGAACCAGAGCTAGTCGGGCGTAAGGAAGCTGTCCGTTTGTTACAGAAGGGTGCCCACGGACTGCTTTTAAGGCTGCGGGTGAGCTGTTGTGTCACCACCGCGCAGATTTCTGCGGATCCTGAGGTTGAGGCCCTACTGTCGCAGTATGCGGACGTCTTTAAAGATATCCCTGGCCTACCACCTATGCGTCCTGTTGATCACACAATCCCTCTCGTGCCTGGAGCGCAGCCTACGGCCCGGCCAATGTACAGGTTGAGTCCATTGGAGCTGGACGAGGTGAAGCGCCAGGTGACGGATTTGCTCGCGAAGGGTATGATACGCCCCAGCACATCCCCGTATTCTGCACCGATTTTGTTTGTCGGTAAGAAGGATGGGACCTTGCGCATGTGCATTGATTACCGGGGGTTAAATGCGAATACGGTGAAGAATCGCTACCCTTTGCCACGCGTTGACGACCTGTTGGATAAGCTGAAGGGCTCGGCTTATTTTTCCTCAATTGACTTACAACAGGGCTACAATCAGATTCGCATCGCTGCCTCTGATATCCCGAAAACCGCTTTTCGGACGCCCTTCGGTCACTTTGAGTATACGGTCCTATCATTTGGTTTGACTAATGCCCCTGCGACGTTTCAGGCGGTTATGGACCGAATGTTTAGGCCGTTTATCGACAGGTTCGTTGTTTGCTACCTGGATGACATCTTGGTATATTCTAAGACGCGTGAGGAGCACTTGGAGCATCTTCGGCTCGTGCTCGACGTTATGAGGCGGGAGCAATTGTTTGCTAAACGCGCCAAATGCTTTTGGGCGCAGCCTCAGGTGGAATATTTGGGCCACATTGTGTCGGCCACCGGTGTGAAGATGGACCCGCGGAAGGTCGCCGTGGTTCGCGATTGGCCCGCGCCTCAGAACCTCGCGGAGCTGCGTAAGTTCCTTGGCTTGACCAATTATTTCCGAAAGTTCATTGAAAAATATTCCATCATTGCGGCCCCGCTTACTAACTTAACTCGCAAAGGTGTTTTCGTTTCGCTCGAGTCGTGGACGTCGCAATGCCAGCGGGCATTCGAAGAGCTCAAACGAATCATTGCCGAAGATGTCACCCTTGCATTCCCTGATTACTCGTTGCCATTTCGTGTTGAGGTAGTGTCTGATGCCTCAATATTTGGAAGCGGCGCTGTATTGTTACAGGAAGGGCGACCGATCGCCTTCACGAGTAAGAAGTTTTCTGGTGCGGAGATTCGCTACACCACCGGGGAACAGGAGCTTCTGGCCGTGCTGCATGCTTTAAAGGAATGGCGCTGTTACCTCGAGGGACGCCCGTTTACTTTAAAGACTGACCATAAGCCCCTAACGTTTTTGCAAAGCGTTCCGACGTTGAACCGCCATCAGGCTAGGTGGATGGAATACCTAGCTAGGTTCGACTGCACCTGGGAGTACATTTCTGGTAAATTGAATATTGCCGATGCTCTCAGTCGACATCCGTCGCTACACGCTGCAATTTTGGCAGCGCCCGTCGTGCGGCCGCGTAGCGAGGAGGTACCGATCGCGACGGACCTCGCGGAGCGGTTGAAGGTTGCCTACAACGCAGACGCCTGGTTCGCGGACCCGGCTAATGTAGAAAACCTTCGCAAGCAGAATGGCCTTTGGCTACGGACGGAGGGTGCAGCTACGCAAATCGTCGTTCCGAACGACGACGCGCTACGCTACGACATCCTTGCGCGGTTCCACGAGGACCCGTTAGCAGGACACCCTGGTAGCAAGCGATTGATCGACTTGGTGCAACGTTCCTTTTGGTGGCCTCGTTTGGCTAAAGATGCGGCGAACTTCGTCCAGACATGCAGTCTGTGCCAGCGCAATAAGGCTTTGTCCGGTAAGGGCCATGGGTTGTTGCAACCGTTGCCTGTCCCGGATGCGCCTTGGGAAAGTGTTTCCATGGACTTCGTAGTCGCGCTGCCCAAAACTGGGGGGGGATACGATGCGGTGTTCGTAATGGTCGATCGTCTGACTAAGATGGTTCACCTAGCACCATGCACATCATCCTGCACGGCTGAGCAAACCGCACGTTTGTTTTTCGACAATGTGGTTCGGTTACACGGGGTTCCCAAAAATGTGATTTCGGACCGCGGTGGGCAGTTCACGTCTAAGTTTTGGGAAGCGCTCTGCAAACTAGTTGGCATGCGCGTCAACCTGAGCACAGCGTACCACCCGCAGACTGATGGTCAGACCAAACGCACAAACCGCACGTTGGGTGATATGTTGCGTAATTATGCTGGTCGCACACCTCTCGTTTGGGATACATATTTGACTGCGGCAGAATTCGCGCTTAACAACGCTGTTAACCGCTCTACAGGCAAAAGTCCGTTCTTTCTTAACTACAGGTTTCATCCCGCGCTACCCATGTGGCGTGAGTTGGAAGTGAACGTGCCTGCTGCTAAACGTTTTGCCAAGTCTTTTATGTCCCGAATCACAGACGCGAAGTCGTGTTTGTGTTGTACCTCTCGTTCGCGTTTGCTCATAAGTATCTGCACGTCTGGAGACTATCGACACCGATGCGCGAGCACTTGCAAGTACAGCAAGGCAAGCAAGAGCAAACAGAGACAGCGGAAGACTTCAAGACGAAGAGAGATATAACTTACGGTCTTACAGATCGGAATGATGCAATGGACGAAATCGCCGTCAGCGCCGGAAGCAAGCAATCATCACGCGGCGGTGATTAGTGAAGTTCAGGCTTAGCTCGGGCTAAGTGGAATAGCGTATGGCAATAGTAATATAGAACACACGAGTGTTCTCCGGTATCGAATGTCTTGTCTAGCTTAGCCGTCCTCGCATCTGTTATACTCGCAGCATCGCAGTGCCATACGATTCACATTAGGAGGCCGATCCTAGATGTGACAACCCTACTGCGTATGGGCGATGTCTACTCGTAACAACGTATAAGCCTTTCCGGCATTCGCATGATGCAAGGGTCCGGATAACGATATCCGGTTGCAGGGCATGTATCGTGACGAAGGCGGCGCTCTCAACGTGTGCTTAACTGAAGTAATATTATATCAGATAATATTACTTATCGTTTCATAGCACGAGCATAATGCGCACTTCAATGATTCGGTTATTCATGCATGCTAGGCGGATTTGCCATGATGCGATGTCGCGATGAATAATGACAACATGCCAGATGCATATATAAATGTATGCGAATACATTTATATCATGCAGATTCATTCATATGTAATGCGTTCATCACAAAAGCACTTCGCCTCGTAGGATCGCGTCGACCTACGCGTCGGCGGGAACTGAACCGTAGCACAACAATTATCCCCCCTCCCGTATGCAGCGTCCTCGCTGCATCATACAGCATCGACTGCAGGGGTCATTGGGCTTGCGTGGCACGTTTGCGGGCTTCTTCGAGCAGGGGCTTCATGTCCTGTGAGAAGTTGCGTGCCGGTTCCCATGAGTTGTGCTCGTCGGTATACCCTGTCCACTTAACCAAGTACTCGTGTACTGTCCGCTTACGTCGGTGTCGGCCCACACGACGCGCGCGATAATCTAACACCCGCTCCACATCGTAAAACTTCTGTTTACCAGCGATCCAGGTCTCGGGAACTGGTTCGATCGCTGCGGGGGCGTTAGCAGGCTCAGGGGCGGGTTGTTGTGCTACGGTTCATTTCCCGCCGATGCGTAGGTCGACGCGATCCTACGAGGCGAAGTGCTTTTGCTATGAACGCATTGCATATGAATGAATCTGCATGATATAAATGTATTCGTGTACATTTATATATGCATTTGGCATGTTGTCATCGCGACATCGCATCATGGCAAATCCGCCTAGCATGCATGAATAACCGAAGCATTGAAGTGCGCATTATGCTCGTGCTATGAAACGATAAGTAATATTATCTGATATAATATTACTTCATTACAGCACACGTTGAGAGCGCCGCACTCGTCGCGATGCATGCCCTGCAACCGGATATCGTTATCCGGACCCTTGCATCATGCGAATGCCGGAAAGGCTTATACGTTGTTATACGTAGACATCGCCTAGACGTAGTAGGGTTGTCACATCTAGGATCGGCCTCCTAATGTGAATCGTACGGCACTGCGATGCTGCGAGTATAACAGATGCGAGGACGGCTAAGCTAGACAAGACATTCGATACCGGAGAACACTCGTGTGTTCTATATCACTATTTCTATACACTATCCTACTTAGCCCGAGCTAAGCCTGAACTTCGCTAATCACCGCCGTGTGATGATTGCTTGCTTCCGGCGCTGACGGCGATTTCGTCCATTGCATCATTCTGACCCGTAAGACTGTAAGTTATATCTCTCTTCGTCTTGAAGTCTTCCGCTGTCTCTGTTTGCTCTCGCTTGCCTTGCTGTACTTGCAAGTGCTCGCGCATCGGTGTCGATAGTCTCCAGATGTGCAGATACTCATGAGCAAACGCGA
This sequence comes from Volvox africanus, assembly GCA_030268105.1. Taxonomy (NCBI): domain Eukaryota; kingdom Viridiplantae; phylum Chlorophyta; class Chlorophyceae; order Chlamydomonadales; family Volvocaceae; genus Volvox; species Volvox africanus. The sequence goes on along the minus strand of BSDZ01000004.1, from coordinate 3,638,706 downwards.
ACGAGAGGTACAACAATTTGGTATCGAGACAGGTTCGTTGCCTAACTGTCTCTCTTTGTCTAATCGGAAGTAGGTTCTTTCTATGGCGAGTTCCAGCGACGAACCACGAGGACCGCTAGATACTTTTGCCGAAGACTTAGGCCGCGCCGTTTTGGACGCCGCCGCTTCCGGTTTGTAATTGTTTAATTGCTTTTACTTGGATTGCTGCACGTGTTGTGTAAGTGTACGCTCTGAGTCGCAGGTAATCTCAGTGCACCGGCATTGCTTGCCGCGGCGACTGAGACCGGCGTTCGTCCGGACCAGTTGGCGACTCTCATTGCTCAAACTACGGAGATCAGGACTCAGCTGGGCAATTACTTGCTGAGTTTGCTGAATCTTCTCAAGAGTACTGTCGGTAGGCTCACCGAATCGCTTTGTACTCTTGCCTTTGCGATAGAAGTCGGCTTCTATTACGCAAAACTAGGGTATCGTTTCGTGCTCCATGTCCGCGGAACACGACGATACGCCGCACACTAGCCTAGCTAGCCAACCCGATTTCGTTGTAGCTGCTAGAGCGCCGGATAGAGGTCTTGAGACTGTTGGCGCGCGAGCCACTCAAGAGCCCCTTTTCCTTCAGACCCCTGCTCACTTAATTGTGCCGCATTCAGCAGTGAACACGAATATGGACAACACTGCTGGACCAAGGGTTCTGCCATTACCTCAAGCTCGAGGGCATGATGACATCCCTGAGGTGATGAGATTGTCGATTCCCGTTCCTAGGCTCAATATTTCGCTGACCGACAAGACACCAGGGCATAGCATAGCCGATGCAACTCGTGCGTACGTGCGTGACGCTAAAAAGTACCTCCAAGCTGTTCATGGTGGCGATAATGACGGTATCAGGTGTCTCTTCGTTGGTAACACCCTCGAGGGCGCAGCGAAGGACTGGTATCGCAATTGGACCAACGCCCGGGGCAGCTATACTTTTGACGAGTTAGTCGCCGCTTTGCTCGCACGATTCGCTACTGAGGTTCAAGCACGCGATGTGGAAGCTCGTAACGTTTTGGCAGCGGGTAGCTACCACATGCGTCGGGATGAAAATGTACCTGCGTACCAGTCACGCTTTGAAGCACTTGTGACTCCCATTTCTGACCTCACCGAATCTGAGCGTGTCTTTTGGTTTAGGCGAGGCCTAACGAAACTTTTGGCTAAATGGTGCGCCACTGACTTGGTTGGAGCGCAGATCAAGTCGTATGACGCGTTGGTCGCTTTTGCTAAGGGCGCGGAGATACGACTTCTTGCCGGCGAGGAAGAAGTCAAGTCTGCCCCTCGTGCAAATGCCGTGCAAGTGCAGGATCCGCTTGGGGAAGCTGTGGCTCTCGACCAGGACCTCGGCGCGACCCGCCCCACGCCTACTGCCGCGACGCGACGCAGCAACGGGCAACGCAAGGCGCGTGGGGGCGCTAGCTCGGGTGTCCGTGGTACAGGAGGAGCAGGTCCGAGCTCGGACCCAGCTAGGAACAGGAAGCGTGGTGGTGCGCCGTCGTCGGCAGCCGCACAGCGTTCCGACCCCAACGCGAAGCGTACTCGTACGGACGACACATTTATGCCAAAATGGAATTGCAATCGTTCCGAATTCGAGCGTCGAAAATTGGCCAACGTTTGTCTACGGTGTGCGGAGAGCCATTCCACGAAGGATTGCCCTCTAATGCCGCCGTTTGTACCTCAGCCGAAATAGGGGCTTGCCCGGGTTCCTGCGGAGGGGGCTCTACCTGGGTTTTCTGAACTAACGCGTGGTCGGTGGTCATCCTTACGGCCAGCCGTTAAGGCATTGTTGCCTTGTGTACTTGGACACATCGAGCGAGTCATTGCGCGACGCATCACGCTTGACGGACGCACGGGACTTCTCTGCTTCGACCCGTTGTGTAATTTGTTTACACCTCGCCGTCCCCTGTCGTCTATCGATCTGTCTAACCACGTGGTTTTGTTCATCCCCTCGTCTCTGCGTGAGATGTCGGAACAGTTGGCCATATACAGGAGATGTAGGCGTCAATATCCAGGCACTGCCGCATGTGTATTACTCCCTGCTTTCTGTCGGCGCAAGGCAGAGGCATTGTTAAGGGGTATGCGGCATGTCCACCGGTTCGAGCCGGGCACCGTTTTGTTTAATGGTGTGGATCGGGAGGGTACGCTGGCTCCGTGGCCACACCTATCCTACTCGGTTGACGTTTGGTACGAAGCTCCTGACGGGGGTGCCGTTGGTTACGGACCCGCCCTAAGTGCACTGATGTTGTCTGCTGGGCAGTCGCTCGTAGATAACCGTGTCCCTGTGGTTCAGATCGGTTTGAATGGCCGTACTCTGAAGGCACTTGTTGACACCGGTGCCAGTGACGACTTCATCTCTGTCGCAGAGGTGAATGCGCTGGGGTTGTCCCCAGAGTCGTCTGATTGTCCACAGGTTACCCTTGCTGACGGGGGTAAGCATCCCATCGTGGGCAGGATTACCCTTAGCCTATCGTTAGGCCCTTTGCGTGTTGTGACCCGGCCGTACGTGCTGCAGGGCTTAGCAGAGACTGCACCGTACATAATGGGGTCGTCGACATTACGACAGTACCGCGCGCGCATCGACATGGAGACCGCAACCCTGCATATGTGCAAGGGTACTCTGTCGATTAAGGTACCTTTCCTGTCGTTCGAACATGTCACACCAAAGGAGGGCGAAACTGAGGCGGTGCCTATGGTTAATTTCGCTGTGACCGCAATGGCCGCGCGAATCGAACCAGAGCTAGTCGGGCGTAAGGAGGCCGTCCGTTTGTTACGGAAGGGTGCCCACGGACTGCTTTTAAGGCCGCGGGTGAGCTGTTGTGTCACCACCGCGCAGATTTCTGTGGATCCTGAGGTTGAGGCCCTACTGTCGCAGTATGAGGACGTCTTTAAAGATATCCCTGGGCTACCACCTATGCGTCCTGTTGATCACACAATCCCTCTCATGCCTGGAGCGCAGCCTACGGCCCGGCCAATGTACAGGTTGAGTCCATTGGAACTGGACGAGGTGAAGCGCCAGGTGACGGATTTGCTCGCGAAGGGTATGATACGCCCCAGCACATCCCCGTATTCTGCACCGATTTTGTTTGTCGGTAAGAAGGATGGGACCTTGCGCATGTGCATTGATTACCGGGGGTTAAATGCGAATACGGTGAAAAATCGCTACCCTTTGCCACGCGTTGACGACCTGTTGGATAAGCTGAAGGGCTCGGCTTATTTTTCCTCAATTGACTTACAACAGGGCTACAATCAGATTCGCATCGCTGCCTCTGATATCCCGAAAACCGCTTTTCGGACGCCCTTCGGTCACTTTGAGTATACGGTCCTATCGTTTGGTTTGACTAATGCCCCTGCTACGTTTCAGGCGGTCATGGACCGAATGTTTAGGCCGTTTATCGACAGGTTCGTTGTTTGCTACCTGGATGACATCTTGGTATATTCTAAAACGCGCGAGGAGCACTTGGAGCATCTTCGGCTCGTGCTCGACGTTATGAGGCGGGAGCAATTGTTTGCTAAACGCGCCAAATGCTTTTGGGCGCAGCCTCAGGTGGAATATTTGGGCCACATTGTGTCGGCCACCGGTGTGAAGATGGACCCGCGGAAGGTCGCCGTGGTTCGCGATTGGCCCGCGCCTCAGAACCTCACGGAGCTGCGTAAGTTCCTTGGCTTGACCAATTATTTCCGGAAGTTCATTGAAAAATATTCCATCATTGCGGCCCCGCTTACTAACTTAACTCGCAAAGGCGTTTTCGTTTCGCTCGAGTCGTGGACGCCGCAATGCCAGCGGGCATTCGAAGAGCTCAAACGAATCGTTGCCGAAGATGTCACCCTTGCATTCCCCGATTACTCGTTGCCATTTCGTGTTGAGGTAGTGTCTGATGCCTCAATATTTGGAAGCGGCGCTGTATTGTTACAGGAAGGGCGACCGATCGCCTTCACGAGTAAGAAGTTTTCTGGTGCGGAGATTCGCTACACCACCGGGGAACAGGAGCTTCTGGCTGTGCTGCACGCTTTAAAGGAATGGCGCTGTTACCTCGAGGGACGCCCGTTTACTTTAAAGACTGACCATAAGCCCCTAACGTTTTTGCAAAGCGTTCCGACGTTGAACCGCCGTCAAGCTAGGTGGATGGAATATCTAGCTAGGTTCAACTGCACCTGGGAGTATATTTCTGGTAAATTGAATATTGCCGATGCTCTCAGTCGACATCCGTCGCTACACGCTGCAATTTTGGCAGCGCCCGTCGTGCGGCCGCGTAGCGAGAAGGTACCGATCGCGACGGACCTCGCGGAGCGGTTGAAGGTTGCCTACAACGCAGACGCCTGGTTCGCGGACCCGGCTAATGTAGAAAACCTTCGCAAGCAGAATGGCCTTTGGCTACGGACGGAGGGTGCAGCTACGCAAATCGTCGTTCCGAACGACGACGCGCTACGCTACGACATCCTTGCGCGGTTCCACGAGGACCCGTTAGCAGGACACCCTGGTAACAAGCGATTGATCGACTTGGTGCAACGTTCCTTTTGGTGGCCTCGTTTGGCTAAGGATGCGGCGAACTTCGTACAGACATGCAGTCTGTGCCAGCGCAATAAGGCTTTGTCCGGTAAGGGCCATGGGTTATTGCAACCGTTGCCTGTCCCGGATGCGCCTTGGGAAAGTGTTTCCATGGACTTCGTAGTCGCGCTGCCCAAAACTGAGGGGGGATACGATGCGGTGTTCGTAATGGTCGATCGTCTGACTAAGATGGTTCACCTAGCACCATGCACATCATCCTGCACGGCTGAGCAAACCGCACGTTTGTTTTTCGATAATGTGGTTCGGTTACACGGGATTCCCAAAAATGTGATCTCGGACCGCGGTGGACAGTTCACGTCTAAGTTTTGGGAAGCGCTCTGCAAGCTAGTTGGCATGCGTGTCAACCTGAGCACAGCGTACCACCCGCAGACTGATGGTCAAACCGAACGCACAAACCGCACGTTGGGTGATATGTTGCGCAATTATGCTGGTCGCACACCACTTGTTTGGGATACATATTTGACTGCGGCAGAATTCGCGCTTAACAACGCTGTTAACCGCTCTACAGGCAAAAGTCCGTTCTTTCTTAACTACGGGTTTCATCCCGCGCTACCCGTGTGGCGTGAGTTGGAAGTGAACGTGCCTGCTGCTAAACTTTTTGCCAAGTCTTTTATGTCCCGAATCACAGACGCGAAGTCGTGTTTGGACGCGGCGCAGCAACGAACGATGGAATACTATAACAAATCTAAGCAGGATGTGACGTTTTCGGAAGGGCAACTCGTGTTGCTAAGCACCAAGAACTTGCGTTCCTTGGTCGACGGATCCCGAAAACTCTTACCCCGCTGGATTGGCCCGTATCCTGTCGTGCGCATGGTTGGGAATGTGGCTGTGGAGCTTGCATTGCCCACTGATATGACCATTCACCCCACGTTTCACGTATCGCTTGTTCGTCCGTATCGTGGTACGGAACCCGTCCCTGAGCCTGCTAACGCCCCCGCAGCGATCGAACCAGTTCCCGAGACCTGGATCGCTGGTAAACAGAAGTTTTACGATGTGGAGCGGGTGTTAGATTATCGCGCGCGTCGTGTGGGCCGACACCGACGTAAGCGAACAGTACACGAGTACTTGGTTAAGTGGACAGGGTATACCGACGAGCACAACTCATGGGAACCGGCACGCAACTTCTCACAGGACATGAAACCCCTGCTCGAAGAAGCCCGCAAACGTGCCACACAAGCCCAATGACCCCTGCAGTCGATGCTGTATGATGCAGCGAGGACGCTGCATACGGGAGGGGGGATAATTGTTGTGCTACGGTTCATTTCCCGCCGATGCGTAGGTCGACGCGATCCTACGAGGCGAAGTGCTTTTGCTATGAACGCATTGCATATGAATGAATCTGCATGATATAAATGTATTCGTGTACATTTATATATGCATTTGGCATGTTGTCATCGCGACATCGCATCATGGCAAATCCGCCTAGCATGCATGAATAACCGAAGCATTGAAGTGCGCATTATGCTCGTGCTATGAAACGATAAGTAATATTATCTGATATAATATTACTTCATTACAGCACACGTTGAGAGCGCCGCACTCGTCGCGATGCATGCCCTGCAACCGGATATCGTTATCCGGACCCTTGCATCATGCGAATGCCGGAAAGGCTTATACGTTGTTATACGTAGACATCGCCTAGACGTAGTAGGGTTGTCACATCTAGGATCGGCCTCCTAATGTGAATCGTACGGCACTGCGATGCTGCGAGTATAACAGATGCGAGGACGGCTAAGCTAGACAAGACATTCGATACCGGAGAACACTCGTGTGTTCTATATCACTATTTCTATACACTATCCTACTTAGCCCGAGCTAAGCCTGAACTTCGCTAATCACCGCCGTGTGATGATTGCTTGCTTCCGGCGCTGACGGCGATTTCGTCCATTGCATCATTCTGACCCGTAAGACTGTAAGTTATATCTCTCTTCGTCTTGAAGTCTTCCGCTGTCTCTGTTTGCTCTCGCTTGCCTTGCTGTACTTGCAAGTGCTCGCGCATCGGTGTCGATAGTCTCCAGATGTGCAGATACTCATGAGCAAACGCGAACGAGAGGTACAACACGGGTTCCGTACCACGATACGGACGAACAAGCGATACGTGAAACGTGGGGTGAATGGTCATGTCAGCGGGTAATGTAAGCTCCACAGCCACATTCCCAACCATGCGCACGACAGGATACGGACCAATCCAGCGGGGTAAAAGTTTTCGGGATCCGTCGGCCAAGGAACGCAAGTTCTTGGTGCTTAGCAACACGAGTTGCCCTTCCGAAAACGTCACATCCTGCTTAGATTTGTTATAGTATTCCGTCGTTCGTTGCTGCGCCGCGTCCAAACACGACTTCGCGTCTGTGATTCGGGACATAAAAGACTTGGCAAAAAGTTTAGCAGCAGGCACGTTCACTTCCAACTCACGCCACACGGGTAGCGCGGGATGAAATCCGTAGTTAAGAAAGAACGTGTTGTGCTACGGTTCATTTCCCGCCGACGCGTAGGTCGACGCGATCCTACGAGGCGAAGTGCTTTTGTGATGAACGCATTGCATATGAATGAATCTGCATGATATAAATGTATTCGTGTACATTTATATATGCATTTGGCATGTTCCATCGCGCCATCGCATCATGGCAAATCCGCCTAGCATGCATGAAAGCCCGAAGCATGGAAGTGCGCATTATGCTCGTGCTACGAAACAATAAGTAATATTATCTGATATAATATTACTTCATTACAGCACACGTTGAGAGCGCCGCACTCGTCGCGATACATGCCCAGCAACCGGATATCGTTATCCGGACCCTTGCATCATGCGAATGCCGGAAAGGCTTATACGTTGTTATACGTAGACATCGCCTAGACGCAGTAGGGTTGTCACATCTAGGATCGGCCTCCTGATGTGAATCGTACGGCACTGCGATGCTGCGAGTATAACAGATGCGAGGACGGCTAAGCTAGACAAGACATTCGATACCGGAGAACACTTGTGTGTTCTACATTACTATTACTATACGATATTCTACTTAGCCCGAGCTAAAGCCTGAACTTCGCTAATCACCGCCGCGTGATGATTGCTTGCTTCCGGCGCTGACGGCGATTTCGTCCATTGCATCATTCCGACCTGTAAGACCGTAAGTTATATCTCTCTTCGTCTTGAAGTCTTCCGCTGTCTCTGTTTGCTCTCGCTTGCCTTGCTGTACTTGCAAGTGCTCGCGCATCGGTGTCGATAGTCTCCAGACGTGCAGATACTTATGAGCAAACGCGAACGAGAGGTACAACAATTTGGTATCGAGACAGGTTCGTTGCCTAACTGTCTCTCTTTGTCTAATCGGAAGTAGGTTCTTTCTATGGCGAGTTCCAGCGACGAACCACGAGGACCGCTAGATACTTTTGCCGAAGACTTAGGCCGCGCCGTTTTGGACGCCGCCGCTTCCGGTTTGTAATTGTTTAATTGCTTTTGCTTAGATTGCTGCACTTGTTGTGTAAGTGTACGCTCTGAGTCGCAGGTAATCTCAGTGCACCGGCATTGCTTGCCGCGGCGACTGAGACCGGCGTCCGTCCGGACCAGCTGGCGACTCTCATTGCTCAAACTACGGAGATCAGGACTCAGCTGGGCAATTACTTGCTGAGTTTGCTGAATCTTCTCAAGAGTACTGTCGGTAGGCTCACCGAATCGCTTTGTACTCTTGTCTTTGCGATAGAAGTCGGCTTCTATTACGCAAAACTAGGGTATCGTTTCGTGCTCCATGTCCGCGGAACACGACGATACGCCGCACACTAGCCTAGCTAGCCAACCCGATTTCGTTGTAGCTGCTAGAGCGCCGGATAGAGGTCTTGAAACTGTTGGCGCGCAAGCCACTCAAGAGCCCCTTTTCCTTCAGACCCCTGCTCACTTAATTGTGCCGCATTCAGCAGTGAACACGAATATGGACAACACTACTGGACCAAGGGTTCTGCCATTACCTCAAGCTCGAGGGCATGATGACATCCCTGAGGTGATGAGATTGTCGATTCCCGTTCCTAGGCTCAATATTTCGCTGACCGACAAGACACCAGGGCATAGCATAGCCGATGCAACTCGTGCGTACGTGCGTGACGCTAAAAAGTACCTCCAAGCTGTTCATGGTGGCGATAATGACGGTATCAGGTGTCTCTTCGTTGGTAACACCCTCGAGGGCTCAGCGAAGGACTGGTATCGCAATTGGACCAACGCCCGGGGCAGCTATACTTTTGACGAGTTGGTCGCCGCTTTGCTCGCACGATTCGCTACTGAGGTTCAAGCACGCGATGTGGAAGCTCGTAACGCTTTGGCAGCCGGTAGCTATCACATGCGTCGGGATGAAAATGTACCTGCGTACCAGTCACGCTTCGAAGCACTTGTGACTCCCATTGCTGACCTCACCGAATCTGAGCGTGTCTTTTGGTTTAGGCGAGGCCTAACGAAACTTTTGGCTAAATGGTGCGCCACTGACTTGGTTGGAGCGCAGATCAAGTCGTATGACGCGTTGGTCGCTTTTGCTAAGGGCGCGGAGATACGACTTCTTGCCGGCGAGGAAGAAGTCAAGTCTGCCCCTCGTGCAAATGCCGTGCAAGTGCAGGATCCGCTTGGGGAAGCTGTAGCTCTCGACCAGGACCTCGGCGCGACCCGCCCCACGCCTACTGCCGCGACGCGACGCAGCAACGGGCAACGCAAGGCGCGCGGGGGCGCTAGCTCGGGTGTCCGTGGTACAGGAGGAGCAGGTCCGAGCTCGGACCCAGCTAGGAACAGGAAGCGTGGTGGTGCGCCGTCGTCGGCAGCCGCACAGCGTTCCGACCCCAACGCGAAGCGTACTCGTACGGACGACACATTTATGCCAAAATGGAATTGCAATCGTTCCGAATTCGAGCGTCGAAAATTGGCCAACGTTTGTCTACGGTGTGCGGAGAGCCATTCTACGAAGGATTGCCCTCTAATGCCGCCGTTTGTACCTCAGCCGAAATAGGGGCTTGCCCGGGTTCCTGCGGAGGGGGCTCTACCTGGGTTTTCTGAACTAACGCGTGGTCGGTGGTCATCCTTACGGCCAGCCGTTAAGGCATTGTTGCCTTGTGTACTTGGACACATCGAGCGAGTCATTGCGCGACGCATCACGCTTGACGGACGCACGGGACTTCTCTGCTTCGATCCGTTGTGTAATGTGTTTACACCTCGCCGTCCCCTGTCGTCTATCAATCTGTCCAACCACGTGGTTTTGTTCATCCCCTCGTCTCTGCGTGAGATGTCGGAACAGTTGGCCATGTACAGGAGGTGTAGGCGTCAATATCCAGACACTGCCGCATGTGTTTTACTCCCCGCTTTCTGTCGGCGCAAGGCAGAGGCATCGTTAAGGGGTATGCGGCATGTCCACCGGTTTGAGCCGGGCACCGTTTTGTTTAATGGTGTGGATCGGGAGGGTACGTTGGCTCCGTGGCCACACCTATCCTACTCGGTTGACGTTTGGTACGAAGCTCCTGATGGGGGTGCCGTTGGTTACGGACCCGCCTTAAGTGCACTGACGTTGTCTGCTGGGCAGTCGCTCGTAGATAACCGTGTCCCTGTGGTTCAGATCGGTTTGAATGGCCGTACTCTGAAGGCACTTGTTGACACCGGTGCCAGCGACGACTTCATCTCTGTCGCAGAGGTGAATGCGCTGGGGTTGTCCCCGGAGTCGTCTGATTGTCCACAGGTTACCCTTGCTGACGGGGGTAAGCATCCCATCGTGGGCAGGATTACCCTTAGCCTATCGTTAGGCCCTTTGCGTGTTGTGACCCGGCCGTACGTGCTGCAGGGCTTAGCAGAGACTGCACCGTACATAATGGGGTCGTCGACATTACGACAGTACCGCGCGCGCATCGACATGGAGACCGCAACCCTGCATATGTGCAAGGGTACTCTGTCGATTAAGGTACCTTTCCTGTCGTTCGAACATGTCACACCAAAGGAGGGCGAAACTGAGGCGGTGCCTATGGTTAATTTCGCTGTGACCGCAATGGCCGCGCGAATCGAACCAGAGCTAGTCGGGCGTAAGGAGGCCGTCCGTTTGTTACGGAAGGGTGCCCACGGACTGCTTTTAAGGCCGCGGGTGAGCTGTTGTGTCACCACCGCGCAGATTTCTGCGGATCCTGAGGTTGAGGCCCTACTGTCGCAGTATGAGGACGTCTTTAAAGATATCCCTGGCCTACCACCTATGCGTCCTGTTGATCACACAATCCCTCTCATGCCTGGAGCGCAGCCTACGGCCCGGCCAATGTACAGGTTGAGTCCATTGGAGCTGGACGAGGTGAAGCGCCAGGTGACGGATTTGCTCGCGAAGGGTATGATACGCCCCAGCACATCCCCGTATTCTGCACCGATTTTGTTTGTCGGTAAGAAGGATGGGACCTTGCGCATGTGCATTGATTATCGGGGGTTAAATGCGAATACGGTGAAAAATCGCTACCCTTTGCCACGCGTTGACGACCTGTTGGATAAGCTGAAGGGCTCGGCTTATTTTTCCTCAATTGACTTACAACAGGGCTACAATCAGATTCGCATCGCTGCCTCTGATATCCCGAAAACCGCTTTTCGGACGCCCTTCGGTCACTTTGAGTATACGGTCCTATCGTTTGGTTTGACTAATGCCCCTGCGACGTTTCAGGCGGTTATGGACCGAATGTTTAGGCCGTTTATCGACAGGTTCGTTGTTTGCTACCTGGATGACATCTTGGTATATTCTAAAACGCGCGAGGAGCACTTGGAGCATCTTCGGCTCGTGCTCGACGTTATGAGGCGGGAGCAATTGTTTGCTAAACGCGCCAAATGCTTTTGGGCGCAGCCTCAGGTGGAATATTTGGGCCACATTGTGTCGGCCACCGGTGTGAAGATGGACCCGCGGAAGGTCGCCGTGGTTCGCGATTGGCCCGCGCCTCAGAACCTCGCGGAGCTGCGTAAGTTCCTTGGCTTGACCAATTATTTCCGAAAGTTCATTGAAAAATATTCCATCATTGCGGCCCCGCTTACTAACTTAACTCGCAAAGGCGTTTTCGTTTCGCTCGAGTCGTGGACGTCGCAATGCCAGCGGGCATTCGAAGAGCTCAAACGAATCATTGCCGAAGATGTCACCCTTGCATTCCCTGATTACTCGTTGCCATTTCGTGTTGAGGTAGTGTCTGATGCCTCAATATTTGGAAGCGGCGCTGTATTGTTACAGGAAGGGCGACCGATCGCCTTCACGAGTAAGAAGTTTTCTGGTGCGGAGATTCGCTACACCACCGGGGAACAGGAGCTTCTGGCCGTGCTGCATGCTTTAAAGGAATGGCGCTGTTACCTCGAGGGACGCCCGTTTACTTTAAAGACTGACCATAAGCCCCTAACGTTTTTGCAAAGCGTTCCGACGTTGAACCGCCGTCAAGCTAGGTGGATGGAATATCTAGCTAGGTTCAACTGCACCTGGGAGTATATTTCTGGTAAATTGAATATTGCCGATGCTCTCAGTCGACATCCGTCGCTACACGCTGCAATTTTGGCAGCGCCCGTCGTGCGGCCGCGTAGCGAGGAGGTACCGATCGCGACGGACCTCGCGGAGCGGTTGAAGGTTGCCTACAACGCAGACGCCTGGTTCGCGGACCCGGCTAATGTAGAAAACCTTCGCAAGCAGAATGGCCTTTGGCTACGGACGGAGGGTGCAGCTACACAAATCGTCGTTCCGAACGACGACGCGCTACGCTACGACATCCTTGCGCGGTTCCACGAGGACCCGTTAGCAGGACACCCTGGTAGCAAGCGATTGATCGACTTGGTGCAACGTTCCTTTTGGTGGCCTCGTTTGGCTAAGGATGCGGCGAACTTCGTCCAGACATGCAGTCTGTGCCAGCGCAATAAGGCTTTGTCCGGTAAGGGCCATGGGTTGTTGCAACCGTTGCCTGTCCCGGATGCGCCTTGGGAAAGTGTTTCCATGGACTTCGTAGTCGCGCTGCCCAAAACTGAGGGGGGATACGATGCGGTGTTCATAATGGTCGATCGTCTGACTAAGATGGTTCACCTAGCACCATGCACATCATCCTGCACGGCTGAGCAAACCGCACGTTTGTTTTTCGATAATGTGGTTCGGTTACACGGGATTCCCAAAAATGTGATCTCGGACCGCGGTGGACAGTTCACGTCTAAGTTTTGGGAAGCGCTCTGCAAACTAGTTGGCATGCGCGTCAACCTGAGCACGGCGTATCACCCGCAGACTGATGGTCAAACCGAACGCACAAACCGCACGTTGGGTGATATGTTGCGCAATTATGCTGGTCGCACACCACTCGTCTGGGATACGTATTTGACTGCGGCAGAATTCGCGCTTAACAATGCTGTTAACCGCTCTACAGGCAAAAGTCCGTTCTTTCTTAACTACGGGTTTCATCCCGCGCTACCCGTGTGGCGTGAGTTGGAAGTGAACGTGCCTGCTGCTAAACTTTTTGCCAAGTCTTTTATGTCCCGAATCACAGACACGAAGTCGTGTTTGGACGCGGCGCAGCAACGAACGAGGGAATACTATAACAAATCTAAGCAGGATGTGACGTTTTCGGAAGGGCAACTCGTGTTGCTAAGCACCAAGAACTTGCGTTCCTTAGCCGACGGATCCCGAAAACTCTTACCCCGCTGGATTGGTCCGTATCCTGTCGTGCGCATGGTTGGGAATGTGGCTGTGGAGCTTGCATTGCCCACTGATATGACCATTCACCCCACGTTTCACGTATCGCTTGTTCGTCCGTATCGTGGTACGGAACCCGTCCCTGAGCCTGCTAACGCCCCCACAGCGATCGAACCAGTTCCCGAGACCTGGATCGCTGGTAAACAGAAGTTTTACGATGTGGAGCGGGTGTTAGATTATCGTGCGCGTCGTGTGGGCCGACACCGACGTAAGCGAACAGTACACGAGTACTTGGTTAAGTGGACAGGGTATACCGACGAGCACAACTCATGGGAACCGGCACGCAACTTCTCACAGGACATGAAGCCCCTGCTCGAAGAAGCCCGCAAACGTGCCACGCAAGCCCAATGACCCCTGCAGTCGATGCTGTATGATGCAGCGAGGACGCTGCATACGGGAGGGGGGATAATTGTTGTGCTACGGTTCATTTCCCGCCGACGCGTAGGTCGACGCGATCCTACGAGGCGAAGTGCTTTTGTGATGAACGCATTGCATATGAATGAATCTGCATGATATAAATGTATTCGTGTACATTTATATATGCATTTGGCATGTTCCATCGCGCCATCGCATCATGGCAAATCCGCCTAGCATGCATGAAAGCCCGAAGCATGGAAGTGCGCATTATGCTCGTGCTACGAAACAATAAGTAATATTATCTGATATAATATTACTTCATTACAGCACACGTTGAGAGCGCCGCACTCGTCGCGATACATGCCCAGCAACCGGATATCGTTATCCGGACCCTTGCATCATGCGAATGCCGGAAAGGCTTATACGTTGTTATACGTAGACATCGCCTAGACGCAGTAGGGTTGTCACATCTAGGATCGGCCTCCTGATGTGAATCGTACGGCACTGCGATGCTGCGAGTATAACAGATGCGAGGACGGCTAAGCTAGACAAGACATTCGATACCGGAGAACACTTGTGTGTTCTACATTACTATTACTATACGATATTCTACTTAGCCCGAGCTAAAGCCTGAACTTCGCTAATCACCGCCGCGTGATGATTGCTTGCTTCCGGCGCTGACGGCGATTTCGTCCATTGCATCATTCCGACCTGTAAGACCATAAGTTATATCTCTCTTCGTCTTGAAGTCTTCCGCTGTCTCTGTTTGCTCTCGCTTGCCTTGCTGTACTTGCAAGTGCTCGCGCATCAGTGTCGAAAGTCTCCAGACGTGCAGATACTTATGAGCAAACGCGAACGAGAGGTACAACATTATCAACAGATATCTAGGATTACAAACCGGAAGCGGCGGCGTCCAGGACGGCGCGGCCAAGATCCTCAGCGAAGGTGTCTAAAGGGCTGCGGCGATTGTCATCGTCGCTCGCCATCACTAGAACCTACTTCCAATAAGGGACAACGAGGCAGTTGTGACTTTACCCGTCTCGATACCAAATTTGTTGTATCCTTCCTTCTTCAATCATGCACTGAATCTGCACGTCTGGATGTTAGCTAAGTGCACACCAAGCTTACAAACAGCAAGGCGATTGAATGCGAGTAAAGTGACAGCGGAAGACTCAATAATAAGGAAAGATCCAACTTACAATAGTCTTCCTTTACAAATAGGTAGTCTGCCGTCAGACCCCACGGGCAATGTTCATCATCCGGCTGAAGATGATATGCTGGAATAGCTCAGGCCGAATATATATGAGTATAACGTATATATGTGAATTAGATAGAGATAAGTACGCGAGTACTTAGTCCAAAGTAACATCGAGCCGACTTCGGTCTCTAGGCGGCCGTCCTCGCACCTATCACGTCGTGATACCGATGTGCAGTACAGGTCTCACTGGATTCCGATCTCAAGTGTGAGTACCTTCGTAGCACTGTTATGAATATAGCGTAATCCGTGATATTAATGGATGCAACGCATGCAATATGTGAAGGTCCGAATATCGATATTCTCGGAAATCTCGTATGGTTTATGACACAGATGAGGTAATAATATTTAAAGTATTATTACGTGAGATATTATGCCAAGGGATAGATCACGCATTAATTATCAGCCTCGAGTCAAACATGTTGACCGACAGCGTGATGTCGTGGATGATAATGTAACATGCCTGATTAGCTAGATATACTCGAGTATATCATGCTAATATGATTATATCATGCTTCATAATGCTTGAATGTATTGCGGCCTATTTCGGTGTGAACGGTGATCGAACCGGTGTACAACAGTACGCAGGTACATTTTCATGTGCACACATGTAATATGTGCCTTGCGCCAATGCCTTACCAGCCTCAACATTACGTGCATGTACCTCTGTAGCAAATCGTGCAAGCAATGTGTTGTATCCTTCCTTCTTCAATCATGCACTGAATCTGCACGTCTGAGTATTAGCTACACGTGCATGGTGCTTACGAACAGCAAGACACTTCAGTGCGAGCAACATGACAGCGGAAGACTTAAAGATAAGGAAAGATTCAACTTACAATGATCTTCAGTTGCAAATTAGAAGTCTGCCGTCAGACCCCGCGGGCAATGTTCATCATCCGGCTGGGAATGCTATGCTGGAATAGCTCAGGCCGAATATAAATGAGTAAAATGTATACATCAGATTTAGACCGAATTAAGTACACGAATACTTGATCCAAATTAGCGTCAAGCCGACTTCGGTCTCTAGGCGGCCGTCCTCGCACCTATCACGTCGCGATACCGATGTGCAGTACAGGTCTCACTGGATTTCGATCTCAAGTGTGAGTACCTTCGTAGTACTGTTCTAAATATCGTGTCATCCGTGATATTATTGAGTGCAACGCATGCAATGTGCAAAGGTCCGAATATCGATATTCGGTTGCCGACCCAACCATCGCGATCGTCGCCTTCTCGCATACGCGTATGGTTTATGACGTAAGTGAGGTAATACTATTCAAAGTATTATTACGTAATATAAAATGCCAATGGATAGATCGCGCATTAATTATCAGCCTCGAGTCAAACATGTTGACCGACAGCGCGATGTCGTAGATGATAATGCAGCATGCCTGATTAGCTAGATATACTCGAGTATATCATGCTAATATAATTGTATTATGCTTCATAGTGTTCAGATGCATTGCGGCCTACTTTGGTGCAATCGGTGATCGAACCGGCGTACAACAACTATCCCCCCTCCCGTATGCAGCGTCCTCACTGCATCGAACAGCATCGACTGCAGAGATCATTGGGTCTGCGTGGCACGTAGGCGAGCTTCTTCCAATAAGGGCTTCATCTCCGGCGAGAAGTTACACATCAGCTCCCACGAATTATGCTCGCTAGAATAACCAGTCCACTTGACCAGATATTCGTGCACCTTTCCCTTCCATCGTTGTCGACCAATGCGACAAACCCGATAATCCAGTATTCGTTCCACATCATACACTTTTTGCTTGCCTGCGATCCAGGTCTCGGGACCAGGGTCCATTACTGCAGGGACATCGGTGTCGTTTGTAATGGGTGCTGTGCCGCGATAAGGGCGGATGAGGGAAATATGAAATGTGGGATGGATATTCATGTCAGATGGTAGGGATATCTCAACAGCTACATTCCCTACCATGCGAACAACGGGATATGGACCGATCCAGCGAGGTAGCAATTTACGGGAACCGTCGGCGAGCGAACGCAAGTTCTTGGTGCTCAATAATACCATTTGTCCCACCGAAAATGTTACGCCTCGTTTGGATTTATTATAATAGTCCGTCGTCCATTGTTGTGCCGCATCCAAACATGCCTTCGCGTCTGCCATGCGGGATAGGATCAACTTGGCAAAGGTTTTAGCCGCTGGGATATTTATCTCCAACTCTCGCCACACGGGTAGCACAAGAATGGAATCCATAGTTCAGAAAGAAAGGGCTTTGACCTGTAGAGCGGTTAACAGCGTTGTTAAGCGTGAATTCTGCCAAAGTCAGAAATGTATCCCAAACAGAGGGTGTGGGTCCCGCAAAATTCCTCAACATGTCGCCCAGCGTGCGATTTGTGCGTTCAGTTTGCCCATCGGATTGTGGATGATATGCTGTGCTCAAATGAACGTGCATACCGACGAGCTCACATAGCGCTTCCCAAAACTTAGATGTTAATTGACCGCCGCGATCGGATATCACATTTTTAGGAACGCCGTGTAGTTGGACCATGTTATCAAAAAATAATCGTGCTGTTTGCTCAGCAGTGCAAGACGAGGTGCAGGGGGCTAAGTGAACCATCTTGGTCAAACGATCGACCATAACGAACACGGAGTCGTATCCCCCCTCAGTTTTGGGCAGCGCGACTACAAAGTCCATTGAAACACTTTCCCAAAGGGGCATCTGGTATAGGTAACGGTTGTAATAAACCCTGGCCCTTACCGGATAGTGCTTTATTGCGCTGGCATGAACTGCACCTTTGCACGGAGTTTTCCGCATCCTTCACCACGCGCGGCCACCAGAACGAGCGTCGTACCAGCTCTGCCAATTGCGTGCTTCCAGGATGTCCTGCCAACGGGTCCTCGTGGAACCGCGCAAGAATATCGTAGCGCAAAGCGTCGTCGTTTGGCACGACGATTTGTGTGGTCGAGCCATCCTGCCGTATCCACAAATCGTTGCGCTTGTGCAAATGTTCCACATTGTTGGGCGACGCGAACCATGGATCCACTTCATACGCCACCTTGAGTCGCTGCGCAAGGTCCGCTGCTATCGGCACCTCCTGACTGCGCGAACAAGTAACCAGTGCTGCCAAAATTGCAGCATGTAATGATGGATGTCGACTGAGAGCGTCAGCAATATTAATCCTGCCGGCGATATACTCCCATGTACAGTCGAAACGAGACAGATACTCCATCCACCGGGCTTGTCGTCGGTTAAGCGTACGGACACTCTGCAAGAATGTCAGCGGCTTATGATCGGTCTTCAGCGTAAAAGGGCGGCCCTCGAGGTAACAACGCCATTCCTTCAAAGCATGTAGAGCTGCCAACAGCTCCTGCTCTCCGGTAGTATATTGGGTTTCTGCGCCCGAGAATTTCTTACTTGTGAAGGCGATCGGTCGTCCTTCCTGCAACAATACAGCGCCGCTTCCATGCAAGGAAGCATCCGATACAACTTCAGCAGGGAACGGCAACGAGTAATCAGGAAAAGAGAGGGTAATGTCGTCGGTGACGATTCGTTTGAGCTCTTCGAATGCCCGCTGACATGCGGATGTCCAGGCTTCGAGAGAAACGAAATCTCCTTTCTTCGACAAATTCGTAAGCGGGGCCGCAATAATGGAGTAATTTTTAATAAACTTACGGAAGTAGTTAGTCAAACCCAAGAACTGGCGTAGTTCTGTGAGGCTCTGAGGCGCGGGCCATTCGTGAACCACAGCTACCTTCCGTGGATCCATCCTGACCCCAGTGGCCGACACGATGTGGCCCAAATACTCCACTTGCGGCTGCACCCAAAAACACTTGGCGCGTTTAGCAAACAATTGCTTCCGCTTCATCACCTCAAGCACGAGCTCGAGATGCTTCAGGTGCTCCTCGCGCGTTTTGGAATATATTAAAATATCATCCAAATAGCAAACGATGAACCTGTCGATATACAGTCTGAACATGCGATCCATCACTGCTTGAAATGTGGCGGGCGCATTAGTAAGTCCAAACGACAAGACCATGTACTCGAAGTGACCAAAGGGAGTCCGGAAAGTGGTTTTCGGAATATCAGAGGCAGCAATGCGTATCTGATTATACCCTTGTTGAAGGTCAATCGAGGAAAAATAAGCTGAGCCTTTCAGCTTATCGAGCAGGTCATCGACGCGCGGCAAAGGGTAGCGATTTTCAATCGTAGTCGCATTCAAGCCCCAATAATCAGTGCACATACGCAACGTCCCATCCTTCTTACCGACAAACAATATCGGTGTAGAGTATGGCGATGTGCTGGGCCGAATCATACCCTTTGCGAGCAGATCCCCCACTTGCCGCTTCATCCGCCCAACTTTGGCAGCTTAACCTGTACATAGGTTGTGAAACGGGTTGTGCTCGAGCACAAGAGGGATTGTATAGTCAGCAGGTAACATAGGTGGGAGCCCCAGGATGACAAATGCATCAGTATAATTTGGCAATAGGGGGGCTGCGACCTCAGAATCTTTCACAAGAGACTGCGCGGTGGTAGCAATCGATTGCACCCAAGGCCTCACAAGCAATTCATGGGCGTCTCCCTTATCATTTGATAGGTTTCTTTTGCACCCTTCAAGCTTGGGTTCTTTATTTCATCTGACGAACGCCGCTCAAGCGAAATTAACCATAGGCTCCGCAACAGTTCCGCCCTCCTCTGGTGTGACATCTTGGTACGACAGAAAAGGTACCTTAGGCGATAGGTTCCCTTTTGCACAATGGCGAATTGTGCTGGACTCCATATCGATGCGCGCGCGGTACTGTCGTTATGTCACGGCACCCAATGTCCATGTAGTGCTGTCTTTGAGAGACCTTGTTGCACTCATTGGGCCCTAACACACAGAGGGTCCTTCGATGACTAAGGGTGATCCTGCCCACGATGGGATGCTTACCCTCATTAGCGAGGGTAACCTGTCACAATCAGACGACTGTGGGGTCGACCCCAACACATTCACCTCCTTTGCTGAGATGAAGTCGTCACTGGCACTAGTATCCTCAAGTGCCTTCATCATTTGACCAGCGAGGCCGACTTCAATAACGGAAACACAATAATCTGTCAGAGTCGACTCCACAAAAGTGATTCCAGGGCGGGCTCAAAATTAACAAGACCCGCTACAGGGGCTTCATACCAGACATCAAAGGCATAGGACAATTCTGGCAACAGAACTGCGGATCCCGCCATGTTCACATCATCAATCAATACAGTGCCTGACTTGAATCAGAGGACACGTTGCATACTGTTTAACAAAGCGGTAGCCCTACGCTGGCTGTGAAATGGTAGCAACAAACATGCAGGAGTGTCCGGACATTGATGTCTACATCTCCTGTACCTGACCAGCTGTTCGAACGGCTCACTTTGAGATGAGGGGATGAACAAATGATACGTTTGCAAGGACTAAAAGCAACGATGCTTCACAGTTGGACATACGAATGACCACCGACCATGCATTTGTTCAGCTATCCTGGATGGAGTCAACTCCGCATCAATCCAGGCATCCCCCTACTTTGACCGTGGGGCCAAAGGCGGCAACAATGGCAATCCATCATGAGATAACCCACCGCACATCTCCAACAGAGAGTGATCTCCTTCCAACGCACAAGCTTGGATTGTGTACACTCCCCTTCTGTCAGTCATGAGTCCTGCGCTTGCATGGTAGTCACATGAGGCACAAATCTCAAAGCATTCTGTCTAGCTGGAATACGCATCTCAGCTCTTAGGACAATTGGCATCACAAGAGCCTCAAAATGTAATTAGTAGGCAGTTACAGTTTCATTCGGAAACATGAAAAATGAGCCAAAGGCTAACATACAGTGTGCCTCAATATCACGTGACTGAGCTTCTGGGGTAAAGCGTGCAAGCAGGGTGACAGTCAACTCATCAAACATGAAGTTTTCCCATGCAGTGATCCCTTGATCATACCATGTCTTTGCTATACCCTCGAGGGTATTTCCAACAAAGAGACACCTCACCTCATCATGTCCACCGCCACGGACCAAGTGCAGGTACTTCCTAACATCACGTAGATATGAACGAGTTGCATTCGTAATGTCACGTTCAACATTCATATCATGCAAGATAAACAGTTTCGGTGCCGGGATAGTAAGCCACTTCACCTCATTACCGTCGGCGCGGTCTTGCATTTGAGGCGACAGCAAACCCCGTTGATCAGCGGTTCCATCTGTAACCGTCATGGCTGTCGAGCGTGGCGTAGTAAGATGGGTAGGGGCCTGAAACACAAGAGGATCTTGAGCAGAAATTGTGTCAATAGTCTCAGGATCCCTATCAAATGTTCTAGGAATGGTACCCAGCTCAGGTTGACATGCCAAGCCTACATATGACGGATTGTCACGTCCCGTCATCATGGAACACTGACCAATATATATAAATTGCGTGACAATAAACGATGCACATAATTTTAAAGCAAGTGTGCAAGCGATTCAAACGAATCTAGCACAAGAGCACAAGCAATCCAGTCAGCAAACCGACAATACTCTTGCAGACTTCCAGTAGATATGGCAGATACGTACTCAGTTGGTCCCTGTAGTCCGCGTGATCAGAGCCTCCAGCTGATTAGAACGCAAGTTGTAACCAGGAGCTATTGCAAGCGGTGCCGGACCACTAGTTTCATCTGCAACTCAGAGCGAAGGCTCACACCACAATTGCAGTAAGCTACAAAGGTATAAAAGCAATCACAATTTGGAAGCAACAGTACCTCATATAGCGTGGACAAATTCTTCGGCGATAATGTCTAGTGGGCTACGTCGCCCATCGTCGACAGTCATCCTAGAAAGAACTTACTTCCAATCGAGCATCATTAGGCAGTCAGGCAACAAACCTGTCTCGATACCAAATTTGTTGTATCCTTCCTTCTTCAATCATGCACTGAATCTGCACGTCTGAGTATTAGCTACACGTGCATGGTGCTTACGAACAGCAAGACACTTCAGTGCGAGCAACATGACAGCGGAAGACTTAAAGATAAGGAAAGATTCAACTTACAATGATCTTCAGTTGCAAATTAGAAGTCTGCCGTCAGACCCCGCGGGCAATGTTCATCATCCGGCTGGGAATGCTATGCTGGAATAGCTCAGGCCGAATATAAATGAGTAAAACGTATATATCAGATTTAGACCGAGTTAAGTACATGAATACTTGATCCAAATTAGCGTCAAGCCGACTTCGGTCTCTAGGCGGCCGTCCTCGCACCTATCACGTCGCGATACCGATGTGCAGTACAGGTCTCACTGGATTTCGATCTCAAGTGTGAGTACCTTCGTAGTACTGTTCTAAATATCGTGTCATCCGTGATATTATTGAGTGCAACGCATGCAATATGCGAAGGTCCGAATATCGATATTCGGTTGCTGACCCAACCATTGCGATCGTCGCCTTCTCGCATACACGTATGGTTTATGACGTAAATGAGGTAATAATATTTAAAGTATTATTACGTAATATAAAATGCCAATGGATAGATCGTGCATTAATTATCAGCCTCGAGTCAAACATGTTGACCGACAGCGCGATGTCGTAGATGATAATGCGACATGCCTGATTAGCTAGATATACTCGAGTATATCATGCTAATATAATTGTATTATGCTTCATAGTGTTCAGATGCATTGCGGCCTACTTTGGTGTGAACGGTGATCGAACCGGCGTACAACACAATGCAGCAATCAATTCATCGAACGTGAAGTCACTCCGTGCAGTGGTCCACTCGTCATACCAGTCTTTCGCCGCGCCCGAGAGGGTGTTGCCGACGAAGAGACATTTAATACCATCATTTCCACCACCATGGACCGCCTGCAGGTACTTGGTAGTATTGCGCATATATGCATGAGTTGCATCAGCAATACTACGTCCGGGGGTCCTAGGCTTCTCATCATACGCAATATGAAGCTTAGGCACAGGGATCGTGAGTTTCATCACCTCAGGAATACTGGCGTGGTCCTGTATTTGAGGCGACAGCAGACCCCATTGATCCACAGCTCCATCCATAGTCCTAGTGGCGACATTACTCTTCAGGATTGCGAGCAAGTATAGCAAATACGCGCTCAGTTGGTCCCAATCTTAGTAGTCCGTGCAATCGAAGCCTGCACTGGTCAGAATGTAGATTATAACCAGGAAGTATCGCAAGCAGTGCCGGACAGCTAAATTCACCTGCAACTCAGAGCGCAAGCTCACACAACAAATGCAGGCAACTAGAAAAGAACAGCAGCAATCATGAACCAGAAGCAACAATGTCCAAAATGGCACGTCCAAGTTCTTTTGCAAAGATGTCTAGAGGGCTACGTCGACCATCGTCGACATCCACCAAAGCGAGAACTTACTTCCGATTTAGCACCATGAGACAGTCAGGCAACGAACCTGTCTCGATACCAAATTTGTTGTATCCTTCCTTCTTCGATCATGCACTGAATCTGCACGTCTGAGTATTAGCTACACGTGCATGGTGCTTACGAACAGCAAGACACTTCAGTGCAAGCAACGTGACAGCGGAAGACTTATAAATAAGGAAAGATTCAACTTACAATGATCTCCAGTTGCAAATTAGAAGTCTGCCGTCAGACCCCTCGGGCAATGTTCATCATCCGGCTGAAGGTGATGTGCTAGAATAGCTCAGGCCGAATATAAATGAGTATAACGTATGTATGCGAATCAGATGAAGTTAAGAACACGAGTACTTGATCCCAAGTAGCATCGAGCCGACTTCGGTCTCTAGGCGGCCGTCCTCGCACCTATCACGTCGCAATACTGATGTGCAGTACAGGTCTCACTGGATTCCAATCTCAAGTGTGAGTACCTTCTTGGCACTGCTCTGAATATTGCGTAATCCGTGATATTAATGAATGCAACGCATGCAATATGCGAAGGTCCGAATATCGATATTCAGTTGCCGACCCAACCATCGCGATCGTCGCGTTCTCACATACACGTATGGTTTATGACACAGATGAGGTAATGATATTTAAAGTATTATTACGTGGGATATTATGTGAATAGATAGGTCGCGCATTAATATCAACCTCGAGTCAAACATGTTGACCGACAGCGTGATGTCGTAGATGATAATGTGACATGCCTGATTAGCTAGATATACTCGAATATATCATGCTAATATGATTATATCATGCTTCATAATGCTCGAATGTATTGCGGTCTACTTCGGTGCAAGTGGTGATCGAACCGGCGTACAACACTAGAATACCCAGTCTGTTTGACAAGATACTCATGCCCGCTTGCGTCAATGTCGACCTATACAACGAATCCGATAATCCAGTATCCGTTCTACATTGTACACCTTTTGCTTGCCTGCAATCCAGGTCTCGGGACCAGGGTCCATTACTGCAGGGGCATCGGCGTTGTTTGTAACTGGTGTCGTGCTGCGATAAGGGTGAATGAGGGAAATATGAAATGTGGGGTGAATATTCATGTCAGAGGGTAGAGATAGCTCCACGGCTACATTCCCTACCATGCGTACAATGGGATATGGACCGATCCAGCTGGGTAACAGTTTTTTGGGAACCGTCAGCGAGTGAACATAAGTTCTTAGTGCTCAACAAAACCATTTGTCCCACCGAAAATGTTATGTCTCGTTTGGATTTATTATAATAGTCCGTCGTCCATTGTTGTGCTGCATCCAAACATGCCTTCACATCTGTCATGCGGGATAGGAACGACTTGGCCAAAGTTTTAGCCGCTGGAATATTTATCTCCAACTCTCGCCACACGGGTAGCGCAGGATGGAATCCATAGTTCAGAAAGAAAGGGCTTTGACCTGTAGAGCGGTTAACAGCGTTGTTAAGCGCGAATTCTGCCAAAGTCAGAAATGTATCCCAAACAGAGGGTGTGCGTCTCGCGAAATTCCTCAACATGTCGCCCAGCGTGCGATTTGTGCGTTCAGCTTGCCCATCGGATTGTGGATGATATGCTGTGCTCAAATGAACGCGCATACCGACGAGTTCACATAGCGCTTCCCAAAACTTAGACGTGAATTGACCGCCACGATCGGATATCACATTTTTAGGAATGCCATGCAATCGGACCACATTATCGAAAAATAATCGTGCTGTTTGCTCAGCGGTGCAAGACGAGGTGCAGGGGGCTAAGTGAACCATTTTGGTCAAGCGATCGACCATAACGAACACCGAGTCGTATCCCCCCTCAGTTTTGGGCAGCGCGACTACAAAGTCCATCGAGACACTTTTCCAAGGGGCATCTGGTATAGGTAACGGTTGTAATAAACCCTGGCCCTTACCGGATAGTGCTTAATTGCGCTGACATAAACTGCACCTTTGCACGAAGTTTTCTGCATCCTTCACCACGCGCGGCCACCAGAATGAGCGTCGCACTAGCTCTGCCAATCGCGTGCTCCCAGGATGTCCTGCTAACGGGTCCTCGTGGAACCGGGCAAGAATATCGTAGTGCAAAGCATCGTCGTTCGGCACGACGATTTGTCTTGTCGTGCCATCCATCCGCAACCAAAGATCGTTTTGCTTGCGTAGATGCTCCACATTACTTGGCGTAGCAAACCATGGATCTACTTCATACGCCACCTTGAGTCGCTCTGCAAGGTCCGACGCTATCGGCACCTCCTGGCTGCGTGAACATGTGATCGGTGCTGCTAGAATCACAGTGTGTAACGATGGGTGTCGACTGAGGGTGTCAGCGATATTAATTTTGCCGGCAATGTATTCCCATGTACAGTCGAAACGAGACAGATACTCCATCCATCTGGCTTGTCGTCAGTTGAGCGTAGGGACACTCTGTAAAAATGTCAGCGGTTTGAGGTCGGTCTTCAGTATGAAAGGGCGGCCTTCAAGATAACAATGCCATTCCTTTAGAGCATGTAGAACTGCCAACAGCTCCTGCTCTCCGGTAGTGCATCGGGTCTCTGCACCCGAGAATTTCTTACTCATGAAGGCGATCGGTCATCCTTCCTGCAACAATACAGCGCCGCTTCCATGAAGGGAAGCATCCAATATCACTTCTACACGAAACGGCAATGAGTAATCAGGGAAAGAAAGGGTAACGTCGGCAATGATACGCTTGAGCTCTTCGAATGCCCGCTGACACCCGGGTGTCCATGCTTCGAGAGAAGCGAAACCTCCTTTCCTCGTCAGATTTGTAAGCGGGGCCGCAATAATGGAGTATTTATTAATAAACTTACGGAAGAAGTTGGTCAAACCTAAGAACTGGCGTAGTTCGGTGAGGTTCTGAGGCGCGGGCCATTCACGAACCACAGCTACCTTCCGTGGGTCCATGTGGGTCCGTGGGTCCATCCTTACCCCAGTGGCACCACCCACAGACCATGAACCCCACGCTCGCCGCAACATTTAATGAATATCGCCGCCAAATCTACATCTTCCCGTTTGGCTGGAGGAATTCTATTCAATTCAATGGTGTGGTGCGTACTTAACGTCCTATTTGTGGGCACATATTGAACTCATTCTCATATTCATGCATGCACTATTTGATTTATATAATTATTTTCCTAATCCAGAAAGCATTGCAAATCCCTCATTCACGCGCGCATATTATATATATATATAACATCGTACATAAGTACAATGATTTATAGTGTTATATATGTAAAAACATAGATATCTGCAGCAGGGTATTAATAATAGTGGTCATTGTGCGCTACTGCTGCCTATCCAGACCACACACATAAAATATATTCGTGCCCTTCCCTGATGAATGCTGCCAACTTCAGGCTGGGCTTATTAGCTCTGACAGGTCATCTAGTCAGACCTAATAGTAGGCTTAATCAGGTTTAATTAGGCCTTAATTAGCCATCCAGTAGTTGGCAGGGCTCGTTAATATCTAAGAAATACAAATGCATACAGATCTTGTGTTTTGTATGATGTGGGAGCTGGTTCACCAGCAGGCTGCTTCACGCATGCATCCACCAGGCGACCGTATGTGTCGGCCATTCATGTGGGTGGCTATCTAGATACGTATCCCTGCATGCAACTTGGCAGCAGCAGCCCACGCACATCTGGAAGATGAATCGGTCTCATGCATCTTCAAGGAATTAGCCATGCTTGCTTGCTTGCGTGCCGTCATCATCAGCTGGAAGTCTGGCCACTATATATACACAACACACACATAAAATCAATAATGCCCGATTCATTTCTGTTTGTCCCTTCGTTCTTTCCCCTTGCCTACCATCTGCAATCTCATACACAGAGTTCACAGGGTTGCACTCCAACAGGGCCTCCGTGCCTTGCAATCATTAATAGCGCAGTTTACGGACTCTCTTCGGAGCGACTCCCGGTGTCAGTCGTCTTCCACGAGCTCAGTACGTACAAATGCATGGTTAGTGGCTTCAATATCTTAAAATTAGACATATGCTGTGTATTTAGGATCAACAGAGTCATAGATTGATAAAAACGTAAAAACTTAGATAGATAGATAGATAGATAGATAGATAGATAGATAGATAGATAGATAGATAGATAGATAGATAGATAGATAGATAGATAGATAGATAGATAGATAGATAGATAGTGGAAGCAAACATATATCCAGCAGGCTGTTTTCCTATAACGAAGTGGTAGTGCTATCCTTGCCCCAACCATATTGTGGCGGCTGTTCCTATGAATCAATTTAGTAAGCAAGGTCCGTGCCACGTGCAGATCTATCATGCGTATGGCTAAATATCGTACACAGCATTGCTGGATAGAAGTTATGTATAGCCGGATCGATGCTGGAGGCAGGCAGCAGAAAACATAATTGCGCGAAAATAGCTAGTCAAGTAAGAGCAGCAGCGAATTAATATGATCTCATCCTTTGTTTTGAGACGATCAATCGTTCGACGAATCAAGTACTACTGATTTCCCCTGTATACAGTTGTTGTTTGCTAGGTCACAATATTGGCCTGCCTCACGCCGTTGGATTCCCGTGCCCTATCGGCAAATGCGAACCTGGGGAGTTTGGTGACGTGAGCGACATCATGGGCTATGGATCTCCTAGCGATTTGAACAAGACAGTGTTGTGCTTAAATGCGGCGTTGGTGAGTTTATTCGTTATTAGTTTGGTTACTTACTTTGCAACATGAATTGCCCAGTCAGCTACAAGAAATAAAAATAATATAATAATATAATAACAAATAAATAAAGTAACAATAAGCAATATATAATAATAACGAAATGGCACGTAGGGACTTTGCAGCATTATTCATACGTGTCAAGCTAGCAAGCATGGCAAGCAACATGCCATATATGTATCGTTTGATCTAGTGCTGTCAGGCTAGATACGCACTTACTATTGATAGAGAAAGTCAACCTTAAACTACCACTCTCATAGCAACGGCCGTACGTCCTAATTATATATGCGAACAAATCATCCGACTGAAGCTGCTTTCACCACGAAACCGTACATACAACGAATATTGCCAACTCCTTGTATATGCCTTATGTCGCGTAACGAACGTCGGGTATAAAAACGTGTACGCAACCGGTGGCGGAGAATTTGTTTGTGCGCATGCCATTGACCACCTCATGATGTACCCATCAGTCGTACAAGGCCGGCTGGGCTGCTCCCATCCAAGGAGGTCACCTCAGCCTGGGTGCCAATCTGAAGCCAGGCATGCCTCAGGACTTCGTGCTGCCTTCTATGTCTCTGA
This sequence comes from Volvox africanus, assembly GCA_030268105.1. Taxonomy (NCBI): domain Eukaryota; kingdom Viridiplantae; phylum Chlorophyta; class Chlorophyceae; order Chlamydomonadales; family Volvocaceae; genus Volvox; species Volvox africanus. The sequence continues at coordinate 3,610,178 of BSDZ01000004.1, read as the reverse complement.
ACAAGGAGAACATGTTGCGCATTATCACGGACGCCACGAACCCGTCTATCATCACGACCACAACAAACAGCAAACAGGTTTCCCAGCAGCGTGCCATATTCGTCTCCTACAGGTGCGTCATCTCGTAATCATGGTGGATATATCAAGTGATGTTTCTGTATGTATATATTCCTGTACGTAATTTATGTTTTATGTACGGTGAGTAAGGAAATAAAGTCATGCACGTGTATGTGTGTAGGATAGGGGGGTTCGGCTTCACCCGTGGCCACTACCAGGCAGTCCCTACCTTCCCCTGTATTTCGGGGCACCCTCATCCGTTTACCCATGCATGATGACTTGTTCAAAATCAATGAGTTTCCCGGGTTCAGCATTCGCCATCAGCAGCCAGTGGAATCTGCCGAACGAACGGCGGCCTCCCTTCCACTACTCCTGGTTAGCTAGCAGGTCACTATAACCTGGGTCCTCACCATTCATCAACATCGGGAACACATCAACTGGCAGTCGGGGGATATTTATCCCGTTCCAAGTCGGGGTCACTCCATATCGGTTAATCTATCTACGTATGTATGTATGTGGCAGGCCCACATGCACGCACGAGTGTTGTATGTATCATGCTCTGAGCAAAAGCTCGAGAGTTTATAACAGCAGGATTAGATATCCTCATCATCATGATACTACAACGAACGAGTTCAATGGGATTGATCAGTATTGCGCATTTTTAACAATGCAGACGCGCACGCACGTTTCTTGCTTGCCGTACTGCAACTGCGTGGATCTCCCTGTAGTATCTTGAAGTTTATATCTAGTAGTATCTGGGATGACCGTGTCTGCCTGGACATCTGCCAAAACAGAAAAGGTCCGCCCGATCGGCAGATGTCTAGGCAGACACGGTCATCTCGGATACTAATATATATATATATATATATATATATATATATATATATATATATATATATATATATGATATACCACATGCCATACATGTCTCCTGCTTATTGGTGCCCTATTCTGTTTGCGGCGTGTGGCGGTGTACGGCACGCATGCACACATTGCACTCATATACTTATGTATATCTAACTCGTCGATAACAAGATATAATTATGCGGAGTAATGTTCTTGTAGCAAGAATGTCACGTTACATTGTATATATATATGTGTGTGTGTGTGTGTGTGTACGCATTTGGGTGCGTTGATCGATGCTTGCCACGCATCTTGCAGGGTCAGTGGAGTGACGCCAGCCTCCTTCGATTCGGGTCTGGGACGCGCCGGCAATTCGTATTTCGACCTGGATGGATACGTCTGGTAAGTTCTGACCTCTGTCGTATCCTGGGGTATCTGAGGCTCATATCCAGGATGATCAGGAAACTGCACATTTTCAATCGGGCCTAAACTGTTTGACGGATATTTACACTGAGATACAACAACGTCCGAGAGAGATACGAGGTCATAGCATGCCAATGTACAACAGGTCCATTGCAGTTTGTAAGAATGGTTAATGACATGAAAATGCCGTCCGCGTGCCGCTAGCAGCTACGGAGCGACATATGTGTGTAGGATAGGGGGGTACATCACCCGTGGCCACTAACCTGGCAGTCCCTACCTTCCCCGGTGTTTCGGGGCACCCTCATCCAGTCTCCCATGCCGACTTCTCCGAAATCAGTGGTTTTCCCAGGTTCAGCACCCACCACCAGCATCCAGCGGAATCTGCCGAATCAACTAAGGCGTCAACTCCGCTACTGGTCCGCTCGCAGGTCACTTTAATTGGGTTCGTCACCGTCCATCGACATGGGGGCACCCGGCCCTTAACATTAGGGTGTTTGGTCCGCTCTCGGTCGGGGATGAACCTGGAACTCCAGGGGCATACTAATCGTGCCATAACAGTCGTGCATGAACAAATACATGGCATACACCCTACATTCATATATAACTGCGTGTAGCTAGGTAGCTAGGTATACCTAGCTATGTTATATGTTATACATACATATACGAATACTCCAAATACATGCAGCTAGCTAGTTTAATACGTTATGTATTAAACTAGCTAATAATTGCATGTATTTTGAAAATTTAACCCATCCGGTAGTGGTCAAGATTGATACATCATGCATGATCAGCAACCGATCGGAGTTTGGACCTACTGCCTGCTCAGGTTTATCCTGACACGAATCTACATCAGCATCAGACAAAACAGTCGTTCTATCCAGATATGCACTAGCGTGTACAGCTTCACCAAATCCTCTCGCCTGTTTTCGTTGCTGCTAAGTAAGCACGGCTTCATCGATCAAGGCATATGTAATATATATGTAGTATATATCTCAATCCATATTGAAGGGATGGTGCAGGTACACCCCCTCTTTATTTAGCTGCTCCATGCATACATTGCATGAAGTCATCCATCAGGTTGCCCATCTATCTGTTTGGGCACGCAGGGTGCACGAATTCAATGAGACAGCCAACGGGCAGCCCACCGCCACACCTTCACTTGTGCTCGCTAAGCTTGATACCAGCAGGGCGATGAATAGCTTCACGCAGCAGCTGCCGACTGGCTTGGGTAGCATCACCATCAAGGTGAAGAGCAAGACGGCGGAGGCTGCTAGGGTTACCGTGTGCCGCGCCATTCGTGTGAACGAGACGGGCCCAAACGCCTGCTCCGATGGATTGGATAACGACTGGTAAGCTGTGTGCACAGGGTGAAATGATATTCATATATGCATGGATACACGCACACACGAATATATATAGTATAAATATGCTTTATATAATACATACTATACATACATCTATCTACATCTATATTTATATCGCATTTAGATATAGATATAGATTAAGGTGTTAACCATTATTATGATGGTTACGCCGCCCATAGGCTGGCGTGTATTATAGGGAAACCCCGAGGTTAACTCCATTGGGCACGCATACCCCGTTATTGGGGTCGCTAGGGTTCACTGGGTTATTTCGCAGATTCTCTTGCTCTCTGTGGCCCCTATCCATGTGCCAGCCCCAATTGGACCACTTACTGGCCTTTAGGTGGGTTTCTAAGCCATCCCGCCGCACCTAATGGCTCCCTTTAGGGGCCATGGGTTCACACTTCCCGGGCGGAGCATTCCATCGCTGATGAGTCCTGCCAGTGAGGGCCGACAGGCAGGGACACGACTGAAAAGCGTGCTTCCCCTGCTGCTGATGTTCTCACTTGGCCCCTGCAGATCTAGATGATTACTTAGTTACTACACATCTGTGCATGGCTGGACGTACGTGCAAACACGAATAGATTGCACCAGTATCCTTGGGACATCTAAGTGATAGATCACTCGACGTTTAGGAATGTAGACACAGCACGGTGGTCAACAGATAGACCGCTTTACCAGAGCGGTGAGAATCTAATTACTATTCACGCTCTAATCAACGATGTATGGCTATGGGGAATCAATTAATACGTACGCATGCTAGCATACATACCATACCTGTATAAAACCGCAACCTTCCTGCCTGTAAATCCACGAATTCCTTCGTTGCTGTAGCGACGGCCTGGTGGATAACGAAGATCCCGACTGCAACCCTTCGCTGAGGCCACCGCCCCCGGCTACTTCGCCTTCACCAAAGCCCCCGGCGCCTGGCCCAACCCCTAAGGCGCAGCCTTCCTCGCCACGGAAGGCAACCACCAAGAAGAAGAGACCCCCTCCTCCCCCCAAGCACACCAAAAAGCCACCGTCAAAGAAGGCCCGGGGCTGAAACAAGCAATGATGATGAAGACGAGGCTCACGTGCTCATCACGAACCAGTTGCCGGCAGGTAGCAACAGTCATCCGATGCATGCATGCGTCTGTGCATGAGCCGGTCGGCCGGGGAACGAGCGACAATGGCATGCACTACTAGTTCTTCATTGGATGTATGCATCGTGCGGGGGACAGATAGAAGCATGCATGTTTATCGTGACAGTTGCCACATGTATACGTTGATGAGCGAGATGTGGCGTATGTATTGGACGTGGCGCGTGCATTCAGTTTCATCATCAGCTTACAACTCGGTCGTCGTCTGGGGCGTCCACGTTTGGGCGTTTAATTGCCTCCTCACGTCTTTCTCGTGTCAGTGGAAACCGGTCTATCTATCTGGTTTATCTATCTGTAAATAAAATGAACCCCGGGCGATTATAAAATTGGGCGGGGCCACCCCAGCAGCAGCCCAGCGTGATGAAGTTTAACGCATCATCCATCCGGAGGGCGGGCCCCGCCTCGCTGCTTACCCCTGGATAGGATTATGGCCCTTACTTGTCTGCCGTATGCACGCATGTATGCATTTATGTATATATGAAAGTTTGTTACACTGTGGGCGACTTGCCCTGAGTGAGGGGACAAGCACCGGGGGCCCTGACCGCGCCGAACCACAGCGCAGGGGGGAACACACGGCTTAGCCTGTCTGTTCTGCCGTGCACTCCTTCACTCGCTCAGCCAGAAAGGGCACACAGACAACACGAGCCGTAAGCCTGGCTACTCAAAGGAGCAGAGCCTCAGACGACACAAGCCGTAAGCCTGGCTACTCAAAGAAGCAGAGCCTTAGACGACCAGACCAGCTCCCAGTCGGTGAGGGAAAGAGAGCAAACCGTACTTCCCTAGAAGCAAGAAAACCCCGCCTCCTCAACCTCCACTGCCTCCCAAGCAAAAAGCCTGGTCCTCCCTCCCAGGGACACTCTAACGTAAGGGGGCAACTCGGGCCCTCCCAAGCTGACCAGCAGAAAAGCTAGACGCCTCCTTAAATGCATGTATGTATATATGTAGGACGAACGTATCTACATACATATGTAACGATCAAATAAGCATGAATGAATTATTTAAAGCGCACCTTTGATGTTGACGTGGTTGCTGTTCCTTGTAAATACTATATATATGTATATATAGCCTTTGTAAGTTCTGTGTTGTCCTCAGCACGTTATCGTAATAAAAAAACACTGCGAGCCAGGGGGTAGAAGGAGCGATGCTCCACTTCTGGCTCTCAAACCTCTCTCCCTATATATGCCGCCCCGCTAATTGGCTTGGCAACTGCATTTAAAATTCCGGAGCGACCCAGCGACCCCAGTCTGCGACAATCAAACACTTCTACAGGACATGTTAATTGCTATGTTGTTTCCAGTTGGATCAGTGGCCGGCCGTGACACGTTCTGCTTATAGCCTGTTGACTCTCGACTGTGGTGTATGTAGATTATTAGCACCCTGCAAATGGGAGCGAGGGAGGAAGGGCTCGCTCACCAAGAGCGAGCGGGAGTTGGCTCAAATGATCGCGCGTATAGCAGAACAGATGGGACGAGCGCGGATTAACTAGCGTATTCCCAAGTAGAGCTCCAATAACACGATTGTTGCTAAAACGGATCGCTACAAATCCCAACTAATACAACATTGATACAACTGTGTCATAAAAATCGAATAGTCATATACGGGTGATAAATCACTCCTAAAGTAAAGAAAAAGTACGACTTGCTTACCGTGTAGCAGTCGTCTTAACGATGCTAGAGTTTTTCTGTGGAAGCGTCGACTTTGTCGGCTTAGAAATGGCTTGCAAGTCTGACAATGCAGCAAACTGGTGCATCTAATGGAAACCGATGGCAGCAGAGTCTTGAACTCCGAACAACTGGTAATGTAATACTTCGTTGTCTGGCCAAAGCACTCCACCACGGTGACTTTAATATTGCTTCACCTGCCAAGATATACGGCAATCTGCTTTTGCGTATCGCAAGCTTTTAAAGTACCATGCTTATCGAATAATTACCGACGAAACGTTTTAAACTAAACATATGTAGTGTACAAGGCAAGCGATAAAAATGACGAAATCAAGCACAAAAAGACTACGAAATACGACGTTTGACAAACTATCCATAGCGGAATGAGCCATCAGCTTACAGAGCACAGCGTATCCATGATAAGCCACCCTGTGTGAATACATAGCACAGGCGGCGATCCACATTGATTGTGTACACACGCGTCGCTGCATCTATCCGAGAATTCTTCTCTTGCATCACGTGCATGTGCACATACACGCATACATGCATCACGTCCATAAGTTGCATTATTGATTGCGTGAACCCCCACTTATGCCGCGGGTCAAGGTCGCTCGTGCCCAGGCTTGGAATGCCTTGGCATGTTCACTCAACCGGCACAACATCTACCTCCTGTGCATTCGGGGACAGATTTTTCCAGGCGCTCAGGTCGTCAGCTATCTCAGCCGACCCCGAGGTTATTTCGGTCAGATCGAATTCGACAGCGACGGTCATGACTTCCTCAAGGATCGCTGCGCCGGCGTTGTATTTGCCAAACCAGACGATCACCTTCTCGACTGGAGTTGCGATTACTGCACCGTTCTTCTGAACGTGATCACCCAACCAGAAAGGTGCCCCTGGACTGCTCGCGGATGCTCCTGGGGCAGGCGTCTTGAGAACCGGGCGGAAAACCCGCCCGTAACCCATGCCGTTGCAGAAGAAGAATCTATTACTGTTTGGCCTGGGGGGTTTGTTTGGGTTCTCAATCATGGTGCCATAAGCCGTCACGTCGTAGATGTGGCCAGCGGCCATTTGAATATCATTGCCTTGAGTTGTGTATTTCGAAAAACGGTCATAAATCTTATCAGTCGTGAAGCTTCCAGTGTAGTTGTGTTTCCACGTAAGCTCTACCGTCTGGGCAAGCTCGCTCGGCGTCAGTACGTGCCAAGCGGTCCTGTAAGTAGGCCTTTCCACCGTCCCGACTGCCTTGCCGACAACGAGGTTCAGCTTTTCTTCATAAAGGTACTTGCGAACGGCGTCGCTCAGCACAAGCTTTATCCTGTAGGACGACATGTCGACCTGGAACAGCAGGAAATATTGTCACAGTCAATGCTTAGTCAGCTAAAATGACACTCATTATGCACCAGCGCTGTTGCACGTGCGACAGTCCTGTATGTACTCTTACCTAATCTTCATCCTGCATCGTCGTGGGCATACTATGACTCGCACATCAACAAGGGCACCAACAGGCAGGTACGACCCCACGCACCTTGTAATTGCCGACGCGATGTTGGCTCTATAAAACAGCGGCGATATCGTGCGCACAGCAGGGCTTTCGATTGTGCCTTTTGTTTATTCGAGGGTCACAGTATGTATTTATATCGATATTGTTTCGGGAGTCAGCGTTATAGAATTTTTTTATTTTGTATTTATAATCAAGTGACAAATGTTCTGGCAGCAAAATTATACATGTCAACACGTGCGAAACCCAACAAATACAGGCTTGACCCCTTCTCGACTCCTTCTGGAACCGTTCGTTTCTCAACTTGTTCTGACTGACGGGTAGAACCTAGCTATGCGGTTGTAGGTTAAATGGATCCATGATAAGAGGTGAAGTTTACAAAGACTTAAACCATAATAAATTCTCTGATTTCTACTCCAGTACCAGGCCATTTTAATCATTCTTCGCCTGGCGTACATGTGCCCGCGCTTGCCCGTGATTTCGGGCAGGTCGACACCGTTCTGCTGCTCCCTAGCTTCTCAGCAATGCTCAAAAGTATCATCCCCCTCACAAAAAAAACAACTTGAAAACTGTTTGCCATGTCAATCGTTATTAGCCCCGCGTGCGTGCATATGCGCTTGCCCGTGATGTTGCCTGCCCGTGATGCCCGACATATGGAAAGCTTTCCGCTTTCCACTATGGATTTGCCTGCTGCTGAAAACTCATTATTTAACTGCCTATCATGTGATGCTTGAGTTTTGTGTATGGCTCCTTTTTATTTAATGCGCGCCTGTAATTGAGGCCGAGGCTGATAGCGCTGGGCTCATAGCTGATATGGGAAGCTATTTCTGTTTGTTAGCAGGAACATATCTTTGAGCAGCGTTGAGCGAGAGCTAGAGCAAGGGAGCACAACACAAATCATCTATAACGAGCAGCTGCGGAAGCCTTATTTCAGTACGTCAGATAACACGGGCAAGCGCATATGCACGCACGCAGGACTAATTATAATTAAGATGTCAAAAAGCTTTTAAATTGACGTTTTTGTGATGGCGCTTTTACTTTTGAGCATTGGTGAGAAGCTAGGGAGCAGTAAGGAAACCTGCAAAATCACGGGCAAGCGCGGGCACATGCCCCAAATCAGAGAATTTCTTATGGTTTAAGTCTTTGTAAACGTAATCTCTTACAATTTATCCATTTACCTTAAAACTGCATAGCTAGGTTCTACCCGCCTGTCAGAGTCAGAAGAAGTTGAGAAACGAACGGGTCAGTCAGAGTCAGAAGGTGTCGAGAAGGGGTCAAGCCTGTATTTGTTGGGTTTCGCACGTGTTGACATCTTGCTGCCAGAACATTCGTCACTTGAGTATAAATACAAACATTGACTCCCGAAACAATATCGATATAAATACATACTGTGACCCTCGAATAAACAAAAGGCACAATCGCAAGCCCTACTGTGCGCACGACATCGCCGCTGTTTTATAGAGCCAACATCGCGTCGGCAATTACAAGGTGCGTGGGGTCGTACCTGCCTCTTGGTGCCCTTGTTGATGTGCGAGTCATAGTATGCCCACGACGATGCAGGATATGCCTTGTCGCGAATGAAGATTAGATAAGAGTACATACAGGACTGTCGCACGTGCAACAGCGCTGGTGCATAATGAGTGTCATTTTAGCTGACTAAGCATTGACTGTGACAATATTTCCTGCTGTTCCAGGTCGACATGTCGTCCTACAGGATAAAGCTTGTGCTGAGCGACGCCGTTCGCAAGTACCTTTATGAAGAAAAGCTGAACCTCGTTGTCGGCAAGGCAGTCGGGACGGTGGAAAGGCCTACTTACAGGACCGCTTGGCACGTATTGACGCCGAGCGAGCTTGCCCAGACGGTAGAGCTTTCGTGGACAGTCAACTACACTGGAAGCTTCACGACTGAGAAGATTTATGACCGTTTTTCGAAATACACAACTCAAGGCAATGATATTCAAATGGTCGCTGGCCACATCTACGACGTGACGGCTAGTGGCACCATGATCGAGAACCCAAACAAACCCCCCAGGCCAAACAGTAGTAGCTTCTTCTTCTGCAACGGCATGGGTTACGGGCGGGTTTTCCGCCCGGTTCTCAAGACGCCTGCCCCAGGAGCATCCGCGAGCAGTCCAGGGGCACCTTTCTGGTTGGGTGATCACGTTCAGAGGAACGGTGCAGTAATTGCAACTCCAGTCGAGAAGGTGATCGTCTGGTTTGGCAAATACAACGTCGGCGCAGCGATCCTTGAGGAAGTCATGACCGTCGCTGTCGAATTCGATCTGACCGAAATAACCTCGGGGTCGGCTGAGATAGCTGACGACCTGAGCGCCTGGAAAAATCTGTCCCCGAATGCACAGGAGGTAGATGTTGTGCCGGTTGAGTGAACATGCCAAGGCATTCCAAGCCTGGGCACGAGCGACCTTGACCCGCGGCATAAGTGGGGGTTCACGCAATCAATAATGCAACTTATGGACGTGATGCATGTATGCGTGTATGTGCACATGCACGTGATGCAAGAGAAGAATTCTCGGATAGATGCAGCGACGCGTGTGTACACAATCAATGTGGATCGCCGCCTGTGCTATGTATTCACACACGATGGCTTATCATGGATACGCTGTGCTCTGTAAGTTGATGGTTCATTCCGCTGTGGATAGTTTGTCAAGCGTCGTATTCGTAGCCTCCCAGTAAGCAAATCGTGAAAAATGTCCTTACATGTAAAAGCCGTACATTGTCCTCTATTGGAAGACCTTGCGAGCATGGCGAATTATGCTGAATTGATAGATGAAGGACAATAAAGCGAGGAAGCCATCAGATACATTCACATAGCTAGCTACCATGATTCGAGCGCATGCAAATTGGGTGTTGGGCAATTGCAATTGGGTTTTAGGGTTTTAGGATTCGATCAATTGACCAATTCAAATTGGCGAATGCAAATTCCAATCCTAGCTATACAGCGAGTTACAAATTCAGTGGATTTGCAAACAGAGATTTCGTTTACGCAGACGTAAAACATTTGAAATCATCTGATTTCAAGGTAAATTCCAAACAATGCTCGCTTAACAGGCCTGCAGCTGCTCGGTTGTTGTGCGTGATAGCTTCGAAGGATATGCCCCCTGTTAGAAAGGAAAGCGCCCCGCCCTATCTAGCGAGCGGTGCATGCGGTACTTATTCTTTTTTCCCGCTCATTCTCTTTATACATGTATCGCCCATGTCATCACCCTGCGCCAGTTCAGGTATATATGTACATATAGTTTTATACATACACACACATACGTGTATCTCATCACGCTGGGCTGCTGGGGATAAAGTAGTAGTCGTACATGTACTAAAACACACTCCACGATGTAAAGGTGCAGAGGCACCATATATATCAGCATCTCGATAGGCCTTTATGGCTCTTGACTACGACAATGGTATCAAGACCTAACCGTCATATTCAAATCCTGAGGTCTCAGTTCGATCCCAGTAGATGTTATCTGTCTGGACTGACGAGAACCCGGTTCCCTAAGAAAGTAGGAGACTAGTTGGATAGCTGATCAGGACTTGATACTTGAAAACCCGGTGAGCGCTAGGAGGCGTGCGTGCATGCGAAGTGTAGTATCCTGGGGTATCTACGGGTAGTGTCAAAGATTGGACCACTGATGGTTATCTTCCGATCGGGCCTTTGTAGGCCGACACAACAGAGGTACAATACGAAGTTGGTACATGTGACGAAGGAGCACAAATGCCCATGGCCAGGGTTCGAAATGGTTAGCATCAGCTGATAGGGTCAAGTGGTTGAGGCGTGCCTACCAGAGGGGAAGAGTGTGGAAGTCGTCCACGTACGGCAACACTCCACGATATAAAAGTGCAGAAGCACCACATCAACATCTTGAGAGGCCTCTGCGGCTCTCAACTACATACAACAGGCTGCCCCGCGCAATAATTGCCCGTGCCTGCTGGGGCCCATTATCAATTCAAATATAGATAAATAGATAGATCAGTTTCACTGACACGAGAAAGAAGTGTGGAGGCAATTAAGCGTCTATCCCAGACGACCGAGTTGTATGCTGATTGAACTTCATGCACACACCGCATGCACGATACGATACAGTAGTACGTACGTATGCACTCCAAGCACCACGTCCGATACATACGCCACATCTCGCTCATCAACGTATACATGTGGAAACTGTCACAATAAACATGCATGCTTCTATCTGTCCCCCACACGATGCATGCATCCATGAAGAACACTACTAGTGCATGCCATTGTCGCTCGTTCCCCGTCCGACCCGCTCATGCACAGACGCATGCATGCATCGGATGACTGTTGCTACCAAGGCCCTATCAGCCTGACCTGCTAGACAGAGGCGCAACTGACTAATAAGTGCTAGGGCTGCTAGGTCAGGAAAAGGTCCTGCTAATCGCCAGCTATTATATTGATTGAAGGCTCGAGTATGCCCGAGTATGCTGCTAGCCATTCTATTCTCTTCTCTTCTGTTCTCTTCTGTTCTCTTCTCTTCTGTTCTCTTCTGTTCTCTTCTGTTCTCTTCTGTTCTCTTCTGTTCTCTTCTGTTCTCTTCTGTTCTCTTCTGTTCTCTTCTGTTCTCTTCTCTTCTCTTCTGTTCTCTTCTGTTCTCCTCTCTTCTGTTCTCTTCTGTTCTCTTCTGTTCTCTTCTGTTCTCTTCTGTTCTCTTCTGTTCTCTTCTGTTCTGTTCTCTTCTCTTCTCTTCTGTTCTCTTCTGTTCTCTTCTCTTCTGTTCTCTTCTGTTCTCTTCTCTTCTGTTCTCTTCTGTTCTCTTCTGTTCTCTTCTGTTCTAGTCTGTTCTAGTCTGTTCTCTTCTGTTCTAGTCTGTTCTAGTCTGTTCTAGTCTAGTCTGTTCTACTCTGTTCTAGTCTAGTCTAGTCTAGTCAAGTCAAGTCTAGTCTAGTCTAGTCTAGTCTACTCTAGTCTAGTCTAGTCTACTCTACTCTAGTCTAGTCTACTCTACTCTAGTCTAGTCTACTCTAGTCTAGTCTAGTCTACTCTAGTCTACTCTACTGTAGTCTAGTCTACTCTACACTAGTCTACTCTACTCTACTCTAGTCTAGTCTAGTCTAGTCTAGTCTACTCTACTCTACTCTACTCTGTTGTGCTACGGTTCGTTTCCCGCCAATGCGTAGGTAGACGCGACGCTACAAGGTGGTGTGCTATTGATGAATGCATGACGCATATGAATGAACTCACATGAACATAAATGTATTCGCATACATTTATATCTGCTTTGGCATGTTACCATTGTGCATCGCGACATATCTTCACATCATGGCTGATCCGCCTAGCATGCATGAAATCCCGAACATTTCAGAAGCGCATTGTGCTCATGCTATGGAGCAATAGGTAATATTATTTGATATAATATTACATCATTGTGGCATACGTCGGGAACGCCGCACTCGTCACGATACATGCCTTGCAACCGAATATCGTTATTCGGACCCTTGCATCATGCGAATGCCGGAAAGGCTTATCGGTTGTTATGCTTGGACATCGCCTATACGCAGTAGGGTTGTCACACTTAGGATCGGCCTCCTAGTGTGAGTCGTACGGCGTCGCGATGCTGCGAGTATAACAGATGCGAGGACGGCTAAATAAGACAAGATGTTTTGATACAGGAGAACACTCGTGTGTTCAACATTATTATTGCTAACTGCTGTCATATTTAGCCCGAGCTAAGCCTGAACTTCGCTTTTTACCGCCGCGTGATGATTGCTTGCTTCTGGCGCTGACGGCGATTACATCCATTGCATCGCTTCGATCTGTAAGATTGTAAGTTATATCTCTTCTTGCCTTGAAGTCTTCCGCTGTCTCTGTTTGCTCTCGATTGCCTTGCTGTACTTGCAAGTGCTCGCGCATTGGTATCGAAAGTCTCCAGACGCGCAGATACTTATGAGCAAACCTGAAGGAGAGGTACAACAAAATGGTATCGAGACAGGTTCGTTGCCTAACTGTCTCTTTGTGTCAACTCGGAAGTAGGTTCTTTCTATGGCGAGTTCCAGCGATGAACCACATGGACTGCTAGATGCTTTTGCCGAAGACCTGGGCCGCGCCATGTTGGACGCCGCAGCTTCCGGTTTGTAATTGTTGATTGCTTTTGTCTAATTGCTGCACTTGTTGTAAGTGTACGCTCTGAGTCGCAGGTAATCTCAGCTTGCCGCAATGACTGAGACCGGCTTGTGCCCAGACCAGTTGGCGATTCTTATCGCACAAACTACGGAGATTAGGACTCAGCTGGGCAAGTACTTGCTGAATCTGCTTAATCTCCTCAAGAGTACTGTCGGTAGGCTCACTGAATCATTTGTACTCTTACGTTGTCTTTGCGGTAGAAGTCGTCTTCTATTACGCAAGCTTAGGGTATGGCTTCGTGTCTCATGTCTGCGGGACGTGACGATACGCCACTGACTAGCTTAGCAAGCCAACCTGAATTTATTGTGGCCACTAGAGCTACGGATAGAGGTCTTGAGACTGTTGGCATGCAAGCTACTCTAGAACCTCTTGTCCTTCAGACCCCTGCCCACTTAATTGTGCCGAGTTCAGCAGTCAATACGAATATGGATGACGCTGCTGATCCACGGGGTCTTCCTCTACCTCAAACGCAAGGGCATGCTGCCATTCCTGAGGTGATGAGACTGACGATTCCTGTACCTAGGCTTAAAATCTCACTGAATGAAAATCCTAAGACACCAGGCCCAACTATAGCCAATTCAACTCGTACGTACGTGCGTGATGCTAAGAAGTATCTCCAGGCTGTACATGGTGGTGATAATGACGGTATCAGGTGTCTATTCGTTGGCAATACCCTTGAGGGTGCGGTGAAGGACTGGTACGACGAATGGACCACCGCCCGGATTGACTACACGTTTGACGAGTTGATTTCCGCTCTGCTCGCACGGTTTGCTACTGAGGTGCACGCACGTGATGTTGAGGCTCGCAAGGTTTTGGCGGCTGGTACATATCACATGCGTCGGGGCAAAAATGTACCTGCGTACCAGTCACGCTTCGAAGCACTAGTGACCCCCATTGCTGACCTCACCGAGAATGAGCGTGTCTTTTGGTTTCAGCGAAGCCTAACAAAACTTTTGGCTAAATGGTGCGCTACTGACTTGTCTGGGGTGCCATTCAAGTCGTACGAGGCCTTGGTAACATTTGCTAGGGGTACAGAGGTACGACTCCTTGCCGGTGAGGAAGAAGTCAAGTCTACCCCTCGTGCAAATGCTGTGCAGGCACAGGATCCGCTTGGGGAAGCTGTGGCTCTGGACCAGGAACTTGGAGCTACTCGCCCCGCATCTGTTGTCACGGCGCCACGCAGCAACAGACGGCACAAGGTGCGTGGGGGCGCCAGCTCAGGTGTCCACGGGTCAGGAAGAGCAGGTCCGAGCTCGGACCCAGCTAAGAGTAGGAAGCGTGGGGGCGTGCCGTTGACGGCAGCCGTGCAGCACTCTGACCCCGATGCAAAGCGGACTCACACAGATGACCCATTGATGCCAAAATGGAATTGCAATCGATCCGAGTTCGAGCGTCGGAAAGCGGCCAATGTTTGCCTACGGTGCGTGGAGAGCCATCCTACCAAGGATTGCCCGTTGCTGCCGCCGTTTGTACCTAGGCCAAAATAGGGGTTTGCCCAGGTTCCTGCGGAGGGGGCACCACCCGGGATTTCTGAACTAACACGTGGTCGGTGGTCATCCTTACTTCCAGCCATGAAGGCATTGTTGCCTTGCGTACTTGGACACATCGAGCGAGTGATTGCGCGACGCATCACGCTTGACGGACGCACGGGACTTCTCTGCTTCGATCCGTTGTGTAATCTGTTTACACCACGCGATCCCCTGTCGTCTATCGATCTGTCAAACCACGTGGTTTTGTTCATCCCCTCGTCTCTGCGTGAGATGTCGGAACAGTTGGCCGTGTACAGGAGATGTAGGCGTCAATATCCAGGCACCGCCGTATGTGTATTACTCCCTGCTTTCTGTCGGCGCAAGGCAGAGGCATCGTTAAGGGGTATGTGGTGTGTCCACCGGTTTGAGCCGGGCACCGTTTTGTTTAACGGTGTGGATTGGGAGGGTATGCTGGCTCCGTGGCCAGGGACATCCTACTCGGTTGACGTTTGGTACGAAGCTCCTGATGCGGGTTCCGTAAGTTCCGAACCCGCCCTGAGTGCACTGACGTTATCTGCTGGGCAGTCACTCGTAGATAACCGTGTCCCGGTGATTCAGATCGGTTTGAATGGTCGTACCCTGAAGGCACTCGTTGACACCGGTGCCAGCGACGACTTCATCTCCGCCGCAGAGGTGAATGCGCTGGGGTTGACCCCAGAGTCGTCTGATTGTCCACAGGTTACCCTTGCTGACGGGGGTAAGCATCCCATCGTGGGCAGGATCACCCTTAGCCTATCATTAGGCCCTTTTCGTGTTGTGACCTGGCCGTACATGCTGCAGGGCTTGGCAGAGACTGCACCGAACATAATGGGGTCTGAGACATTACGACAGTACCGTGCCCGCATCGACATGGAGACCGCAACCCTGCATATGTGCAAGGGTACTCTGTCGATTAAGGTACCTTTCCTGTCGTTCGAAAATGTCACACCAGAGGGGGGCGAAGCTGAGGCGGTGCCTATGGTTAATTTCACCGTGACCACAATGGCCGCGCAAGCAGAACCGGAGCTAGTCGGGCGTAAGGAAGCTGTCCGTTTGTTACGGAAGGGTGCCCATGGACTGCTTTTGAGGCCACGGGTGGGCTGCAGTGACACCACCGTGCAGACTTCTGTGGATCCTGAGGTTGAGGCCCTACTGTCGCAGTATGAGGACGTCTTCAAAGATATCCCCGGGCTACCACCTATGCGTCCTGTTGATCACACAATCCCTCTCATGCCTGGAGCGCAGCCTGTGGCCCGGCCAATGTACAGGTTGAGTCCATTGGAGCTGGATGAGGTGAAGCGCCAGGTGACGGATTTGCTCGCGAAGGGAATGATACGCCCCAGCACATCCCCGTATTCTGCGCCGATTTTGTTTGTCGGTAAGAAGGATGGGACCTTGCGCATGTGCATCGATTATCGGGGGTTGAATGTGAGCACAGTGAAGAATCGCTACCCTTTGCCACGCGTTGACGACCTGTTGGATAAGCTGAAGGGATCGGCTTATTTTTCCTCGATTGACTTGCAACAGGGTTATAATCAGATCCGCATTGCTGCCTCTGATATCCCGAAAACCGCTTTTCGGACTCCCTTTGGTCACTTCGAGTATACGGTCCTATCGTTTGGGTTGACCAATACCCCAACGACATTTCAGGCGGTCATGGACCGCATGTATAGGCCATTTATGGACAGGTTTGTCGTTTGCTACCTGGATGACATCTTGGTTTATTCTAAGACGCGCAAGGAGCACTTGGAGCATCTTCAGCTCGTGCTCGACGTGATGAGGCAGGAGCAATTGTTTGCTAAACGCGCTAAATGCTTTTGGGTGCAGCCTCAGGTGGAGTATTTGGGCCACATTGTGTCAGCCACCAGTGTGAAGATGGACCCACGGAAGGTCCCCATGGTCCGCGATTGGCCCGCGCCTCAGAACCTCATGGAGCTGCGTAAGTTCCTTGGCTTGACCAATTATTTCCGTAAGTTCATTGAAAACTACTTCATCATTGCGGCCCCGCTTACTAACTTAACTCGCAAAGGTGTTTTCGTTTCACTCGAGTCATGGACGTCGCAATGCCAGCGGGCATTCAAAGAGCTCAAGCAAACCGTTGCCGAAGATGTCACCCTCCTGTTCCCTGACTACTAGTTGCCGTTTCGTGTTGAGGTGGTGTCTGATGCCTGATGTCTGATGGTATGGAAGCGGCACTGTATTGTTACAGGAAGGTCAACCGATCGCCTTCACGAGTAAGAAGTTTTCTGGTGCGGAGATTCGCTACACCACCGGGGAACAGGAGCTTCTGGCAGTGTTGCATGCTTTAAAGGAATGGCGCTGTTACCTCGAGGGACGCCCATTTACTTTAAAGACTGACCACAAGCCCCTAACGTTTTTGCAAAGCGTTCCGACGTTGAACCGCAGGCAGGCTAGGTGGATGGAATACCTAGCTAGGTTCGACTGCACCTGGGAGAACATTGCCGGTAAACTTAATATTGCCGATGCTCTCAGTCGACATCCGTCGCTACACGCTGCAATTTTGGCAGCGCCTGTCTTGCAACCCCGTAACGAGGAGGTGCCGATCGTGACGGACCTCGTGTTGTACCTCTCGTTCGCGTTTGCTCATGAGTATCTGCACGTCTGGAGACTATCGACACCGATGCGCGAGCACTTGCAAGTACAGCAAGGCAAGCGAGAGCAAACAGAGACAGCGGAAGACTTCAAGACGAAGAGAGATATAACTTACGGTCTTACAGATCGGAATGATGCAATGGACGAAATCGCCGTCAGCGCCGGAAGCAAGCAATCATCACGCGGCGGTGATTAGCGAAGTTCAGGCTTAGCTCGGGCTAAGTAGAATAGTGTATAGAAATAGTAATATAGAACACACGAGTGTTCTCCGGTATCGAATGTCTTATCTAGCTTAGCCGTCCTCGCATCTGTTATACTCGCAGCATCGCAATGCCGTACGATTCACATCAGGAGGCCGATCCTAGATGTGACAACCCTACTGCGTCTAGGCGATGTCTACGTATAACAACGTATAAGCCTTTCCGGCATTCGCATGATGCAAGGGTCCGGATAACGATATCCGGTTGCAGGGCATGCATCGCGACAAGTGCGGCGCTCTCAACGTGTGCTTTAATGAAGTAATATTATATCAGATAATATTACTTATCGTTTCATAGCACGAGCATAATGCGCACTTCAATGATTCGGTCATTCATGCATGCTAGGCGGATTTGCCATGATGCGATGTCGCGATGGATCAATGACAACATGCCAGATGCATATATAAATGTATGCGAATACATTTACATCATGCAGATTCATTCATATGTAATGCGTTCATCACAAAGCACTTCGACTCATAGGATCGCGTCGACCTACGCGTCGATGGGAAATGAACCGTAGCACAACAATTATCCCCCCTCCCGTATGCAGCGTCCTCGCTGCATCATACAGCATCGACTGCAGGGGTCATTGGGCTTGTGTGGCACGTTTGCGGGCTTCTTCGAGCAGGGGTTTCATGTCCTGTGAGAAGTTGCGTGCCGGTTCCCATGAGTTGTGCTCGTCGGTATACCCTGTCCACTTAACCAAGTACTCGTGTACTGTTCGCTTACGTCGGTGTCGGCCCACACGACGCGCGCGATAATCTAACACCCGCTCCACATCGTAAAACTTCTGTTTACCAGCGATCCAGGTCTCGGGAACTGGTTCGATCGCTGCGGGGGCGTTAGCAGGCTCAGGGACGGGTTCCGTACCACGATACGGACGAACAAGCGATACGTGAAACGTGGGGTGAATGGTCATATCAGTGGGCAATGCAAGCTCCACAGCCACATTCCCAACCATGCGCATGACAGGATACGGACCAATCCAACGGGGTAAGAGTTTTCGGGATCCGTCGGCCAAGGAACGCAAGTTCTTGGTGCTTAGCAACACGAGTTGCCCCTCCGAAAACGTCACATCCTGCTTGGATTTGTTGTAGTATTCCGTCGTTCGTTGCTGCGCCGCGTCCAAACACGACTTCGCGTCTGTGATTCGGGACATAAAAGACTTGGCAAAAAGTTTAGCAGCAGGCACGTTCACTTCCAACTCACGCCACACGGGTAGCGCGGGATGAAACCCGTAGTTAAGAAAGAACGGACTTTTGCCTGTAGAGCGGTTAACAGCGTTGTTAAGCGCGAATTCTGCCGCAGTCAAATATGTATCCCAAACAAGTGGTGTGCGACCAGCATAATTGCGCAACATATCACCCAACGTGCGGTTTGTGCGTTCGGTTTGACCATCAGACTGCGGGTGGTACGCTGTGCTCAGGTTGACACGCATGCCAACTAGCTTGCAGAGCGCTTCCCAAAACTTAGACGTGAACTGTCCACCGCGGTCCGAGATCACATTTTTGGGAATCCCGTGTAACCGAACCACATTATCGAAAAACAAACGTGCGGTTTGCTCAGCCGTGCAGGATGATGTACATGGTGCTAGGTGGACCATCTTAGTCAGACGATCGACCATTACGAACACCGCATCGTATCCCCCCTCAGTTTTGGGCAGCGCGACTACGAAGTCCATGGAAACACTTTCCCAAGGCGCATCCGGGACAGGCGACGGTTGCAACAACCCATGGCCCTTACCGGACAAAGCCTTATTGCGCTGGCACAGACTGCATGTCTGGACGAAGTTCGCCGCATCGTTAGCCAAACGAGGCCACCAAAAGGAACGTTGCACCAAGTCGATCAATCGCTTGCTACCAGGGTGTCCTGCTAACGGGTCCTCGTGGAACCGCGCAAGGATGTCGTAGCGTAGCGCGTCGTCGTTCGGAACAACGATTTGCGTAGCTGCACCCTCCGTCCGTAGCCAAAGGCCATTCTGCTTGCGAAGGTTTTCTACGTTAGCCGGGTCCGCGAACCAGGCGTCTGCGTTGTAGGCAACCTTCAACCGCTCCGCGAGGTCCGTCGCGATCGGAACCTCCTCGCTACGCGGCCGCACGACGGGCGCTGCCAAAATTGCAGCGTGTAGCGACGGATGTCGACTGAGAGCATCGGCAATATTCAATTTACCAGAAATATACTCCCAGGTGCAGTTGAACCTAGCTAGATATTCCATCCACCTAGCTTGACGGCGGTTCAACGTCGGAACGCTTTGCAAAAACGTTAGGGGCTTGTGGTCAGTCTTTAAAGTAAACGGGCGTCCCTCGAGGTAACAGCGCCATTCCTTTAAAGCATGCAGTACGGCCAGAAGCTCCTGTTCCCCGGTGGTGTAGCGAATCTCCGCACCAGAAAACTTCTTACTCGTGAAGGCGATCGGTCGCCCTTCCTGTAACAATACAGCGCCGCTTCCAAATATTGAGGCATCAGACACTACCTCAACACGAAATGGCAACGAGTAATCGGGGAATGCAAGGGTGACATCTTCGGCAACGATCCGTTTGAGCTCTTCGAATGCCCGCTGGCATTGCGACGTCCACGACTCGAGCGAAACGAAAACGCCTTTGCGAGTTAAGTTAGTAAGCGGGGCCGCAATGATGGAATATTTTTCAATGAACTTCCGGAAATAATTGGTCAAGCCAAGGAACTTACGCAGCTCCGTGAGGTTCTGAGGCGCGGGCCAATCGCGAACCACGGCGACCTTCCGCGGGTCCATCTTCACACCGGTGGCCGACACAATGTGGCCCAAATATTCCACCTGAGGCTGCGCCCAAAAGCATTTGGCGCGTTTAGCAAACAATTGCTCCCGCCTCATAACGTCGAGCACGAGCCGAAGATGCTCCAAGTGCTCCTCGCGCGTTTTAGAATATACCAAGATGTCATCCAGGTAGCAAACAACGAACCTGTCGATAAACGGCCTAAACATTCGGTCCATAACCGCCTGAAACGTCGCAGGGGCATTAGTCAAACCAAACGATAGGACCGTATACTCAAAGTGACCGAAGGGCGTCCGAAAAGCGGTTTTCGGGATATCAGAGGCAGCGATGCGAATCTGATTGTAGCCCTGTTGTAAGTCAATTGAGGAAAAATAAGCCGAGCCCTTCAGCTTATCCAACAGGTCGTCAACGCGTGGCAAAGGGTAGCGATTTTTCACCGTATTCGCATTTAAACCCCGGTAATCGATGCACATGCGCAAGGTCCCATCCTTCTTACCGACAAACAAAATCGGTGCAGAATACGGGGATGTGCTGGGGCGTATCATACCCTTCGCGAGTAAATCCGTCACCTGGCGCTTTACCTCGTCCAGTTCCAATGGACTCAACCTGTACATTGGCCGGGCCGTAGGCTGCGCTCCAGGCATGAGAGGGATTGTGTGATCAACAGGACGCATAGGTGGTAGGCCAGGGATATCTTTAAAGACGTCCTCATACTGCGACAGTAGGGCCTCAACCTCAGGATCCACAGAAATCTGCGCGGTGGTGACACAACAGCTCACCCGCGGCCTTAAAAGCAGTCCGTGGGCACCCTTCCGTAACAAACGGACGGCCTCCTTACGCCCGACTAGCTCTGGTTCGATTCGCGCGGCCATTGCGGTCACAGCGAAATTAACCATAGGCACCGCCTCAGTTTCGCCCCCCTTTGGTGTGACATGTTCGAACGACAGGAAAGGTACCTTAATCGACAGAGTACCCTTGCACATATGCAGGGTTGCGGTCTCCATGTCGATGCGCGCGCGGTACTGTCGTAATGTCGACGACCCCATTATGTACGGTGCAGTCTCTGCTAAGCCCTGCAGCACGTACGGCCGGGTCACAACACGCAAAGGGCCTAACGATAGGCTAAGGGTAATCCTGCCCACGATGGGATGCTTACCCCCGTCAGCAAGGGTAACCTGTGTACAATCAGACGACTCTGGGGACAACCCCAGCGCATTCACCTCTGCGACAGAGATGAAGTCGTCACTGGCACCGGTGTCAACAAGTGCCTTCAGAGTACGGCCATTCAAACCGATCTGAACCACAGGGACACGGTTATCTACGAGCGACTGCCCAGCAGACAACGTCAGTGCACTTAGGGCGGGTCCGTAACCAACGGCACCCCCGTCAGGAGCTTCGTACCAAACGTCAACCGAGTAGGATAGGTGTGGCCACGGAGCCAGCGTACCCTCCCGATCCACACCATTAAACAAAACGGTGCCCGGCTCGAACCGGTGGACATGCCGCATACCCCTTAACAATGCCTCTGCCTTGCGCCGACAGAAAGCAGGGAGTAATACACATGCGGCAGTGCCTGGATATTGACGCCTACATCTCCTGTATATGGCCAACTGTTCCGACATCTCACGCAGAGACGAGGGGATGAACAAAACCACGTGGTTAGACAGATCGATAGACGACAGGGGACGGCGAGGTGTAAACAAATTACACAACGGGTCGAAGCAGAGAAGTCCCGTGCGTCCGTCAAGCGTGATGCGTCGCGCAATGACTCGCTCGATGTGTCCAAGTACACAAGGCAACAATGCCTTAACGGCTGGCCGTAAGGATGACCACCGACCACGCGTTAGTTCAGAAAACCCAGGTAGAGCCCCCTCCGCAGGAACCCGGGCAAGCCCCTATTTCGGCTGAGGTACAAACGGCGGCATTAGAGGGCAATCCTTCGTAGAATGGCTCTCCGCACACCGTAGACAAACGTTGGCCAATTTTCGACGCTCGAATTCGGAACGATTGCAATTCCATTTTGGCATAAATGTGTCGTCCGTACGAGTACGCTTCGCGTTGGGGTCGGAACGCTGTGCGGCTGCCGACGACGGCGCACCACCACGCTTCCTGTTCCTAGCTGGGTCCGAGCTCGGACCTGCTCCTCCTGTACCACGGACACCCGAGCTAGCGCCCCCGCGCGCCTTGCGCTGCCCGTTGCCGCGTCGCGTCGCGGCAGTAGGCGTGGGGCGGGTCGCGCCGAGGTCCTGGTCGAGAGCTACAGCTTCCCCAAGCGGATCCTGCACTTGCACGGCATTTGCACGAGGGGCAGACTTGACTTCTTCCTCGCCGGCAAGAAGTCGTATCTCCGCGCCCTTAGCAAAAGCGACCAACGCGTCATACGACTTGATCTGCGCTCCAACCAAGTCAGTGGCGCACCATTTAGCCAAAAGTTTCGTTAGGCCTCGCCTAAACCAAAAGACACGCTCAGATTCGGTGAGGTCAGCAATGGGAGTCACAAGTGCTTCGAAGCGTGACTGGTACGCAGGTACATTTTCATCCCGACGCATGTGGTAGCTACCCGCTGCCAAAACGTTACGAGCTTCCACATCGCGTGCTTGAACCTCAGTAGCGAATCGTGCGAGCAAAGCGGCGACTAACTCGTCAAAAGTATAGCTGCCCCGGGCGTTGGTCCAATTGCGATACCAGTCCTTCGCTGCGCCCTCGAGGGTGTTACCAACGAAGAGACACCTGATACCGTCATTGTCGCCACCATGAACAGCTTGGAGGTACTTTTTAGCGTCACGCACGTACGCACGAGTTGCATCGGCTATGCTATGCCCTGGTGTCTTGTCGGTCAGCGAAATATTGAGCCTAGGAACGGGAATCGACAATCTCATCACCTCAGGGATGTCATCATGCCCTCGAGCTTGAGGTAATGGCAGAACCCTTGGTCCAGCAGTGTTGTCCATATTCGTGTTCACTGCTGAATGCGGCACAATTAAGTGAGCAGGGGTCTGAAGGAAAAGGGGCTCTTGAGTGGCTCGCGCGCCAACAGTCTCAAGACCTCTATCCGGCGCTCTAGCAGCTACAACGAAATCGGGTTGGCTAGCTAGGCTAGTGTGCGGCGTATCGTCGTGTTCCGCGGACATGGAGCACGAAACGATACCCTAGTTTTGCGTAATAGAAGCCGACTTCTATCGCAAAGGCAAGAGTACAAAGCGACTCGGTGAGCCTACCGACAGTACTCTTGAGAAGATTCAGCAAACTCAGCAAGTAATTGCCCAGCTGAGTCCTGATCTCCGTAGTTTGAGCAATGAGAGTCGCCAACTGGTCCGGACGAACGCCGGTCTCAGTCGCCGCGGCAAGCAATGCCGGTGCACTGAGATTACCTGCGACTCAGAGCGTACACTTACACAACAAGTGCAGCAATCTAAGCAAAAGCAATTAAACAATTACAAACCGGAAGCGGCGGCGTCCAAAACGGCGCGGCCTAAGTCTTCGGCAAAAGTATCTAGCGGTCCTCGTGGTTCGTCGCTGGAACTCGCCATAGAAAGAACCTACTTCCGATTAGACAAAGAGAGACAGTTAGGCAACGAACCTGTCTCGATACCAAATTGTTGTACCTCTCGTTCGCGTTTGCTCATGAGTATCTGCACGTCTGGAGACTATCGACACCGATGCGCGAGCACTTGCAAGTACAGCAAGGCAAGCGAGAGCAAACAGAGACAGCGGAAGACTTCAAGACGAAGAGAGATATAACTTACGGTCTTACAGATCGGAATGATGCAATGGACGAAATCGCCGTCAGCGCCGGAAGCAAGCAATCATCACGCGGCGGTGATTAGCGAAGTTCAGGCTTAGCTCGGGCTAAGTAGAATAGTGTATAGAAATAGTAATATAGAACACACGAGTGTTCTCCGGTATCGAATGTCTTATCTAGCTTAGCCGTCCTCGCATCTGTTATACTTGCAGCATCGCAATGCCGTACGATTCACATCAGGAGGCCGATCCTAGATGTGACAACCCTACTGCGTCTAGGCGATGTCTACGTATAACAACGTATAAGCCTTTCCGGCATTCGCATGATGCAAGGGTCCGGATAACGATATCCGGTTGCAGGGCATGCATCGCGACAAGTGCGGCGCTCTCAACGTGTGCTTTAATGAAGTAATATTATATCAGATAATATTACTTATCGTTTCATAGCACGAGCATAATGCGCACTTCAATGATTCGGTCATTCATGCATGCTAGGCGGATTTGCCATGATGCGATGTCGCGATGGATCAATGACAACATGCCAGATGCATATATAAATGTATGCGAATACATTTACATCATGCAGATTCATTCATATGTAATGCGTTCATCACAAAGCACTTCGACTCATAGGATCGCGTCGACCTACGCGTCGATGGGAAATGAACCGTAGCACAACACCTCGCGGAGCGGTTGAAGGTTGCCTACAACGCAGATGCCTGCTTCTCCGAGCCGGCTAATGTGGAATACATTCGCAAGCAGAATGGCCTTTGGCTACGGACGGAGGGTGCAGCTACACAAATCGTCGTTCTGAATGACGACGCGCTACACTACGACATCCTTGCGTGGTTTCATGAGGACCCATTGGCAGGACACCCTGGTAGCAAGCAGTTGGTTGAGTTGGTGCAACGTTCATTCTGGTGGCCTCGTTTGGCTAAGGATGCGGCGAACTTCGTACAGACATGCAGTCTGTGCCAGCGCAATAAGGCTTTGTCCAGTAAGGGTCATGGGTTGTTGCAACCGTTGCCTGTCCCAGACACGCCTTGGGAAAGTGTTTCCATGGACTTTGTAGTCATGCTGCCCAAAACTGTGGGGGGATATGATGCAGTGTTTGTGATGGTCGATCGTCTGACTAAGATGGTCCACCTAGCACCATGTACATCGTCCTGCACGGCTGAGCAAACCGCATGCTTGTTTTTCGATATCGTGGTTCGGTTACATGGTGTTCCCCAAAACGTGATCTCAGACTGTGGTGGGCAGTTCACGTCTAAGTTTTGGGAAGCGCTCTGCAAGCTAGTTGGCATGCGAGTCAACCTGAGCACAGTGTACCATCCGCAAACTGATGGTCAAACTGAACACACAAACCGCACGTTGGGTGATATGTTGCGCAATTATGCTGGTCGCACACCCCATGTTTGGGATACATATTTGACTGCGGCGGAATTCACGCTTAACAATGCTGTTAACCGCTCTACAGGCAAAAGTCCGTTCTTCCTTAACAACGGGTTTCATCCCGCGCTACCTGTGTGGCGTGAGTTGGAAGTGAACGTGCCTGCTGCTAAGATCTTTGCCAAGTCTTTTATGTCCAGTATCACAGACGCGAAGGCGTGTTTGGACGCGGCGCAGCAACGAACGACGGAGTACTACAACAAATCCAAGCAGGATGTGACGTTTTCGGAAGGGCAACTTGTGTTGCTGAGAACCAAGAATTTGCGCACCTTGGCCAATGGATCCCGAAAACTTTTACCCCGCTGGATTGGTCCATATCCTGTCGTGCGCATGGTCGGGAATGTAGCTGTTGAACTTGCCTTGCCCGCTGATATGACCATTCACCCCACGTTTCACGTATCACTTGTCCGTCCTTATCGTGGTACAGAACCCGTCCCTGAGCCTGCTAACGCCCCTGCAGCGATTGAACCAGTTCCCGAGACCTGGATTGCTGGTAAACAGAAGTTTTACGATGTGGAGCGGGTGTTAGATTATCGCGCGTGTCGTGTGGGCCGACGTAAGCGGACAGTACATGAGTACTTGGTCAAGTGGACAGGGTATACCAGCAAGCACAACTCGTGGGAATCGGCACGCAACTTCTCGCCAGACATGAAGCCTCTGCTTGAAGAAGCCCGCAAACGTGCCACGCAAACCCAATGACCCCTGCAGTCGACGCTGTATGAAGCAGCGAGGATGCTGCATACGGGAGGGGGGATAATTGTTGTGCTACTGCTCGTTTCCCGCTGATGTGTAGGTCGACGCGACACTACAAGGTGGTGTGCTATTGATGAATGCATGACGCATATGAATGAACTCGCATGAACATAAATGTATACATTTATATCTGCTTTGGCATGTTACCATTGTACGGTGTCGTGATGCTGCGAGTATAACAGATGCGAGGACAGCTAAATAAGACAAGATATTTTGATACCGGAGAACACTCGTGTGTTCAACATTATTATTGCTAACCGCTGTCATATTTAGCCTGAGCTAAGCCTGAACTTCGCTTGTCACCGCCGCGTGATGATTGCTTGCTTCTGGCGCTGACGGCGATTACATCCATTGCATCGCTTCGATCTGTAAGTTATATCTCTTCTTGCCTTGAAGTCTTCCGCTGTCTCTGTTTGCTCTCGATTGCCTTGCTGTACTTGCAAGTGCTCGCGCATTGGTATCGAAAGTCTCCAGATACTTATGAGCAAACCTGAAGGAGAGGTACAACATACTCTACTCTACTCCACTCTACTCTAATCTACTGTATTGTGTGTGGGATAGGGTGGTACATCACCCGTGGCCACTAACCTGGCAGTCCCTACCTTCCCCGTATTTTGGGGCACCCTCATCCGGTCTCCCATGCCGACTTCTCCGAAATCAGTGCTTTTCCCAGGTTCAGCACCCACCACTGGCATCCAGCGGATTCTGCCGAATCAACTAAGGTGTCAACTCCGCTCCTGGTCAGCTCGCAGGTCACTATAATTGGGGCAGATCCGACACGATGATTGAGAAAATAGCATTGCCAATACTCACACTGGAAGCTTTGCTGGTGGGCAAGGCACATACACATACACATACACATACACATATGTTGTACCTCTCCTTCGAGTTTGCTCATAGATATCTGCGCGTCTGGAGACTTTCGATACGGATGCGCGAGCACTTGCAAGTACAGCAAGGCAATCGAGAGCAAACAGAGACAGCGGAAGACTTCAAGGCAAGAAGAGATATAACTTACAACAATACAGACCGAAGCGATGCAATGGACGTAATCGCCGTCAGCGCCGGAAGCAAGCAATCATCACGCAGTGTTGGCAAGAGAAGTTCAGGCTTAGCTCGGGCTAAGTATAAGAGCGAATAGCAATAATAATGTTGAACACAGAAGTGTTCTCCGGTATCAAAATGTCTTGTCTTACTTAGCCGTCCTCGCATCTGTTATACTCGCAGCATCACGACACCGTACAACTCACACTAGGAGGCCAATCCTAAGTGTGACAACCCTACTGCGTATGGGCGATGTTCATGTATAACAACAGATAAGCCTTTCTGGCATTCGCATGATGCAAGGGTCTGAATAACGATATTCGGTTGCAAGGCATGTATCGCGATGAGTGCAGTGTTCCCGACGTATGCCACAATGATGTAATATTATATCGAATAATATTACGTATTGCTCCATAGCATGAACATAGTGCGCCTCTCAATCGTTCGGGATTTCATGCATGTTAGGCGGATCAGCCATGATGCGATGAGATGTGTCGCGATGCATAATGGTAACATGCCAATCACATATAAATGTATGCAAATACATTTATGTTCATGCAAGATCATTCATATACGTCATGCATTCATCAAGACAGCACATTGCCTTGTAGCGTCGCATTGACCTAAGCATCGGCGGGAAATGAACCGTAGCACAACAACATACACATACACGTCTGTAAGTGACCTCATAATGCTCGTATGTCTCATCATTTATATCTTTCTTTACCACATGTGTCATCAAATCCTACTCTTTTGGGGCGGGGCCCCAGCGTGAAGCGCCTTAGGGGGCCCTCTAGGATTGCCCATGCCCATGCCCATGCCCATGTGTGTATGTGTGTGTTCGCACGCATGCAGGTGTGCCTGTGTATCCAAATGCCTAAACTATCACACGGTGCAGATGTATACTTATGCGCCGTCCGCGCAGACGCGGACAGATACATGCACATGTATGTATGCACAAGCATATATGTTTTATACGTGACCTGCACTGCCGGTCTGCACGCATATACTAATTATTGATTTAATGATATATAATACATGTATATATACATAGATATATATATGACGGGTATGCCCTAACTAACTAACGGCTGACTCATATGCATGAAGGAAATAGACAACCAACCCAGGTAGCCCACCGACCTTTTACTTGCACCACCCACAGACCACGAACCCAACGCTCGCCGCGAAATTTAATGAATATCGCCGCCAAATCTACATCTTCCCGTTCGGCTGGAGGAATTCTGTTTAATTCAATGGCGTGGTGCGTACTTAACGTCCTATTTGTGGGCACATATTGAACTCATTCTCATATTCATGCATGCACTATTTGATTTATGTCATTATTTTCCTAATCCAGAAAGCATTGCAAATCCCTCATTCACGCGCGCATATTATATATATATATATAAACCCTATATATATATAAACCCTAGGGTTTTAAACCCTAAACCCTTAAACCCTAAAACCCTATATATAAACCCTATATATATATATTACATAAGTACAACGATTTATCACTCCTGTCCTGTTTATGTCGGTTAATCTATCTACGTATGTGGCAGGCCCACATGCACGCACGAGTGTTGTATGTATCATGCTCTGAGCAAAAGCTCGAGAGTTTATAACAGCAGGATTAGATATTCTCATCATCATGATACTGCAACGAACGAGCTCAATGGGATTGATCAGTATTGCGCATTTTTAACAATGCAGACGCACACGCACGTTTCTTGCTTGCCGTACTGCAACTGCGTGGATCTCCCTGTAGTATCTTGAAGTTTATATCTAGTAGTATCCGAGATGACCGTGACTGCCTGGACATCTGCCAAAACAGAAAAGGCCCGCCCGATCGGCAGATGTCTAGGGAGACACGGTCATCCCGGATACTAATACAAATATATATATATATGATATACCACATGCCATACATGTCTCCTGCTTATTGGTGCCCTATTCTGTTTGCGGCATGTGGCGGTGTACGGCACGCATGCACACATTGCACTCATATACTTATGTATATCTAACTCGTCGATAACAAGATATAATTATGCGGAGTAATGTTCTTGTAGCAAGAATGTCACGTTACATTGTATATATATATGTGTGTGTGTGTGTGTGTGTACGCATTTGGGTGCGTTGATCGATGCTTGCCACGCATCTTGCAGGGTCAGTGGAGTGACGCCAGCCTCCTTCGATTCGGGTCTGGGACGCGCCGGCAATTCGTATTTCGACCTGGATGGATACGTCTGGTAAGTTCTGACCTCTGTCGTATCCTGGGGTATCTGACGCTCATATCCAGGATGATCAGGACTGGACTGGACGTTTTCAATCGGGCCTAAACTGTTTGACGGATATTTACACTGAGATACAACAACGTCCGAGAGAGATACGAGGTCATAGCATGCCAATGTACGACAGGTCCATTGCAGTTTGTAAGAATGGTTAATGACATGAAAATGCCGTCCGCGTGCCACTAGCAGCTACGGAGCGACATATGTATAGATAGCATGCACGGTACATTCATATATAACTGCGTGTAGCTAGGTAGCTAGGTATACCTAGCTATGTTATATGTCATACATACATATACGAATACTCCAAATACATGCAGCTAGCTAGTTTAATACGTTATGTATTAAACTAGATAAATATTACATGTATTTGGAAAATTTAGCCCATCCGGTAGTGGTCAAGATTGATACAACATGCATGATCAGCAACCGATCGGAGTTTGGACCTACTGCCTGCTCAGGTTTATCCTGACACGAATCTACATCAGCATCAGACAAAACAGTCGTTCTATCCAGATATGCACTAGCGTGTACAGCTTCACCAAATCCTCTCGCCTGTTTTCGTTGCTGCTAAGTAAGCACGGCTTCATCGATCAAGGCATATGTAATATATATGTAGTATATATCTCAATGCATATGGAAGGGATGGTGCAGGTACACCCCCCCCTTTATTTAGCTGCTCTATGCATACATTGCATGAAGTCATCCATCAGGTTGCCCATCTGTCCGTTTGGGCACGCAGGGTGCACGAATTCAATGAGACAGCCAACGGGCAGCCCACCGCCACACCTTCACTTGTGCTCGCTAAGCTTGATACCAGCAGGGCGATGAATAGCTTCACGCAGCAGCTGCCGACTAGCTTGGGTAGCATCACCATCAAGGTGAAGAGCAAGACGGCGGAGGCTGCTAGGGTTACCGTGTGCCGCGCCATTCGTGTGAACGAGACGGGTCCAAACGCCTGCTCCGATGGATTGGATAACGACTGGTAAGCTGTGTGCACAGGGTGAAATGATATTCATATATGCATGGATACACGCACACACGAATATATATAGTATAAATATGCTTTATATAATACATACTATACATACATCTATCTACATCTATATTTATATCGCATTTAGATATAGATATAGATTAAGGTGTTAACCATTATTATGATGGTTACGCCGCCCATAGGCTGGCGTGTATTATAGGGAAACCCCGAGGTTAACTCCATTGGGCACGCATACCCCGTTATTGGGGTCGCTAGGGTTTACTGGGTTATTTCGCAGATTCTCTTGCTCTCTGTGGCCCCTATCCATGTGCCAGCCCCAATTGGACCACTTACTGGCCTTTAGGTGGGTTTCTAAGCCATCCCGCCGCACCTAATGGCTCCCTTTAGGGGCCATGGGTTCACACTTCCCGGGCGGAGCATTCCATCGCTGATGAGTCCTGCCAGTGAGGGCCGACAGGCAGGGACACGACTGAAAAGCGTGCTTCCCCTGCTGCTGATGTTCTCACTTGGCCCCTGCAGATCTAGATGATTACTTAGTTACTACACATCTGTGCATGGCTGGACGTACGTGCAAACACGAATAGATTGCACCAGTATCCTTGGGACATCTAAGTGATAGATCACTCGACGTTTAGGAATGTAGACACAGCACGGTGGTCAACAGATAGACCGCTTTACCAGAGCGGTGCGAATCTAATTACTATTCACGCTCTAATCAACGATGTATGGCTATGGGGAATCAATTAATACGTACGCATGCTAGCATACATACCATACCTGTATAAAACCGCAACCTTCCTGCCTGTAAATCCACGAATTCCTTCGTTGCTGTAGCGACGGCCTGGTGGATAACGAAGATCCCGACTGCAACCCTTCGCTGAGGCCACCGCCCCCGGCTACTTCGCCTTCACCAAAGCCCCCGGCGCCTGGCCCAACCCCTAAGGCGCAGCCTTCCTCGCCACGGAAGGCAACCACCAAGAAGAAGAGACCCCCTCCTCCCCCCAAGCACACCAAAAAGCCACCGTCAAAGAAGGCCCGGGGCTGAAACAAGCAATGATGATGAAGACGAGGCTCACGTGCTCATCACGAACCAGTTGCCGGCAGGTAGCAACAGTCATCCGATGCATGCATGCGTCTGTGCATGAGCCGGTCGGCCGGGGAACGAGCGACAATGGCATGCACTACTAGTTCTTCATTGGATGTATGCATCGTGCGGGGGACAGATAGAAGCATGCATGTTTATCGTGACAGTTGCCACATGTATACGTTGATGAGCGAGATGTGGCGTATGTATTGGACGTGGCGCGTGCATTCAGTTTCATCATCAGCTTACAACTCGGTCGTCGTCTGGGGCGTCCACGTTTGGGCGTTTAATTGCCTCCTCACGTCTTTCTCGTGTCAGTGGAAACCGGTCTATCTATCTGGTTTATCTATCTGTAAATAAAATGAACCCCGGGCGATTATAAAATTGGGCGGGGCCACCCCAGCAGCAGCCCAGCGTGATGAAGTTTAACGCATCATCCATCCGGAGGGCGGGCCCCGCCTCGCTGCTTACCCCTGGATAGGATTATGGCCCTTACTTGTCTGCCGTATGCACGCATGTATGCATTTATGTATATATGAAAGTTTGTTACACTGTGGGCGACTTGCCCTGAGTGAGGGGACAAGCACCGGGGGCCCTGACCGCGCCGAACCACAGCGCAGGGGGGAACACACGGCTTAGCCTGTCTGTTCTGCCGTGCACTCCTTCACTCGCTCAGCCAGAAAGGGCACACAGACAACACGAGCCGTAAGCCTGGCTACTCAAAGGAGCAGAGCCTCAGACGACACAAGCCGTAAGCCTGGCTACTCAAAGAAGCAGAGCCTTAGACGACCAGACCAGCTCCCAGTCGGAGAGGGAAAGAGAGCAAACCGTACTTCCCTAGAAGCAAGAAAACCCCGCCTCCTCAACCTCCACTGCCTCCCAAGCAAAAAGCCTGGTCCTCCCTCCCAGGGACACTCTAACGTAAGGGGGCAACTCGGGCCCTCCCAAGCTGACCAGCAGAAAAGCTAGACGCCTCCTTAAATGCATGTATGTATATATGTAGGACGAACGTATCTACATACATATGTAACGATCAAATAAGCATGAATGAATTATTTAAAGCGCACCTTTGATGTTGACGTGGTTGCTGTTCCTTGTAAATACTATATATATGTATATATAGCCTTTGTAAGTTCTGTGTTGTCCTCAGCACGTTATCGCAATAAAAAAACACTGCGAGCCAGGGGGTAGAAGGAGCGATGCTCCACTTCTGGCTCTCAAACCTCTCTCCCTATATATGCCGCCCCGCTAATTGGCTTGGCAACTGCATTTAAAATTCCGGAGCGACCCAGCGACCCCAGTCTGCGACAATCAAACACTTCTACAGGACATGTTAATTGCTATGTTGTTTCCAGTTGGATCAGTGGCCGGCCGTGACACGTTCTGCTTATAGCCTGTTGACTCTCGACTGTGGTGTATGTAGATTATTAGCACCCTGCAAATGGGAGCGAGGGAGGAAGGGCTCGCTCACCAAGAGCGAGCGGGAGTTGGCTCAAATGATCGCGCGTATAGCAGAACAGATGGGACGAGCGCGGATTAACTAGCGTATTCCCAAGTAGAGCTC
This sequence comes from Volvox africanus, assembly GCA_030268105.1. NCBI lineage: Eukaryota > Viridiplantae > Chlorophyta > Chlorophyceae > Chlamydomonadales > Volvocaceae > Volvox > Volvox africanus. The sequence continues at coordinate 3,576,976 of BSDZ01000004.1, read as the reverse complement.
CAATAACACGATTGTTGCTAAAACGGATCGCTACAAATCCCAACTAATACAACATTGATACAACTGTGTCATAAAAATCGAATAGTCATATACGGGTGATAAATCACTCCTAAAGTAAAGAAAAAGTACGACTTGCTTACCGTGTAGCAGTCGTCTTAACGATGCTAGAGTTTTTCTGTGGAAGCGTCGACTTTGTCGGCTTAGAAATGGCTTGCAAGTCTGACAATGCAGCAAACTGGTGCATCTAATGGAAACCGATGGCAGCAGAGTCTTGAACTCCGAACAACTGGTAATGTAATACTTCGTTGTCTGGCCAAAGCACTCCACCACGGTGACTTTAATATTGCTTCACCTGCCAAGATATACGGCAATCTGCTTTTGCGTATCGCAAGCTTTTAAAGTACCATGCTTATCGAATAATTACCGACGAAACGTTTTAAACTAAACATATGTAGTGTACAAGGCAAGCGATAAAAATGACGAAATCAAGCACAAAAAGACTACGAAATACGACGTTTGACAAACTATCCATAGCGGAATGAGCCATCAGCTTACAGAGCACAGCGTATCCATGATAAGCCACCCTGTGTGAATACATAGCACAGGCGGCGATCCACATTGATTGTGTACACACGCGTCGCTGCATCTATCCGAGAATTCTTCTCTTGCATCACGTGCATGTGCACATACACGCATACATGCATCACGTCCATAAGTTGCATTATTGATTGCGTGAACCCCCACTTATGCCGCGGGTCAAGGTCGCTCGTGCCCAGGCTTGGAATGCCTTGGCATGTTCACTCAACCGGCACAACATCTACCTCCTGTGCATTCGGGGACAGATTTTTCCAGGCGCTCAGGTCGTCAGCTATCTCAGCCGACCCCGAGGTTATTTCGGTCAGATCGAATTCGACAGCGACGGTCATGACTTCCTCAAGGATCGCTGCGCCGGCGTTGTATTTGCCAAACCAGACGATCACCTTCTCGACTGGAGTTGCGATTACTGCACCGTTCTTCTGAACGTGATCACCCAACCAGAAAGGTGCCCCTGGACTGCTCGCGGATGCTCCTGGGGCAGGCGTCTTGAGAACCGGGCGGAAAACCCGCCCGTAACCCATGCCGTTGCAGAAGAAGAATCTATTACTGTTTGGCCTGGGGGGTTTGTTTGGGTTCTCAATCATGGTGCCATAAGCCGTCACGTCGTAGATGTGGCCAGCGGCCATTTGAATATCATTGCCTTGAGTTGTGTATTTCGAAAAACGGTCATAAATCTTATCAGTCGTGAAGCTTCCAGTGTAGTTGTGTTTCCACGTAAGCTCTACCGTCTGGGCAAGCTCGCTCGGCGTCAGTACGTGCCAAGCGGTCCTGTAAGTAGGCCTTTCCACCGTCCCGACTGCCTTGCCGACAACGAGGTTCAGCTTTTCTTCATAAAGGTACTTGCGAACGGCGTCGCTCAGCACAAGCTTTATCCTGTAGGACGACATGTCGACCTGGAACAGCAGGAAATATTGTCACAGTCAATGCTTAGTCAGCTAAAATGACACTAAAATGACACCAGCGCTGTTGCACGTGCGACAGTCCTGTATGTACTCTTACCTAATCTTCATCCTGCATCGTCGTGGGCATACTATGACTCGCACATCAACAAGGGCACCAACAGGCAGGTACGACCCCACGCACCTTGTAATTGCCGACGCGATGTTGGCTCTATAAAACAGCGGCGATATCGTGCGCACAGCAGGGCTTTCGATTGTGCCTTTTGTTTATTCGAGGGTCACAGTATGTATTTATATCGATATTGTTTCGGGAGTCAGCGTTATAGAATTTTTTTATTTTGTATTTATAATCAAGTGACAAATGTTCTGGCAGCAAAATTATACATGTCAACACGTGCGAAACCCAACAAATACAGGCTTGACCCCTTCTCGACTCCTTCTGGAACCGTTCGTTTCTCAACTTGTTCTGACTGACGGGTAGAACCTAGCTATGCGGTTGTAGGTTAAATGGATCCATGATAAGAGGTGAAGTTTACAAAGACTTAAACCATAATAAATTCTCTGATTTCTACTCCAGTACCAGGCCATTTTAATCATTCTTCGCCTGGCGTACATGTGCCCGCGCTTGCCCGTGATTTCGGGCAGGTCGACACCGTTCTGCTGCTCCCTAGCTTCTCAGCAATGCTCAAAAGTATCATCCCCCTCACAAAAAAAACAACTTGAAAACTGTTTGCCATGTCAATCGTTATTAGCCCCGCGTGCGTGCATATGCGCTTTCCCGTGATGTTGCCTGCCCGTGATGCCCGACATATGGAAAGCTTTCCGCTTTCCACTATGGATTTGCCTGCTGCTGAAAACTCATTATTTAACTGCCTATCATGTGATGCTTGAGTTTTGTGTATGGCTCCTTTTTATTTAATGCGCGCCTGTAATTGAGGCCGAGGCTGATAGCGCTGGGCTCATAGCTGATATGGGAAGCTATTTCTGTTTGTTAGCAGGAACATATCTTTGAGCAGCGCTGAGCGAGAGCTAGAGCAAGGGAGCACAACACAAATCATCTATAACGAGCAGCTGCGGAAGCCTTATTTCAGTACGTCAGATAACACGGGCAAGCGCATATGCACGCACGCAGGACTAATTATAATTAAGATGTCAAAAAGCTTTTAAATTGACGTTTTTGTGATGGCGCTTTTACTTTTGAGCATTGGTGAGAAGCTAGGGAGCAGTAAGGAAACCTGCAAAATCACGGGCAAGCGCGGGCACATGCCCCAAATCAGAGAATTTCTTATGGTTTAAGTCTTTGTAAACGTAATCTCTTACAATTTATCCATTTACCTTAAAACTGCATAGCTAGGTTCTACCCGCCTGTCAGAGTCAGAAGAAGTTGAGAAACGAACGGGTCAGTCAGAGTCAGAAGGTGTCGAGAAGGGGTCAAGCCTGTATTTGTTGGGTTTCGCACGTGTTGACATCTTGCTGCCAGAACATTCGTCACTTGAGTATAAATACAAACATTGACTCCCGAAACAATATCGATATAAATACATACTGTGACCCTCGAATAAACAAAAGGCACAATCGCAAGCCCTACTGTGCGCACGACATCGCCGCTGTTTTATAGAGCCAACATCGCGTCGGCAATTACAAGGTGCGTGGGGTCGTACCTGCCTCTTGGTGCCCTTGTTGATGTGCGAGTCATAGTATGCCCACGACGATGCAGGATATGCCTTGTCGCGAATGAAGATTAGATAAGAGTACATACAGGACTGTCGCACGTGCAACAGCGCTGGTGCATAATGAGTGTCATTTTAGCTGACTAAGCATTGACTGTGACAATATTTCCTGCTGTTCCAGGTCGACATGTCGTCCTACAGGATAAAGCTTGTGCTGAGCGACGCCGTTCGCAAGTACCTTTATGAAGAAAAGCTGAACCTCGTTGTCGGCAAGGCAGTCGGGACGGTGGAAAGGCCTACTTACAGGACCGCTTGGCACGTATTGACGCCGAGCGAGCTTGCCCAGACGGTAGAGCTTTCGTGGACAGTCAACTACACTGGAAGCTTCACGACTGAGAAGATTTATGACCGTTTTTCGAAATACACAACTCAAGGCAATGATATTCAAATGGTCGCTGGCCACATCTACGACGTGACGGCTAGTGGCACCATGATCGAGAACCCAAACAAACCCCCCAGGCCAAACAGTAGTAGCTTCTTCTTCTGCAACGGCATGGGTTACGGGCGGGTTTTCCGCCCGGTTCTCAAGACGCCTGCCCCAGGAGCATCCGCGAGCAGTCCAGGGGCACCTTTCTGGTTGGGTGATCACGTTCAGAGGAACGGTGCAGTAATTGCAACTCCAGTCGAGAAGGTGATCGTCTGGTTTGGCAAATACAACGTCGGCGCAGCGATCCTTGAGGAAGTCATGACCGTCGCTGTCGAATTCGATCTGACCGAAATAACCTCGGGGTCGGCTGAGATAGCTGACGACCTGAGCGCCTGGAAAAATCTGTCCCCGAATGCACAGGAGGTAGATGTTGTGCCGGTTGAGTGAACATGCCAAGGCATTCCAAGCCTGGGCACGAGCGACCTTGACCCGCGGCATAAGTGGGGGTTCACGCAACCAATAATGCAACTTATGGACGTGATGCATGTATGCGTGTATGTGCACATGCACGTGATGCAAGAGAAGAATTCTCGGATAGATGCAGCGACGCGTGTGTACACAATCAATGTGGATCGCCGCCTGTGCTATGTATTCACACACGATGGCTTATCATGGATACGCTGTGCTCTGTAAGTTGATGGTTCATTCCGCTGTGGATAGTTTGTCAAGCGTCGTATTCGTAGCCTCCCAGTAAGCAAATCGTGAAAAATGTCCTTACATGTAAAAGCCGTACATTGTCCTCTATTGGAAGACCTTGCGAGCATGGCGAATTATGCTGAATTGATAGATGAAGGACAATAAAGCGAGGAAGCCATCAGATACATTCACATAGCTAGCTACCATGATTCGAGCGCATGCAAATTGGGTGTTGGGCAATTGCAATTGGGTTTTAGGGTTTTAGGATTCGATCAATTGACCAATTCAAATTGGCGAATGCAAATTCCAATCCTAGCTATACAGCGAGTTACAAATTCAGTGGATTTGCAAACAGAGATTTCGTTTACGCAGACGTAAAACATTTGAAATCATCTGATTTCAAGGTAAATTCCAAACAATGCTCGCTGAACAGGCCTGCAGCTGCTCGGTTGTTGTGCGTGATAGCTTCGAAGGATATGCCCCCTGTTAGAAAGGAAAGCGCCCCGCCCTATCTAGCGAGCGGTGCATGCGGTACTTATTCTTTTTTCCCGCTCATTCTCTTTATACATGTATCGCCCATGTCATCACCCTGCGCCAGTTCAGGTATATATGTACATATAGTTTTATACATACACACACATACGTGTATCTCATCACGCTGGGCTGCTGGGGATAAAGTAGTAGTCGTACATGTACTAAAACACACTCCACGATGTAAAGGTGCAGAGGCACCATATATATCAGCATCTCGATAGGCCTTTATGGCTCTTGACTACGACAATGGTATCAAGACCTAACCGTCATATTCAAATCCTGAGGTCTCAGTTCGATCCCAGTAGATGTTATCTGTCTGGACTGACGAGAACCCGGTTCCCTAAGAAAGTAGGAGACTAGTTGGATAGCTGATCAGGACTTGATACTTGAAAACCCGGTGAGCGCTAGGAGGCGTGCGTGCATGCGAAGTGTAGTATCCTGGGGTATCTACGGGTAGTGTCAAAGATTGGACCACTGATGGTTATCTTCCGATCGGGCCTTTGTAGGCCGACACAACAGAGGTACAATACGAAGTTGGTACATGTGACGAAGGAGCACAAATGCCCATGGCCAGGGTTCGAAATGGTTAGCATCAGCTGATAGGGTCAAGTGGTTGAGGCGTGCCTACCAGAGGGGAAGAGTGTGGAAGTCGTCCACGTACGGCAACACTCCACGATATAAAAGTGCAGAAGCACCACATCAACATCTTGAGAGGCCTCTGCGGCTCTCAACTACATACAACAGGCTGCCCCGCGCAATAATTGCCCGTGCCTGCTGGGGCCCATTATCAATTCAAATATAGATAAATAGATAGATCAGTTTCACTGACACGAGAAAGAAGTGTGGAGGCAATTAAGCGTCTATCCCAGACGACCGAGTTGTATGCTGATTGAACTTCATGCACACACCGCATGCACGATACGATACAGTAGTACGTACGTATGCACTCCAAGCACCACGTCCGATACATACGCCACATCTCGCTCATCAACGTATACATGTGGAAACTGTCACAATAAACATGCATGCTTCTATCTGTCCCCCACACGATGCATGCATCCATGAAGAACACTACTAGTGCATGCCATTGTCGCTCGTTCCCCGTCCGACCCGCTCATGCACAGACGCATGCATGCATCGGATGACTGTTGCTACCAAGGCCCTATCAGCTTGACCTGCTAGACAGAGGCGCAACTGACTAATAAGTGCTAGGGCTGCTAGGTCAGGAAAAGGTCCTGCTAATCGCCAGCTATTATATTGATTGAAGGCTCGAGTATGCCCGAGTATGCTGCTAGCCATTCTATTCTCTTCTGTTCTCTTCTGTTCTCTTCTGTTCTCTTCTGTTCTCTTCTGTTCTCTTCTGTTCTCTTCTGTTCTCTTCTGTTCTCTTCTGTTCTCTTCTGTTCTCTTCTGTTCTCTTCTGTTCTCTTCTGTTCTCTTCTGTTCTCCTCTCTTCTGTTCTCTTCTGTTCTCTTCTGTTCTCTTCTGTTCTCTTCTGTTCTCTTCTGTTCTCTTCTGTTCTCTTCTCTTCTCTTCTCTTCTATTCTCTTCTGTTCTCTTCTGTTCTCTTCTCTTCTGTTCTCTTCTGTTCTCTTCTCTTCTGTTCTCTTCTGTTCTCTTCTGTTCTCTTCTGTTCTCTTCTGTTCTCTTCTGTTCTCTTCTGTTCTCTTCTGTTCTCTTCTGTTCTCTTCTCTTCTCTTCTGTTCTCTTCTGTTCTCCTCTCTTCTGTTCTCTTCTGTTCTCTTCTGTTCTCTTCTGTTCTCTTCTGTTCTCTTCTGTTCTCTTCTGTTCTCTTCTGTTCTCTTCTCTTCTGTTCTCTTCTGTTCTCTTCTGTTCTCTTCTGTTCTCTTCTGTTCTCTTCTGTTCTCTTCTGTTCTCTTCTGTTCTCTTCTGTTCTCTTCTCTTCTCTTCTGTTCTCCTCTCTTCTGTTCTCTTTTGTTCTCTTCTGTTCTCTTCTGTTCTCTTCTGTTCTCTTCTCTTCTCTTCTCTTCTCTTCTCTTCTCTTCTCTTCTGTTCTCTTCTGTTCTCTTCTCTTCTGTTCTCTTCTGTTCTCTTCTCTTCTGTTCTCTTCTGTTCTCTTCTGTTCTAGTCTGTTCTAGTCTGTTCTCTTCTGTTCTAGTCTGTTCTAGTCTGTTCTAGTCTAGTCTGTTCTACTCTGTTCTAGTCTAGTCTAGTCTAGTCAAGTCAAGTCGAGTCGAGTCTAGTTTAGTCTAGTCTAGTCTAGTCTAGTCTAGTCTAGTCTACTCTAGTCTAGTCTAGTCTAGTCTACTCTAGTCTAGTCTACTCTACTCTAGTCTAGTCTACTCTAGTCTAGTCTAGTCTACTCTAGTCTACTCTACTGTAGTCTAGTCTACTCTACACTAGTCTACTCTACTCTACTCTAGTCTAGTCTAGTCTAGTCTAGTCTAGTCTACTCTACTCTACTCTGTTGTGCTACGGTTCGTTTCCCGCCAATGCGTAGGTAGACGTGACGCTACAAGGTGGTGTGCTATTGATGAATGCATGACGCATATGAATGAACTCACATGAACATAAATGTATTCGCATACATTTATATCTGCTTTGGCATGTTACCATTGTGCATCGCGACATATCTTCACATCATGGCTGATCCGCCTAGCATGCATGAAATCCCGAACATTTCAGAAGCGCATTGTGCTCATGCTATGGAGCAATAGGTAATATTATTTGATATAATATTACATCATTGTGGCATACGTCGGGAACGCCGCACTCGTCACGATACATGCCTTGCAACCGAATATCGTTATTCGGACCCTTGCATCATGCGAATGCCGGAAAGGCTTATCGGTTGTTATGCTTGGACATCGCCTATACGCAGTAGGGTTGTCACACTTAGGATCGGCCTCCTAGTGTGAGTCGTACGGCGTCGCGATGCTGCGAGTATAACAGATGCGAGGACGGCTAAATAAGACAAGATGTTTTGATACAGGAGAACACTCGTGTGTTCAACATTATTATTGCTAACTGCTGTCATATTTAGCCCGAGCTAAGCCTGAACTTCGCTTTTTACCGCCGCGTGATGATTGCTTGCTTCTGGCGCTGACGGCGATTACATCCATTGCATCGCTTCGATCTGTAAGATTGTAAGTTATATCTCTTCTTGCCTTGAAGTCTTCCGCTGTCTCTGTTTGCTCTCGATTGCCTTGCTGTACTTGCAAGTGCTCGCGCATTGGTATCGAAAGTCTCCAGACGCGCAGATACTTATGAGCAAACCTGAAGGAGAGGTACAACAAAATGGTATCGAGACAGGTTCGTTGCCTAACTGTCTCTTTGTGTCAACTCGGAAGTAGGTTCTTTCTATGGCGAGTTCCAGCGATGAACCACATGGACTGCTAGATGCTTTTGCCGAAGACCTGGGCCGCGCCATGTTGGACGCCGCAGCTTCCGGTTTGTAATTGTTGATTGCTTTTGTCTAATTGCTGCACTTGTTGTAAGTGTACGCTCTGAGTCGCAGGTAATCTCAGCTTGCCGCAATGACTGAGACCGGCTTGTGCCCAGACCAGTTGGCGATTCTTATCGCACAAACTACGGAGATTAGGACTCAGCTGGGCAAGTACTTGCTGAATCTGCTTAATCTCCTCAAGAGTACTGTCGGTAGGCTCACTGAATCATTTGTACTCTTACGTTGTCTTTGCGGTAGAAGTCGTCTTCTATTACGCAAGCTTAGGGTATGGCTTCGTGTCTCATGTCTGCGGGACGTGACGATACGCCACTGACTAGCTTAGCAAGCCAACCTGAATTTATTGTGGCCGCTAGAGCTACGGATAGAGGTCTTGAGACTGTTGGCATGCAAGCTACTCTAGAACCTCTTGTCCTTCAGACCCCTGCCCACTTAATTGTGCCGAGTTCAGCAGTCAATACGAATATGGATGACGCTGCTGATCCACGGGGTCTTCCTCTACCTCAAACGCAAGGGCATGCTGCCATTCCTGAGGTGATGAGACTGACGATTCCTGTACCTAGGCTTAAAATCTCACTGAATGAAAATCCTAAGACACCAGGCCCAACTATAGCCAATTCAACTCGTACGTACGTGCGTGATGCTAAGAAGTATCTCCAGGCTGTACATGGTGGTGATAATGACGGTATCAGGTGTCTATTCGTTGGCAATACCCTTGAGGGTGCGGTGAAGGACTGGTACGACGAATGGACCACCGCCCGGATTGACTACACGTTTGACGAGTTGATTTCCGCTCTGCTCGCACGGTTTGCTACTGAGGTGCACGCACGTGATGTTGAGGCTCGCAAGGTTTTGGCGGCTGGTACATATCACATGCGTCGGGGCAAAAATGTACCTGCGTACCAGTCACGCTTCGAAGCACTAGTGACCCCCATTGCTGACCTCACCGAGAATGAGCGTGTCTTTTGGTTTCAGCGAAGCCTAACAAAACTTTTGGCTAAATGGTGCGCTACTGACTTGTCTGGGGTGCCATTCAAGTCGTACGAGGCCTTGGTAACATTTGCTAGGGGTACAGAGGTACGACTCCTTGCCGGTGAGGAAGAAGTCAAGTCTACCCCTCGTGCAAATGCTGTGCAGGCACAGGATCCGCTTGGGGAAGCTGTGGCTCTGGACCAGGAACTTGGAGCTACTCGCCCCGCATCTGTTGTCACGGCGCCACGCAGCAACAGACGGCACAAGGTGCGTGGGGGCGCCAGCTCAGGTGTCCACGGGTCAGGAAGAGCAGGTCCGAGCTCGGACCCAGCTAAGAGTAGGAAGCGTGGGGGCGTGCCGTTGACGGCAGCCGTGCAGCACTCTGACCCCGATGCAAAGCGGACTCACACAGATGACCCATTGATGCCAAAATGGAATTGCAATCGATCCGAGTTCGAGCGTCGGAAAGCGGCCAATGTTTGCCTACGGTGCGTGGAGAGCCATCCTACCAAGGATTGCCCGTTGCTGCCGCCGTTTGTACCTAGGCCAAAATAGGGGTTTGCCCAGGTTCCTGCGGAGGGGGCACCACCCGGGATTTCTGAACTAACACGTGGTCGGTGGTCATCCTTACTTCCAGCCATGAAGGCATTGTTGCCTTGCGTACTTGGACACATCGAGCGAGTGATTGCGCGACGCATCACGCTTGACGGACGCACGGGACTTCTCTGCTTCGATCCGTTGTGTAATCTGTTTACACCACGCGATCCCCTGTCGTCTATCGATCTGTCAAACCACGTGGTTTTGTTCATCCCCTCGTCTCTGCGTGAGATGTCGGAACAGTTGGCCGTGTACAGGAGATGTAGGCGTCAATATCCGGGCACCGCCGTATGTGTATTACTCCCTGCTTTCTGTCGGCGCAAGGCAGAGGCATCGTTAAGGGGTATGTGGTGTGTCCACCGGTTTGAGCCGGGCACCGTTTTGTTTAACGGTGTGGATTGGGAGGGTATGCTGGCTCCGTGGCCAGGGACATCCTACTCGGTTGACGTTTGGTACGAAGCTCCTGATGCGGGTTCCGTAAGTTCCGAACCCGCCCTGAGTGCACTGACGTTATCTGCTGGGCAGTCACTCGTAGATAACCGTGTCCCGGTGATTCAGATCGGTTTGAATGGTCGTACCCTGAAGGCACTCGTTGACACCGGTGCCAGCGACGACTTCATCTCTGCCGCAGAGGTGAATGCGCTGGGGTTGACCCCAGAGTCGTCTGATTGTCCACAGGTTACCCTTGCTGACGGGGGTAAGCATCCCATCGTGGGCAGGATCACCCTTAGCCTATCATTAGGCCCTTTTCGTGTTGTGACCTGGCCGTACATGCTGCAGGGCTTGGCAGAGACTGCACCGAACATAATGGGGTCTGAGACATTACGACAGTACCGTGCCCGCATCGACATGGAGACCGCAACCCTGCATATGTGCAAGGGTACTCTGTCGATTAAGGTACCTTTCCTGTCGTTCGAAAATGTCACACCAGAGGGGGGCGAAGCTGAGGCGGTGCCTATGGTTAATTTCACCGTGACCACAATGGCCGCGCAAGCAGAACCGGAGCTAGTCGGGCGTAAGGAAGCTGTCCGTTTGTTACGGAAGGGTGCCCATGGACTGCTTTTGAGGCCACGGGTGGGCTGCAGTGACACCACCGTGCAGACTTCTGTGGATCCTGAGGTTGAGGCCCTACTGTCGCAGTATGAGGACGTCTTCAAAGATATCCCCAGGCTACCACCTATGCGTCCTGTTGATCACACAATCCCTCTCATGCCTGGAGCGCAGCCTGTGGCCCGGCCAATGTACAGGTTGAGTCCATTGGAGCTGGATGAGGTGAAGCGCCAGGTGACGGATTTGCTCGCGAAGGGAATGATACGCCCCAGCACATCCCCGTATTCTGCGCCGATTTTGTTTGTCGGTAAGAAGGATGGGACCTTGCGCATGTGCATCGATTATCGGGGGTTGAATGTGAGCACAGTGAAGAATCGCTACCCTTTGCCACGCGTTGACGACCTGTTGGATAAGCTGAAGGGATCGGCTTATTTTTCCTCGATTGACTTGCAACAGGGTTATAATCAGATCCGCATTGCTGCCTCTGATATCCCGAAAACCGCTTTTCGGACTCCCTTCGGTCACTTCGAGTATACGGTCCTATCGTTTGGGTTGACCAATACCCCAACGACATTTCAGGCGGTCATGGACCGCATGTATAGGCCATTTATGGACAGGTTTGTCGTTTGCTACCTGGATGACATCTTGGTTTATTCTAAGACGCGCAAGGAGCACTTGGAGCATCTTCAGCTCGTGCTCGACGTGATGAGGCAGGAGCAATTGTTTGCTAAACGCGCTAAATGCTTTTGGGTGTAGCCTCAGGTGGAGTATTTGGGCCACATTGTGTCGGCCACCAGTGTGAAGATGGACCCACGGAAGGTCCCCATGGTCCGCGATTGGCCCGCGCCTCAGAACCTCATGGAGCTGCGTAAGTTCCTTGGCTTGACCAATTATTTCCGTAAGTTCATTGAAAACTACTTCATCATTGTGGCCCCGCTTACTAACTTAACTCGCAAAGGTGTTTTCGTTTCACTCGAGTCATGGACGTCGCAATGCCAGCGGGCATTCAAAGAGCTCAAGCAAACCGTTGCCGAAGATGTCACCCTCCTGTTCCCTGACTACTAGTTGCCGTTTCGTGTTGAGGTGGTGTCTGATGCCTGATGTCTGATGGTATGGAAGCGGCACTGTATTGTTACAGGAAGGTCAACCGATCGCCTTCACGAGTAAGAAGTTTTCTGGTGCGGAGATTCGCTACACCACCGGGGAACAGGAGCTTCTGGCAGTGTTGCATGCTTTAAAGGAATGGCGCTGTTACCTCGAGGGACGCCCATTTACTTTAAAGACTGACCACAAGCCCCTAACGTTTTTGCAAAGCGTTCCGACGTTGAACCGCAGGCAGGCTAGGTGGATGGAATACCTAGCTAGGTTCGACTGCACCTGGGAGAACATTGCCGGTAAACTTAATATTGCCGATGCTCTCAGTCGACATCCGTCGCTACACGCTGCAATTTTGGCAGCGCCTGTCTTGCAACCCCGTAACGAGGAGGTGCCGATCGTGACGGACCTCGCGGAGCGGTTGAAGGTTGCCTACAACGCAGATGCCTGCTTCTCCGAGCCGGCTAATGTGGAATACATTCGCAAGCAGAATGGCCTTTGGCTACGGACGGAGGGTGCAGCTACACAAATCGTCGTTCTGAATGACGACGCGCTACACTACGACATCCTTGCGTGGTTTCATGAGGACCCATTGGCAGGACACCCTGGTAGCAAGCAGTTGGTTGAGTTGGTGCAACGTTCATTCTGGTGGCCTCGTTTGGCTAAGGATGCGGCGAACTTCGTACAGACATGCAGTCTGTGCCAGCGCAATAAGGCTTTGTCCAGTAAGGGTCATGGGTTGTTGCAACCGTTGCCTGTCCCAGACACGCCTTGGGAAAGTGTTTCCATGGACTTTGTAGTCATGCTGCCCAAAACTGTGGGGGGATATGATGCAGTGTTTGTGATGGTCGATCGTCTGACTAAGATGGTCCACCTAGCACCATGTACATCGTCCTGCACGGCTGAGCAAACCGCATGCTTGTTTTTCGATATCGTGGTTCGGTTACATGGTGTTCCCCAAAACGTGATCTCAGACTGTGGTGGGCAGTTCACGTCTAAGTTTTGGGAAGCGCTCTGCAAGCTAGTTGGCATGCGAGTCAACCTGAGCACAGTGTACCATCCGCAAACTGATGGTCAAACTGAACACACAAACCGCACGTTGGGTGATATGTTGCGCAATTATGCTGGTCGCACACCCCATGTTTGGGATACATATTTGACTGCGGCGGAATTCACGCTTAACAATGCTGTTAACCGCTCTACAGGCAAAAGTCCGTTCTTCCTTAACAACGGGTTTCATCCCGCGCTACCTGTGTGGCGTGAGTTGGAAGTGAACGTGCCTGCTGCTAAGATCTTTGCCAAGTCTTTTATGTCCAGTATCACAGACGCGAAGGCGTGTTTGGACGCGGCGCAGCAACGAACGACGGAGTACTACAACAAATCCAAGCAGGATGTGACGTTTTCGGAAGGGCAACTTGTGTTGCTGAGAACCAAGAATTTGCGCACCTTGGCCAATGGATCCCGAAAACTTTTACCCCGCTGGATTGGTCCATATCCTGTCGTGCGCATGGTCGGGAATGTAGCTGTTGAACTTGCCTTGCCCGCTGATATGACCATTCACCCCACGTTTCACGTATCACTTGTCCGTCCTTATCGTGGTACAGAACCCGTCCCTGAGCCTGCTAACGCCCCTGCAGCGATTGAACCAGTTCCCGAGACCTGGATTGCTGGTAAACAGAAGTTTTACGATGTGGAGCGGGTGTTAGATTATCGCGCGTGTCGTGTGGGCCGACGTAAGCGGACAGTACATGAGTACTTGGTCAAGTGGACAGGGTATACCAGCAAGCACAACTCGTGGGAATCGGCACGCAACTTCTCGCCAGACATGAAGCCTCTGCTTGAAGAAGCCCGCAAACGTGCCACGCAAACCCAATGACCCCTGCAGTCGACGCTGTATGAAGCAGCGAGGATGCTGCATACGGGAGGGGGGATAATTGTTGTGCTACTGCTCGTTTCCCGCTGATGTGTAGGTCGACGCGACACTACAAGGTGGTGTGCTATTGATGAATGCATGACGCATATGAATGAACTCGCATGAACATAAATGTATACATTTATATCTGCTTTGGCATGTTACCATTGTACGGTGTCGTGATGCTGCGAGTATAACAGATGCGAGGACAGCTAAATAAGACAAGATATTTTGATACCGGAGAACACTCGTGTGTTCAACATTATTATTGCTAACCGCTGTCATATTTAGCCTGAGCTAAGCCTGAACTTCGCTTGTCACCGCCGCGTGATGATTGCTTGCTTCCGGCGCTGACGGCGATTACATCCATTGCATCGCTTCGATCTGTAAGTTATATCTCTTCTTGCCTTGAAGTCTTCCGCTGTCTCTGTTTGCTCTCGATTGCCTTGCTGTACTTGCAAGTGCTCGTGCATTGGTATCGAAAGTCTCCAGACGCGCAGATACTTATGAGCAAACCTGAAGGAGAGGTACAACATACTCTACTCTACTCCACTCTACTCTAATCTACTGTATTGTGTGTGGGATAGGGTGGTACATCACCCGTGGCCACTAACCTGGCAGTCCCTACCTTCCCCGTATTTCGGGGCACCCTCATCCGGTCTCCCATGCCGACTTCTCCGAAATCAGTGCTTTTCCCAGGTTCAGCACCCACCACTGGCATCCAGCGGATTCTGCCGAATCAACTAAGGTGTCAACTCCGCTCCTGGTCAGCTCGCAGGTCACTATAATTGGGGCAGATCCGACACGATGATTGAGAAAATAGCGTTGCCAATACTCACACTGGAAGCTTTGCTGGTGGGCAAGGCACATACACATACACATACACATACACATATGTTGTACCTCTCCTTCGAGTTTGCTCATAGATATCTGCGCGTCTGGAGACTTTCGATACGGATGCGCAAGCACTTGCAAGTACAGCAAGGCAATCGAGAGCAAACAGAGACAGCGGAAGACTTCAAGGCAAGAAGAGATATAACTTACAACAATACAGACCGAAGCGATGCAATGGACGTAATCGCCGTCAGCGCCGGAAGCAAGCAATCATCACGCAGTGTTGGCAAGAGAAGTTGAGGCTTAGCTCGGGCTAAGTATAAGAGCGAATAGCAATAATAATGTTGAACACAGAAGTGTTCTCCGGTATCAAAATGTCTTGTCTTACTTAGCCGTCCTCGCATCTGTTATACTCGCAGCATCACGACACCGTACAACTCACACTAGGAGGCCAATCCTAAGTGTGACAACCCTACTGCGTATGGGCGATGTTCATGTATAACAACAGATAAGCCTTTCTGGCATTCGCATGATGCAAGGGTCTGAATAACGATATTCGGTTGCAAGGCATGTATCGCGATGAGTGCAGTGTTCCCGACGTATGCCACAATGATGTAATATTATATCGAATAATATTACGTATTGCTCCATAGCATGAACATAGTGCGCCTCTCAATCGTTCGGGATTTCATGCATGTTAGGCGGATCAGCCATGATGCGATGAGATGTGTCGCGATGCATAATGGTAACATGCCAATCACATATAAATGTATGCAAATACATTTATGTTCATGCAAGATCATTCATATACGTCATGCATTCATCAAGACAGCACATTGCCTTGTAGCGTCGCATTGACCTAAGCATCGGCGGGAAATGAACCGTAGCACAACAACATACACATACACGTCTGTAAGTGACCTCATAATGCTCGTATGTCTCATCATTTATATCTTTCTTTACCACATGTGTCATCAAATCCTACTCTTTTGGGGCGGGGCCCCAGCGTGAAGCGCCTTAGGGGGCCCTCTAGGATTGCCCATGCCCATGCCCATGCCCATGTGTGTATGTGTGTGTTCGCACGCATGCAGGTGTGCCTGTGTATCCAAATGCCTAAACTATCACACGGTGCAGATGTATACTTATGCGCCGTCCACGCAGACGCGGACAGATACATGCACATGTATGTATGCACAAGCATATATGTTTTATACGTGACCTGCACTGCCGGTCTGCACGCATATACTAATTATTGATTTAATGATATATAATACATGTATATATACATAGATATATATATGACGGGTATGCCCTAACTAACTAACGGCTGACTCATATGCATGAAGGAAATAGACAACCAACCCAGGTAGCCCACCGACCTTTTACTTGCACCACCCACAGACCACGAACCCAACGCTCGCCGCGAAATTTAATGAATATCGCCGCCAAATCTACATCTTCCCGTTCGGCTGGAGGAATTCTGTTTAATTCAATGGCGTGGTGCGTACTTAACGTCCTATTTGTGGGCACATATTGAACTCATTCTCATATTCATGCATGCACTATTTGATTTATGTCATTATTTTCCTAATCCAGAAAGCATTGCAAATCCCTCATTCACGCGCGCATATTATATATATATATATATATAAACCCTATATATATATATATAAACCCTAGGGTTTTAAACCCTAAACCCTTAAACCCTAAAACCCTATATATAAACCCTATATATATATATATATATTACATAAGTACAACGATTTATCACTCCTGTCCTGTTTATGTCGGTTAATCTATCTACGTATGTGGCAGGCCCACATGCACGCACGAGTGTTGTATGTATCATGCTCTGAGCAAAAGCTCGAGAGTTTATAACAGCAGGATTAGATATTCTCATCATCATGATACTGCAACGAACGAGCTCAATGGGATTGATCAGTATTGCGCATTTTTAACAATGCAGACGCACACGCACGTTTCTTGCTTGCCGTACTGCAACTGCGTGGATCTCCCTGTAGTATCTTGAAGTTTATATCTAGTAGTATCCGAGATGACCGTGACTGCCTGGACATCTGCCAAAACAGAAAAGGCCCGCCCGATCGGCAGATGTCTAGGGAGACACGGTCATCCCGGATACTAATACAAATATATATATATATATGATATACCACATGCCATACATGTCTCCTGCTTATTGGTGCCCTATTCTGTTTGCGGCGTGTGGCGGTGTACGGCACGCATGCACACATTGCACTCATATACTTATGTATATCTAACTCGTCGATAACAAGATATAATTATGCGGAGTAATGTTCTTGTAGCAAGAATGTCACGTTACATTGTATATATATATATGTGTGTGTGTGTGTGTGTACGCATTTGGGTGCGTTGATCGATGCTTGCCACGCATCTTGCAGGGTCAGTGGAGTGACGCCAGCCTCCTTCGATTCGGGTCTGGGACGCGCCGGCAATTCGTATTTCGACCTGGATGGATACGTCTGGTAAGTTCTGACCTCTGTCGTATCCTGGGGTATCTGACGCTCATATCCAGGATGATCAGGACTGGACTGGACGTTTTCAATCGGGCCTAAACTGTTTGACGGATATTTACACTGAGATACAACAACGTCCGAGAGAGATACGAGGTCATAGCATGCCAATGTACGACAGGTCCATTGCAGTTTGTAAGAATGGTTAATGACATGAAAATGCCGTCCGCGTGCCACTAGCAGCTACGGAGCGACATATGTATAGATAGCATGCACGGTACATTCATATATAACTGCGTGTAGCTAGGTAGCTAGGTATACCTAGCTATGTTATATGTCATACATACATATACGAATACTCCAAATACATGCAGCTAGCTAGTTTAATACGTTATGTATTAAACTAGATAAATATTACATGTATTTGGAAAATTTAGCCCATCCGGTAGTGGTCAAGATTGATACAACATGCATGATCAGCAACCGATCGGAGTTTGGACCTACTGCCTGCTCAGGTTTATCCTGACACGAATCTACATCAGCATCAGACAAAACAGTCGTTCTATCCAGATATGCACTAGCGTGTACAGCTTCACCAAATCCTCTCGCCTGTTTTCGTTGCTGCTAAGTAAGCACGGCTTCATCGATCAAGGCATATGTAATATATATGTAGTATATATCTCAATGCATATTGAAGGGATGGTGCAGGTACACCCCCCCCCTTTATTTAGCTGCTCTATGCATACATTGCATGAAGTCATCCATCAGGTTGCCCATCTGTCCGTTTGGGCACGCAGGGTGCACGAATTCAATGAGACAGCCAACGGGCAGCCCACCGCCACACCTTCACTTGTGCTCGCTAAGCTTGATACCAGCAGGGCGATGAATAGCTTCACGCAGCAGCTGCCGACTAGCTTGGGTAGCATCACCATCAAGGTGAAGAGCAAGACGGCGGAGGCTGCTAGGGTTACCGTGTGCCGCGCCATTCGTGTGAACGAGACGGGTCCAAACGCCTGCTCCGATGGATTGGATAACGACTGGTAAGCTGTGTGCACAGGGTGAAATGATATTCATATATGCATGGATACACGCACACACGAATATATATAGTATAAATATGCTTTATATAATACATACTATACATACATCTATCTACATCTATATTTATATCGCATTTAGATATAGATATAGATTAAGGTGTTAACCATTATTATGATGGTTACGCCGCCCATAGGCTGGCGTGTATTATAGGGAAACCCCGAGGTTAACTCCATTGGGCACGCATACCCCGTTATTGGGGTCGCTAGGGTTTACTGGGTTATTTCGCAGATTCTCTTGCTCTCTGTGGCCCCTATCCATGTGCCAGCCCCAATTGGACCACTTACTGGCCTTTAGGTGGGTTTCTAAGCCATCCCGCCGCACCTAATGGCTCCCTTTAGGGGCCATGGGTTCACACTTCCCGGGCGGAGCATTCCATCGCTGATGAGTCCTGCCAGTGAGGGCCGACAGGCAGGGACACGACTGAAAAGCGTGCTTCCCCTGCTGCTGATGTTCTCACTTGGCCCCTGCAGATCTAGATGATTACTTAGTTACTACACATCTGTGCATGGCTGGACGTACGTGCAAACACGAATAGATTGCACCAGTATCCTTGGGACATCTAAGTGATAGATCACTCGACGTTTAGGAATGTAGACACAGCACGGTGGTCAACAGATAGACCGCTTTACCAGAGCGGTGAGAATCTAATTACTATTCACGCTCTAATCAACGATGTATGGCTATGGGGAATCAATTAATACGTACGCATGCTAGCATACATACCATACCTGTATAAAACCGCAACCTTCCTGCCTGTAAATCCACGAATTCCTTCGTTGCTGTAGCGACGGCCTGGTGGATAACGTGTTGTGCCACGGTTCGTTTCCCGCCGATGCGTAGGTCAATGTGACGCTACGAGGCGAAGTGCTGTCTTGATGAATGCATGATGACCATGAATGAACTTGCATGCATATAAATGTATTTGCATACATTTGCATATGATTAGCATGTAAATGCTATGCATTGCGACACATCGCATCACCACTGATACGCCTAACATATGCAATGCTCAGAGAAGCACAGGCGCGCGGCATGCTCATGTCATGTACTGTTAAGTAATATTATTTGCTATAATATTACATTGTTGCGGCATGCTTTGTGAGCACCGCACTAGTCGCGATGAATGACTTGCAACCGAATATTGCTATTCGGACCCTTGCATCATGCGAATGCCGGAAAGGCTTATCGGTTGTTATACATGGATATCGCAGATACGCAGTAGGGTTTTCCGCACTTAGGGTTGGCCTCCTAGTGTGGATTGTACGGCGTAGAGATATCGCGAGTATAACAGATGCGAGGACGGCTAAGTAGAGCGGACTAAACATGCTCATGGAACACTCGTGTGTTCAACTCAACTATTGCTAGTTGCTCTATTATCTTAGCCCGAGCTAAGCCTGAACTTCGCTAATCAACGCCGCGTGATGAACGCTTGCTTCCGGCGCTGACGGCGATCGCGTCCCTGCATTGCTTCGTTGATATATGATTGTAAGTTATATCTCTCCTTGCTCTGAAGTCTTCCGCTGTCTCTGTTTGCTCTCGATTGCCTTGCTGTACTTGCAAGTGCTTGTGCATCGGTATTGAAAGTCCCCAGACGTGCAGATACCTATGAGCAAACTTGAAGGGGAGGTACAACAATTTGGTATCGAGACAGGTTCGTTGCCTGACTGTCTCTCTCTGCGTCATTCGGAAGTAAGTTCTCGCTGTGGTGAGTGTCGATGATCGACGATGTAGCCCACGATTGCTGAAGGACTTGACTGCGTTGTGTTAGACGCCGCTGCTTCCGAATTCTGATTGCTTTTGTCCCTTTATAGTTTACTGCAATTGTGGTGTGAGCCTTCGCTCTGAGTTGCAGATAAAACTAGTGGTCCGGCATTGCTCGCGGTCACTCCTGGTTACAACTTGCGTTCTAATCAGCTGGAGGCTTTGATCGCACGGACTACAGGGATCAACTGAGTACGTATCTGCCATACTTACTTGAAGTCTGCAAGAGTATCGTCGGTGCGCTGACCGAATTGCTTGTACTCCTGTGCCGGATTCATGTGAATCGCTTGTACACTTGCTTTGGAATTGTGTGCATCACTTATTGTCACGCAATTCGAACGTGTTGGTCAGTGTTCCATGATGGCAGAACGTGACATTCGTAGGCTTGGCATGTCAACCCGAGCCGGGTGCCATTCCTAGAATGTTTGATAGAGATCCTGAGACTATTGACATGATTGCTGCTCAAGATTCTCTTGTGTTTCAGGCCCCTATCCATCTTACTACGCCACGCTCGGCAGCCATGACGGTTACAGATGGAACTGCTGATCAACGGGGTCTGCTGTCACCTCAAATGCAAGACCGCGTCGACGGTAATGAGGTGAAGAGGTTTATTATCCCTGCACCGAAATTGCTTATCTCACATGATGTGAATGTTGGGCGTGACACCACAATTGCAACTCGTACCTATCTACATGATGTTAGGAAGTACCTGCAGATGTGCCGTGGTGTGAACATGACGCCATGCGATGTCTCTTCGTCAGAGGTTTCCTTTGAAGGTGTGACGAAGACATGGACCTATGACTGGCAAAATGGGAGTGCATGCAATCCGAGCTTGTGCGTCGGAGGATGGTCACTCTTTGCTGGAGATGTGCAGTGGATTACCTCACGAAGGGGTGTCTGTTGTTGCAGCCTTTGGCCACACGGCTAAGGTAGGGGATTGCCGGATTGATGCGGAGTTGTCTCCACCCGGGAATGCTGAACAAACGTGTTGTCAGTGGTCGTTCGTACGATCAGCCATGAAGGCATTGTTGCTCTTGGTCCTTGAGGACGTATCATGGCTATGTTCATCCCCTCATCTCTATGTGAGCTGTTCGTACAGCTTATTTTGTACAGGAGTAGACGTCAATGTACGGACACTGCTGCATGTGTTTTATTCCCTGCCTATAGTCAGCGCGCGGCTGAGGCTCTGCTAAAGGGTATGCAGTGTGTCACCTGGTTCACACCAGGCACCATGCTGTTTGATGGTGTTAATATGGAGGGAGTGTCAGCTCTGTTGCTGAACTGCCCTATGCTACTGACGTCTTGTATGAAACTCCTGCTGTGGGTTCTGCCGATTGCTTTGAACCCATCCTGGGATTGCTGCTGTTATCCGCAAATTGATTACTACAAGTGCAGCATCGTTACCTGCAGGGCAGTTGCCAACAGGTATTCGGATCCCAGTAATCCACGTCGGTCTTGCTGACCGTATTCTGAAGGCACATGCATGTTGGTGCCATGGACGACTTCACCTACTCGGCAGGGTGAATGCAGTGGAGTCGCTCTCCACAGTCGTCGGATTGTGCACAGGTTACTCTTGCGGATGGAGTAAACGTCCCATCGTTGGGCAGAATCACCCTTCGCCTATCGTTAGGCCCTTTGGTTGTTGTGACCCGAGTGTACGCACTGCAGGGTTCTGCAGAGACTGCACCGTACCTGAAGGGGTCTTTGACATCCTGTCGTACCTCGCGCGCTCCGGACGAAGTCCTTAACCCTTGATGTAGGCCAAGGGGGACTCGGGTCGGAGGGTACCAGGTGTCACACCAAAGGAGGGCAAAACTGAGGCGGTGCCTATGGTTACGCTGCGCCTACATTGGCCACGCGAATGAAAACCGAAGCCACGGAGTCATGAACCGTATGGGCTTTTGAGGCATTAGGTGGAATGATGTACCACCACCGCGCAGATTTTGTGGATTCTGGGGTCGAAGCCTTGATGCAAAATGCATACGGATGTCTCGTGATATCCCCGCGCTTCCACCTTGTCCTGTTGTTTGCACAATCCCTCTGTTCTCTGAAGCGCTACCAAGTTCAAGGTTGAGCGGCAGTAAGAGACAGAAATGCTACAAAGGGTATGATTGTTGCCCCACACATCCTCCTACTCTGCACCGATAATACTTGTAGGTATCCTGAGCATGTGTACTGCCTACCGGGCTTGAATGCGAATGATGTTGAAATCGCGACCCTTTGTATGTGTGTTGATAACCTGTTCGATATGCTGAACGTTCAGCTTATGTCTCCTCAATTGACTCGCAACAGGGTTGCAATCAGACTGGCATCGCTGCCTCTGATATTTTGAAAATCGCTTTTCGAAATCCCTTTGGTCAATTTGAGTATACGGCCGTGTCACTTGGGATTTGACTAATGCCCCATGACACTTGAAGCGGATGTGAACCGCATGCTAGGGCCGTTTGCCGACAGGTTTTGTTGTATGGATGACATCTTGGTTCATCCCAAACGCATGATGGAGCATCTGTGGCTCATGTTTTTATGTGATAAGGCAGAAGCAATCGTTTGCTAAACGCGCCAAATGTTTGGGCGTAGCCTCAGGTGGAGTATTTCAGTCACATTGTAGCGGCAGCCAATGTGAAAATGGTTTCGCGGAAGGTCGCCGTGGTTCATGTTTTGGCCCGTGCCTCAGTGTTGTGCTACGGTTCATTTCCCGCCAACGCGTAGGTCGACGCGATCCTACGAGGCGAAGTGCTTTTGCTATGAACGCATTGCATATGAATGAATCTGCATGATATAAATGTATTCGTGTACATTTATATATGCATCTGGCATGTTGTCATTGATCCATCGCGACATCGCATCATGGCAAATCCGCCTAGCATGCATGAATAACCGAAGCATTGAAGTGCGCATTATGCTCGTGCTACAAAACGATAAGTAATATTATCTGATATAATATTACTTCATTAAAGCACACGTTGAGAGCGCCGCACTTGTCGCGATGCATGCCCTGCAACCGGATATCGTTATCCGGACCCTTGCATCATGCGAATGCCGGAAAGGCTTATACGATTGTTATACGTAGACATCGCCTAGACGCAGTAGGGTTGTCACATCTAGGATCGGCCTCCTGATGTGAATCGTACGGCATTGCGATGCTGCGAGTATAACAGATGCGAGGACGGCTAAGCTAGAAGACATTCGATACCGGAGAACACTCGTGTGTTCTATATCACTATTTCTATACATTATCCTACTTAGCCCGAGCTAAGCCTGAACTTCGCTAATCACCGCCGTGTGATGATTGCTTGCTTCCGGCGCTGACGGCGATTTCGTCCATTGCATCATTCTGACCCGTAAGACTGTAAGTTATATCTCTCTTCGTCTTGAAGTCTTCCGCTGTCTCTGTTTGCTCTCGCTTGCCTTGCTGTACTTGCAAGTGCTCGCGCATCGGTGTCGATAGTCTCCAGACGTGCAGATACTCATGAGCAAACGCGAACGAGAGGTACAACAATTTGGTAGCGAGACCAGGTTCGTTGCCTAACTGTCTCTCTTTGTCTAATCGGAAGTAGGTTCTTTCTATGGCGAGTTCCAGCGACGAACCACGAGGACCGCTAGATACTTTTGCCGAAGACTTAGGCCGCGCCGTTTTGGACGCCGCCGCTTCCGGTTTGTAATTGTTTAATTGCTTTTACTTAGATTGCTGCACGTGTTGTGTAAGTGTACGCTCTGAGTCGCAGGTAATCTCAGTGCACCGGCATTGCTTGCCGCGGCGACTGAGACCGGCGTTCGTCCGGACCAGTTGGCGACTCTCATTGCTCAAACTACGGAGATCAGGACTCAGCTGGGCAATTACTTGCTGAGTTTACTGAATCTTCTCAAGAGTACTGTCGGTAGGCTCACCGAATTGTTTTGTACTCTTGCCTTTGCGATAGAAGTCGGCTTCTATTACGCAAAACTAGGGTATCGTTTCGTGCTCCATGTCCGCGGAACACGACGATACGCCGCACACTAGCCTAGCTAGCCAACCCGATTTCGTTGTTGCTGCTAGAGCGCCGGATAGAGGTCTTGAGACTGTTGGCGCGCGAGCCACTCAAGAGCCCCTTTTCCTTCAGACCCCTGCTCACTTAATTGTGCCGCATTCAGCAGTGAATACGAATATGGACAACACTGCTGGACCAAGGGTTCTGCCATTACCTCAAGCTCGAGGGCATGATGACATCCCTGAGGTGATGAGATTGTCGATTCCCGTTCCTAGGCTCAATATTTCGCTGACCGACAAGACACCAGGGCATAGCATAGCCGATGCAACTCGTGCGTACGTGCGTGACGCTAAAAAGTACCTCCAAGCTGTTCATGGTGGCGATAATGACGGTATCAGGTGTCTCTTCGTTGGTAACACCCTCGAGGGCGCAGCGAAGGACTGGTATCGCAATTGGACCAACGCCCGGGGCAGCTATACTTTTGACGAGTTAGTCGCCGCTTTGCTCGCACGATTCGCTACTGAGGTTCAAGCACGCGATGTGGAAGCTCGTAACGTTTTGGCAGCGGGTAGCTACCACATGCGTCGGGATGAAAATGTACCTGCGTACCAGTCACGCTTTGAAGCACTTGTGACTCCCATTGCTGACCTCACCGAATCTGAGCGTGTCTTTTGGTTTAGGCGAGGCCTAACGAAACTTTTGGCTAAATGGTGCGCCACTGACTTGGTTGGAGCGCAGATCAAGTCGTATGACGCGTTGGTCGCTTTTGCTAAGGGCGCGGAGATACGACTTCTTGCCGGCGAGGAAGAAGTCAAGTCTGCCCCTCGTGCAAATGCCGTGCAAGTGCAGGATCCGCTTGGGGAAGCTGTGGCTCTCGACCAGGACCTCGGCGCGACCCGCCCCACGCCTACTGCCGCGACGCGACGCAGCAACGGGCAACGCAAGGCGCGCGGGGGCGCTAGCTCGGGTGTCCGTGGTACAGGAGGGGCAGGTCCGAGCTCGGACCCAGCTAGGAACAGGAAGCGTGGTGGTGCGCCGTCGTCGGCAGCCGCACAGCGTTCCGACCCCAACGCGAAGCGTACTCGTACGGACGACACATTTATGCCAAAATGGAATTGCAATCGTTCCGAATTCGAGCGTCGAAAATTGGCCAACGTTTGTCTACGGTGTGCGGAGAGCCATTCTACGAAGGATTGCCCTCTAATGCCGCCGTTTGTACCTCAGCCGAAATAGGGGCTTGCCCGGGTTCCTGCGGAGGGGGCTCTACCTGGGTTTTCTGAACTAACGCGTGGTCGGTGGTCATCCTTACGGCCAGCCGTTAAGGCATTGTTGCCTTGTGTACTTGGACACATCGAGCGAGTCATTGCGCGACGCATCACGCTTGACGGACGCACGGGACTTCTCTGCTTCGACCCGTTGTGTAATTTGTTTACACCTCGCCGTCCCCTGTCGTCTATCGATCTGTCTAACCACGTGGTTTTGTTCATCCCCTCGTCTCTGCGTGAGATGTCGGAACAGTTGGCCATATACAGGAGATGTAGGCGTCAATATCCAGGCACTGCCGCATGTGTATTACTCCCTGCTTTCTGTCGGCGCAAGGCAGAGGCATTGTTAAGGGGTATGCGGCATGTCCACCGGTTCGAGCCGGGCACCGTTTTGTTTAATGGTGTGGATCGGGAGGGTACGGTGGCTCCGTGGCCACACCTATCCTACTCGGTTGACGTTTGGTACGAAGCTCCTGACGGGGGTGCCGTTGGTTACGGACCCGCCCTAAGTGCACTGACGTTGTCTGCTGGGCAGTCGCTCGTAGATAACCGTGTCCCTGTGGTTCAGATCGGTTTGAATGGCCGTACTCTGAAGGCACTTGTTGACACCGGTGCCAGTGACGACTTCATCTCTGTCGCAGAGGTGAATGCGCTGGGGTTGTCCCCAGAGTCGTCTGATTGTACACAGGTTACCCTTGCTGACGGGGGTAAGCATCCCATCGTGGGCAGGATTACCCTTAGCCTATCGTTAGGCCCTTTGCGTGTTGTGACCCGGCCGTACGTGCTGCAGGGCTTAGCAGAGACTGCACCGTACATAATGGGGTCGTCGACATTACGACAGTACCGCGCGCGCATCGACATGGAGACCGCAACCCTGCATATGTGCAAGGGTACTCTGTCGATTAAGGTACCTTTCCTGTCGTTCGAACATGTCACACCAAAGGAGGGCGAAACTGAGGCGGTGCCTATGGTTAATTTCGCTGTGACCGCAATGGCCGCGCGAATCGAACCAGAGCTAGTCGGGCGTAAGGAGGCCGTCCGTTTGTTACGGAAGGGTGCCCACGGACTGCTTTTAAGGCCGCGGGTGAGCTGTTGTGTCACCACCGCGCAGATTTCTGTGGATCCTGAGGTTGAGGCCCTACTGTCGCAGTATGAGGACGTCTTTAAAGATATCCCTGGGCTACCACCTATGCGTCCTGTTGATCACACAATCCCTCTCATGCCTGGAGCGCAGCCTACGGCCCGGCCAATGTACAGGTTGAGTCCATTGGAACTGGACGAGGTGAAGCGCCAGGTGACGGATTTGCTCGCGAAGGGTATGATACGCCCCAGCACATCCCCGTATTCTGCACCGATTTTGTTTGTCGGTAAGAAGGATGGGACCTTGCGCATGTGCATTGATTACCGGGGGTTAAATGCGAATACGGTGAAAAATCGCTACCCTTTGCCACGCGTTGACGACCTGTTGGATAAGCTGAAGGGCTCGGCTTATTTTTCCTCAATTGACTTACAACAGGGCTACAATCAGATTCGCATCGCTGCCTCTGATATCCCGAAAACCGCTTTTCGGACGCCCTTCGGTCACTTTGAGTATACGGTCCTATCGTTTGGTTTGACTAATGCCCCTGCTACGTTTCAGGCGGTTATGGACCGAATGTTTAGGCCGTTTATCGACAGGTTCGTTGTTTGCTACCTGGATGACATCTTGGTATATTCTAAAACGCGCGAGGAGCACTTGGAGCATCTTCGGCTCGTGCTCGACGTTATGAGGCGGGAGCAATTGTTTGCTAAACGCGCCAAATGCTTTTGGGCGCAGCCTCAGGTGGAATATTTGGGCCACATTGTGTCGGCCACCGGTGTGAAGATGGACCCGCGGAAGGTCGCCGTGGTTCGCGATTGGCCCGCGCCTCAGAACCTCACGGAGCTGCGTAAGTTCCTTGGCTTGACCAATTATTTCCGGAAGTTCATTGAAAAATATTCCATCATTGCGGCCCCGCTTACTAACTTAACTCGCAAAGGCGTTTTCGTTTCGCTCGAGTCGTGGACGCCGCAATGCCAGCGGGCATTCGAAGAGCTCAAACGAATCGTTGCCGAAGATGTCACCCTTGCATTCCCCGATTACTCGTTGCCATTTCGTGTTGAGGTAGTGTCTGATGCCTCAATATTTGGAAGCGGCGCTGTATTGTTACAGGAAGGGCGACCGATCGCCTTCACGAGTAAGAAGTTTTCTGGTGCGGAGATTCGCTACACCACCGGGGAACAGGAGCTTCTGGCTGTGCTGCACGCTTTAAAGGAATGGCGCTGTTACCTCGAGGGACGCCCGTTTACTTTAAAGACTGACCATAAGCCCCTAACGTTTTTGCAAAGCGTTCCGACGTTGAACCGCCGTCAAGCTAGGTGGATGGAATATCTAGCTAGGTTCAACTGCACCTGGGAGTATATTTCTGGTAAATTGAATATTGCCGATGCTCTCAGTCGACATCCGTCGCTACACGCTG
Organism: Volvox africanus; assembly: GCA_030268105.1. Taxonomy (NCBI): domain Eukaryota; kingdom Viridiplantae; phylum Chlorophyta; class Chlorophyceae; order Chlamydomonadales; family Volvocaceae; genus Volvox; species Volvox africanus. Next base: position 3,549,184 of record BSDZ01000004.1, on the reverse strand, counting down.
CAATTTTGGCAGCGCCCGTCGTGCGGCCGCGTAGCGAGGAGGTTCCGATCGCGACGGACCTCGCGGAGCGGTTGAAGGTTGCCTACAGCGCAGACGCCTGGTTTGCGGACCCGGCTAATGTAGAAAACCTTCGCAAGCAGAATGGCCTTTGGCTACGGACGGAGGGTGCAGCTACGCAAATCGTCGTTCCGAACGACGACGCGCTACGCTACGACATCCTTGCGCGGTTCCACGAGGACCCGTTAGCAGGACACCCTGGTAGCAAGCGATTGATCGACTTGGTGCAACGTTCCTTTTGGTGGCCTCGTTTGGCTAAGGATGCGGCGAACTTCGTCCAGACATGCAGTCTGTGCCAGCGCAATAAGGCTTTGTCCGGTAAGGGCCATGGGTTGTTGCAACCGTTGCCTGTCCCGGATGCGCCTTGGGAAAGTGTTTCCATGGACTTCGTAGTCGCGCTGCCCAAAACTGAGGGGGGATACGATGCGGTGTTCGTAATGGTCGATCGTCTGACTAAGATGGTTCACCTAGCACCATGCACATCATCCTGCACGGCTGAGCAAACCGCACGTTTGTTTTTCGATAATGTGGTTCGGTTACACGGGATTCCCAAAAATGTGATCTCGGACCGCGGTGGACAGTTCACGTCTAAGTTTTGGGAAGCGCTCTGCAAGCTAGTTGGCATGCGTGTCAACCTGAGCACAGCGTACCACCCGCAGACTGATGGTCAAACCGAACGCACAAACCGCACGTTGGGTGATATGTTGCGCAATTATGCTGGTCGCACACCACTTGTTTGGGATACGTATTTGACTGCGGCAGAATTCGCGCTTAACAACGCTGTTAACCGCTCTACAGGCAAAAGTCCGTTCTTTCTTAACTACGGGTTTCATCCCGCGCTACCCGTGTGGCGTGAGTTGGAAGTGAACGTGCCTGCTGCTAAACTTTTTGCCAAGTCTTTTATGTCCCGAATCACAGACGCGAAGTCGTGTTTGGACGCGGCGCAGCAACGAACGATGGAATACTATAACAAATCTAAGCAGGATGTGACGTTTTCGGAAGGGCAACTCGTGTTGCTAAGCACCAAGAACTTGCGTTCCTTGGTCGACGGATCCCGAAAACTCTTACCCCGCTGGATTGGTCCGTACCCTGTCGTGCGCATGGTTGGGAATGTGGCTGTGCAGCTTGCATTGCCCGCTGATATGACCATTCACCCCACGTTTCACGTATCGCTTGTTCGTCCGTATCGTGGTACGAAACCCGTCCCTGAGCCTGCTAACGCCCCCGCAGCGATCGAACCAGTTCCCGAGACCTGGATCGCTGGTAAACAGAAGTTTTACGATGTGGAGCGGGTGTTAGATTATCGCGCGCGTCGTGTGGGCCGACACCGACGTAAGCGAACAGTACACGAGTACTTGGTTAAGTGGACAGGGTATACCGACGAGCACAACTCATGGGAACCGGCACGCAACTTCTCACAGGACATGAAACCCCTGCTCGAAGAAGCCCGCAAACGTGCCACGCAAACCCAATGACCCCTGCAGTCGATGCTGTATGATGCAGCGAGGACGCTGCATACGGGAGGGGGGATAATTGTTGTGCTACGGTTCATTTCCCGCCAACGCGTAGGTCGACGCGATCCTACGAGGCGAAGTGCTTTTGCTATGAACGCATTGCATATGAATGAATCTGCATGATATAAATGTATTCGTGTACATTTATATATGCATCTGGCATGTTGTCATTGATCCATCGCGACATCGCATCATGGCAAATCCGCCTAGCATGCATGAATAACCGAAGCATTGAAGTGCGCATTATGCTCGTGCTACAAAACGATAAGTAATATTATCTGATATAATATTACTTCATTAAAGCACACGTTGAGAGCGCCGCACTTGTCGCGATGCATGCCCTGCAACCGGATATCGTTATCCGGACCCTTGCATCATGCGAATGCCGGAAAGGCTTATACGATTGTTATACGTAGACATCGCCTAGACGCAGTAGGGTTGTCACATCTAGGATCGGCCTCCTGATGTGAATCGTACGGCATTGCGATGCTGCGAGTATAACAGATGCGAGGACGGCTAAGCTAGAAGACATTCGATACCGGAGAACACTCGTGTGTTCTATATCACTATTTCTATACACTATCCTACTTAGCCCGAGCTAAGCCTGAACTTCGCTAATCACCGCCGTGTGATGATTGCTTGCTTCCGGCGCTGACGGCGATTTCGTCCATTGCATCATTCTGACCCGTAAGACTGTAAGTTATATCTCTCTTCGTCTTGAAGTCTTCCGCTGTCTCTGTTTGCTCTCGCTTGCCTTGCTGTACTTGCAAGTTGTTGTGCTACGGTTCATTTCCCGCCAACGCGTAGGTCGACGCGATCCTACGAGGCGAAGTGCTTTTGCTATGAACGCATTGCATATGAATGAATCTGCATGATATAAATGTATTCGTGTACATTTATATATGCATTTGGCATGTTGTCATTTTCCATCGCGACATCGCATCATGGCAAATCCGCCTAGCATGCATGAATAACCGAAGCATTGAAGTGCGCATTATGCTCGTGCTACAAAACGATAAGTAATATTATCTGATATAATATTACTTCATTAAAGCACACGTTGAGAGCGCCGCACTTGTCGCGATGCATGCCCTGCAACCGGATATCGTTATCCGGACCCTTGCATCATGCGAATGCCGGAAAGGCTTATACGATTGTTATACGTAGACATCGCCTAGACGCAGTAGGGTTGTCACATCTAGGATCGGCCTCCTGATGTGAATCGTACGGCATTGCGATGCTGCGAGTATAACAGATGCGAGGACGGCTAAGCTAGAAGACATTCGATACCGGAGAACACTCGTGTGTTCTATATCACTATTTCTATACACTATCCTACTTAGCCCGAGCTAAGCCTGAACTTCGCTAATCACCGCCGTGTGATGATTGCTTGCTTCCGGCGCTGACGGCGATTTCGTCCATTGCATCATTCTGACCCGTAAGACTGTAAGTTATATCTCTCTTCGTCTTGAAGTCTTCCGCTGTCTCTGTTTGCTCTCGCTTGCCTTGCTGTACTTGCAAGTTGTTGTGCTACGGTTCATTTCCCGCCAACGCGTAGGTCGACGCGATCCTACGAGGCGAAGTGCTTTTGCTATGAACGCATTGCATATGAATGAATCTGCATGATATAAATGTATTCGTGTACATTTATATATGCATTTGGCATGTTGTCATTTTCCATCGCGACATCGCATCATGGCAAATCCGCCTAGCATGCATGAATAACCGAAGCATTGAAGTGCGCATTATGCTCGTGCTACAAAACGATAAGTAATATTATCTGATATAATATTACTTCATTAAAGCACACGTTGAGAGCGCCGCACTTGTCGCGATGCATGCCCTGCAACCGGATATCGTTATCCGGACCCTTGCATCATGCGAATGCCGGAAAGGCTTATACGATTGTTATACGTAGACATCGCCTAGACGCAGTAGGGTTGTCACATCTAGGATCGGCCTCCTGATGTGAATCGTACGGCATTGCGATGCTGCGAGTATAACAGATGCGAGGACGGCTAAGCTAGAAGACATTCGATACCGGAGAACACTCGTGTGTTCTATATCACTATTTCTATACACTATCCTACTTAGCCCGAGCTAAGCCTGAACTTCGCTAATCACCGCCGTGTGATGATTGCTTGCTTCCGGCGCTGACGGCGATTTCGTCCATTGCATCATTCTGACCCGTAAGACTGTAAGTTATATCTCTCTTCGTCTTGAAGTCTTCCGCTGTCTCTGTTTGCTCTCGCTTGCCTTGCTGTACTTGCAAGTGCTCGCGCATCGGTGTCGATAGTCTCCAGATGTGCAGATACTCATGAGCAAACGCGAACGAGAGGTACAACAATTTGGTATCGAGACAGGTTCGTTGCCTAACTGTCTCTCTTTGTCTAATCGGAAGTAGGTTCTTTCTATGGCGAGTTCCAGCGACGAACCACGAGGACCGCTAGATACTTTTGCCGAAGACTTAGGCCGCGCCGTTTTGGACGCCGCCGCTTCCGGTTTGTAATTGTTTAATTGCTTTTACTCAGATTGCTGCACGTGTTGTGTAAGTGTACGCTCTGAGTCGCAGGTAATCTCAGTGCACCGGCATTGCTTGCCGCGGCGACTGAGACCGGCGTTCGTCCGGACCAGTTGGCGACTCTCATTGCTCAAACTACGGAGATCAGGACTCAGCTGGGCAATTACTTGCTGAGTTTGCTGAATCTTCTCAAGAGTACTGTCGGTAGGCTCACCGAATCGCTTTGTACTCTTGCCTTTGCGATAGAAGTCGGCTTCTATTACGCAAAACTAGGGTATCGTTTCGTGCTCCATGTCCGCGGAACACGACGATACGCCGCACACTAGCCTAGCTAGCCAACCCGATTTCGTTGTAGCTGCTAGAGCGCCGGATAGAGGTCTTGAGACTGTTGGCGCGCGAGCCACTCAAGAGCCCCTTTTCCTTCAGACCCCTGCTCACTTAATTGTGCCGCATTCAGCAGTGAATACGAATATGGACAACACTGCTGGACCAAGGGTTCTGCCATTACCTCAAGCTCGAGGGCATGATGACATCCCTGAGGTGATGAGATTGTCGATTCCCGTTCCTAGGCTCAATATTTCGCTGACCGACAAGACACCAGGGCATAGCATAGCCGATGCAACTCGTGCGTACGTGCGTGACGCTAAAAAGTACCTCCAAGCTGTTCATGGTGGCGATAATGACGGTATCAGGTGTCTCTTCGTTGGTAACACCCTCGAGGGCGCAGCGAAGGACTGGTATCGCAATTGGACCAACGCCCGGGGCAGCTATACTTTTGACGAGTTAGTCGCCGCTTTGCTCGCACGATTCGCTACTGAGGTTCAAGCACGCGATGTGGAAGCTCGTAACGTTTTGGCAGCGGGTAGCTACCACATGCGTCGGGATGAAAATGTACCTGCGTACCAGTCACGCTTTGAAGCACTTGTGACTCCCATTGCTGACCTCACCGAATCTGAGCGTGTCTTTTGGTTTAGGCGAGGCCTAACGAAACTTTTGGCTAAATGGTGCGCCACTGACTTGGTTGGAGCGCAGATCAAGTCGTATGACGCGTTGGTCGCTTTTGCTAAGGGCGCGGAGATACGACTTCTTGCCGGCGAGGAAGAAGTCAAGTCTGCCCCTCGTGCAAATGCCGTGCAAGTGCAGGATCCGCTTGGGGAAGCTGTGGCTCTCGACCAGGACCTCGGCGCGACCCGCCCCACGCCTACTGCCGCGACGCGACGCAGCAACGGGCAACGCAAGGCGCGTGGGGGCGCTAGCTCGGGTGTCCGTGGTACAGGAGGAGCAGGTCCGAGCTCGGACCCAGCTAGGAACAGGAAGCGTGGTGGTGCGCCGTCGTCGGCAGCCGCACAGCGTTCCGACCCCAACGCGAAGCGTACTCGTACGGACGACACATTTATGCCAAAATGGAATTGCAATCGTTCCGAATTCGAGCGTCGAAAATTGGCCAACGTTTGTCTACGGTGTGCGGAGAGCCATTCTACGAAGGATTGCCCTCTAATGCCGCCGTTTGTACCTCAGCCGAAATAGGGGCTTGCCCGGGTTCCTGCGGAGGGGGCTCTACCTGGGTTTTCTGAACTAACGCGTGGTCGGTGGTCATCCTTACGGCCAGCCGTTAAGGCATTGTTGCCTTGTGTACTTGGACACATCGAGCGAGTCATTGCGCGACGCATCACGCTTGACGGACGCACGGGACTTCTCTGCTTCGACCCGTTGTGTAATTTGTTTACACCTCGCCGTCCCCTGTCGTCTATCGATCTGTCTAACCACGTGGTTTTGTTCATCCCCTCGTCTCTGCGTGAGATGTCGGAACAGTTGGCCATATACAGGAGATGTAGGCGTCAATATCCAGGCACTGCCGCATGTGTATTACTCCCTGCTTTCTGTCGGCGCAAGGCAGAGGCATTGTTAAGGGGTATGCGGCATGTCCACCGGTTCGAGCCGGGCACCGTTTTGTTTAATGGTGTGGATCGGGAGGGTACGCTGGCTCCGTGGCCACACCTATCCTACTCGGTTGACGTTTGGTACGAAGCTCCTGACGGGGGTGCCGTTGGTTACGGACCCGCCCTAAGTGCACTGACGTTGTCTGCTGGGCAGTCGCTCGTAGATAACCGTGTCCCTGTGGTTCAGATCGGTTTGAATGGCCGTACTCTGAAGGCACTTGTTGACACCGGTGCCAGTGACGACTTCATCTCTGTCGCAGAGGTGAATGCGCTGGGGTTGTCCCCAGAGTCGTCTGATTGTACACAGGTTACCCTTGCTGACGGGGGTAAGCATCCCATCGTGGGCAGGATTACCCTTAGCCTATCGTTAGGCCCTTTGCGTGTTGTGACCCGGCCGTACGTGCTGCAGGGCTTAGCAGAGACTGCACCGTACATAATGGGGTCGTCGACATTACGACAGTACCGCGCGCGCATCGACATGGAGACCGCAACCCTGCATATGTGCAAGGGTACTCTGTCGATTAAGGTACCTTTCCTGTCGTTCGAACATGTCACACCAAAGGAGGGCGAAACTGAGGCGGTGCCTATGGTTAATTTCGCTGTGACCGCAATGGCCGCGCGAATCGAACCAGAGCTAGTCGGGCGTAAGGAGGCCGTCCGTTTGTTACGGAAGGGTGCCCACGGACTGCTTTTAAGGCCGCGGGTGAGCTGTTGTGTCACCACCGCGCAGATTTCTGTGGATCCTGAGGTTGAGGCCCTACTGTCGCAGTATGAGGACGTCTTTAAAGATATCCCTGGGCTACCACCTATGCGTCCTGTTGATCACACAATCCCTCTCATGCCTGGAGCGCAGCCTACGGCCCGGCCAATGTACAGGTTGAGTCCATTGGAACTGGACGAGGTGAAGCGCCAGGTGACGGATTTGCTCGCGAAGGGTATGATACGCCCCAGCACATCCCCGTATTCTGCACCGATTTTGTTTGTCGGTAAGAAGGATGGGACCTTGCGCATGTGCATTGATTACCGGGGGTTAAATGCGAATACGGTGAAAAATCGCTACCCTTTGCCACGCGTTGACGACCTGTTGGATAAGCTGAAGGGCTCGGCTTATTTTTCCTCAATTGACTTACAACAGGGCTACAATCAGATTCGCATCGCTGCCTCTGATATCCCGAAAACCGCTTTTCGGACGCCCTTCGGTCACTTTGAGTATACGGTCCTATCGTTTGGTTTGACTAATGCCCCTGCTACGTTTCAGGCGGTCATGGACCGAATGTTTAGGCCGTTTATCGACAGGTTCGTTGTTTGCTACCTGGATGACATCTTGGTATATTCTAAAACGCGCGAGGAGCACTTGGAGCATCTTCGGCTCGTGCTCGACGTTATGAGGCGGGAGCAATTGTTTGCTAAACGCGCCAAATGCTTTTGGGCGCAGCCTCAGGTGGAATATTTGGGCCACATTGTGTCGGCCACCGGTGTGAAGATGGACCCGCGGAAGGTCGCCGTGGTTCGCGATTGGCCCGCGCCTCAGAACCTCACGGAGCTGCGTAAGTTCCTTGGCTTGACCAATTATTTCCGGAAGTTCATTGAAAAATATTCCATCATTGCGGCCCCGCTTACTAACTTAACTCGCAAAGGCGTTTTCGTTTCGCTCGAGTCGTGGACGCCGCAATGCCAGCGGGCATTCGAAGAGCTCAAACGAATCGTTGCCGAAGATGTCACCCTTGCATTCCCCGATTACTCGTTGCCATTTCGTGTTGAGGTAGTGTCTGATGCCTCAATATTTGGAAGCGGCGCTGTATTGTTACAGGAAGGGCGACCGATCGCCTTCACGAGTAAGAAGTTTTCTGGTGCGGAGATTCGCTACACCACCGGGGAACAGGAGCTTCTGGCTGTGCTGCACGCTTTAAAGGAATGGCGCTGTTACCTCGAGGGACGCCCGTTTACTTTAAAGACTGACCATAAGCCCCTAACGTTTTTGCAAAGCGTTCCGATGTTGAACCGCCGTCAAGCTAGGTGGATGGAATATCTAGCTAGGTTCAACTGCACCTGGGAGTATATTTCTGGTAAATTGAATATTGCCGATGCTCTCAGTCGACATCCGTCGCTACACGCTGCAATTTTGGCAGCGCCCGTCGTGCGGCCGCGTAGCGAGGAGGTACCGATCGCGACGGACCTCGCGGAGCGGTTGAAGGTTGCCTACAACGCAGACGCCTGGTTCGCGGACCCGGCTAATGTAGAAAACCTTCGCAAGCAGAATGGCCTTTGGCTACGGACGGAGGGTGCAGCTACGCAAATCGTCGTTCCGAACGACGACGCGCTACGCTACGACATCCTTGCGCGGTTCCACGAGGACCCGTTAGCAGGACACCCTGGTAACAAGCGATTGATCGACTTGGTGCAACGTTCCTTTTGGTGGCCTCGTTTGGCTAAGGATGCGGCGAACTTCGTACAGACATGCAGTCTGTGCCAGCGCAATAAGGCTTTGTCCGGTAAGGGCCATGGGTTGTTGCAACCGTTGCCTGTCCCGGATGCGCCTTGGGAAAGTGTTTCCATGGACTTCGTAGTCGCGCTGCCCAAAACTGAGGGGGGATACGATGCGGTGTTCGTAATGGTCGATCGTCTGACTAAGATGGTTCACCTAGCACCATGCACATCATCCTGCACGGCTGAGCAAACCGCACGTTTGTTTTTCGATAATGTGGTTCGGTTACACGGGATTCCCAAAAATGTGATCTCGGACCGCGGTGGACAGTTCACGTCTAAGTTTTGGGAAGCGCTCTGCAAGCTAGTTGGCATGCGTGTCAACCTGAGCACAGCGTACCACCCGCAGACTGATGGTCAAACCGAACGCACAAACCGCACGTTGGGTGATATGTTGCGCAATTATGCTGGTCGCACACCACTTGTTTGGGATACATATTTGACTGCGGCAGAATTCGCGCTTAACAACGCTGTTAACCGCTCTACAGGCAAAAGTCCGTTCTTTCTTAACTACGGGTTTCATCCCGCGCTACCCGTGTGGCGTGAGTTGGAAGTGAACGTGCCTGCTGCTAAACTTTTTGCCAAGTCTTTTATGTCCCGAATCACAGACGCGAAGTCGTGTTTGGACGCGGCGCAGCAACGAACGATGGAATACTATAACAAATCTAAGCAGGATGTGACGTTTTCGGAAGGGCAACTCGTGTTGCTAAGCACCAAGAACTTGCGTTCCTTGGTCGACGGATCCCGAAAACTCTTACCCCGCTGGATTGGCCCGTATCCTGTCGTGCGCATGGTTGGGAATGTGGCTGTGGAGCTTGCATTGCCCACTGATATGACCATTCACCCCACGTTTCACGTATCGCTTGTTCGTCCGTATCGTGGTACGGAACCCGTCCCTGAGCCTGCTAACGCCCCCGCAGCGATCGAACCAGTTCCCGAGACCTGGATCGCTGGTAAACAGAAGTTTTACGATGTGGAGCGGGTGTTAGATTATCGCGCGCGTCGTGTGGGCCGACACCGACGTAAGCGAACAGTACACGAGTACTTGGTTAAGTGGACAGGGTATACCGATGAGCACAACTCATGGGAACCGGCACGCAACTTCTCACAGGACATGAAACCCCTGCTCGAAGAAGCCCGCAAACGTGCCACACAAGCCCAATGACCCCTGCAGTCGATGCTGTATGATGCAGCGAGGACGCTGCATACGGGAGGGGGGATAATTGTTGTGCTACGGTTCATTTCCCGCCAACGCGTAGGTCGACGCGATCCTACGAGGCGAAGTGCTTTTGCTATGAACGCATTGCATATGAATGAATCTGCATGATATAAATGTATTCGTGTACATTTATATATGCATTTGGCATGTTGTCATTTTCCATCGCGACATCGCATCATGGCAAATCCGCCTAGCATGCATGAATAACCGAAGCATTGAAGTGCGCATTATGCTCGTGCTACAAAACGATAAGTAATATTATCTGATATAATATTACTTCATTAAAGCACACGTTGAGAGCGCCGCACTTGTCGCGATGCATGCCCTGCAACCGGATATCGTTATCCGGACCCTTGCATCATGCGAATGCCGGAAAGGCTTATACGATTGTTATACGTAGACATCGCCTAGACGCAGTAGGGTTGTCACATCTAGGATCGGCCTCCTGATGTGAATCGTACGGCATTGCGATGCTGCGAGTATAACAGATGCGAGGACGGCTAAGCTAGAAGACATTCGATACCGGAGAACACTCGTGTGTTCTATATCACTATTTCTATACACTATCCTACTTAGCCCGAGCTAAGCCTGAACTTCGCTAATCACCGCCGTGTGATGATTGCTTGCTTCCGGCGCTGACGGCGATTTCGTCCATTGCATCATTCTGACCCGTAAGACTGTAAGTTATATCTCTCTTCGTCTTGAAGTCTTCCGCTGTCTCTGTTTGCTCTCGCTTGCCTTGCTGTACTTGCAAGTGCTCGCGCATCGGTGTCGATAGTCTCCAGATGTGCAGATACTCATGAGCAAACGCGAACGAGAGGTACAACACAAGTGCTCGCGCATCGGTGTCGATAGTCTCCAGACGTGCAGATACTCATGAGCAAACGCGAACGAGAGGTACAACAATTTGGTATCGAGACCAGGTTCGTTGCCTAACTGTCTCTCTTTGTCTAATCGGAAGTAGGTTCTTTCTATGGCGAGTTCCAGCGACGAACCACGAGGACCGCTAGATACTTTTGCCGAAGACTTAGGCCGCGCCGTTTTGGACGCCGCCGCTTCCGGTTTGTAATTGTTTAATTGCTTTTACTTAGATTGCTGCACGTGTTGTGTAAGTGTACGCTCTGAGTCGCAGGTAATCTCAGTGCACCGGCATTGCTTGCCGCGGCGACTGAGACCGGCGTTCGTCCGGACCAGTTGGCGACTCTCATTGCTCAAACTACGGAGATCAGGACTCAGCTGGGCAATTACTTGCTGAGTTTACTGAATCTTCTCAAGAGTACTGTCGGTAGGCTCACCGAATTGTTTTGTACTCTTGCCTTTGCGATAGAAGTCGGCTTCTATTACGCAAAACTAGGGTATCGTTTCGTGCTCCATGTCCGCGGAACACGACGATACGCCGCACACTAGCCTAGCTAGCCAACCCGATTTCGTTGTTGCTGCTAGAGCGCCGGATAGAGGTCTTGAGACTGTTGGCGCGCGAGCCACTCAAGAGCCCCTTTTCCTTCAGACCCCTGCTCACTTAATTGTGCCGCATTCAGCAGTGAATACGAATATGGACAACACTGCTGGACCAAGGGTTCTGCCATTACCTCAAGCTCGAGGGCATGATGACATCCCTGAGGTGATGAGATTGTCGATTCCCGTTCCTAGGCTCAATATTTCGCTGACCGACAAGACACCAGGGCATAGCATAGCCGATGCAACTCGTGCGTACGTGCGTGACGCTAAAAAGTACCTCCAAGCTGTTCATGGTGGCGATAATGACGGTATCAGGTGTCTCTTCGTTGGTAACACCCTCGAGGGCGCAGCGAAGGACTGGTATCGCAATTGGACCAACGCCCGGGGCAGCTATACTTTTGACGAGTTAGTCGCCGCTTTGCTCGCACGATTCGCTACTGAGGTTCAAGCACGCGATGTGGAAGCTCGTAACGTTTTGGCAGCGGGTAGCTACCACATGCGTCGGGATGAAAATGTACCTGCGTACCAGTCACGCTTTGAAGCACTTGTGACTCCCATTGCTGACCTCACCGAATCTGAGCGTGTCTTTTGGTTTAGGCGAGGCCTAACGAAACTTTTGGCTAAATGGTGCGCCACTGACTTGGTTGGAGCGCAGATCAAGTCGTATGACGCGTTGGTCGCTTTTGCTAAGGGCGCGGAGATACGACTTCTTGCCGGCGAGGAAGAAGTCAAGTCTGCCCCTCGTGCAAATGCCGTGCAAGTGCAGGATCCGCTTGGGGAAGCTGTGGCTCTCGACCAGGACCTCGGCGCGACCCGCCCCACGCCTACTGCCGCGACGCGACGCAGCAACGGGCAACGCAAGGCGCGCGGGGGCGCTAGCTCGGGTGTCCGTGGTACAGGAGGGGCAGGTCCGAGCTCGGACCCAGCTAGGAACAGGAAGCGTGGTGGTGCGCCGTCGTCGGCAGCCGCACAGCGTTCCGACCCCAACGCGAAGCGTACTCGTACGGACGACACATTTATGCCAAAATGGAATTGCAATCGTTCCGAATTCGAGCGTCGAAAATTGGCCAACGTTTGTCTACGGTGTGCGGAGAGCCATTCTACGAAGGATTGCCCTCTAATGCCGCCGTTTGTACCTCAGCCGAAATAGGGGCTTGCCCGGGTTCCTGCGGAGGGGGCTCTACCTGGGTTTTCTGAACTAACGCGTGGTCGGTGGTCATCCTTACGGCCAGCCGTTAAGGCATTGTTGCCTTGTGTACTTGGACACATCGAGCGAGTCATTGCGCGACGCATCACGCTTGACGGACGCACGGGACTTCTCTGCTTCGACCCGTTGTGTAATTTGTTTACACCTCGCCGTCCCCTGTCGTCTATCGATCTGTCTAACCACGTGGTTTTGTTCATCCCCTCGTCTCTGCGTGAGATGTCGGAACAGTTGGCCATATACAGGAGATGTAGGCGTCAATATCCAGGCACTGCCGCATGTGTATTACTCCCTGCTTTCTGTCGGCGCAAGGCAGAGGCATTGTTAAGGGGTATGCGGCATGTCCACCGGTTCGAGCCGGGCACCGTTTTGTTTAATGGTGTGGATCGGGAGGGTACGCTGGCTCCGTGGCCACACCTATCCTACTCGGTTGACGTTTGGTACGAAGCTCCTGACGGGGGTGCCGTTGGTTACGGACCCGCCCTAAGTGCACTGACGTTGTCTGCTGGGCAGTCGCTCGTAGATAACCGTGTCCCTGTGGTTCAGATCGGTTTGAATGGCCGTACTCTGAAGGCACTTGTTGACACCGGTGCCAGTGACGACTTCATCTCTGTCGCAGAGGTGAATGCGCTGGGGTTGTCCCCAGAGTCGTCTGATTGTACACAGGTTACCCTTGCTGACGGGGGTAAGCATCCCATCGTGGGCAGGATTACCCTTAGCCTATCGTTAGGCCCTTTGCGTGTTGTGACCCGGCCGTACGTGCTGCAGGGCTTAGCAGAGACTGCACCGTACATAATGGGGTCGTCGACATTACGACAGTACCGCGCGCGCATCGACATGGAGACCGCAACCCTGCATATGTGCAAGGGTACTCTGTCGATTAAGGTACCTTTCCTGTCGTTCGAACATGTCACACCAAAGGAGGGCGAAACTGAGGCGGTGCCTATGGTTAATTTCGCTGTGACCGCAATGGCCGCGCGAATCGAACCAGAGCTAGTCGGGCGTAAGGAGGCCGTCCGTTTGTTACGGAAGGGTGCCCACGGACTGCTTTTAAGGCCGCGGGTGAGCTGTTGTGTCACCACCGCGCAGATTTCTGTGGATCCTGAGGTTGAGGCCCTACTGTCGCAGTATGAGGACGTCTTTAAAGATATCCCTGGGCTACCACCTATGCGTCCTGTTGATCACACAATCCCTCTCATGCCTGGAGCGCAGCCTACGGCCCGGCCAATGTACAGGTTGAGTCCATTGGAACTGGACGAGGTGAAGCGCCAGGTGACGGATTTGCTCGCGAAGGGTATGATACGCCCCAGCACATCCCCGTATTCTGCACCGATTTTGTTTGTCGGTAAGAAGGATGGGACCTTGCGCATGTGCATTGATTACCGGGGGTTAAATGCGAATACGGTGAAAAATCGCTACCCTTTGCCACGCGTTGACGACCTGTTGGATAAGCTGAAGGGCTCGGCTTATTTTTCCTCAATTGACTTACAACAGGGCTACAATCAGATTCGCATCGCTGCCTCTGATATCCCGAAAACCGCTTTTCGGACGCCCTTCGGTCACTTTGAGTATACGGTCCTATCGTTTGGTTTGACTAATGCCCCTGCTACGTTTCAGGCGGTTATGGACCGAATGTTTAGGCCGTTTATCGACAGGTTCGTTGTTTGCTACCTGGATGACATCTTGGTATATTCTAAAACGCGCGAGGAGCACTTGGAGCATCTTCGGCTCGTGCTCGACGTTATGAGGCGGGAGCAATTGTTTGCTAAACGCGCCAAATGCTTTTGGGCGCAGCCTCAGGTGGAATATTTGGGCCACATTGTGTCGGCCACCGGTGTGAAGATGGACCCGCGGAAGGTCGCCGTGGTTCGCGATTGGCCCGCGCCTCAGAACCTCACGGAGCTGCGTAAGTTCCTTGGCTTGACCAATTATTTCCGGAAGTTCATTGAAAAATATTCCATCATTGCGGCCCCGCTTACTAACTTAACTCGCAAAGGCGTTTTCGTTTCGCTCGAGTCGTGGACGCCGCAATGCCAGCGGGCATTCGAAGAGCTCAAACGAATCGTTGCCGAAGATGTCACCCTTGCATTCCCCGATTACTCGTTGCCATTTCGTGTTGAGGTAGTGTCTGATGCCTCAATATTTGGAAGCGGCGCTGTATTGTTACAGGAAGGGCGACCGATCGCCTTCACGAGTAAGAAGTTTTCTGGTGCGGAGATTCGCTACACCACCGGGGAACAGGAGCTTCTGGCTGTGCTGCACGCTTTAAAGGAATGGCGCTGTTACCTCGAGGGACGCCCGTTTACTTTAAAGACTGACCATAAGCCCCTAACGTTTTTGCAAAGCGTTCCGACGTTGAACCGCCGTCAAGCTAGGTGGATGGAATATCTAGCTAGGTTCAACTGCACCTGGGAGTATATTTCTGGTAAATTGAATATTGCCGATGCTCTCAGTCGACATCCGTCGCTACACGCTGCAATTTTGGCAGCGCCCGTCGTGCGGCCGCGTAGCGAGGAGGTTCCGATCGCGACGGACCTCGCGGAGCGGTTGAAGGTTGCCTACAACGCAGACGCCTGGTTCGCGGACCCGGCTAATGTAGAAAACCTTCGCAAGCAGAATGGCCTTTGGCTACGGACGGAGGGTGCAGCTACGCAAATCGTCGTTCCGAACGACGACGCGCTACGCTACGACATCCTTGCGCGGTTCCACGAGGACCCGTTAGCAGGACACCCTGGTAGCAAGCGATTGATCGACTTGGTGCAACGTTCCTTTTGGTGGCCTCGTTTGGCTAAGGATGCGGCGAACTTCGTCCAGACATGCAGTCTGTGCCAGCGCAATAAGGCTTTGTCCGGTAAGGGCCATGGGTTGTTGCAACCGTTGCCTGTCCCGGATGCGCCTTGGGAAAGTGTTTCCATGGACTTCGTAGTCGCGCTGCCCAAAACTGAGGGGGGATACGATGCGGTGTTCGTAATGGTCGATCGTCTGACTAAGATGGTTCACCTAGCACCATGCACATCATCCTGCACGGCTGAGCAAACCGCACGTTTGTTTTTCGATAATGTGGTTCGGTTACACGGGATTCCCAAAAATGTGATCTCGGACCGCGGTGGACAGTTCACGTCTAAGTTTTGGGAAGCGCTCTGCAAGCTAGTTGGCATGCGTGTCAACCTGAGCACAGCGTACCACCCGCAGACTGATGGTCAAACCGAACGCACAAACCGCACGTTGGGTGATATGTTGCGCAATTATGCTGGTCGCACACCACTTGTTTGGGATACGTATTTGACTGCGGCAGAATTCGCGCTTAACAACGCTGTTAACCGCTCTACAGGCAAAAGTCCGTTCTTTCTTAACTACGGGTTTCATCCCGCGCTACCCGTGTGGCGTGAGTTGGAAGTGAACGTGCCTGCTGCTAAACTTTTTGCCAAGTCTTTTATGTCCCGAATCACAGACGCGAAGTCGTGTTTGGACGCGGCGCAGCAACGAACGATGGAATACTATAACAAATCTAAGCAGGATGTGACGTTTTCGGAAGGGCAACTCGTGTTGCTAAGCACCAAGAACTTGCGTTCCTTGGTCGACGGATCCCGAAAACTCTTACCCCGCTGGATTGGTCCGTACCCTGTCGTGCGCATGGTTGGGAATGTGGCTGTGCAGCTTGCATTGCCCGCTGATATGACCATTCACCCCACGTTTCACGTATCGCTTGTTCGTCCGTATCGTGGTACGAAACCCGTCCCTGAGCCTGCTAACGCCCCCGCAGCGATCGAACCAGTTCCCGAGACCTGGATCGCTGGTAAACAGAAGTTTTACGATGTGGAGCGGGTGTTAGATTATCGCGCGCGTCGTGTGGGCCGACACCGACGTAAGCGAACAGTACACGAGTACTTGGTTAAGTGGACAGGGTATACCGACGAGCACAACTCATGGGAACCGGCACGCAACTTCTCACAGGACATGAAACCCCTGCTCGAAGAAGCCCGCAAACGTGCCACGCAAACCCAATGACCCCTGCAGTCGATGCTGTATGATGCAGCGAGGACGCTGCATACGGGAGGGGGGATAATTGTTGTGCTACGGTTCATTTCCCGCCAACGCGTAGGTCGACGCGATCCTACGAGGCGAAGTGCTTTTGCTATGAACGCATTGCATATGAATGAATCTGCATGATATAAATGTATTCGTGTACATTTATATATGCATCTGGCATGTTGTCATTGATCCATCGCGACATCGCATCATGGCAAATCCGCCTAGCATGCATGAATAACCGAAGCATTGAAGTGCGCATTATGCTCGTGCTACAAAACGATAAGTAATATTATCTGATATAATATTACTTCATTAAAGCACACGTTGAGAGCGCCGCACTTGTCGCGATGCATGCCCTGCAACCGGATATCGTTATCCGGACCCTTGCATCATGCGAATGCCGGAAAGGCTTATACGATTGTTATACGTAGACATCGCCTAGACGCAGTAGGGTTGTCACATCTAGGATCGGCCTCCTGATGTGAATCGTACGGCATTGCGATGCTGCGAGTATAACAGATGCGAGGACGGCTAAGCTAGAAGACATTCGATACCGGAGAACACTCGTGTGTTCTATATCACTATTTCTATACATTATCCTACTTAGCCCGAGCTAAGCCTGAACTTCGCTAATCACCGCCGTGTGATGATTGCTTGCTTCCGGCGCTGACGGCGATTTCGTCCATTGCATCATTCTGACCCGTAAGACTGTAAGTTATATCTCTCTTCGTCTTGAAGTCTTCCGCTGTCTCTGTTTGCTCTCGCTTGCCTTGCTGTACTTGCAAGTGCTCGCGCATCGGTGTCGATAGTCTCCAGACGTGCAGATACTCATGAGCAAACGCGAACGAGAGGTACAACACTCAGAACCTCTCGGGACTTCGCAGTTCCCAGGCTTGACCAAGTATCTCCGGAAGCCCACTGAAAATTACTCTGTTCTTATGACTTGCGAACTTGACCCGCAAGGGATGTTCGTTTTGTTTGAGTCATCGAAGTGCCGACGGGCATTCGATGAGCTCAATTGAACCGTCACTGATTATATTATCCTTACAATGCCCGATTACTCGTTGCTTTTCCATGTGGAGGTTGTTGTTGATACCTCAGTCAATGAAAGCGACGCTAGGCAGCGAGGACGCTGCATGCGGGAGGG
Organism: Volvox africanus; assembly: GCA_030268105.1. Taxonomy (NCBI): domain Eukaryota; kingdom Viridiplantae; phylum Chlorophyta; class Chlorophyceae; order Chlamydomonadales; family Volvocaceae; genus Volvox; species Volvox africanus. The sequence goes on along the minus strand of BSDZ01000004.1, from coordinate 3,531,608 downwards.
GGGATAATTGTTGTGCCACGGTTCGTTTCCCGCCGATGCGTAGGTCAATGTGACGCTACGAGGCGAAGTGCTGTCTTGATGAATGCATGATGACCATGAATGAACTTGCATGCATATAAATGTATTTGCATACATTTGCATATGATTAGCATGTAAATGCTATGCATTGCGACACATCGCATCACCACTGATACGCCTAACATATGCAATGCTCAGAGAAGCACAGGCGCGCGGCATGCTCATGTCATGTACTGTTAAGTAATATTATTTGCTATAATATTACATTGTTGCGGCATGCTTTGTGAGCACCGCACTAGTCGCGATGAATGACTTGCAACCGAATATTGCTATTCGGACCCTTGCATCATGCGAATGCCGGAAAGGCTTATCGGTTGTTATACATGGATATCGCAGATACGCAGTAGGGTTTTCCGCACTTAGGGTTGGCCTCCTAGTGTGGATTGTACGGCGTAGAGATATCGCGAGTATAACAGATGCGAGGACGGCTAAGTAGAGCGGACTAAACATGCTCATGGAACACTCGTGTGTTCAACTCAACTATTGCTAGTTGCTCTATTATCTTAGCCCGAGCTAAGCCTGAACTTCGCTAATCAACGCCGCGTGATGAACGCTTGCTTCCGGCGCTGACGGCGATCGCGTCCCTGCATTGCTTCGTTGATATATGATTGTAAGTTATATCTCTCCTTGCTCTGAAGTCTTCCGCTGTCTCTGTTTGCTCTCGATTGCCTTGCTGTACTTGCAAGTGCTTGTGCATCGGTATTGAAAGTCCCCAGACGTGCAGATACCTATGAGCAAACTTGAAGGGGAGGTACAACATAACGAAGATCCCGACTGCAACCCTTCGCTGAGGCCACCGCCCCCGGCTACTTCGCCTTCACCAAAGCCCCCGGCGCCTGGCCCAACCCCTAAGGCGCAGCCTTCCTCGCCACGGAAGGCAACCACCAAGAAGAAGAGACCCCCTCCTCCCCCCAAGCACACCAAAAAGCCACCGTCAAAGAAGGCCCGGGGCTGAAACAAGCAATGATGATGAAGACGAGGCTCACGTGCTCATCACGAACCAGTTGCCGGCAGGTAGCAACAGTCATCCGATGCATGCATGCGTCTGTGCATGAGCCGGTCGGCCGGGGAACGAGCGACAATGGCATGCACTACTAGTTCTTCATTGGATGTATGCATCGTGCGGGGGACAGATAGAAGCATGCATGTTTATCGTGACAGTTGCCACATGTATACGTTGATGAGCGAGATGTGGCGTATGTATTGGACGTGGCGCGTGCATTCAGTTTCATCATCAGCTTACAACTCGGTCGTCGTCTGGGGCGTCCACGTTTGGGCGTTTAATTGCCTCCTCACGTCTTTCTCGTGTCAGTGGAAACCGGTCTATCTATCTGGTTTATCTATCTGTAAATAAAATGAACCCCGGGCGATTATAAAATTGGGCGGGGCCACCCCAGCAGCAGCCCAGCGTGATGAAGTTTAACGCATCATCCATCCGGAGGGCGGGCCCCGCCTCGCTGCTTATCCCTGGATAGGATTATGGCCCTTACTTGTCTGCCGTATGCACGCATGTATGCATTTATGTATATATGAAAGTTTGTTACACTGTGGGCGACTTGCCCTGAGTGAGGGGACAAGCACCGGGGGCCCTGACCGCGCCGAACCACAGCGCAGGGGGGAACACACGGCTTAGCCTGTCTGTTCTGCCGTGCACTCCTTCACTCGCTCAGCCAGAAAGGGCACACAGACAACACGAGCCGTAAGCCTGGCTACTCAAAGGAGCAGAGCCTCAGACGACACAAGCCGTAAGCCTGGCTACTCAAAGAAGCAGAGCCTTAGACGACCAGACCAGCTCCCAGTCGGAGAGGGAAAAAGAGCAAACCGTACTTCCCCAGAAGCAAGAAAACCCCGCCTCCTCAACCTCCACTGCCTCCCAAGCAAAAAGCCTGGTCCTCCCTCCCAGGGACACTCTAACGTAAGGGGGCAACTCGGGCCCTCCCAAGCTGACCAGCAGAAAAGCTAGACGCCTCCTTAAATGCATGTATGTATATATGTAGGACGAACGTATCTACATACATATGTAACGATCAAATAAGCATGAATGAATTATTTAAAGCGCACCTTTGATGTTGACGTGGTTGCTGTTCCTTGTAAATACTATATATATGTATATATAGCCTTTGTAAGTTCTGTGTTGTCCTCAGCACGTTATCGTAATAAAAAAACACTGCGAGCCAGGGGGTAGAAGGAGCGATGCTCCACTTCTGGCTCTCAAACCTCTCTCCCTATATATGCCGCCCCGCTAATTGGCTTGGCAACTGCATTTAAAATTCCGGAGCGACCCAGCGACCCCAGTCTGCGACAATCAAACACTTCTACAGGACATGTTAATTGCTATGTTGTTTCCAGTTGGATCAGTGGCCGGCCGTGACACGTTCTGCTTATAGCCTGTTGACTCTCGACTGTGGTAGCACGAGCCGACTTCGGCCGCCTAGAGACAGGAGGGATACAACAAAATTGTATCGAGACAGGTAAATTCACGACTGACTCATTGTCCCTCATCGGAAGTAGGTTCTCGCGATGGCGAGCAAAGACAACACGCGCCGCAGCCCTTTAGACACCTTCGCAGAGGATCTTGGCCGCGCCGTCCTGGACGCCGCCACTTCCGGTTTGTAATCCTAGACATCTGTTGATAACTAGCTGCTGCATTCTCGTTGCAAGCTTGCACTGTGAGTTGCAGGTGAACGTGCGCCAACGCTGGACGCGGTGTTGGCTGGACAACACTTAAATACGGATCAGATCAAGGCTCTGATTCAGAAAACCGCTGAGATAAAAGACGGCCTTACGGACCATATCGCTTTTCTCCTCGGCTTACTCAGGAGTTCTGTCGGTACGCGAATAGCCGCAAATTCCTCTTGCGTTACTTTGCTCACAGATCTTTTAGTAAATTCCTGTTCACCAGTAGAAGTTCGCGCCTTATGTCGGGACGCGAAGATAGTTCCTATCTGGGCACCGCCAGCCAGCCCGATGGCGGTCTTACCGCTAGAACTGCTTTTGTCGATCCCGATACCGTCGGGACTCGTATTATGTCCGATCCTGTTGTTCCTCAGACCCCTTCACACTTAATTGTACCACTGTCGACAGCGGCTACAACGAGTGAAGGAGTTGGAGCACAACGGGCTCCGGTAACACCCGCGGTTCAAGAACCCGTTGGAATACCGGAGGTAATGAAGTTGACCATCCCCGTGCCTAAGCTTAATATTTCCACTGACGAAAATGCAAAGAATTCAGGGCATAGTGTCGCGGATAGGACACGGGCTTACGTTCACGACGCTAGGCAATATCTGCAAGCGGTGCACGGCGGGGGATGCGACTCTATTAAATGCCTGTTCGTTGGGAATACCCTCGAGGGTGCCGCAAAAGACTGGTATGACGAATGGACAACTGCTAGAGTCAAATACACGTTTGATAACCTGATCGATGCTCTCCTCGCCCGTTTGCTATGGAAGTTCGCTCGCATAGCAACGAGGCTCGTAAGACGCTGGCACAAGGCACGTACCATATGCGTCCACACGAGACCATTCCTGCTTATCAGTCCCGCTTTGAGGCACTGATAACTCCTATCGTTAACTTTCCTGAGGAGGATCGTATCTTTTGGTTTCATCGTGGTCTTACCGAATCCCTTGCGTGATGGTGTGCCACTGACCTCAATGGAATTCCATTCCAATCTTATGATGCCTTAGTAACTTTTGCTAGAGGTGCAGAAGTTCGGAATTTGGCTGGAAAGGACGCTAAACAACTTAATCCTCGCATTCACGCGATGCGAGCGCAGGAACCGCCTTCGGAGTCGACACCAAAGGACCAGGGTTCCGATCGTCAACGCCCCGCGGCGGCCATGAATACCGTTCGAAAGGAAAGACGGTATGATATTCGCGGACGCCAAAGCCCAACTAATCGTTGGTCTGTGGGAGCTGGGCCGAGCTCGGGCCATGCGAAAGGAAAACGAAGGGGGAGCACACCGTCTGTAGCTGCAATGCAGAACGCGGCTCCTAGCGTGAAGAAGCCCCGGACGGACGATCCGTATATGCAAAAGTGGGAGTGCCGATGTTCAGAGTTTGATTGTCGGAAGTTCGCTAATCTTTGCTTGAGGTGTGCGGGAGAGCACCCGACTTGTGAATGCCCTCTGTTACCACCTTTCGTGCCGAAGACGACTTAGGAAGTTGCCCGGGATGTGGAGGAAGGGACTTCTCCCGGGATTGAAGGAAGTGAACGTGGCCGCTGGCCGTCGTTGCGTCCGGCTGTGAAGGCTCTTTTACCTTCTGTTTTTGGACAAATCGAGCGGGCTATCGAGCAACGTTTTTCACTCGACGGGCGCACGGGACTAAACCATTTCGACCCGCTGTGTAATTTATTTGCACCGTGCTGCCCTCTTTCTTCCCTCGATTTGTCTGGCCACGTTACTCTATTTATCCCTTCATCTTCCCGTGAGCTGTGCGAGCAGCTCACCAGGTATAAGAGGTACCGCCATCGAAATCCGGACACTGCAGCTTGCATATTAATTCCCTCTTTTAGCCAACATAAAATGGCGTCCTTGTTGGAAGGTATGCAATGTGTCCTCCGATTTGAGTCGGGCACCGCTTTGTTTAACGGTGTGGATGTGACGGGTAAACCGACGGTACTGCCTAAACTATCTTATGCTGCTGAAGTTTGGTTTGAGGCCCCTCTTTTAGATTCTACCAGGTTCGAGCCTGCTATAGGGTCACTTCTACTCTCTACGGAGTCGACTCCGACAGGAAATCGTGTCCCTATCATCGAAATCGGCCTCGGAGGTCGACTGATGAAGGCGCTTGTGGATACCGGCGCCAGTGACGACTTCATCTCGGCAAAGGAGGTGAATGCTTTGGAGTTGACCCCTCAGTCGTCTGATTGTGCACAGGTTACCCTCGCTGATGGAGGTAAGCATCCCATCGTGGGCAGGATCACCCTGAGCCTATCGATAGGCCCTCTGCGTGTTAGGGCCCAACCGTATGTGCTACAAGGTCTCTCGGAGACGGCACAGTACATTTTGGGTGCCGTGACATTACGACAGTACCGCGCGCGCATCGATATGGAGTCCAGCACACTTAGTTTGTGCAAAGGGAACCTATCGACTAAGGTACCTTTCCTGTCGTACCAAGATGTCACACCAGAGGAGGGCGGAACTGTTGCGGAGCCTGAGGTTCATTTCGCTTTGGCTGCGATCGTCAGCGGAAATCAAGAACCCAAGCTAATTGGGCGCAAAGAAACCGATCGGATTATACAGAAAAGCGCCCATGTGTTGCTTGTGAGGCCACGGGTGCAATCGAATGCTACCACCGCGCAGTCCACCGTGAAAGATCTTGAGGTTGAAGCCCTCCTGCATAAATATGCTGATGTCTTTGGCGACATCCCAGGGCTCCCACCTATGTTACCTGCTGACCATACGATCCCTCTAGTGCCCGAGCACAACCCGTTTCACGACCTATGTACAGGTTAAGCCCGTTAAAGTTGAGCGGATGAAACGGCAAGTGAGGGATCTGCTCGCAAAGGGTATGGTTCAGCCCAGCACATCGCCATATTCTGCACCGATATTGTTTGTCGGTAAGAAGGATGGGACGTTGCGCATGTGCATTGATTATCGGGGCTTGAATGCAACCACGATTAAAAATCGCTACCCTTCGCGTCGATGACCTGCTCGATAAGCTGAAAGGCTCAGCTTATTTTTCCTCGATTGACCTTCAACAAGGGTATAATCAGATACGCATGGCTGCCTCTGATATTCCAAAAACCGCTTTCCGGACCCCCTTTGGTCACTTCGAGTACATGGTCTTGTCGTTTGGACTTACTAATGCGCCCGCCACATTTCAAGCAGTGATGGACCGCATGTTCAGACCGTACATCAACAGGTTCGTCGTTTGTTATTTGGATGATATTTTAATATATTCCAAGATGCGCGAGGAGCACCTGAAGCATCTCGAGCTCGTGCTTGAGGTGATGAAGCGGGAGCAATTGTTTGCTAAACGCGCCAAGTGTTTTTGGGCGCAGCCTCAAGTGGAGTATCTGGGCCACATCGTGTCGGCCACTGGAATAAGGATGGACCCACGGAAAGTAGCTGCGGTTCGCGAGTGGCCCGCGCCGCAGAGCCTCACCGAACTACGCCAGTTCTTGGGTTTGACCAACTACTTCCGTAAGTTTATCAAAAATAACTCCATTATTGCGGCCCCGCTTACAAATTTGACGAAGAAAGGAGGTTTCGCTTCCCTCGAAGCCTGGACACCTGCGTGTCAGCGGGCATTCAAAGAGCTCAAGCGAATCGTCGCCGACGACGTGACCCTCTCTTTCCCTGATTACTCATTGCCATTCCGTGTTGAAGTTGTATCGGATGCTTCCTTGCATGGAAGCGGCGCTGTATTGTTGCAGGAAGGACGACCGATCGCCTTCACGAGTAAAAAGTTCTCGGGTACAGAGACCCGATATACAACCGGAGAGCAGGAGCTGTTGGCGGCTCTACATGCTTTGAAGGAATGGCGCTGTTACCTCGAAGGCCGCCCTTTTACGCTGAAGACTGATCACAAACCGCTGACATTCTTGCAGAGTGTCCCTACTCTTAACCGACGACAAGCCCGGTAGATGGAGTATCTGTCTCGTTTCGACTGTACATGGGAGTACATCGCCGGCAGAATTAATATTGCTGACGCCCTTAGTCGACATCCATCATTATATGCTGCGATTCTGGCAGCGCCGGTTACTCGTTCGCGCAGTCAGGAGGTACCGATGGCAACGGATCTCACGCAACGACTCAAGAGGGCGTATCAGGCCGATCCATGGTTTGCTTCACCAAGTAATGTGGAACATTTGCACAAGCGCAACGATTTGTGGCTACGAAAGGATGGCTCGATCACACAAATCGTCTTACCGAACGACGATGCTTTGCGCTACGATATTCTTGCGCGGTTCCACGAGGACCCGTTAGCAGGACATCCTGGAAGTATGTGTCTGGCAGAGCTCGTACGACGCTTGTTATGGTGGCCGCGCGTGGTGAAGGATGCGGAAAACTTCGTGCAAAGGTGCAGTTTATGCCAGCGCAATAAAGCACTATCCGGTAAGGGCCAGGGTTTATTACAACCTTTACCTATACCAAATGCCCCTTGGGAAAGTGTTTCAATGGACTTCGTAGTCGTGCTGCCCAAAACTGAGGGGGGATACGACTCGGTGTTCGTTATGGTCGATCAGTTGACCAAGATGGTTCACTTAGCCCCCTGCACCTCGTCTTGCACCGCTGAACAAACAGCACGATTATTTTTTGATAACGTGGTACGATTGCATGGCGTTCCTAAAAATGTGATATGCGATCGCGGTGGTCAATCCACATCTAAGTTTTGGGAAGCGCTATGTCAACTCGTCGGTATGAGCGTTCACTTGAGCACAGCATATCATCCACAATCCGATGGGCAAACTGAACGCACAAATCGCACGCTGGGCGACATGTTGAGGAATTTTGCGGGACGTACACCCTCTGTATGGGATACATTTCTGACTTTGGCAGGATTCACGCTTAACAACGCTGTTAATCGCTCTACAGGTCAAAGCCCTTTCTTTCTGAATTATGGATTCCATCCTGCGCTACCCGTGTGGCGAGAATTGGAAATAAATATCCCTGCGGCTAAAACCTTTGCCAAGTCATTCCTATCCCGCATGACAGACGCGAAGGCATGTTTGGATGCCGCACAACAACAGCCGACGGACTATTATAATAAATCCAAACGAGACGTAACATTTTCGGTGGGACAAATGGTATTATTGAGCACTAAGAACTTGCGTTCGCTCACCGACGGTTCCCATAAATTACTACCTCGCTGGATTGGTCCATATCCCGTTGTTCGCATGGTAGGGAATGTAGCTGTGGAGCTATCCCTACCCTCTGACATGAATATCCATCCCACATTTCATATTTCCCTCATCCGCCCTTATCGTGGCACGACGCCCGTTACAAACGACACCGATGCCCCTGCAGAAATGGACCCCTGTCCCGAGACCTGGATCACAGGCAAGTAAAAAGTGTATGATGTGGAACGAATCCTGGATTATCGGGTTCGTCGTATAGGTCGACAACTACGAAAGCGAAAGGTGCACGAGTATCTGGTCAAATGGACTGGCTATTCTAGTGAGCATAATTCATGGGAGCCTATGCGTAACTTCTTGCCGGAAATGAAGCCCCTATTGGAGGAAGCTCGCCTACATGCTACGCAGACCCAATGATCTCTGCAGTCGATGCTGTCTGATGCAGTGAGGACACTGCATACGGGAGGGGGGATAGTTGTTGTACGCCGGTTCGATCACCGTTTGCACCGAAGTAGACCGCAATGCATTCGAGCATGATGAGGCATAATACAATCATATTAGCATGATATACTCGAGTATATCTAGCTAATCAGGCATGCTGCATTATCATCTACGACATCACGCTGTCGGTCAACATGTTTGACTCGAGGCTGGTAATTAACGCGCGATCTATCCATTGGCATATTATATCACGTAATAATACTTTAAATATTTTTACCTTATTTACGTCATAAACCATACGTGTATGCAAGAATGTGACGATCGCGATGGTTGGGTCGGCAACCGAATATCGATATTCGGACCTTTGCATATTGCATGCTTTGCATCCAATAATATCACGGATTACGCGATATTTAGAACAGTGCTACGAAGGTACTCACACTTGAGATCGGAATCCAGTGAGACCTGTACTGCACATCGGTATCGCTACGTGATAGGTGCGAGTGTTGTACACCGGTTCGATCACCGTTTGCACTGAAATAGACCGCAACCCATTCAAGCATTATGAAGCATGATATAATTATATTAGCAAGATATATTCGAGTATATCTAGCTAATCAGGCACGTTGCATGATCATCTACGACATCGCGCTGTCGGTCAACATGTTTGACTCGACGCTGATAGTTTATTTGGATCTATCCATTGGCATATTATATCACGTAATAATACTTTAAATATTATTACCTCATCTACGTCATAAACCATACGCATATGCAAGAATGCGACAATCGTGATGGTTGGGTCGGCAACTGAATATCGGTATTCGGACCTTCGCATATTGCATGCGCTGCATTCATTAATATCACGGATTACGCGGTATTTAGAATAGTGCTACGAAGGTACTCACACTTGAGATCGAAATCCAGTGAGACCTGTACTGCACATCGGTATCACGACGTGATAGGTGTGAGGACGGCCGCCTAGAGACCGAAGTCGGCTTGACGCTATTTTGGGTCAAGTACTCGCGTACTTAACTCAGTCTGATTCTGATATATACGTTTTACTCATTTATATTCGGCCTGAGCTATTCTAGCATACCATCCCCAGCCGGATGATGAACATTGCCCGCGGGGTCTGACGGCAGACTTCTAATTTGCAACTGAAGATCATTGTAAGTTGAATCTTTCCTTATTTATCAGTCTTCCGCTGTCACGTTGCTTGCACTGAAGTGTCTTGCTGTTCGTAAGCACCATGCACGTGTAGCTAACACTCAGACGTGCAGATTCAGTGCATGATCGAAGAAGGAAGGATACAACAAATTTGGTATCGAGACAGGTTCGTTGCCTGATTGTCTAATGATGCTCAATCGGAAGTAAGTTCTTTCTAGGACGATTGTCGACCATGGGCGACGTCGCCCACTAGACATTATCGCCGAAGAACTTGTCCACGCTGTATTAGATACTGTTGCTTCCAAATTGTGATTGCTTTTATACCTCTGTGGTTTACTGCAATTGTGGCGTGAGCCTTTGCTCTGAGTTGCAGGTGAAACTAGTGGTCCGGCACCGCTTGCGATAGCTCCTGGTTACAACTTGTGTTCTAATCAGCTGGAGGCTTTGATCGCGCGGACTACAGGGACCAACTGAATACGTATCTGCCATATCTACTCGAAGTCTGCAAGAGTATTGTCGGTGTGCTGACCAAATTGCTTGTATTCTTGTGCTAGATTCGTGTGAATCGCTTGCACACTTGCTTTAGAATTATTTGCATCGTTTATTGTCACGCAATTTGAATATATTGGTCAGTGTTCCATGATGGCGGGACGTGACGACCCGTCGTTTGTAGGCTTGGCATGTCAACCTGAGCTGGGTACCGTTCCTAGAATGTTTGATAGGGATCCTGAGACTATTGACACAATTACTGCTCAAGATTCTCTTGTGTTTTAGGCCCCTATCCATCTTACTACGCCACACTTGGCAGCCCTGACGGTTACAGATGGAATTGCCGATCAACGGGGTTTGCTATCGCCTCAAATGCAAGACCGTGCCAACGGTAATGAAGTGAAGAGGTTTACTATCACAGCACCGAAATTATTTATCTTATTTATCTATGATATGAATGTTGGACGTGACATTGTGAATGCAACTCGTTTCTATCTACGTGATATTTGGAAGTACCTGCAGTTGGTCCGTGGCGGTGAACATGATGAGGTGAGGTGTCTCTTTGTTAGGAATACCCTCGAGGGTATAGCAAAGACATGGTATGATCAAGGGATCACTGCATGGGAAAACTTCACGTTTGATGAGTTGACTGTCAACCTACATGCACGCTTTACCCCAGAAGCTCAGTCACGTGATATTGAGGCACACTGTATGTTAGCCTTTGGCTCATTTTTCATGTTTCCGAATGAAACTGTAACTGCCTATTAATCACATTTTGAGGCTCTTGTGATGCCAATTGTCCTAAGAGCTGAGATGCGTATTCCAGCTAGACAGAATGCTTTGAGATTTGTGCCTCATGTGACTGCCATGCAAGCGCAGGACTCATGACTGACAAAAGGGGAGTGTACACAATCCAAGCTTGTGCGTCGGAAGGAGATCACTCTCTGTTGGAGATGTGCGGTGGGTTATCTCATGATGGATTGCCATTGTTGCCGCCTTTGGCCCCACGGTCAAAGTAGGGGGATGCCTGGATTGAAGCGGAGTTGACTCCACCCGGGACAGCTGAGCAAATGCATGGTCGGTGGTCATTCGTATGTCCAACTGTGAAGCATCGTTGCTTTTAGTCCTTGAGAACGTATCGTTTGTTCGTCCCCTCATCTCAAAGTGAGCCGTTCGAACAGTTGGTCAGGTACAGGAGATGTAGACATCAATGTCCGGACACTCCTGCATGTTTGTTGCTACCATTTCACAGCCAGCGTAGGGCTACCGCTTTGTTAAACAGTATGCAACGTGTCCTCTGATTCAAGTCAGGCACTGTGTTGATTGATGATGTGAACGTGGCGGGATCCGCAGTTCTGTTGCCAGAATTGTCCTATGCCTTTGATGTCTGGTAGAAGCCCCTGTAGCGGGTCTTGTTAATTTTGAGCCCGCCCTAGAATCACTTTTGTTATCTGTGGAGTCGACTCTGACAGATTATTGTGTTTCCGTTATTGAAGTCGGCCTCACTGGTCGAATGATGAAGGCACTTGAGGATACTAGTGCCAGTGACGACTTCATCTCAGCAAAGGAGGTGAATGTGTTGGGGTCGACCCCACAGTCGTCTGATTGTGACAGGTTACCCTCGTTGATGAGGGTAAGCATCCCATCGTGGGCAGGATCACCCTTAGTCGTCAAAGGACCCTCTGTGTGTTAGGGCCCAATGAGTGCAACAAGGTCTCTCGGAGACAGCACTACATGGACATTGGGTGCCGCGACATAACAACAGTACCCCACGCGCATCGATATGGAGTCCAGCACACTTAGTTTGTGCAAAGGGAACCTATCGCCTAAGGTACCTTGTCTGTCGTACCAAGATGTCAAACCAGAGGAGGGCGGAACTGTTGCGGAGCCTGAGGTTAATTTCGCTTTGGCTGCGATCGTCAGCGGAAATCAAGAACCCAAGCTAATTGGGCGCAAAGAAACCGATCGGATTATACAGAAAAGCGATACCAATTTGTTGTACCTCTCGTTCGCGTTTGCTCATGAGTATCTGCACGTCTGGAGACTATCGACACCGATGCGCGAGCACTTGCAAGTACAGCAAGGCAAGCGAGAGCAAACAGAGACAGCGGAAGACTTCAAGACGAAGAGAGATATAACTTACGGTCTTACAGATCGGAATGATGCAATGGACGAAATCGCCGTCAGCGCCGGAAGCAAGCAATCATCACGCGGCGGTGATTAGCGAAGTTCAGGCTTAGCTCGGGCTAAGCAGAGTATCGTATAGTAATAGTAATGTAGAACACACAAGTGTTCTCCGGTATCGAATGTCTTATCTTGCTTTAGCCGTCCTCGCATCTGTTATACTCGCAGCATCGCAATGCCGTACGATTCACATCAGGAGGCCGATCCTAGATGTGACATCCCTACTGCGTCTAGGCGATGTCTACGCATAACAACGTGTAAGCCTTTCCGGCATTCGCATGATGCAAAGGTCCGGATAACGATATCCGGTTGCAGGGCATGTATCGCGACGAGTGCGGCGCTCTCAACGTGTGCTTAAATGAAGTAATATTATATCAGATAATATTACTTATCGTTTTGTAGCACGAGCATAATGCGCACTTCAATGCTTCGGTCATTCATGCATGCTAGGCAGATTTGCCATGATGCGATGTCGCGATGGATAATGACAACATGCCAAATGCATATATAAATGTATGCGAATACATTTATATCATGCAGATTCATTCATATGTAATGCGTTCATCACAAAAGCACTTCGCCTCGTAGGATCGCGTCGACCTACGCGTCGGCGGGAAATGAACCGTAGCACAACAACGGGTGTTGTACCTCTCGTTCGCGTTTGCTCATAAGTATCTGCACGTCTGGAGACTATCGACACCGATGCGCGAGCACTTGCAAGTACAGCAAGGCAAGCGAGTGCAAACAGAGACAGCGGAAGACTTCGAGACGAAGAGAGATATAACTTACGGTCTTACAGGTCGGAATTGTTGTACCTCTCGTTCGCGTTTGCTCATGAGTATCTGCACGTCTGGAGACTATCGACACCGATGCGCGAGCACTTGCAAGTACAGCAAGGCAAGCGAGAGCAAACAGAGACAGCGGAAGACTTCAAGACGAAGAGAGATATAACTTACAGTCTTACGGGTCAGAATGATGCAATGGACGAAATCGCCGTCAGCGCCGGAAGCAAGCAATCATCACGCGGCGGTGATTAGCGAAGTTCAGGCTTAGCTCGGGCTAAGTAGAATAGTGTATAGAAATAGTAATCTAGAACACACGAGTGTTCTCCGGTATTGGATGTCTTGTCTAGCTTAGCCGTCCTCGCATCTGTTATACTCGCAGCATCGCAGTGCCGTACGATTCACATTAGGAGGCCGATCCTAGATGTGACAACCCTACTACGTCTAGGCGATGTCTACGTATAACAACGTATAAGCCTTTCCGGCATTCGCATGATGCAAGGGTCCGGATAACGATATCCGGTTGCAGGGCATGCATCGCGACGAGTGCGGCGCTCTCAACGTGTGCTGTAATGAAGTAATATTATATCAGATAATATTACTTATCGTTTCATAGCACGAGCATAATGCGCACTTCAATGCTTCGGTTATTCATGCATGCTAGGCGGATTTGCCATGATGCGATGTCGCGATGACAACATGCCAAATGCATATATAAATGTACACGAATACATTTATATCATGCAGATTCATTCATATGCAATGCGTTCATAGCAAAAACACTTCGCCTCGTAGGATCGCGTCGACCTACGCATCGGCGGGAAATGAACCGTAGCACAACAATTATCCCCCCTCCCGTATGCAGCGTCCTCGCTGCATCATACAGCATCGACTGCAGGGGTCATTGGGCTTGCGTGGCACGTTTGCGGGCTTCTTCGAGCAGGGGTTTCATGTCCTGTGAGAAGTTGCGTGCCGGTTCCCATGAGTTGTGCTCGTCGGTATACCCTGTCCACTTAACCAAGTACTCGTGTACTGTTCGCTTACGTCGGTGTCGGCCCACACGACGCGCGCGATAATCTAACACCCGCTCCACATCGTAAAACTTCTGTTTACCAGCGATCCAGGTCTCGGGAACTGGTTCGATCGCTGTGGGGGCGTTAGCAGGCTCAGGGACGGGTTCCGTACTACGATACGGACGAATAAGCGATACGTGAAACGTGGGGTGAATGGTCATATCAGTGGGCAATGCAAGCTCCACAGCCACATTCCCAACCATGCGCACGACAGGATACGGACCAATCCAACGGGGTAAGAGTTTTCGGGATCCGTCGGCCAAGGAACGCAAGTTCTTGGTGCTTAGCAACACGAGTTGCCCCTCCGAAAACGTCACATCCTGCTTGGATTTGTTATAGTATTCCGTCGTTCGTTGCTGCGCCGCGTCCAAACACGACTTCGCGTCTGTGATTCGGGACATAAAAGACTTGGCAAAAAGTTTAGCAGCAGGCACGTTCACTTCCAACTCACGCCACACGGGTAGCGCGGGATGAAATCCGTAGTTAAGAAAGAACGGACTTTTGCCTGTAGAGCGGTTAACAGCGTTGTTAAGCGCGAATTCTGCCGCAGTCAAATACGTATCCCAAACAAGTGGTGTGCGACCAGCATAATTGCGCAACATATCACCCAACGTGCGGTTTGTGCGTTCGGTTTGACCATCAGTCTGCGGGTGGTACGCTGTGCTCAGGTTGACACGCATGCCAACTAGCTTGCAGAGCGCTTCCCAAAACTTAGACGTGAACTGTCCACCGCGGTCCGAGATCACATTTTTGGGAATCCCGTGTAACCGAACCACATTATCGAAAAACAAACGTGCGGTTTGCTCAGCCGTGCAGGATGATGTGCATGGTGCTAGGTGAACCATCTTAGTCAGACGATCGACCATTACGAACACCGCATCGTATCCCCCCTCAGTTTTGGGCAGCGCGACTACGAAGTCCATGGAAACACTTTCCCAAGGCGCATCCGGGACAGGCAACGGTTGCAACAACCCATGGCCCTTACCGGACAAAGCCTTATTGCGCTGGCACAGACTGCATGTCTGTACGAAGTTCGCCGCATCCTTAGCCAAACGAGGCCACCAAAAGGAACGTTGCACCAAGTCGATCAATCGCTTGCTACCAGGGTGTCCTGCTAACGGGTCCTCGTGGAACCGCGCAAGGATGTCGTAGCGTAGCGCGTCGTCGTTCGGAACGACGATTTGCGTAGCTGCACCCTCCGTCCGTAGCCAAAGGCCATTCTGCTTGCGAAGGTTTTCTACATTAGCCGGGTCCGCAAACCAGGCGTCTGCGCTGTAGGCAACCTTCAACCGCTCCGCGAGGTCCGTCGCGATCGGAACCTCCTCGCTACGCGGCCGCACGACGGGCGCTGCCAAAATTGCAGCGTGTAGCGACGGATGTCGACTGAGAGCATCGGCAATATTCAATTTACCAGAAATATACTCCCAGGTGCAGTTGAACCTAGCTAGATATTCCATCCACCTAGCTTGACGGCGGTTCAACGTCGGAACGCTTTGCAAAAACGTTAGGGGCTTATGGTCAGTCTTTAAAGTAAACGGGCGTCCCTCGAGGTAACAGCGCCATTCCTTTAAAGCGTGCAGCACAGCCAGAAGCTCCTGTTCCCCGGTGGTGTAGCGAATCTCCGCACCAGAAAACTTCTTACTCGTGAAGGCGATCGGTCGCCCTTCCTGTAACAATACAGCGCCGCTTCCAAATATTGAGGCATCAGACACTACCTCAACACGAAATGGCAACGAGTAATCGGGGAATGCAAGGGTGACATCTTCGGCAACGATTCGTTTGAGCTCTTCGAATGCCCGCTGGCATTGCGGCGTCCACGACTCGAGCGAAACGAAAACGCCTTTGCGAGTTAAGTTAGTAAGCGGGGCCGCAATGATGGAATATTTTTCAATGAACTTCCGGAAATAATTGGTCAAGCCAAGGAACTTACGCAGCTCCGTGAGGTTCTGAGGCGCGGGCCAATCGCGAACCACGGCGACCTTCCGCGGGTCCATCTTCACACCGGTGGCCGACACAATGTGGCCCAAATATTCCACCTGAGGCTGTGCCCAAAAGCATTTGGCGCGTTTAGCAAACAATTGCTCCCGCCTCATAACGTCGAGCACGAGCCGAAGATGCTCCAAGTGCTCCTCGCGCGTTTTAGAATATACCAAGATGTCATCCAGGTAGCAAACAACGAACCTGTCGATAAACGGCCTAAACATTCGGTCCATGACCGCCTGAAACGTAGCAGGGGCATTAGTCAAACCAAACGATAGGACCGTATACTCAAAGTGACCGAAGGGCGTCCGAAAAGCGGTTTTCGGGATATCAGAGGCAGCGATGCGAATCTGATTGTAGCCCTGTTGTAAGTCAATTGAGGAAAAATAAGCCGAGCCCTTCAGCTTATCCAACAGGTCGTCAACGCGTGGCAAAGGGTAGCGATTTTTCACCGTATTCGCATTTAACCCCCGGTAATCAATGCACATGCGCAAGGTCCCATCCTTCTTACCGACAAACAAAATCGGTGCAGAATACGGGGATGTGCTGGGGCGTATCATACCCTTCGCGAGCAAATCCGTCACCTGGCGCTTCACCTCGTCCAGTTCCAATGGACTCAACCTGTACATTGGCCGGGCCGTAGGCTGCGCTCCAGGCATGAGAGGGATTGTGTGATCAACAGGACGCATAGGTGGTAGCCCAGGGATATCTTTAAAGACGTCCTCATACTGCGACAGTAGGGCCTCAACCTCAGGATCCACAGAAATCTGCGCGGTGGTGACACAACAGCTCACCCGCGGCCTTAAAAGCAGTCCGTGGGCACCCTTCCGTAACAAACGGACGGCCTCCTTACGCCCGACTAGCTCTGGTTCGATTCGCGCGGCCATTGCGGTCACAGCGAAATTAACCATAGGCACCGCCTCAGTTTCGCCCTCCTTTGGTGTGACATGTTCGAACGACAGGAAAGGTACCTTAATCGACAGAGTACCCTTGCACATATGCAGGGTTGCGGTCTCCATGTCGATGCGCGCGCGGTACTGTCGTAATGTCGACGACCCCATTATGTACGGTGCAGTCTCTGCTAAGCCCTGCAGCACGTACGGCCGGGTCACAACACGCAAAGGGCCTAACGATAGGCTAAGGGTAATCCTGCCCACGATGGGATGCTTACCCCCGTCAGCAAGGGTAACCTGTGTACAATCAGACGACTCTGGGGACAACCCCAGCGCATTCACCTCTGCGACAGAGATGAAGTCGTCACTGGCACCGGTGTCAACAAGTGCCTTCAGAGTACGGCCATTCAAACCGATCTGAACCACAGGGACACGGTTATCTACGAGCGACTGCCCAGCAGACAACGTCAGTGCACTTAGGGCGGGTCCGTAACCAACGGCACCCCCGTCAGGAGCTTCGTACCAAACGTCAACCGAGTAGGATAGGTGTGGCCACGGAGCCAGCGTACCCTCCCGATCCACACCATTAAACAAAACGGTGCCCGGCTCGAACCGGTGGACATGCCGCATACCCCTTAACAATGCCTCTGCCTTGCGCCGACAGAAAGCAGGGAGTAATACACATGCGGCAGTGCCTGGATATTGACGCCTACATCTCCTGTATATGGCCAACTGTTCCGACATCTCACGCAGAGACGAGGGGATGAACAAAACCACGTGGTTAGACAGATCGATAGACGACAGGGGACGGCGAGGTGTAAACAAATTACACAACGGGTCGAAGCAGAGAAGTCCCGTGCGTCCGTCAAGCGTGATGCGTCGCGCAATGACTCGCTCGATGTGTCCAAGTACACAAGGCAACAATGCCTTAACGGCTGGCCGTAAGGATGACCACCGACCACGCGTTAGTTCAGAAAACCCAGGTAGAGCCCCCTCCGCAGGAACCCGGGCAAGCCCCTATTTCGGCTGAGGTACAAACGGCGGCATTAGAGGGCAATCCTTCGTAGAATGGCTCTCCGCACACCGTAGACAAACGTTGGCCAATTTTCGACGCTCGAATTCGGAACGATTGCAATTCCATTTTGGCATAAATGTGTCGTCCGTACGAGTACGCTTCGCGTTGGGGTCGGAACGCTGTGCGGCTGCCGACGACGGCGCACCACCACGCTTCCTGTTCCTAGCTGGGTCCGAGCTCGGACCTGCTCCTCCTGTACCACGGACACCCGAGCTAGCGCCCCCACGCGCCTTGCGTTGCCCGTTGCTGCGTCGCGTCGCGGCAGTAGGCGTGGGGCGGGTCGCGCCGAGGTCCTGGTCGAGAGCCACAGCTTCCCCAAGCGGATCCTGCACTTGCACGGCATTTGCACGAGGGGCAGACTTGACTTCTTCCTCGCCGGCAAGAAGTCGTATCTCCGCGCCCTTAGCAAAAGTGACCAACGCGTCATACGACTTGATCTGCGTTCCAACCAAGTCAGTGGCGCACCATTTAGCCAAAAGTTTCGTTAGGCCTCGCCTAAACCAAAAGACACGCTCAGATTCGGTGAGGTCAGCAATGGGAGTCACAAGTGCTTCAAAGCGTGACTGGTACGCAGGTACATTTTCATCCCGACGCATGTGGTAGCTACCCGCTGCCAAAACGTTACGAGCTTCCACATCGCGTGCTTGAACCTCAGTAGCGAATCGTGCGAGCAAAGCGGCGACTAACTCGTCAAAAGTATAGCTGCCCCGGGCGTTGGTCCAATTGCGATACCAGTCCTTCGCTGCGCCCTCGAGGGTGTTACCAACGAAGAGACACCTGATACCGTCATTATCGCCACCATGAACAGCTTGGAGGTACTTTTTAGCGTCACGCACGTACGCACGAGTTGCATCGGCTATGCTATGCCCTGGTGTCTTGTCGGTCAGCGAAATATTGAGCCTAGGAACGGGAATCGACAATCTCATCACCTCAGGGATGTCATCATGCCCTCGAGCTTGAGGTAATGGCAGAACCCTTGGTCCAGCAGTGTTGTCCATATTCGTATTCACTGCTGAATGCGGCACAATTAAGTGAGCAGGGGTCTGAAGGAAAAGGGGCTCTTGAGTGGCTCGCGCGCCAACAGTCTCAAGACCTCTATCCGGCGCTCTAGCAGCTACAACGAAATCGGATTGGCTAGCTAGGCTAGTGTGCGGCGTATCGTCGTGTTCCGCGGACATGGAGCACGAAACGATACCCTAGTTTTGCGTAATAGAAGCCGACTTCTATCGCAAAGGCAAGAGTACAAAGCGATTCGGTGAGCCTACCGACAGTACTCTTGAGAAGATTCAGCAAACTCAGCAAGTAATTGCCCAGCTGAGTCCTGATCTCCGTAGTTTGAGCAATGAGAGTCGCCAACTGGTCCGGACGAACGCCGGTCTCAGTCGCCGCGGCAAGCAATGCCGGTGCACTGAGATTACCTGCGACTCAGAGCGTACACTTACACAACACGTGCAGCAATCTGAGTAAAAGCAATTAAACAATTACAAACCGGAAGCGGCGGCGTCCAAAACGGCGCGGCCTAAGTCTTCGGCAAAAGTATCTAGCGGTCCTCGTGGTTCGTCGCTGGAACTCGCCATAGAAAGAACCTACTTCCGATTAGACAAAGAGAGACAGTTAGGCAACGAACCTGTCTCGATACCAAATTGTTGTACCTCTCGTTCGCGTTTGCTCATGAGTATCTGCACGTCTGGAGACTATCGACACCGATGCGCGAGCACTTGCAAGTACAGCAAGGCAAGCGAGAGCAAACAGAGACAGCGGAAGACTTCAAGACGAAGAGAGATATAACTTACAGTCTTACGGGTCAGAATGATGCAATGGACGAAATCGCCGTCAGCGCCGGAAGCAAGCAATCATCACGCGGCGGTGATTAGCGAAGTTCAGGCTTAGCTCGGGCTAAGTAGAATAGTGTATAGAAATAGTAATCTAGAACACACGAGTGTTCTCCGGTATTGGATGTCTTGTCTAGCTTAGCCGTCCTCGCATCTGTTATACTCGCAGCATCGCAGTGCCGTACGATTCACATTAGGAGGCCGATCCTAGATGTGACAACCCTACTACGTCTAGGCGATGTCTACGTATAACAACGTATAAGCCTTTCCGGCATTCGCATGATGCAAGGGTCCGGATAACGATATCCGGTTGCAGGGCATGCATCGCGACGAGTGCGGCGCTCTCAACGTGTGCTGTAATGAAGTAATATTATATCAGATAATATTACTTATCGTTTCATAGCACGAGCATAATGCGCACTTCAATGCTTCGGTTATTCATGCATGCTAGGCGGATTTGCCATGATGCGATGTCGCGATGGATAATGACAACATGCCAAATGCATATATAAATGTACACGAATACATTTATATCATGCAGATTCATTCATATGCAATGCGTTCATAGCAAAAACACTTCGCCTCGTAGGATCGCGTCGACCTACGCATCGGCGGGAAATGAACCGTAGCACAACAACGGGTGCAATCGAATGCTACCACCGCGCAGTCCACCGTGAAAGATCTTGAGGTCGAAGCCCTCCTGCATAAATATGCTGATGTCTTTGGCGACATCCCAGGGCTCCCACCTATGTTACCTGCTGACCATACGATCCCTCTAGTGCCCGAGCACAACCCGTTTCACGACCTATGTACAGGTTAAGCCCGTTAAAGTTGAGCGGATGAAACGGCAAGTGAGGGATCTGCTCGCAAAGGGTATGGTTCAGCCCAGCACATCGCCATATTCTGCACCGATATTGTTTGTCGGTAAGAAGGATGGGACGTTGCGCATGTGCATTGATTATCGGGGCTTGAATGCAACCACGATTAAAAATCGCTACCCTTCGCGTCGATGACCTGCTCGATAAGCTGAAAGGCTCAGCTTATTTTTCCTCGATTGACCTTCAACAAGGGTATAATCAGATACGCATGGCTGCCTCTGATATTCCGAAAACCGCTTTCCGGACCCCCTTTGGTCACTTCGAGTACACGGTCTTGTCATTTGGACTTACTAATGCGCCCGCCACGTTTCAAGCAGTGATGGATCGCATGTTCAGACCGTATATCGACAGGTTCGTCGTTTGTTATTTGGATGATATTTGAATATATTCCAAGACGGGCGAAGAGCACCTGAAGCATCTCGAGCTCGTGCTTGAGGTGATGAAGCGGGAGCAATTGTTTGCTAAACGCGCCAAGTGTTTTTGGGCGCAGCCTCAAGTGGAGTATCTGGGCCACATCGTGTCGGCCACTGGAATAAGGATGGACCCACGGAAAGTAGCTGTGGTTCACGAGTGGCCCGCGCCGCAGAGCCTCACCGAACTACGCCAGTTCTTGGGTTTGACCAACTACTTCCGTAAGTTTATCAAAAATTACTCCATTATTGCGGCCCCGCTTACGAATTTGACGAAGAAAGGAGGTTTCGCTTCCCTTGAAGCCTGGACACCCGCATGTCAGCGGGCATTCGAAGAGCTCAAGGGAACCGTCGCCGACGACGTTACCCTCTCTTTCCCTGATTACTCGTTGCCATTCCGTGTTGAAGTTGTATCGGATGCTTCCTTGCATGGAAGCGGCGCTGTATTGTTGCAGGAAGGATGACCGATCACCTTCACGAGTAAAAAGTTCTCGGGTACAGAGACCCGATATACAACCGGAGAGCAGGAGCTGTTGGCAGCTCTACATGCTTTGAAGGAATGGCGCTGTTACCTCGAAGGCCGCCCTTTTACGCTGAAGACCGATCACAAACCGCTGACATTCTTGCAGAGTGTCCCCACGCTTAACCGACGACAAGCCCGGTGGATGGAGTATCTGTCTCATTTCGATTATACATGGGAGTACATCGCCGGCAGAATTAATATTGCTGACACCCTTAGTCGACATCCATCATTACATGCTGCGATTCTGGCAGCGCCGGTTACTCATTCGCGCAGTCAGGAGGTGCTGATAGCAGCGGATCTCGCGCAACGACTCAAGAGGGCGTATCAGGCCGATCCATGGTTTGCTTCACCAAGTAATGTGGAACATTTGCACAAGCGCAACGATTTGTGGCTACGAAAGGATGGCTCGATCACACAAATCGTCTTACCGAACGACGACGCTTTGCGCTACGATATTCTTGCACGGTTCCACGAGGACCCGTTAGCAGGACATCCTGGAAGTACGTGTCTGGCAGAGCTCGTACGACGCTCGTTATGGTGGCCGCGCGTGGTGAAGGATGCGGAAAACTTCGTGCAAAGGTGCAGTTTATGCCAGCGCAATAAAGCACTATCCGGTAAGGGCCAGGGTTTATTACAACCTTTACCTATACCAAATGCCCCTTGGGAAAGTGTTTCAATGGACTTCGTAGTCGTGCTGCCCAAAACTGAGGGGGGATACGACTCGGTGTTCGTTATGGTCGATCAGTTGACCAAGATGGTTCACTTAGCCCCCTGCACCTCGTCTTGCACCGCTAAACAAACAGCACGATTATTTTTTGATAACGTGGTACGATTGCATGGCGTTCCTAAAAATGTGATATCCGATCGCGGCGGTCAATTCATGTCTAAGTTTTGGGAAGCGCTATGTGAGCTCGTCGGTATGCGCGTTCATTTGAGCACAGCATATCATCCACAATCTGATGGGCAAACTGAACGCACAAATCGCACGTTGGGCGACATATTGTGGAATTTTGCGGGACGCACACCCTCTGTATGGGATACATTTCTGACTTCGGCAGAATTCACGCTTAACAATGCTGTTAATCGCTCTACAGGTCAAAGCCCTTTCCTTCTGAATTATGGATTCCATCCTGCACTACCCGTGTGGCGAGAGTTGGAGATAAATATCCCAGCGGCTAAAACCTTTGCCAAGTCGTTCCTATCCCGCATGACAGACGCAAAGGCATGTTTGGACGCGGCACAACAACGGACGACGGACTATTATAATAAATCCAAACGAGACGTAACATTTTCGGTGGGACAAATGGTATTATTGAGCACTAAGAACTTGCGTTCGCTCGCCGATGGTTCCCGTAGATTACTACCTCGCATGATTGGTCCATATCCCGTTGTTCGCATGGTAGGGAATGTAGCTGTGGAGCTATCCCTACCCTCTGACATGAATATCCATCCCACATTTCATATTTCCCTCATCCACCCTTATCGTGGCACGACGCCCATTACAAACAACACCGATGCCGCTGCAGTAATGGACCCCGGTCCCAAGACCTGGATCGCAGGCAAGCAAAAAGTGTATGATGTGGAAGGAATATTGGATTATCGAGTTTGTCGTACAGGTCGACAATGATGAAAGCGGAAAGTGCACGAATATCTGGTCAAGTGGACTTTCTATTCTAGCGAGCATAATTCGTGGGAGCCGATGCGTAATTTCTCGCCAGAAATGAAGCCCCTATTGGAGGAAGCTCGCCTACGTACCACGCAGAGCCAATGATCTCTGCAGTCAATGCTGTCCGATGCAGCGAGGAGGGGGGATAGTTGTTGTACGCCGGTTCGATCACCATTTGCACCAAAGTAGGCCGCAATGCATTCGAGCATGATGAGGCATAATACAATCATATTAGCATGATATACTCGAGTATATCTAGCTAATCAGGCATGCTGCATTATCATCCACGACATCGCACTGTCGGTCAACATGTTTGACTCAAGGCTGATAATTAGCGCGCGATCTATCCATTGGCATATTATATCACGTAATAATACTTTAAATATTATTACCTCATCTACGTCATAAACCATACGTGTATGCGAGAAGGCGACAATCGCGATGGTTGGGTCAGCAACCGAATATCGATATTCGGACCGTTGCATCCAATAATATCACGGATTACGCGGTATTTAGAATAGTGCTACGAAGGTACTCACACTTGAGATCGGAATCCAGTGAGACCTGTACTGCGCATCAGTATCACAACGTGATAGGTGCGAGGACGGCCGCCTAGAGATCGAAGTCGGCTCGACGCTACTTTGGACTTTGGACCCATGTACTTAACTCTATATAATTCGCATACATACAATATACTCATATATATTCGCCCTGAGCTATTCTAGCATCTCATTTGCAGCCGAGTGATGAACATTGCCCGCGGGGTCTGATGGCAGACTTCTAATTTGCAATTGAAGAACATTGTAAGTTGAATCATCTGCATCATTGAATCTTCTGCTGTCCATTACTCGCATTGGATTGCCTTGCTGTTCGTAAGCTTGGTATGCACTCAGCTAACATCCAGACGTGCAGATCTAATGCATGATTGGAGAAGGAAGGATACAACACCAGGATCCCTATCAATCATTCTAGGAACGGTACCCGGCTCAGGTTGACATGCCAAGCCTACAAATGCCAGGTCGTCACGTCCCGCAATCATGGAACACTGACCAAAACGTTCGAATTGCGTGACAATAAGCGATGCACATAATCCCAAAGCAACTGTACAAGCTATTCACATGAATCCGGCACAAGAGTACAAGCCATTCGGCCAGCGCACCCACGATACTCTTGCAGACTTCGAGTAAGTATGGCAGATACGTACTCAGTTGATCCCTGTAGTCCGCGCGATCAAAGCCTCCAGCTGATTAGAACGCAAGTTGTAACCAGGAGTGACCGCAAGCAATGCCGGACCACTAGTTTTATCTGCAACTCAGAGCGAAGGCTCACACCACAATTGCAGTTAACTATAAAGGTATAAAAGCAATCACAATTTGGAAGCAACAGTATCTAATACAGCGTGGACAAGTTCTTTGGCGATAATGTCTAGTGGGCTACGTCGCCCATCGTCGACAGTCACCATAGCGAGAACTTATTTCCGATCAAACACCATGAGACAGTCAGGCAACGAACCTGTCTCAATACCAAATTTGTTGTATCCTTCCTTCTTCAATCATGCATTAGATCTGCACGTCTGGATGTTAGCTGAGTGCATACCAAGCTTACGAACAGCAAGGCAATCCAATGCGGGTAATGGACAGTGGAAGACTCAACGATAAGGAAAGATTCAACTTACAATGTTCTTCAATTGCAAATTAGAAGTCTGCCGTCAGACCCCGCAGGCAATGTTCATCACTCGGCTGCAAATGAGATGCTAGAATAGCTCAGGCCGAATATAAATGAGTATAACGTATATATGTGAATTATATAGAGTTAAGTACATGGGTACTTAGTCCAAAGTAGCATCGAGCCGACTTTGATCTCTAGGCGGCCGTCCTCGCACCTATTACGTTCGCGATACCGATGCGCAGTACAGGTCTCACTGGATTCCGATCTCAAGTGTGAGTACCTTCGTAGCACTATTCTAAATACCGCATAATCCGTGATATTAATGAATGCAACGCATGCAATATGCGAAGGTCCAAATATCGATATTCAGTTGCCGACCCAACCATCACGATCCTCGCATTCTTGCATACACATATGGTTTATGACGTAAATGAGGTAATAATATTTAAAGTATTATTACGTGGGATATTATGCCAACAGATAGATCGCGCATTAATTATCAGCCTCGAGTCAAACATGTTGACTGACAGCGTGATGTCGTAGATGATAATGCAACGTGCCTGATTAGCTAGACATACTCGAATATATCATGCTAAGATAATTATATCATGCTTCATAATGCTCGAATGTATTGTGGTCTACTTCGGTGCAAGTGGGGATCGAACTGGCATACAACAGGCTCGATGCTATTTTGGATCAAGTACTCACGTACTTATCTCAATTTGATTCTATTGTAAGTTAAATCTTTCCTGGTTGTTGAGTCTTCCGCTGACACTTTACTCGCTTTGGATCGCCTTGCTGTTCGTAAGCACGGTGCACGTGTAGGTAACATCCAGACGTGCAGATTCAGTGCATGATTGAAGAAGGAAGGATACAACACACATACTCGGCGGGTGCCCCCACCCAACCATGAAAGGCATGTACATCAACCGGCATAACCAAGCGACACGCACTATTGCCGACTGCGTCCACGGGGGCCGCAATGGTGGTGGCTTCATGATTATGGACGCCGGTAAAGAAGAGGATCTCCCGCCGTACTGTAGTGGGACGTGCGTCCCCAAATGGATGCTGCCACACCTAGGAGACGAGGAAATCCGCCGCCTCCGCCCAGACATCATGTTCATTCCCAACCTCCCCACGCACACAACCCAGCACAAACGGTACCAGGGGCCGGAATGCAAGTTCATGCACGATGTGTACATTGTCGAAGTGGGCTACACTAGCGACCTGCAACACACCGACAAACTCGAACAGAAAACTGCACAACATGCACGGCTAACAGAGGAACTCATGAAAGCAGGCTGGAAGGTGCACTACACCGAGGCGCAAATCGTCACCCTGGGCAGCACAGGGACCCTAACCAACGCGCTAAAACCGCTCCTGTGCAGGCTTGGCTCTTCTGCGGAGCATGCCCAGAAGACCTGCCTGCACCTACACTGGCAAACAATCAAAACAGCGGGTGCCATTATCCGGACGCGGCGAGCACTAGAGGGTGCAGCCAAATAACCGGTAAAACCCAAACGGTTTCCCACGGTGGTGTGGGCATACAGGGGCGGCTATGCTGCCCCTCAGTTCCCCACCCCCTTAACACACGCCAGGCTCCGGCCGGCGTATTATTATTATTATTATTATTATTATTATTATTATTATTATTATTATTATTATTATTATTATTATTATTATTATTATTATTATTATTATTATTATTATTATTATTATTATTATTATTATTATTATTATTATTATTATTATTATTATTATTATTATTATTATTATTATTATTATTATTATTATTATTATTATTATTATTATTATTATTATTATTATTATTATTATTATTATTATTATTATTATTATTATTATTATTATTATTATTATTATTATTATTATTATTATTATTATTATTATTATTATTATTATTATTATTATTATTATTATTATTATTATTATTATTATTATTATTATTATTATTATTATTATTATTATTATTATTATTATTATTATTATTATTATTATTATTATTATTATTATTATTATTATTATTATTATTATTATTATTATTATTATTATTATTATTATTATTATTATTATTATTATTATTATTATTATTATTATTATTCCATCCGGTTCTCAAGACACCTGCCCCAGGAGCATCCGCGAGCTGTCCAGGGGCACCTTTCTGGTTGGGTGATCATGTTCAGAGGAACGGTGCAGTAATCACAACTCCAGTCGAGAAGGTGATCGTCTGGTTTGGCAAATACAATGCCGGCGCAGCGATCCTTGAGGAAGTCATGACCGTCGCTGTCGAATTCGATCTGACCGAAATAACCTCGGGGTCGGCTGAGATAGCTGACGACCTGAGCGCCTGGAAAAACCTGTCCCCGAATGCACAGGAGGTAGATGTTGTGCCGGTTGAGTGAACATGCCAAGGCATTCCAAGCCTGGGCACGAGCGACCTTGACCCGTGGCATAAGTGGGGGTTCACACAATCAATAATGCAACTTATGGACGTGATGCATGTATGCGTGTATGTGCACATGCACGTGATGCAAGAGAAGAATTCTCGGATAGATGCAGCAACGCGTGTGTACACAATCAATGTGGATCGCCGCCTGTGCTGTGTATCCACACACGGTGGCTTATCATGGTTACTTTGAGCTCTGCTGCTTGGTCTGCCCTACACAAGGGCACTCAGACCACAGACCTCTGACACTCTCAGTGGTGTATCCTTCCTTCTTCAATCATGCACTGAATCTGCACGTCTGAATATTAGCTACACGTGCATCATGCTGATGGACAGCAAAATGATTCAATGCGAGTAATGTGACAGCGGAAGACTTATTAACAAGGAAAGATCCAACTTACAATGATCTTCAATTACAGAATAGAAGTCAGACCCCGCGTCAGACCCCGCGGGCAGTGTTCATCATACAGCTAGAAATGGTATGCTGGAATAGCTCAGGCCGAATATAAATAAGTAAAGCGTATGTATGAGAATAAGATTAAGTTAAGCATGTGGGTGCTTAATCCAAAGTAGCTTTGAGCCGACTTCGCTCTAGGCGGCCGTCCTCACACCTATCACGTCACGATACCGATGTGCAGTACAAGTCTCACTGGATTCCAATCTCAAGTGTGAGTACTATCATGGCACTGTTCTAAATATCGCGTTATCTGTGATATTAATGGATGCAAATTATGCAATATGCGAAGGTCCGAATATCGATATTCGGTTGCTGACTCAACCATTGCGATTGTCGCATTCCTGCATACGCGTATGGTTTATGATACGATTGAGGTAATAATATTTCAAATATTATTACGTGATATATTATGCCAATAGTGGATTCACGCATTGATATCAGCCTCGAGTCAAACATGTTGACCGACAGCACGATGTTGTGAGTAATAATGCAGCATGCTACATCAGCTAGATATAATCGAATACATCATGCTAATACGCTTATATCATGCTCAATAGTGCTCAGATGGATTGCAGCCTACTTCGGCACAATTGTTGTATCTCTCCTCAGTTTTGCTCATAAAGTGTCTGCACGTCTGGGGCTTAGACACTAGCACAAAAGCGCTTGCAAATACAACAAAGCACTCGGAAGCAGCAAGAGACAGCGGAAGACTTAAGAAAGAGGAAAGATATAACTTACAATGATCAAAGGATGCAATGATATGATCGGCCGTCAGACCCAGCGGGTGGCAATCATCATACGGTGAATGGCAAATAGTGAATGGTGAAGCTCGGGCTTAGCTCAGGCCAAAGTAGCAGAGTAATTAGCAATGGTCCAATTGAACACAGGCGTGTTCCGATAGAATATGAAACTGTTCTGCTCTACATGGCCGTCCTCGCATCTAATATATATATAGATATGCAGTACAACTCACACTAAGAGGTCAATCCTACGTGTGATAAACCCTAACACAGGGCATCAATATCCGTGTATTCCGACAATTAAGCCTTCATGGCGTCCACAAGATGCAAGGGTCCGAATAGCAATATCCGGTTGCCGATCTACCACTGCGACTTAGATGCTCGTCACACTCGCACACTACACATGCCAGCGACGGAGTAATAATATAGCAAATATTATTACTTCATAGCTCATGTCATAATTATGCAACGCGCCTATGTTTCTCAGAGCATTCGTATCTTAGGCATATCAGCGATGCAGCTGGTAGTGTGATGTGGCAAGTCGCAATGCATGGCATCAAACTAGAATATATGCAGATATATTCATAACTAGTATGCATTCATTACGTTCGCTTATGGCCTTGTCGAGTCGCATTGACCTACGCATAGGCGGTAGATGAACCATAATACAACAATAAACGGTGATCAATGTTGTACGCCGGTTCGATCACCGATTATGCCGAAGTAGGCTGCAATCCATCTGAGCACTATTGAGCATGATATAAGCATATTAGCATGATATATTTGAGTATATCTAGCTAATCAGGCATGTCGCATTATCATCTACGACATCACGCTGTCGGTCAACATGTTTGACTCAAAGCTGATAATTAATGTGCGATCTATCTGTTGGCATAATATCCCACGTAATAATACTTTAAATATTATTACCTTATCCCTGTTATAAACCATACGCGTATGCAAGAATGCGATGATCGCGATGGTTGGGTCGGCAACCGAATATCGATATTTGGACCTTCGCATATTGCATAGATTGCATACATTAATATCACGGATTACGCGATATTTAGAACAGTACTAATATGGTACTCACACTTGAGATCGAAATCCAGTGAGACCTGTACTGCACATCAGTATCACGACATGATAGGTGCGAGGACGGCCGCCTAGAGACCAAAGTCGGCTCGACGCTATTTTGGATTAAGTACTCACATACTTAACTCAGTCTAATTCCTATATATACGTTTTACTCATTTATTATTGGCCTGAGCTATTCCAGCATATCATTTCCAGCCGGATGATGTACGCTGCCTGCGGGGTCTGACGGCAGACTTCTAATTTGCAACTGAAGATCATTGTAAGTTGAATCTTTCCTTATCTTTAAGTCTTCCGCTGTCATGTTGCTCGCACTGAAGTGTCTTGTTGTTCGTAAGCACGGTGCACGTGTAGCTAACACTCAGACGTGCAGATTCAGTGCATGATCGAAGAAGGAAGGATACAACAAATTTGGTATAGAGACCAGGTTCGTTGCCTGACTGCCTAATGATGCTCGATCGGAAGTAAGTTCTGTCTAGGACGACTGTCGACGATGGGCGACGTAGCCCACTAGACATTATCGCCAAAGAACTTGTCCACACTGTATTAGATACTGTTGCTTCCAAATTGGGATTGCTTTTATACCTTTGTAGTTTACTGCAATTGTGGTGTGAGCCTTCGCTCTGAGTTGCAGGTGAAACTAGTGGTCCGTGTTGTGCTACAGTCCATTTCCCGCCGATGCGTAGGTCGATGCGACGCTACAAGGCGGTGTGCTATTGATGAATGCATGACGCATATGAATGAACTCGCATGAATATAAATGTATTTGCATACATTTATATCTGCTTTGGCATGTTACCATTATGCATCGCGACATATCTTCGCATCATGGCTGATCCGCCTAACATGCATGAAATCCCGAACGATCGAGAAGTGCATTATGCTCGTGCTACGGAACGATAAGTAATATTATTTGATATAATATTACTTCATTACAGCACACGTTGAGAACGCCGCACTCGTCGCGATACATGCCTTGCAACCGAATATCGTTATTCGGACCCTTGCATCATGTGAATGCTGGAAAGGCTTATCGGTTGTTATACGTGAACATGGCCTATACACAGTAGGGTTGTCACACTTAGGATCGGCCTCCTAGTGTGAACCGTACGACATCGTGATGCTGCGAGTATAACAGATGCGAGGACGGCTAAGTAAGACAAGACATTTTGATACCGGAGAACACTCGTGTGTTCAACATTATTATTGCTAATCGCTCTTATACTTAGCCCGAGCTAAGCCTGAACTTCGCTTGTCACCGCCGCGTGATGATTGCTTGCTTCTGGCGCTGACGGCAATTTCGTCCATTGCATCGCTTCGGCCTGTAAGATTGTAAGATTATATCTCTTCTTATCTTGAAGTCTTCCGCTGTCTTTGTTTGCTCTCGATTGCCTTGCTGTACTTGCAAGTGCTCGCGCATCGGTATCGAAAGTCTCCAGACGCGCAGATACTTATGAGCAAACTCAAAGGAGAGGTACAACAAATTGGTATCGAGACAGGTTCGTTGTCTCTTTGTGTCAAATCGGAAGTAGGTTCTTTCCATGGCGAGTACCAGCGATGAACCACGTGGACCGCTAGATACTTTAGCCAAAGACCTGGGCTGCGCCGTGTTGGATGCCGCAGCTTCCGGTTTGTAATCGTTTAATTGCTTTTGTCTAATTGCTGCACTTGTTGTGTAAGTGTACGCTCTGAGTCGCAGGTAATCTCAGCGCTCCGGCATTGCTTGCCGCAACGACTGAGACCGGCTTGCGCCCGGACCAGTTGGCGACTCTTATCGCACAAACTACGGAGATCAGAACTCAGCTGGGCAAGTACTTGCTGAATTTACTGAATCTCCTCAAGAGTACTGTCGGTAGGCTCACCGAATCGTTTGTACTCTTGCTTTGTCCTTGCGGTAGAAGTCGTCTTCTGTTACGCAAGCTTAGGGTATTGCTTCGTGTCTCATGTCTGTGGGACGTGACGATACACCGCTGACTAGCTTAGCAAGCCAACCCGATTTTATTGTGGCTGCTAGAGCTACAGATAGAGGTCTTGAGACTGTTGGCACGCAAGCTGCTCTAGAACCTCTTGTCCTTCAGACCCCTGCCCATTTAATTGTGCCGCGTTCAGCAGTCAATACGAATATGGACGACGCTGCTGATCCACGGGGTCTTCCTCTACCTCAAACGCAAGGGCATGCTGCCATTCCCGAGGTGATGAGACTGACGATTCCTGTACCTAGGCTCAAAATCTCACTGAATGAAAACCCTAAGACACCCGGTCCGACCATAGCCGATTCAACTCGTACGTACGTGCGCGATGCTAAGAAGTATCTCCAGGCTGTGCATGGTTGTGATAATGATGGTATCAGGTGTCTCTTCGTTGGCAACACCCTCGAGGGTGCGGTGAAGGACTGGTACGATGAATGGACCAATGCCCGGATTGACTACACCTTTGACGAGTTGATTTCCGCTCTGCACGCACGTGATGTTGAGGCTCGCAAGGTTTTGGCGGCCCGTACATATCACATGCGTCGGGGCGAAAATGTACCTGCGTACCAGTCATGCTTCGATGCACTAGTGACCCCCATTGCTGACCTCACCGAGACCGAGCGTGTCTTTTGGTTTAAGCAAGGCCTAACGAAACTTTTGGCTAAATGGTGCGCTACTGACTTGTCTGGGTGCCGTTCAAGTCGTACGATGCCTTGGTAACACTTGCTAGGGGTACAGAGGTACGACTCCTTGCCGGTGAGGAAGAAGTCAAGTCTACCCCTCGTGCAAATGCTCTGCAAGCGCAGGATCCGCTTGGGGAAGCTGTGGCTCTGGACCAGGAACTTGGAGCTACTCGCCCCACATCTGTTGTCACGGCGTGACACAGCAACAGACAGCGCAAGGCGCACGGGGGCGCCAGCTCAGGTGTCCACGGGTCAGGAGGAGCAGGTCCGAGCTCGGACCCAGCTAAGAGCAGGAAGCGTGGGGGCGCACCGTCGATGGCAGCCGTGCAGCGCTCTGACCCCGATGCAAAGCGGACTCGCACAGATGACCCATTGATGCCAAAATGGAACTGCAATCAATCCAAATTCGAGCGTCAGAAAGCGGCCAATGTTTGCCTATGGTGCGCGGAGAACCATCCTACCAAGGATTGCCCGTTGCTGCCGCCATTGGCCCCTAAGCCAAAATAGGGGATTGCCCGGATTCCTGTGGAGGGGGCACCACCCGGGATTGCTGAACTAATACGTGGTCGGTGGTCATCCTTACGGCCAGCCATGAAGGCATTGTTGCCTTGCGTACTTGGACACATCGAGCGAGTCATTGTGCGACGCATCACGCTTGACGGACGCACGGGACTTCTCTGCTTGGATCCGTTGTGTAATCTGTTTACACCACGCCGTCCCCTGTCGTCTATCAATCTGTCAAACCACGTGGTTTTGTTCATCCCCTCGTCTCTGCATGAGATGTCGGAACAGTTGGCCGTGTACAGGAGATGTAGGCGTCAATATCCGGGCACCGCTGCATGTGTATTACTCCCTGCTTTCTGTCGGCCCAAGGCAGAGGCATCGTTAAGGGGTATGTGGTGTGTCCACCGGTTCGAGCCGGGCACCGTTTTGTTTAATGGTGTGGATTGGGAGGGTATGCTGGCTCCGTGGCCAGGAACGCCCTACTCGGTTGACGTTTGGTACGAAGCTCCTGATGAGGGTTCCGTAAGTTCCGAACCCGCCCTAAGTGCACTGACGTTGTCTGCTGGGCAGTTGCTCATAGATAGCCGTGTCCCGGTGATTCAGATCGGTCTAAATGGCCGTACCCTGAAGGCACTCGTTGACACCGGTGCCAGCGACGACTTCATCTCTGTCGCAGAGGTGAATGCTGTTGTGCCACGGTTCATTTCCCGCCGATGCGTAGGTCAATGCGACGCTACAAGGCGAAGTGCTGTCTTGATGAATGCATGATGACCATGAATGAACTTGCATGCATATCAATGTATTTGCATACATTTGCATATGATTAGCATGTTGATGCTATGCATCACGACACATCGCATCACCGCTGATACGCCTAACATACGCAATGCTCAGAGAATCACAGGCGTGCGGCATGCTCATGTCATGTACTGTTAAGTAATATTATTTGCTATAATATTACATTGTTGCGGCATGCTTTGCGAGCACCGCACTAGTCGCGATGAATGACTTGCAACCGAATATTGCTATTCGGACCCTTGCATCATGTGAATGCCGGAAAGGCTTATCGGTTGTTATACGTGGATATCACAGATACGCAGTAGGGTTTGCCGCACTGAGGGTTGGCCTCCTAGTGTGGATTGTACGGCGTAGAGATATCGCGAGTATAACAGATGTGAGGACGGCTAAGTAGAGCAGACAAAAACATTCTTATGCCTATGGAACACTCGTGTGTTCAACTCAACTATTGCTAGTTGCTCTACTATCTTAGCCTGAGCTAAGCCTGAACTTCGCTAATCAACGACGAGTGATGAACGCTTGCTTCCGGCGCTGACAGCGATCACGTCCCTGCATTGCTTCGTTGATATATGATTGTAAGTTATATCTCTCCTTGCTCTGAAGTCTTCCGCTGTCTCTGTATGCTCTCGATTGCCTTGCTGTACTTGCAAGTGCTTGTGCATCGGTATCAAAAGTCCCCAGACGTGCAGATACCTATGAGCAAACCTGAAGGAGAGGTACAACAATTTGGTATCGAGACAGGTTCGTTGCCTGACTGTCTCTCTCTGCGTCAATCGGAAGTAAGTTCTCGCTATGGTGAGTGTCGATGATCGACGACGTAGCCCACTATTGCCGAAGGACTTGACTGCGCTGTGTTAGACGCCGCTGCGGCGAGTACCAGCGATGAACCATGAGGACCGCTAGATACTTTTGCCGAAGACCTGGGCCGCACCGTATTGGACGCCGCTGCTTCCGGTTTGTAATTGCTTAATTGCTTTTGTCTAGATTGCTGCACTTGTTGTGTAAGTGTACGCTCTGAGCCTCAGGTAATCTCAGCGCTCCGGCATTGCTTGCCGCAACGACTGAGACCGGCTTTTGTCCGGACCAGTTGGCGACTCTTATCACACAAACTACGGAGATCAGGACTCAGCTGGGCAAGTACTTGCTGAGTTTACTGAATCTTCTGAAGAGTACTGTCGATAGGATCACCGAATCGTTTTGTACTCTTGCCTTTGCAATAGATGTCGGCTTCTATTACGCAAACCTAGGGTATTGCTTCGTGTTCCATGTCCGCGGAACGCGACGATACACCGCACACTAGCTTAGCTAGCCAACCTGATTTTGTTGTGGCTGCTAGAGCTCCGGATCGAGGTCTTGAGACTGTTGGCACGCGAGCCACTCAAGAGCCCCTTGTCCTTCAGACCCCTGCCCACTTAATTGTGCCGCATTCAGCAGTTAATACGAATATGGACAACACTGCTGGACCACGGGTTCTGCCGTTACCTCAAGCGCAAGGGCACGATGCCATCCCTGAGGTGATGAGATTGTCAATTCCCGTTCCTAGGCTTAATATCTCGCTGACTGAAAAGACACCAGGCCCTAGCATAGCCGATGCAACTCGTGCGTACGTGCGTGACGCTAAAAAGTATCTCCAGGCTGTTCATGGTGGCGATAATGATGGTATCAGGTGTCTCTTCGTTGGTAACACCCTCGAGGGCTCAGCGAAGGACTGGTATCGTGAATGGACCACCACCCGGGGTGAATATACTTTTGACGAGATGATCGCCGCTCTGCTCGCACGGTTCGCTACTGATGTGGAGGCTCGTAAGGTTTTTGCGGCCGGTAGCTACCACATGCGTCGGGGTGAAAATGTACCTGCGTACCAGTCACGCTTCGAAGCACTTGTGACCCCCATTGCTGACCTCACCGAGACCGAGCGTGTCTTTTGGTTTAAGCGAGGCCTAACGAAACTTTTGGCTAAATGGTGCGCTACCGACTTGTCTGGGGTGCCGTTCAAGTCATATGATGCCTTGGTCACATTTGCTAAGGGCACGGAGATACGACTCCTTGCTGGTGAAGAAGAAGTCAAGTCTTCCCCTCGTGCAAATACCGTGCAAGTGCAGGATCCGCTTGGGGAAGCTGTAGCTCTAGACCAGGAACTTGGAGCGACCCGCCCCGCGCCTACTGCCGCGACGCGACGCAGCAACCGGCAACGCAAGGCGCGTGGGGGCGCCAGCTCAGGTGTCCACGGGTCAGGAGGAGCAGGTCCGAGCTCGGACCCAGCTAAGAGCAGGAAGCGTGGTGGTGCGCCGTCGTCGGCAGCTGCACATTGCTCTGACCCCAATGCGAAGCGGACTCGCACGGATGACTCGTTTATGCCAAAATGGAATTGCAATCGTTCCGAGTTCGAGCGTCGGAAAGTGGCCAACGTTTGTCTACAGTGCGCGGAGAACCATCCTACCAAGGATTGCCCGTTACTGCCGCCGTTTGTACCTCAGCCGAAATAGGGGATTGCCCGGGTTCCTGCGGAGGGGGCACCACCCGGGATTGCTGAACTAATACGTGGTCGGTGGTCATCCTTACGGCCAGCCGTGAAAGCATTGTTGCCTTGCGTACTTGGACACATCGAGCGAGTCATTGTGAGACGCATCACGCTTGACGGACGCACGGGACTTCTCTGCTTCGATCTGTTGTGTAATCTGTTTACACCTCGCCGTCCCCTGTCGTCTATCGATCTGT
The DNA here is from genome assembly GCA_030268105.1 of Volvox africanus. NCBI lineage: Eukaryota > Viridiplantae > Chlorophyta > Chlorophyceae > Chlamydomonadales > Volvocaceae > Volvox > Volvox africanus. The sequence goes on along the minus strand of BSDZ01000004.1, from coordinate 3,495,237 downwards.
CTAACCACGTGGTTTTGTTCATCCCCTCGTCTCTGCATGAGATGTCGGAACAGTTGGCCGTATACAGGAGATGTAGGCGTCAATATCCAGGAACCGCTGCATGTGTATTACTCCCTGCTTTCTGTTGGCGCAAGGCAGAGGCATCGTTAAGGGGTATGCGGTGTGTCCACCGGTTCGAGCCAGGCACCGTTTCGTTTAATGGTGTGGATCGGGAGGGTATGCTGGCTCCGTGGCCAGGGACATCCTACTCGGTTGACGTTTGGTACGAAGCTCCTGATGAGGGTGCCGTAAGTTACGGACCCGCCCTAAGTGCACTGACGTTGTCTGCTGGGCAGTCGCTCGTAGATAACCATGTCCCGGTGGTTCAGATCGGTTTGAATGGCCGTACTCTGAAGGCACTTGTTGACACCGGTGCCAGCGACGACTTCATCTCTGTCGCAGAGGTGAATGCGCTGGGGTTGACCCCAGAGTCGTCTGATTGTCCACAGGTTACCCTTGCTGACGGGGGTAAGCATCCCATCGTGGGCAGGATTACCCTTAGCCTATCGATAGGCCCTTTGCGTGTTGTGACCCGGCCGTACGTGCTGCAGGGCTTAGCAGAGACTGCACCGTACATAATGGGGTCTTCAACATTACGACAGTACCGCGCGCGCATCGACATGGAGACCGCAACCCTGCATATGTGCAAGGGTACTCTGTCGATTAAGGTACCTTTCCTGTCGTTGGAAAATGTCACACCAAAGGAGGGCGAAGGTGAGGCGGTGCCTATGGTTAATTTCGCTGTGACCGCAATGGCCGCGCAAATCGAACCAGAGCTGGTCGGGTGTAAGGAAGCTGTCCGTTTGTTACGGAAGGGTGCCCACGGACTGCTTTTGAGGCCACGGGTGGGCTGCAGTGCCACCACCGCGCAGATTTTGTGGATGCTGAGGTTGAGGCCCTACTGTCGCAGTATGAGGACGTCTTTAAAGATATCCCTGGGCTGCCACCTATGCGTCCTGTTGATCACACAATCCCTCTCATGCCTGGAGCGCAACCTACGGCCCGGCCAATGTACAGGTTGAGTCCATTGGAGCTGGATGAGGTAAAGCGCCAGGTGACGGATTTGCTCGCGAAGGGTATGATACGCCCCAGCACATCCCCGTATTCTGCTCCGATTTTGTTTGTCGGTAAGAAGGATGGGACCTTGCGCATGTGCATCGATTATCGGGGGTTGAATGCGAGCACGGTGAAGAATCGCTACCCTTTGCCACGCATTGACGACCTGTTGGATAAGCTGAAGGGCTCAGCTTATTTTTCCTCGATTGACTTGCAACAGGGTTATAATCAGATTCGCATCGCTGCCTCTGATATTCCGAAAACCGCTTTTCGGACGCCCTTCGGTCACTTTGAGTATACGGTCCTATCGTTTGGGTTGATCAATGCCCCTGCAACGTTTCAGGCGGTCATGGACCGCATGTTTAGGCCGTTCATCGACAGGTTCGTTGTTTGCTACCTGGATGACATCTTGGTTTATTCTAAGACGCGCAAGGAGCACTTGGAGCATCTTCGGCTCGTGCTCGATGTGATGAGGCGGGAGCAATTGTTTGCTAAACGCGCCAAATGCTTTTGGGCGCAGCCTCAGGTGGAATATTTGGGCCACATTGTGTCGGCCACCGGTGTGAAGATGGACCCGCGGAAGGTCACCGTGGTTTGCGATTGGCCTGCGCCTCAGAACCTCACGGAGCTGCGTAAGTTCCTTGGCTTGACCAATTATTTCCGAAAGTTCATTGAAAACTACTTCATCATTGCGGCCCCGCTTACTAACTTGACTCGCAAAGGCGTTTTCGTTTCACTCGAGTCATGGACATCGCAATGCCAGTGGGCATTCGAAGAGCTCAAGCGAACCGTTGCCGAAGACGTCACCCTCGCATTCCCTGACTACTCGTTGCCGTTTCGTGTTGAGGTAGTGTCTGATGCCTCAGTATTTGGAAGCGGCGCTGTATTGTTACAGGAAGGGCGACCGATCGCTTTCACGAGTAAGAAGTTTTCTGGTGCGGAGATTCGCTACACCACCGGGGAACAGGAGCTTCTGGCAGTGCTGCATGCTTTAAAGGAATGGCGCTGTTACCTCGAGGGATGCCCATTTACTTTAAAGACTGACCACAAGCCCCTAACGTTTTTGCAAAGCATTCCAACGTTGAACCGCCGTCAGGCTAGGTGGATGGAATACCTAGCTAGGTTCGACTGCACCTGGGAGTACATTTCTGGTAAACTTAATATTGCCGATGCTCTCAGTCGACATCCGTCACTACATGCTGCAATTTTGGCAGCGCCCGTCGTGCGACCGCATAATGAGGAGGTGCCGATCACGACGGACCTCACGGAGCGGTTGAAGGTTGCCTACAACGCAGATGCCTGGTTCTTGGAGCCGGCTAATGTGGAATACCTTCACAAGCAGAATGGCCTTTGGCTACGGACGGAGGGTGCAGCTACGCAAATCGTCGTTCCGAATGACGACGTGCTACGCTACGACATCCTTGTGCGGTTCCACGAGGACCCGTTAGCAGGACACCCTGGTAGCAAGCGGTTGGTCGAGTTGGTGCAACGTTCATTCTGGTGGTCTCGCTTGGCTAAAGATGTGGCGAACTTCGTACAGACATGCAGTCTGTGCCAGCGCAATAAGGCTTTGTCCGGTAAGGGCCATGGGTTGTTGCAACCGTTGCCTGTCCCGGATGCGCCTTGGGAAAGTGTTTCCATGGACTTCGTAGTCGCGCTGCCCAAAACTGAGGGGGGATACGATGCGGTGTTCGTAATGGTCGATCGTCTGACTAAGATGGTTCACCTAGCACCATGCACATCATCCTGCACGGCTGAGCAAACCGCACGTTTGTTTTTCGACAATGTGGTTCGGTTACACGGTGTTCCCAAAAACGTGATCTCGGACCGTGGTGGGCAGTTCACGTCTAAGTTTTGGGAAGCGCTCTGCAAGCTAGTTGGCATGCGCGTCAACCTGAGCACAGCGTACCACCCGCAGACTGACGGTCTAACTGAACGCACAAACCGCACGTTGGGTGATATGTTGCGCAATTATGCTGGTCGCACACCTCTCGTTTGGGATACGTATTTGACTGCAGCAGAATTCGCGCTTAACAATGCTGTTAACCGCTCTACAGGCAAAAGTCCGTTCTTTCTCAACTACGGATTTCATCCCGCGCTACCCGTGTGGCGTGAGTTGGAAGTGAACGTGCCTGCTGCTAAACTTTTTGCCAAGTCTTTTATGTCCCAAATCACAGACGCGAAGTCGTGTTTGGACGCGGCGCAGCAACGAACGACGGAATACTACAACAAATCCAAGCAGGATGTGACGTTTTCAGAAGGGCAACTCGTGTTGCTAAGCACCAAGAACTTGCATTCCTTGGCCGACGGATCCCAAAAACTCTTACCCCGCTGGATTGGTCCGTATCCTGTCGTGCACATGGTCGGGAATGTGGCTGTGGAGCTTGCATTGCCCGCTGATATGACCATTCACCCCATGTTTCACGTATCACTTGTCCGTCCTTATCGTGGTACGGAACCCGTCCCTGAGCCTGCTAACGCCCCCGCAGTGATCGAACCAGTTCCCGAGACCTGGATCGCTGGTAAACAGAAGTTTTACGATGTGGAGCGGGTGTTAGATTATCGCGCGCGTCGTGTGGGCCGACACGGACGTAAGCGGACAGTACACGAGTACTTGGCCAAGTGGACAGGGTATACCAGCAAGCACAACTCTTGGGAACCGGCACGCAACTTCTCGCAGGACATGAAGCCCTTGCTCGAAGAAGCCCGCAAACGTGCCACGCAAGCCCAATGACCCCTGCAGTCGATGCTGTATGAAGCAGCGAGGACGCTGCATATGGGAGGGGGGATAATTGTTGTGCTACGGTTCGTTTCCCGCCGATGTGTAGGTCGATGTGCTACCTTGATGAACGCATGAACCATCAATGCATATGAATGAACTTGCATGATATAAATGTATTCGTATATATTTATATATGCATTTCGCATGACACCATTACCATCGCGACATCGCATCATGGCAAATCTGCCTAGCATGCATGAAATCCCGAATCATTGAAGTGCGCATTATGCTCGTGCTACGAAACGATAAGTAATATTATTTGATATAATATTACTTCATTACAGCACACGTTGAGAGCGCCGCACCCATCGCGATACATGCCTTGCAACCAAATATCGTTATTTGGACCCTTGCATCATGCGAATGCTGGAAAGGCTTATCGGTTGTTATACGTGAACATGGCCTATACACAGTAGGGTTGTCACACTTAGGATCGGCCTCCTAGTGTGAATCGTACGACATCGTGATGCTGCGAGTATAACAGATGCGAGGATGGCTAAGTAAGACAAGATATTCGATATCGGAGAACACTCGTGTGTTCAACACTATTATTGCTATACACTCTTCTACTTAGCACGAGCTAAGCCTGAACTTCGCTTATCACCGCCACGTGATGATTGCTTGCTTCCGGTGCTGACGGCGATTTCGTCCATTGCATCGCTTCGATCTGTAAGACTGTAAGTTATATCTCTTCTTATCTTGAAGTCTTCCGCTGTCTCTGTTTGCTCGCGCTTGCCTTGCTGTACTTGCAAGTGCTCGCGCTTCGGTGTCGAAAGCCTTCAGACGCGCAGATACTTATGAGCAAACACGAAGGAGAGGTACAACAGTCGGTGCGCTGACCGAATTGCTTGTACTCTTGTGCCGGATTCATATGAATCGCTTGTACACTTGCTTTGGAATTGTGTGCATCGCTTATTGTCACGCAATTCGAACGTGTTGGTCAGTGTTCCATGAAGGTGGAACGTGACGACCTGTCATTCGTAGGCTTGGCATGTCAACCCGAGCCGAGTGCCATTCCTAGAATGTTTGATAGAGATCTTGAGACTATTGACACGATTGCTGCTCAAGATTCTCTTGTGTTTCAGGCCCCTATCCATCTTACTACGCCACGCTTGGCAGGCATGACGGTTACAGATGGAACTGCTGATTAACGGGGTCTGCTGTCACCTCAAGTGCAAGACCGCGTCGACAGTGATGAGGTGAAGAGGTTTATTATCCCGGCACCGAAATTGTTCATCTCACATGATATGAATGTTGGGCGTGGCACCGCAATTGCAACTTGTACCTTGATGTTAGGAAGTACCTGCAGTTGTGCCGTGGTGTGAACATGACGCCATGCGATGTCTCTTTGTCAGAGGTTCCCTTTGAAGGTGTGACGAAGACATGGTAAGACCAATGGGCCACTGCACGGGAAAACGTCACGTTGGGTGAGTTGATTGCCGCCTTGCTTGCACACCTTACCCCAGAAGGTTAGCCACGTGATATGGAGGCACACCGTACACTAGCCTCGGGCTTGTATAGCATGCGCTCAAATGAAATGATATCCGCGTATCAATCACGTTCTGAGGCTCTTTGTATCTTCTGGTTCCAGTGAGATCTGTTGTGGTCTTTGGCTAGACAATGTGCCACTGACTTGATGGGGATAAGAGTCCAGTCGTATGTGGACTTGGTGCCATTTGTCCTGAGAGCTGAGATACGTATCTTAGCTGGACAAAATGCTTTGAAAGCTGTGCCTCATGTGTCTGCCATGCAAATGCAGGACCTATGATTGGCAAAATGGGAGTGCATGCAATCCGAGCTTGTGCATCGGAGGATGGTCACTCTTTGCTGGAGATGTGCAGTGGACTACCTCACGAAGGGGTGTCTGTTGTTGCAGCCTTTGGCCATGCGGCTAAGGTAGGGGATTGCCCGGATTGATGCGGAGTTGACTCCACCCGGAATGCTGAACAAACGTGTTGTCAGTGGTCGTTCGTACGATCAGCCATGAAGGCATTGTTGCTCTTGGTCCTTGAGGACGTATCATGGTTATGTTCATCCCCTCATCTCTATGTGAGCTGTTTGTACAGCTTACTTTGTACAGGAGTAGACGTCAATGTACGGACACCGCTGCATGTGTTTTATTCCCTGCCTATAGTCAGCGCGCGACTGAGGCTCTGCTAAAGGGTATGCAGTGTGTCACCTGGTTTGCACCAGGCACCATGCTGTTTGATGGTGTGAATATGGAGGGAGTGTCAGTTCTGTTGCTGAACTGCCCTATGCTACTGACGTCTTGTATGAAACTCCTGCTGTGGGTTCTGCCGATTGCTTCAAACCCATCCTGGGATTGCTGCTGTTGTCCGCAAATTGATTACTACAAGTGCAGCATCGTTACCTGCAGGGCAGTTGCCAACAGGTATTCGGATCCCAGTAATTCACGTCGGTCTTGCTGACCGTATTCTTAAGGCACATGCATTTTGGTGCCATGGACGACTTCACCTATTCGGCAGGGTGAATGCAGTGGAGTCGCTCTCCACAGTCGTCGGATTGTGCACAGGTTACTCTTGCGGATGGAGTAAACGTCCCATCGTTGGGCAGAATCACCCTTCGCCTATCATTAGGCCCTTTGGTTGTTGTGACCCAAGTGTACGCACTGCAGGGTTCTGCAGAGACTGCACCGTACCTGAAGGGGTCTTTGACATCCTGTTGTACCTCGTGTGCTCCGGACGAAGTCCTTAACCCTTGATGTAGGCCAAGGGGGACTCGGGTCGGAGGGTACCAGGTGTCACACCAAAGGAGGGCAAAACTGAGGCGGTGCCTACGGTTACGCTGCGCCTACATTGGCCATGCGAATGAAAACCGAAACCACGGAGTCATGAACCGTATAAGCTTTTGAGGCTTTAGGTGGAATGATGTGCCACCACCGCGCAGATTTTGTGGATTCTGGGGTCGAAGCCTTGATGCAAAATGCATACGGATGTCTCATGATATCCCCACGCCTCCACTGTTGTGTGTAGGATAGGGGGGTACATCACCCGTGGCCACTAACCTGGCAGTCCCTACCTTCCCCGGTGTTTTGGGGCACCCTCATCCAGTCTCCCATGCCGACTTCTCCGAAATCAGTGGTTTTCCCAGGTTCAGCACCCACCTCCAGCATCCAGCGGAATCTGCCGAATCAACTAAGGCGTCAACTCCGCTACTGGTCAGCTCGCAGGTCGCTTTAATTGGGGTCGTCACCGTCCATCGACATGGGGGCACCCTGCCCTTATCATTAGGGTCTTTGGCCCGCTCTCAGTCGGGGTAGAATCTGGAACTCCAGGGGCATATTAGTCGTGCCATAACAGTCGTGCCCGAACACGCATGTTGTATCCTTCCTTCTTCAATCATGCACTGAATCTGCACGTCTGAGCGTTAGCTACACGTGCATGGTGCTTACGAACAGCAAGACACTTCAGCGCGAGCAACATGACAGCGGAAGACTTAAAGATAAGGAAAGATTCAACTTACAATGATCTTCAGTTGCAAATTAGAAGTCTGCCGTCAGACCCCGCGGGCAATGTTCATCATCCGGCTGAAGATGCTATGCTAGAATAGCTCAGGCCGAATATAAATGCATAAAACGTATGTATACGAATTAGATTGAGTTAAGTACTCAGGTACTTAATCCAAAGTAGTGTTGAGCCGACTTCGGTCTCTAGGTGGCCGTCCTCGCACCTATCACGTCGCGATACCGATGTGCAGTACAGGTCTCACTGGATTCCGATCTCAAGTGTGAGTACCTTCGTAGCACTATTCTAAATACCGCGTAATCCGTGATATTAATGAATGCAGCGCATGCAATATGCGAAGGTCCGAATACCGATATTCGGTTGCCGACCCAACCATTGCGATCGTCGCATTCTCGCATACACGTATGGTTTATGACACGGATGAGGTAATAATATTTAAAGTATTATTACGTGGGATATTATGCCAACGGATAGATCGCGCATTAATTATCAGCTTCGAGTCAAACATGTTGACCGACAGCGTGATGTCGTAGATGATAATGCGACATGCCTGATTAGCTAGATATACTCGAATATATCATGCTAATATAATTATATCATGCTTCATAATGCTCGAATGTGTTGCGGTCTATTTCAGTGTGAACGGTGATCGAACCAGCGTACAACATCCACCTTGTCCTGTTGTTTGCACAATCCCTCTGTTCTCTGAATCGCTCCCAAGTGTAAGGTTGAGCGGCTGTAAGAGACAGAAATGCTACAAAGGGTATGATTGTTGCCCCACACATCCTCCTACTCTGCACCGATAATACTTGTCGGTATCCTGAGCATGTGTACTGCCTACCGGGCTTGAATGCGAATGATGTTGAAATCGCGACCCTTTGTACACACGTTGATAACCTGTTCGATACGCTGAACGTTCAGCTTATGTCTCCTCAATTGACTCGCAACAGGGTTGCAATCAGACTGGCATCGCTGCCTCTGATATTTCAAAAATCGCTTTTCGAAATCCCTTTGGTCAATTTGAGTATACGGCCGTGTTGCTTGGGATTTGACTGATGCCCCACGACACTTTAAGCGGATGTGAACCGCATGCTCAGGCCGTTTGTCGACAGGTTTTGTTGTATGTTACTTGGATGATGTTGTACACGGGTTCAATCGCCGTTCATACCAGAGTGGACTGCAACCCATTTGAGCATCATGAAGCATAATACAATCATATTAGCATGATATACTCGAGTATATCTGGCTAATCAGGCATGTCCCATTATCATCCACGACATCACGCTGTCTGTCAACATGTTTGACTGAAGGCTGATAATTAATGCGTGATCTATCCATTGGCATTTTATATCACGTAATAATACTTTAAATATTATTACCTCATTTACGTCATAAACCATACGCGTATGCGAGAAGGCGACAATCGCGATGGTTGGGTCGGCAACCGAATATCGATATTCGGACCTTTGCATATTGCATGCGTTGCATTCAATAATATCACGGATGACACGATATTTAGAACAGTTCTACAAAGGTACTCACACTTGAGATCGGAATCCAGTGAGACCTGTACTGCGCATCGGTATCGTGACGTGATAGGTGAGAGGACGGCCGCCTAGAGACCGAAGTCGGCTCGCGCTACTTTGGACTAAGTACTTGTGTACTTAACTCTATCTTATTCGCATACATACGATATACTCATATATATTCGGCCTGAGCTATTCTAGCATATCATCTGCAGCCGAGTGATGAACATTGCCTGCGGGGTCTGACGGCCATCTACCGATTTGTAAACGAAGACTATTGTAAGTTGGATCTTTCCTTATCCTTGAGTCTTCCGCTGTCACTTTGCTCCCATTGAATTGCCTTGCTATTCGTAAGCACAGTGCGCACGTAGCTAACATCCAGACGTGCAGATTCAGTGCATGATCGAAGAAGGAAGGATACAACAAATTTGGTATCGAGACGGGTAAATTCACGACTGTCTCATTGTCCCTCATCGGAAGTAGGTTCTCGCGATGGCAAGCGACGACGACACGCGCTGCAGCCCTTTAGACACCTTTGCTGAGGACCTCGGCCGCGCCGTCTTGGACGCCGCCGTTTCCAGTTTGTTATCCTAGATAACTGCTGGTAACTAGTTGTTGTCTTCTCGTTGCGAGTGTTGTGTTGTGCCACGGTTCGTTTCCCGCCGATGCGTAGGTCAATGTGACGCTACGAGGCGAAGTGCTGTCTTGATGAATGCATGATGACCATGAATGAACTTGCATGCATATAAATGTATTTGCATACATTTGCATATGATTAGCATGTAAATGCTATGCATTGCGACACATCGCATCACCACTGATACGCCTAACATATGCAATGCTCAGAGAAGCACAGGCGCGCGGCATGCTCATGTCATGTACTGTTAAGTAATATTATTTGCTATAATATTACATTGTTGCGGCATGCTTTGTGAGCACCGCACTAGTCGCGATGAATGACTTGCAACCGAATATTGCTATTCGGACCCTTGCATCATGCGAATGCCGGAAAGGCTTATCGGTTGTTATACGTGGATATCGCAGATATGCAGTAGGGTTTTCCGCACTTAGGGTTGGCCTCCTAGTGTGGATTGTACGGCGTAGAGATATCGCGAGTATAACAGATGCGAGGACGGCTAAGTAGAGCGGACAAAAACATGCTCATGGAACACTCGTGTGTTCAACTCAACTATTCCTAGTTGCTCTATTATCTTAGCCCGAGCTAAGCCTGAACTTCGCTAATCAACGCCGCGTGATGAACGCTTGCTTCCGGCGCTGACGGCGATCGCGTCCCTGCATTGCTTCGTTGATATATGATTGTAAGTTATATCTCTCCTTGCTCTGAAGTCTTCCGCTGTCTCTGTATGCTCTCGATTGCCTTGCTGTACTTGCAAGTGCTTGTGCATCGGTATTGAAAGTCCCCAGACGTGCAGATACCTATGAGCAAACTTGAGGGAGAGGTACAACATGTTGTACCTCTCATTCACGTTTGCTCATAAGTATCTGCACGTCTGGAGACTTTCGACACCGATGCGCGAGCACTTGCAAGTACAGCAAGGCAAGCGAGAGCAAACAGAGACAGCGGAAGACTTCAAGATGAAGAGAGATATAACTTACAGTCTTACAGATCGGAACGATGCAATGGACGAAATCGCCGTCAGCGCCGGAAGCAAGCGATCATCACGCGGCGGTGATTAGCGAAGTTCAGGCTTAGCTCGGGCTAAGTAGAATAGCGTATAGCAATAGTAATATAGAACACACGAGTGTTCTCCGGTATCGAATGTCTTGTCTTGCTTAGCCGTCCTCACATCTGTTATACTCGCAGTATCGCAATGCCGTACGATTCACATTAGGAGGCCGATCCTAGATGTGACAATCCTACTGCGTATAGGTGATGTCTATGCATAACAACGTATAAGCCTTTCCGGCATTCGCATGATGCAAGGGTCCGGATAACGATATCCGGTTGCAGGGTGTTGTACCTCTCGTTCACGTTTGCTCATAAGGATCTGCACGTCTGGAGACTTTCGACACCGATGCGCGAGCACTTGCAAGTACAGCAAGGCAAGCGAGAGCAAACAGAGACAGCGGAAGACTTCAAGACGAAGAGAGATATAACTTACAGATCGGAACGATGCAATGGACGAAATCGCCGTCAGCGCCCGAAGCAAGCAATCATCACGCGGCGGTGATTAGCGAAGTTCAGGCTTAGCTCGGGCTAAGTAGAATAGCGTATAGCAATAGTAATATCGAACACACGAGTGTTCTCCGGTATCGAATGTCTTATCTTCCTTAGCCGTCCTCGCATCTGTTATACTCGCAGCATCGCAATGCCGTACGATTCACATCAGGAGGCCGATCCTAGATGTGACAATCCTACTGCGTATAGGCGATGTCTACGCATAACAACGTATAAGCCTTTCCGGCATTCGCATGATGCAAGGGTCCGGATAACAATATCCGGTTGCAGGGCATGTGTCGCGACGAGTGCGGCGCTCTCAACGTGTGCTATAATGAAGTAATATTATATCAGATAATATTACTTATCGTTTCGTAGCACGAGCATAATGCGCACTTCAATGCTTCGGGCTTTTATGCATGCTAGGCGGATTTGCCATGATGCGATGTCGAGATGGATAATGACAACATGCCAAATGCGTATATAAATGTACACGAATACATTTATATCATGCAGATTCATTCATATGCAATGTGTTCATCACAATAGCACTTCGCCTTGTAGGATCACATCGACCTACGCATCGGCGGGAAACTAACCGTAGCACAACACAGGGCATGTGTCGCGACGAGTGCGGCGCTCTCAACGTGTGCTGTAATGAAGTAATATTATATCAGATAATATTACTTATCGTTTCGTAGCACGAGCATAATGCGCATTTCAATGCTTCGGGCTTTCATGCATGCTAGGCGGATTTGCCATGATGCGATGTCGCAATGGATAATGACAACATGCCAAATGCATATATAAATGTACACGAATACATTTATATCATGCAGATTCATTCATATGCAATGTGTTCATCACAATAGCACTTCGCCTTGTAGGATCACATCGACCTACACATCGGCGGGAAACGAACCGTAGCACAACAATAATCCCCCCTCCCGTATGCAGCATCCTCGCTGCATCATACAGCATCGACTGCAGGGGTCATTGGGCTTGCGTGGCACGTTTGCGGGCTTCTTCGAGCAGGGGCTTCATGTCCTGTGAGAAGTTGCGTGCTGGTTCCCATGAGTTGTGCACGTCGGTATACCCTGTCCACTTGACCAAGTACTCGTGTACTGTCCGCTTACGTCGGTGTTGGCCCACACGACGCGCGCGATAATCTAACACCCGCTCCACATCGTAAAACTTCTGTTTACCAGCGATCCAGGTCTCGGGAACTGGTTCGATCGCTGCGGGGGCGTTAGAAGGCTCAGGGACGGGTTCCATACCACGATACGGACGAACAAGCGATACGTGAAACATGGGGTGAATGGTCATATCAGCGGGCAATGCAAGCTCCACAGCCACATTCCCAACCATGCGCATGACAGGATACGGACCAATCCAGCGGGGTAAGAGTTTTCGGGATCCGTTGGCCAAGGAACGCAAGTTCTTGGTGCTTAGCAACACGAGTTGCCCTTCCGAAAACGTCACATCCTGCTTAGATTTGTTATAGTATTCCGTCGTTCGTTGCTGCGCCGCGTCCAAACACGACTTCGCGTCTGTGATTCGGGACATAAAAGACTTGGCAAAAAGTTTAGCAGCAGGCACGTTCACTTCCAACTCACGCCACACGGGTAGCGCGGGATGAAACCCGTAGTTAAGAAAGAACGGACTTTTGCCTGTAGAGCGGTTAACAGCGTTGTTAAGCGCGAATTCTGCTGCAGTCAAATACGTATCCCAAACAAGTGGTGTGCGACCAGCATAATTGCGCAACATATCACCCAACGTGTGATTTGTGCGTTCGGTTTGACCATCAGTCTGCGGGTGATACGCCGTGCTCAGGTTGACGCGCATGCCAACTAGTTTGCAGAGCACTTCCCAAAACTTAGACGTGAACTGCCCACCGCGGTCCGAAATCACATTTTTGGGAACCCCGTGTAACCGAACCACATTGTCAAAAAACAAACGTGCGGTTTGCTCAGCCGTGCAGGATGATGTGCATGGTGCTAGGTGAACCATCTTAGTCAGACGATCGACCATTACGAACACCGCATCGTATCCCCCCTCAGTTTTGGGCAGCGCGACTACGAAGTCCATGGAAACACTTTCCCAAGGCGCATCCGGGACAGGCAACGGTTGCAACAACCCATGGCCCTTACCGGACAAAGCCTTATTGCGCTGGCACAGACTGCATGTCTGGACGAAGTTCGCCGCATCCTTAGCCAAACGAGGCCACCAAAAGGAACGTTGCACCAAGTCGATCAATCGCTTGCTACCAGGGTGTCCTGCTAACGGGTCCTCGTGGAACCGCACAAGGATGTCGTAGCGTAGCGCGTCGTCGTTCGGAACGACGATTTGCGTAGCTGCACCCTCCGTCCGTAGCCAAAGGCCATTCTGCTTGCGAAGGTATTCTACATTAGCCGGGTCCGCGAACCAGGCGTCTGCGTTGTAGGCAACCTTCAACCGCTCCGTGAGGTCCGTCGCGATCGGTACCTCCTCGCTACGCGGCCGCACGACGGGCGCTGCCAAAATTGCAGTGTGTAGCGACGGATGTCGACTGAGAGCATTGGCAATATTCAATTTACCAGAAATATACTCCCAGGTGCAGTCGAACCTAGCTAGGTATTCCATCCACCTAGCCTGACGGCGGTTCAACGTCGGAACGCTTTGCAAAAACGTTAGGGGCTTATGGTCAGTCTTTAAAGTAAACGGGCGTCCCTCGAGGTAACAGCGCCATTCCTTTAAAGCATGCAGCACGGCCAGAAGCTCCTGTTCCCCGGTGGTGTAGCGAATCTCTGCACCAAAAAACTTCTTACTCGTGAAGGTGATCGGTCGCCCTTCCTGTAACAATACAGCGCCGCTTCCAAATATTGAGGCATCAGACACTACCTCAACACGAAATGGCAACGAGTAATCAGGGAATGCAAGGGTGACATCTTCGGCAACGGTTCGTTTGAGCTCTTCGAATGCCCGCTGGCATTGCGACGTCCACGACTCAAGTGAAAGGAAAACGCCTTTGCGAGTTAAGTTAGTAAGCGGGGCCGCAGTGATGGAATATTTTTCAATGAACTTTCGGAAATAATTGGTCAAGCCAAGGAACTTACGCAGCTCCGTGAGGTTCTGAGGCGCGGGCCAATCGCGAACCATGGCGACCTTCCGCGGGTCCATCTTCACACCGGTGGCCGACACAATGTGGCCCAAATATTCCACCTGAGGCTGCGCCCAAAAGCATTTGGCGCGTTTAGCAAACAATTGCTCCCGCCTCATAACGTCGAGCACGAGCCGAAGATGCTCCAAGTGCTCCTTGCGCGTCTTAGAATATACCAAGATGTCATCCAGGTAGCAAACAACGAACCTGTTGATAAACGGCCTAAACATTCGGTCCATAACCGCCTGAAACGTCGCAGGGGCATTAGTCAAACCAAACGATAGGACCGTATACTCAAAGTGACCAAAGGGCGTCCGAAAAGCGGTTTTCGGGATATCAGAGGCAGCGATGCGAATCTGATTGTAGCCCTGTTGTAAGTCAATTGAGGAAAAATAAGCCGAGCCCTTCAGCTTATCCAACAGGTCGTCAACGCGTGGCAAAGGGTAGCGATTTTTCACCGTATTCACATTTAACCCCCGGTAATCAATGCACATGCGCAAGGTCCCATCCTTCTTACCGACAAACAAAATCGGTGCAGAATACGGGGATGTGCTGGGGTGTATCATACCCTTCGTGAGCAAATCCGTCACCTGGCGCTTCACCTCGTCCAGCTCCAATGGACTCAACCTGTACATTGGCCGGGCCGTAGGCTGCGCTCCAGGCACGAGAGGGATTGTGTGATCAACAGGACGCATAGGTGGTAGGCCAGGGATATCTTTAAAGACGTCCTCATACTGCGACAGTAGGGCCTCAACCTCAGGATCCGCAGAAATCTGCGCGGTGGTGACACAACAGCGAAGGGCCTATCGATAGGCTAAGGGTAATCCTGCCCACGATGGGATGCTTACCCCCGTCAGCAAGGGTAACCTGTGGACAATCAGACGACTCTGGGGACAACCCCAGCGCATTCACCTCTGCGACAGAGATGAAGTCGTCGCTGGCACCGGTGTCAACAAGTGCCTTCAGAGTACGGCCATTCAAACCGATCTGAACCACAGGGACACGGTTATCTACGAGCGACTGCCCAGCAGACAACGTCAGTGCACTTAGGGCGGGTCCGTAACCCACGGCACCCCCGTCAGGAGCTTCGTACCAAACGTCAACCGAGTAGGATGTGCTTGGCCACGGAGCCAGCGTACCCTCCCGATCCACACCATTAAACGAAACGGTGCCCAGCTCGAACCGGTGGACATGCCGCATACCCCTTAACGATGCCTCTGCCTTGCGCCGACAGAAAGCGGGGAGTAAAACACATGCGGCGGTGCCTGGATATTGACGCCTACACCTCCTGTATATGGCCAACTGTTCCGACATCTCACGCAGAGACGAGGGGATGAACAAAACCACGTGGTTAGACAGATCGATAGACGACAGGGGACGGCGAGGTGTAAACAAATTACACAACGGGTCGAAGCAGAGAAGTCCCGTGCGTCCGTCAAGCGTGATGCATCGCGCAATGACTCGCTCGATGTGTCCAAGTACACAAGGCAACAATGCCTTAACGGCTGGCCGTAAGGATGACCACCGACCACGCGTTAGTTCAGAAATCCCAGGTGGTGCCCCCTCCGCAGGAACCCGGGCAAGCCCCTATTTCGGCTGAGGTACAAACGGCGGCATTAGCGGGCAATCCTTCGTGGAATGGCTCTCCGCACACCGTAGACAAACGTTGGCCAATTTTCGACGCTCGAATTCGGAACGATTGCAATTCCATTTTGGCATATACGTGTCGTCCGTGCGAGTCCGCTTCACATTGGGGTCGGAACGCTGTGCGGCTGCCGTCGACGGCGCACCACCACGCTTCCTGTTTTTAGCCGGGTCCGAGCTCGGACCTGCTCCTCCTGACCCACGGACACCCGAGCTAGCGCCCCCGCGCGCCTGGCGTTGCCGGTTGCTGCGTCGCGTCGCGGCAGTAGGCGTGGGGCGGGTCGCTCCGAAGTCCTGGTCAAGAGCTACGGCTTCCCCAAGCGGATCCTGCACTTGCACGGCATTTGCACGAGGGGCAGACTTGACTTCTTCCTCACCGGCAAGGAGTCGTATCTCCGTGCCCTTAGCAAAAGGGACCAAAGCATCATACGACTTGATCTGCGCTCCAACCAAGTCAGTAGCGCACCATTTAGCCAAAAGTTTCGTCAGGCCTCGCCTAAACCAAAAGACACGCTCGGATTCAGTGAGGTCAGCAATGGGAGTCACAAGTGCTTCAAAGCGTGACTGGTACGCAGGTACATTTTCATCCCGACGCATGTGGTAGCTACCGGCTGCCAAAACCTTACAAGCTTCCACATCGCGTGCTTGAACCTCAGTAGCGAATCGTGCGAGCAAAGCGGCGACCAACTCGTCAAAAGTATAGTTGCCCCGGGCGTTGGTCCAATTGCGATACCAGTCCTTCGCTGAGCCCTCGAGGGTGTTACCAACGAAGAGACACCTGATACCGTCATTATCGCCACCATGAACAGCCTGGAGATACTTTTTAGCGTCACGCATGTACGCACGAGTTGCATCGGCTATGCTATGCCCTGGTGTCTTGTCGGTCAGCGAAATATTGAGCCTAGGAACGGGAATCGACAATCTCATCACCTCAGGGATGTCATCATGCCCTCGAGCTTGAGGTAATGGCAGAACCCTTGGTCCAGCAGTGTTGTCCATATTCGTGTTCACTGCTGAATGCGGCACAATTAAGTGAGCAGGGGTCTGAAGGAAAAGGGGCTCTTGAGTGGCTCGCGTGCCAACAGTCTCAAGACCTCTATCCGGTGCTCTAGCAGCCACAACAAAATCGGGTTGGCTAGCTAGGCTAGTGTGCGGCGTATCGTCGTGTTCCGCGGACATGGAGCACGAAACGATACCCTAGGTTTGCGTAATAGAAGCCGACTTCTATCGCAAAGGCAAGAGTACAAAACAATTCGGTGAGCCTACCGACAGTACTCTTGAGAAGATTCAGTAAACTCAGCAAGTACTTGCCCAGCTGAGTCCTGATCTCCGTAGTTTGGGCGATGAGAGTCGCCAAATGGTCCGGACGAAAGCCGGTCTCAGTCGCCGCGGCAAGCAATGCCGGTGCACTGAGATTACCTGCGACTCAGAGCATACACTTACACAACAAGTGCAGCAATCTAAGCAAAAGCAATTAAACAATTACAAACCGGAAGCGGCGGCGTCCAAAACGGCGCGGCCTAGGTCTTCGGCAAAAGTATCTAGCGGTCCTCGTGGTTCGTCGCTGGAACTCGCCATAGAAAGAACCTACTTCCGATTAGACAAAGAGAGACAGTTAGGCAACGAACCTGTCTCGATACCAATTTGTTGTACCTCTCGTTCGCGTTTGCTCATAAGTATCTGCACGTCTGGAGACTTTCGACACCGATGCGCGAGCACTTGCAAGTACAGCAAGGCAAGCGAGAGCAAACAGAGACAGCGGAAGACTTCAAGACGAAGAGAGATATAACTTACAGTCTTACAGATCGGAACGATGCAATGGACGAAATCGCCATCAGCGCCGGAAGCAAGCGATCATCACGCGGCGGTGATTAGCGAAGTTCAGGCTTAGCTCGGGCTAAGTAGAATAGCGTATAGCAATAGTAATATAGAACACACGAGTGTTCTCCGGTATCGAATGTCTTGTCTTGCTTAGCCGTCCTCGCATCTGTTATACTCGCAGTATCGCAATGCCATACGATTCACATTAGGAGGCCGATCGTAGATGTGACAATCCTACTGCGTATAGGCGATGTCTACGCATAACAACGTATAAGCCTTTCCGGCATTCGCATGATGCAAGGGTCCGGATAACGATATCCGGTTGCAGGGCATGTGTCGCAATGAGTGCGGCGCTTTCAACGTGTGCTGTAATGAAGTAATATTATATCAGATAATATTACTTATCGTTTCGTAGCACGAGCATAATGCGCACTTCAATGCTTCGGGCTTTCATGCATGCTAGGCGGATTTGCCATGATGCGATGTCGCGATGGATAATGACAACATGCCAAATGCATATATAAATGTATACAAATACATTTATATCATGCAGATTCATTCATATGCAATGTGTTCATCACAATAGCACTTCGCCTTGTAGGATCACATCGACCTACGCATCAGCGGGAAACTAACCGTAGCACAACAGCGAGCTTGCATTGTGAGTCGCAGGTGAACGTACACCAACATTAAACGCTGTGTTGGCCGGGCAATACTTAAACTCGGATCAGATTAAGGCCTTGATTCAAAAGACTACTGAGATAAGAGACGGCCTTACGGATTACGTTGCTTTTCTTCTCGAGTTGCTCAGGAGTTCTGTCGGTACTCTCTAGTAATCGAAAATTCCTTTTGCGCTACCTGTCTACAGATCTTCTAGTAAATTCCTGTTCACCAGTAGAAGTTCGCGCCTTATGTCGGGACGCGAAGATAGTTTCGATCTGGGCACCGCTAGCCAACCCGATAGCGGTCTTGCCGCTAGACCTGTTTTTGCCAATCCCGATACTGTCGGGACTCGTATTATGTCTGACCCCATTGTTCTTCAGACCCCTTCACATTGAATTGTACCACTGTCGGCAGCGGCTACAACAAGTGAAGGAGTTGGAGCACAACGGGCTCCGGTAATACCCGCGGTGCAAGAACCCGTTGGAATACCGGAGGTAATGAAGTTGACTATCCCTCGTGCCCAAGCTCAATATATCCGCTGACGAAAAGGCAAAGAATTCAGGGCATAGTGTCGCGGATAGGACTCGGGCTTACGTTCGTGACGCTAGGCAATATCCGCAAGCGGTGCACGGCGGGGGATGTGATTCTATTAAATGCCTGTTCGTTGGGAATACCCTCGAGGGTGCCGCAAAGGATTGGTATGACGAATGGACCACCGCTAGGGGCAAATACACGTGTGATAACCTGATCGATGCTCTCCTCGCCCGCTTTGCTACGGAAGTTCGCTCGCGTAGCAATGAGGCTCGTAAGACGCTGGCACAAGGCACGTACCATATGCGTCCACACGAGACCGTTCCTGCTTATCAGTCCCGTTTTGAGGCACTGATAACTCCTATCGTTAACTTTCCTGAGGAGGATCGTATCTTTTGGTTTCATCGCGGTCTTACCGAATCCCTTGCACGATGGTGCGCCACTGACCTCAATGGAATTCCATTCCAATCTTATGATGCCTTAGTAGCTTTTGCAGAAGAGGTGCAGAAGTTCGGAATTTGGCTGGAAAGGACGCTAAGCAAATTAATCCTCATATTCACGCGATGCGAGCACAGGAACCACCTTTGGAGTCAACACCGAAGGACCAGGGTTCCGATCGTCAACGCTCCGCGGCGGCCGTGAATACCGTTCGAAAGGAAAGACGGTATGATAATCGCGGACGTCAAAGCCCAAGCAATCGTGGGTCTGCGGGAGCTGGGCCGAGCTCGGGCCATGCAAAAGGAAAGCGAATAGAGAGCGCGCCGTCTGTAGCTGCAATGCAGAACACGGCTCCTAGTGTTAAGAAGCCCCGGACAGACGATCCGTATATGCAAAAGTGGGAGTGCCGACGTTCGGAGTTTGACTGTCGGAAGTTCGCTAATCTTTGCTTGAGGTGTGCGGGAGAGCACCCTACTCGCGAATGCCCTCTTCTACCACCTTTCGTACCGAAGACGACTTAGGAAGTTGCCCGGGATATGGAGGAAGGGACTTCTCCCGGGATTGAAGAGAGTGAATGTGGCCGCTGGCCATCGTTGCGTCCGGCTGTAAGGGCCCTTTTACCTTCTGTTTTTGGACAAATCGAGCGGGCTATCGAGCGACGTTTTTCGCTCGACGGGCGCACGGGACTAAACCATTTCGACCCGTTGTGTAATTTATTTGCACCGCGTTGCCCTCTTTCTTCCCTCGATTTATCTGGCCACGTTACTCTATTTATCCCTTCATCTTCCTGTGAGTTGTGCGAGCAGCTCACCAGGTACAGAAGGTACCGCCGTCGAAATCCGGACACTGCAGCTTGCGTATTAATTCCCTCTTTTAGCCAACGTAAGGTGGCATCCTTGTTGGAAGGTATGCAATGTGTCCTCCGATTCGAGTCGGACACCGCTTTGTTTAACGGTGTGGATGTGACGGGTAAACCGACGATACTGCCTAAACTACCTTATGCTGCTGAAGTTTGGTTTGAGGCCCCTCTTTCGAATCCTACCAGGTTCGAGCCTGCTATAGGATCACTTTTGCTTTCCACGGAGTCGACTCCGACAGGGAATCGTGTCCCTATTATCCAAATCGGCCTCGGAGGTCGACTGATGAAGGCACTCGTGGATACTGGCGCCAGCGACGACTTCATCTCGGCAAAGGAGGTGAATGCTTTGGGGTTGACCCCTCAGTCATCTGATTGTGCACAGGTTACCCTCGCTGATGGAGGTAAGCATCCCATCGTGGGCAGGATCACCCTGAGCCTATCGATAGGCCCTCTGCGTGTTAGGGCCCAGCCGTATGTGCTACAAGGTCTCTCGGAGACGGCACAGTACATTTTGGGTGCCGTGACATTACGACAGTACCGCGCGCGCATCGATATGGAGTCCACCACACTTAGTTTGTGCAAAGGGAACCTATCAACTAAGGTACCTTTCCTGTCGTACCAAGATGTCACACCAGAGGAGGGCGGAACTGTTGCGGAGCTTGAGGTTAATTTCGCTTTGGCGGCAATCGTCAGCGGAAATCAAGAACCCTAGCTAATTGGACGCAAAGAAACCGATCGGATGATACGGAAAGGCGCCCATGTGTTGCTTATGAGGCCACGGGTGCAATCGAATGCTACCACCGCGCAGTCCACTGTGAAGGATATTGAGGTCGAAGCCCTCCTGCATAAATATGCTGATGTCTTTGGCGACATCCCAGGGCTCCCTCCTATGCGACCTGTTGACCATACGATCCCTCTTGTGCCCGGAGCACAACCTGTTTCACGACCTATGTACAGGTGAAGCCCGATGGAGCTAGATGAAGTGAAGCGGCAAGTGGGGGATCTGCTCGCAAAGGGTATGATTCGGCCCAGCACATCACCATATTCTGCGCCGATATTGTTTGTCGGTAAGAAGGATGGGACGTTGCGCATGTGCATTGATTATAGGGGCTTGAATGCAACCACGATTAAAAATCGCTACCCTTTGCCGCGCGTCGATGACCTGCTCGATAAGCTGAAGGGCTCAGCTTATTTTTCCTCGATTGACCTTCAACAAGGGTATAGTCAGATACGCATTGCTGCCTCTGATATTCCGAAAACCGCTTTTTGGACCCCCTTTGGTCACTTCGAGTACACGGTCTTGTCGTTTGGACTTACTAATGCACCCGCCACATTTCAAGCAGTGATGGACCGCATGTTCAGACCGTACATCGACAGGTTCGTCGTTTGTTATTTGGATGATATTTTAATATATTCCAAGACGCGAGAGGAGCACCTGAAGCATCTCGAGCTCGTGCTTGAGGTGATGAAGCGGGAGCAATTGTTTGCTAAATGCGCCAAGTGCTTTTGGGCGCAGCCCCAGGTGGAGTATTGGGCCACATCGTGTCGGCCACTGGGATAAGGATGGATCCACGGAAAGTAGCTGTGGTTCGCAAATGGCCCGCGCTGCAGAATCTTACCGAACTACGCCAGTTCTTGGGTTTGACCAACTACTTCCGTAAGTTTATCAATAAATACTCCATTATTGCGGCCCCGCTTACGAATTTGACGAAGAAAGGAGGTTTCGCTTCCCTCGAAGCCTGGACACCTGCGTGTCAGCGGGCATTTGAAGAGCTCAAGCGAATCGTCGCCAACGACGTTACCCTCTGTAGCAGCCCCTTTCAGTATGCTACTAGATTTGTGCGGAAGCGTAGCTTTTGTAGATTTAGAGATAGCTCGCAAGTAAGTTAGCGTCGCGAAATTGTACATCTATTGGGCATAATACTAAAATGTCAGGCCTTAGCTCTTCACCTGGGTGACTTAGGGTGACCAAGATGTACGGCAATCTTCTTTGCAAATCGCGAAGTTTACTTGTAGTTAGTTTTCGGTTAGGCATCATGCTTATTGCATGATTGCCTACCGCTTTATCTGGGCCTATTTCTCTAAGGTAAATGTAGTTTCCTACACCCTCTCTTTCCCTGATCACTCGTTGCCATTCCGTGTTGAAGTTGTATCGGATGCTTCCTTGCATGGAAGCGGCACTGTATTGTTGCAGGAAGGATGACTGATCGCCTTCACGAGTAAGAAGTTCTCGGGTGCGGAGACCCGATATACAACCGGAGAGCAGGAGCTGTTGGCAGCTCTACATGCTTTGAAGGAGTGGTGCTGTTACCTCGAAGGCCGCCCTTTTACGCTGAAGACTGACCACAAACCGCTGACATTCTTGCAGAGTGTCCCCACGCTTAACCGACGACAAGCCCAGTGGATGGAATATCTATCTCGTTTCGACTGTACATGGGAATATATAGCTGGCAGAATTAATATTGCTGACGCCCTTAGTCGACATCCATCATTACATGCTGCGATTTTGGCAGCACCAGTTACTCGTTCGCGCAGTCAAGAGGTGCCGATAGCAGCGGATCTCACGCAACGACTCAAGATCGCATATCAGACCGATCCATGGTTTGCTTCACCAAGTAATGTGGAGCATTTGCACAAGTGCAATGATTTGTGGCTACGGAAAGATGGTTCGACCACACAAATCGACGTGCCGAATGACGACGCTTTACGCTACGATATTCTTGCACGGTTCCACGAGGACCCATTAGCAGGACATCCTGGAAGTACGTGTCTGGCAGAGCTCGTACGACGCTCGTTCTGGTGGCTGCGCGTGGTGAAGGATGCGGAAAACTTCGTGCAAAGGTGCAGTTTATGTCAGCGCAATAAAGCACTATCCGGTAAGGGCCAGGGGTTATTACAACCTTTACCTATACCAGATGCCCCTTGGGAAAGTGTTTCAATGGACTTTGTAGTCGCACTGCCCAAAACTGAGGGGGGATATGACTCGGTGTTCGTTATGGTCGATCGTTTGACCAAGATGGTCCACTTAGCCCCTTGCACCTCGTCTTGCACCGCTGAGCAAACAGCACGATTATTTTTTGATAATGTGGTCCGATTGCATGGCATTCCTAAAAATGTGATATCCGATCGTGGCGGTCAATTCACGTCTAAGTTTTGGGAAGCGCTATGTGAACTCGTCGGTATGCGCGTTCATTTGAGCACAGCATATCATCCACAATCCGATGGGCAAACTGAACGCACAAATCGCACGCTGGGCAACATGTTGAGGAATTTCGCGGGACGCACACCCTCTGTTTGGGATACATTTCTGACTTCGGCAGAATTCACGCTTAACAACGCTGTTAACCGCTCTACAGGTCAAAGCCCTTTCTTTCTGAATTATGGATTCCATCCTGCGCTACCCATGTGGCGAGAGTTGGAGATAAATATCCCAGCGGCTAAAACCTTTGCCAAGTCGTTCCTATCCCGCATGACAGACGCGAAGGCATGTTTGGACGCGGCACAACAACGGACGACGGACTATTATAATAAATCCAAACGAGACGCAACATTTTCAGTGGGACAAATGGTATTATTGAGCACTAGAACTTGTGTTCACTCGCCGCCAGTTCCCATAAATTACTACCTCGCTGGATTGGTCCATATCCCGTTGTTCGCATGGTAGGGAATGTAGCTGTGGAGCTATCCCTACCCTCTGACATGAATATCCACCCCACGTTCCATATTTCACTCATCCGTCCTTATCATGGCACGGAGCCCGTTACAAACAACACCGATGCCCCTGCAGTAATGGACCCCGGTCCTGAGACCTGGATCGCAGGCAAGCAAAAAGTGTATGATGTGGAGCGAATATTGGATTATCGGGTTCGTCGTATAGGTCGACAACGACGAAAGCGGAAGGTGCACGAATATCTGGTCAAGTGGACTGGCTATTCTAGCGAGCATAATTCGTGGGAGCCGATGTGTAACTTCTCGCCGGAAATGAAGCCCCTATTGGAGGAAGCTCGCCTACGTGCCACACAGACCCAATGATCTCTGCAGTAGATGCTGTCCGATGCAGCGAGGACGCTGCATACGGGAGGGGGGATAGTTGTTGTACGCGGATTCGATCGCCGTTCATACCAGAGTGGACTGCAACTCATTTGAGCATCATGAAGCATAATACAATCATATTAGCATGATATACTCGAGTATATCTGGCTAATCAGGCATGTCGCATTATCATCCACGACATCACGCTGTCTGTCAACATGTTTGACTCGAGGCTGATAATTAATGCGCGATCTATCCATTGGCATTTTATATCACGTAATAATACTTTAAATATTATTACCTCATTTACGTCATAAACCATACGCGTATGCGAGAAGGCGACAATCGTGATGGTTGGGTCGGCAACCGAATATCGATATTCGGACCTTCGCATATTGCACGCGTTGCATTCAATAATATCACGGATGACACGATATTTAGAACAGTGCTACAAAGGTACTCACACTTGAGATCGGAATCCAGTGAGACCTGTACTGCACATCGGTATCGTGACGTGATAGGTGAGAGGACGGCTGCCTAGAGACCGAAGTCGGCTCGCGCTACTTTGGACTAAGTACTTGTGTACTTAACTCTATCTTATTCGCATACATACGATATACTCATACATATTCGGCCTTAGCTATTCTAGCATATCATCTGCAGCCGAGTGATGAACATTGCCCGCAGGGTCTGACGGCCATCTACCAATTTGTAAACGAAGACTATTGTAAGTTGGATCTTTCCTTATCCTTGAGTCTTCCGCTGTCACTTTGCTCGCATTGAATTGCCTTGCTGTTCGTAAGCACGGTGCGCATGTAGCTAACATCCAGACGTGCAGATTCAGTGCATGATCGAAGAAGGAAGGATACAACAGATGACATCTTGGTTCATCCCAAACGTGCGATGGAGCACTTGGAGCCTCTGTGGCTCATGTTTGATGTGATGAGGCAGAAGCAATTGTTTGCTAAATGCGCCAAATGCTTTGGGCGCAGCCTCAGGTGGAGTATTTCGGTCACATTGTATCGGCCGCCAATGTGAAAATGGATTCACGGAAGGTCGCCGTGGTTCATGTTTTGGCCCGTGCCTCAGAACCTCTTGGGACTGTGTAGTTCCCAGGCTTGACCAAGTATTTCCGGAAGCCCATTGAAAATTACTCCATTCAAATGACTTGTGAACTTGACCCACAAGGGATGTTCGTTTTGTTCGAGTCATCGAAGTGCCGACGGGCATTCGACAAGCTCAATCGAACCGTCACTGATGATATTATCCTTGCAATGCCCGATTACTCGTTGCTTTTCCATGTGGAGGTTGTTGTTGATACCTCAGTTAATGGAAGCGACGCTAGGCAGCGAGGACGCTGCATGCGGGAGGGGGGATAATTGTTGTGCCACGGTTCATTTCCCGCCGATGCGTAGGTCAATGCGACGCTACAAGGCGAAGTGCTGTCTTGATGAATGCATGATGACCATGAATGAACTTGCATGCATATAAATGTATTTGCATACATTTGCATATGATTAGCATGTTAATGCTATGCATCACGACACATCGCATCACCGCTGATACGCCTAACATACGCAATGCTCAGAGAAGCACAGGCGTGCGGCATGCTCATGTCATGTACTGTTAAGTAATATTATTTGTTATAATATTACATTGTTGCGGCATGCTTTGTGAGCACCGCACTAGTCGCGATGAATGACTTGCAACCGAATATTGCTATTCAGACCCTTGCATCATGTGAATGCCGGAAAGGCTTATCGGTTGTTATACATGGATATCACAGATACGCAGTAGGGTTTGCCGCACTGAGGGTTGGCCTCCTAGTGTGGATTGTACGGCGTAGAGATATCGCGAGTATAACAGATGCGAGGACGGCTAAGTAGAGCAGACAAAAACATTCTTATGCCTATGGAACACTCGTGTGTTCAACTCAACTATTGCTAGTTGCTCTACTATCTTAGCCTGAGCTAAGCCTGAACTTCGCTAATCAACGCCAAGTGATGAACGCTTGCTTCCGCCGCTCACGGCGATCACGTCCCTGCATTGCTTCGTTGATATATGATTGTAAGTTATATCTCTCCTTGCTCTGAAGTCTTCCGCTGTCTCTGTTTGCTCTCGATTGCCTTGCTGTACTTGCAAGTGCTTGTGCATCGGTATCGAAAGTCCCCAGACGTGCAGATACCTATGAGCAAACCTGAAGGAGAGGTACAACAAATGTGCTGGGGTTGACCCCAGAGTCGTCTGATTGTCCACAGGTTACCCTTGCTGACGGGGGTAAGCATCCCATCGTGGGCAGGATCACCCTTAGCCTATCGTCAGGCCCTTTGCGTGTTGTGACCCGGCCGTACATGCTGCAGGGCTTAGCAGAGACTGCACCGTACATAATGGGGTCTGCGACATTACGACAGTACCGCACGCACATCGACATGGAGGCCACAACCCTGCATTTGTGCAAGCGTACTCTGTCGATTAAGGTACCTTTCCTGTCGTTTGAGAATGTCACACCAGAGGGGGGCAAAGCTGAGGCGGTGCCTATGGTTAATTTTGCTGTGACCGCAATGGCTGCGTGAATCGAACCGGAGCTAGTCAGGTGTAAGGAAGCTGTCCGTCTGTTACAGAAGGGTGCCCACGGACTGCTTTTGAGGCCACGGGTGGGCTGCAGTGCCACCACCGCACAGACTTCTGTGGATCCTGAGGTTGAGGCCCTACTGGCACAGTATGAGGACGTCTTCAAAGTTATCCCTGGGCTGCCACCTATGCGTCCTGTTGATCACACAATCCCTCTCATGCCTGGAGCGCAGCCTGTGGCCCGGCCAATGTACAGGTTGAGTCCATTAGAGCTGGATGAGGTGAAGCGCCAGGTGACGGATTTGCTTGCAAAGGGTATGATACGCCCCAGCACATCCCCGTATTCTGCGCCGATTTTGTTTGTCGGTAAGAAGGATGGGACCTTGCGCATGTGCATCGATTATCGGGGGTTGAATGCGAGCACAGTGAAGAATCGCTACCCTTTGCCACGCGTTGACGACCTGTTGGATAAGCTGAAGGGCTCGGCTTATTTTTCCTCGATTGACTTGCAACAGGGTTATAATCAGATCTGCATCGCTGCCTCTGATATCCCAAAAACCGCTTTTCGTACTCCCTTCGGTCACTTCGAGTATACGGTCCTATCGTTTGGGTTGATCAATGCCCCTGCAACGTTTCAGGCGGTTATGGACCGCATGTTTAGGCCGTTTATCGACAGGTTTGCCGTTTGCTACCTGGATGACATCTTGGTTTATTCTAAGACGCGCGAGGAGCACTTGGAGCATCTTCGGCTCATGCTCGATGTGATGAGGCGGGAGCAATTGTTTGCTAAACGCGCTAAATGCTTTTGGGCGCAGCCTCAGGTGGAGTATTTGGGCCACATTGTGTCGGCCACCGGTGTGAAGATGGACCCGCGGAAGGTCCCCGTGGTTTGCGATTGGCCCGCGCCTCAGAACCTCACGGAGCTGCGTAAGTTCCTTGGCTTGACCAATTATTTCCGAAAGTTCATTGAAAACTACTTCATCATTGCGGCCCCGCTTACTAACTTGACTCGCAAAGGCGTTTTCGTTTCACTCGAGTCATGGACATCGCAATGCCAGTGGGCATTCGAAGAGCTCAAGCGAACCGTTGCCGAAGACGTCACCCTCGCATTCCCTGACTACTCGTTGCCGTTTCGTGTTGAGGTGGTGTCTGATGCCTCAGTATTTGGAAGCGGCGCTGTATTGTTACAGGAAGGGCGACCGATTGCCTTCACGAGTAAGAAGTTTTCTGGTGTGGAGATTCACTACACCACCGGGGAACAGGAGCTTCTGGCAGTGCTGCATGCTTTAAAGGAATGGCGCTGTTACCTCGAGGGACGCCCATTTACTTTAAAGACTGACCACAAGCCCCTAACGTTTTTGCAAAGCGTTCCAACGTTGAACCGCCGTCAGGCTAGGTGGATGGAATACCTAGCTAGGTTCGACTGCACCTGGGAGTACATTTCTGGTAAACTTAATATTGCCGATGCTCTCAGTCGACATCCGTCGCTACACGCTGCAATTTTGGCAGCGCCCGTCTTGCGACCGCATAACGAGGAGGTGCAGATTGCGACGGACCTTGCGGAGCGGTTGAAGGTTGCCTACAACGCAGATGCCTGGTTCTCGGAGCCGGCTAATGTAGAATACCTTCACAAGCAGAATGGCCTTTGGCTACGGACGGAGGGTGCAGCTATGCAAATCATCGTTCCGAATGACGACGCGCTACACTACGATATCCTTGCGCGGTTCCACAAGGACCCGTTGGCAGGACACCCTGGTAGCAAGCGGCTGGGCGAGTTGGTGCAACGTTCCTTCTGGTGGCCTCGTTTGGCTAAGGATGCGGCGAACTTCGTACAGACATGCAGTCTGTGCCAGCGCAATAAGGCTTTGTCCGGTAAGGGCCATGGGTTGTTGCAACCGTTGCCTGTCCCGGATGCGCCTTGGGAAAGTGTTTCCATGGACTTTGTAGTCACGCTGCCCAAAACTGTGGGGGGATATGATGCAGTGTTTGTGATGGTCGATCGTCAGACTAAGATGCTCCACCTAGCACCATGTACATCGTCCTGCACGGCTGAGCAAACGGCACGATTGTTTTTCGACAATGTGGTTTGGTTACACGGTGTTCCCAAAAACGTGATCTCAGACTGTGGTGGACAGTTCACGTCTAAGTTTTGGGAAGCGCTCTGCAAGCTAGTTGGCATGCGGGTCAACCTGAGCACAGCGTACCACCCGCAGACTGATGGGCAAACCGAACACACAAACTGCACGTTGGGTGATATGTTGCGCAATTATGCTGGTGGCACACCCCTCGTTTGGGATACGTTTTTGACTGCGGCAGAATTCACGCTTAACAACACTGTTAACCGCTCTACAGGCAAAAGTCCATTCTTTCTCAACAACGGGTTTCATCCCGCGCTACCTATGTGGTGTGAGTTGGAAGTGAACGTGCCTGCTGCTAAGATCTTTGCCAAGTCTTTTATGTCCCGTATCACAGACGCGAAGGCGTGTTTGGACGCGGCGCAGCATGAACAACGGAGTACTACAACAAATCCAAGCAGGATGTGACGTTTTCGGAATGGCAACTTGTGTTGCTGAGCACCAAGAATTTGCGCACCTTGGCCGATGGATCCCTAAAACTTTTACCCCGCTGGATTGGTCCATATCCTGTCGTGCGCATGGTCGGGAAGGTGGCTGTTGAACTTGCCTTGCCCGCTGACATGACCATTTACCCCACGTTTCACGTATCGCTTGTCCGTCCTTATCGTGGTACGGAACCCGTCCCTGAGCCTGCTAACGCCCCCGCAGCGATTGAACCAGTTCCCAAGACCTGGATCGCTGGTAAACAGAAGTTTTACGATGTGGAGCGGGTGTTAGATTATCACGTGCGTTGCGTGGGCCGACACCGACGTAAGCGGATAGTACACGAGTACTTGGTCAAGTGGGCAGGGTATACCAGCGAGCACAACTCGTGGGAACCGGCACGCAACTTCTCGCAAGACATGAAGCCTCTGCTCGAAGAAGCCCGCAAGCGTGCCACACAAACCCAATGGCCCCTGCAGTCGATGCTGTATGAGGCAGCGAGGACGCTGCATACGGGAGGGGAGATAATTGTTGTGCTACGGTCCGTTTCCTGCCGACGTGTAGGTCGATGCGACGCTACAAGGCGGTGTGCTATTGATGAATGCATGACGCAAATGAATGAACTCGCATGAATATAAATGTATTCGCATACATTTATATCTGCTTTGGCATGTTACCATTATGCATCGCGACATATCTTCGCATCATGGCTGATCCGCCTAGCATGCATGAATTCCCAAATAATTGAGGCGCGCATTATGCTCGTGCTACGGAACGATAAGTAATATTATTTGATATAATATTACTTCATTACAGCACACGTTGAGAACGCCGCACTCGTCACGATACATGCCTTGCAACCGAATATCGTTATTCGGACCCTTGCATCATGCGAATGCCGGAAAGGCTTATCGGTTGTTATACGTGAACATCGCCTATACGCAGTAGGGTTGTCACACTTAGGATTGGCCTCCTAGTGTGAGTTGTACGGCGTCGCGATGCTGCGAGTATAACAGATGCGAGGACGGCTAAGTAAGACAAGACATTTTGATACTGGAGAACACTCGTGTGTTCAACATTATTATTGCTAATCGCTCTTATACTTAGCCCGAGCTAAGCCTCAGCTTCGCTTGTCACCGCCGCGTGATGATTGCTTGCTTCCGGCGCTGACGGCCATCACGTCCATTGCATCGCTTCGGCCTGTAAGATTGTAAGTTATATCTCTTCTTATCTTGAAGTCTTCCGCTGTCTTTGTTTGCTCTCGATCGCCTTGCTGTACTTGCAAGTGCTCGCGCATCGGTATCGAAAGTCTCCAGACGCGCAGATACTTATGAGCAAACTCGAAGGAGAGGTACAACAGTCTGGCACCGCTTGCGATAGCTCCTGGTTACAACTTGCGTTCTAATCAGCTGGAGGCTTTGATCGCGCGGACTACAGGGACCAACTGAGTACGTATATGCCATATCTACTCGAAGCCTGCAAGAGTACTGTCAGCCCCTATCCATCCTACTATGCCACGCTCGGCAGCCATGATGGTTACAGATGGAACTGCTAATCAATGGGGTTTGCTGCCGCCTCAAATGCAAGACCGCGCCGACCGTAGTGAGGTGAAGAGGTTTACTATCCCGGCACCGAAATTGTGTATCTTGTATGATATGAATGTTGAACGTGACATTGTGAATGCAACTCGTTCATATCTACGTGATATTAGGAAGTACCTGCAGTTGGTCCGTGGCGGTGAACATGATGAGGTGAGGTGTCTCTTTGTTGGGAATACCCTCGAGGGTATAGCGAAGACATGGTATGATCAATGGATCACTGCATGGGAAAACTTCACATTTGATGAGTTGACTGTCACACTGCTTGCACGCTTTACCCCAGAAGCTCAGTCACGTGATATTGAGGCACACTGTATGTTAGCCTTTGGCTCGTTTTTCATGTTTCTGAATGAAACTGTAACTGCCTACTAATCACGTTTTGAGGCTCTTGTGATGCCAATCGTCCTAAGGGCTGAGATGCGTATTCCAGCTAGACAGAATGTTTTGAGATTTGTGCCTCATGTGACTGCCATCTAATTTGCAACTGAAGATCATTGTAAGTTGAATCTTTCCTTATTTATAAGTCTTCCGCTGTCACGTTGCTTGCACTGAAGTGTCTTGCTGTTTGTAAGCACCATGCACGTGTAGCTAATACTCAGACGTGCAGATTCAGTGCATGATCGAAGAAGGAAGGATACAACATAGACTTCCAGACATTTGGAAGCCTGACGTTATAACGAGAAAGTATTCGTCACATTGTATCTAATAGTAAAAAAAGACTAAATTGGTCGCTTCAGAGTTGGAACAAATACTTGCGCGTATAGCACTACAAATTGTACGAGGGCGGGTCGATACTGCTACAACAGCATGATTGTTGCTAGAACGGATCGCTATAGATCCCAATTGATACACCATTTCATGGCAAAGGGTCACAATATGTATTAATATCGATATTGTTTCGGGAGTCAGCGTTTGTATTTATATTCAAGTGACGAATGTTCTGGGAGCGAAATCACACAACAAGTGTGAAACCCAACAAATACAGGCCTGACCCCTTCTCGACTCCTTCTGGACCCGTTCATCTCTCAACTTCTTCCTAACTCTGACCGACGGGTAGAACCTAGCTATGCAGTTGCAGGTTAAATGGATCAACAATAAGGCATATCGTTAACAAAGAAATAAACCATTTTAAATTCTCTGTTTTCTAGGCCAGTTGCAAGTTTCTAGGCCATTTTAATCATTAATGGCCCGGCGTGCATGTGCCCGCGCTTACCCGTGATTTCGGGCAGATAGGAACCGTTCTGCTGCTCCCTAGCTTATCAGCACTGCTCAAAAGTATGAACCACCTCACAAAAAAGTTAATTAAAAATTTAATTGTCATTTTAATTATTATCATTCCCGCGTGCGTGCATATGCGCTTGCCCTTGATTTCTGACATACTGAAATAAATCGTCCGCGTCTGCTCACTATAGATTATTTGTGTTGTGCTCCCTAGCTTTTCGCTCAGCGCTGCTCAAAGGTAACTAACAGAAATAGCTTCCCATATTTGCCCTGCATGCCCTTCACGCACGTATAGAAGGATCATGTGAAAAGCATTGAAAGTGATACTGAAAATTGAGTGGACAACACAAAATATTTGTCCACTTTTGGACGGTGTCGACACCGTCGAATGGTTTGGTAATATTCAGAACACTCACATATGTATAGACCGCCACCATCGACAGGCTGCTTCCCCGTCGATCGAACATGACGATCAGACTGACGGCGACGCAGGAATGGAGCTAGCTAGTAGCTAGATATGTACTTGTGGTTATATATCGCGTGCTTGCTTGACCAGAAAGGAGCACATGCATGATAGATGATAGCGAACCGAAAGCCTGTTCGATGCATGCAGGTGTGTTCATTCATTCCATACCTAGCTTTATCTCCATGCATCCCGCCCGCTCGTCCGTTCGTAAATTCGTTATTCAGCAGTAGTCCCTTAGGTGTCTATCTTCTGTTAGTTGCTTGATTGCTGTTGCATCCCTATGTACTAGCATCCATTCAGTTCTTTCCCCGAAAAACCACACCCAGCAGCCTGCAGACTGCCTTCAGCAGCACGTATATGTGTAACTGCCAATCAAGCAGCAGCTCTCAACTATCGATTTCTGCGTTTTTATATCGGTTGTTTGGCCTTCTTTGCGGGCGCTGGCAGCAGCTGCGGGCTGAGCCGTTGGTTCTTGTTAGCCTGCCGAGGAGGACTACTGTAGCCCTTCTTTGGCTTTTTCGCCGGCGGTGGCGACCGAATTGGAGCGGCAAGGAGCGGCATGCGTGGTTGCATAGCTGGCGGCTGAGGGCAGTCGGTGTCTGCCACGTCCACAAGGCCGTCGCTGCAGATAGGAAGAGATAGCGGGAATAATGCATGCCTGTTGTGAGTACATACAGATGGCTAGCAGCTACATGTACAGGTTGCACATATGATACAGCTAGGTTAGGTATTACCCATCATACATCGCAACGAAAAATTCCCATTCACGGATTGCAGAGTATGTAAGATGGCATCCAAGTACCCATTTTATATATACCTCCTTCCGCGAAGCATCTATGCATGCACGATCTTAAATGGTCTTAGCAGTGCATGTGTACGTACACACACACACACACACACACACACACACACACACACACACATACACACACATATATATATATATATATATATATTGCACCTATACAGTGCATGTGTGCATTTATGTGTGTCTGTGTGCGTGTGCAGAACAGGTACATACAGACATACACGGAGACTGCTGTGTTGTTGTAAGTATTAGTAGTAGGTTAATATTAATTATCTTCGTTGTAATAGTAATAACAAGATTTTAGTTATGATAAGCGTATTAGTAAATGTTGATGTAGATTTATTCATTATGTATCGTGAGTCTATGCGAATCGAACTAACCACGTTAAGTACCGAGGTATTGTTTGGTGTATACGAAAGGCGAACGCGCGTCGTTTGGTATAGATAAGTTATAATAGTAATAACAAGATTATTAGTAATAGTAATCGTAATAAGTAAATGTTGACATAGCGATATTCATGATATATCTCTATGCGAATCGAACTAACCACGTCAATTGTTGTTGAGTTGGTACCGAGGAATTGTTTGGTGTATACGAAAGGCGAAGCGCATCGTTGTTAGGTGTAAGAAGGCGAACGAAGGCACCGGCGCATCGACCCGTGACGATGAGGGCAAAGGTCGCTGATGACGGGGCACCGATTGAGTACTTATCGTCGTCGCCTTTGTTCTTTTTTTACTCGATAATAGGTACAAATCTTTGTCGAGAATCATTCGGACATCAGCTACAAAGAATCAATTCGCTCTTGCCTCTTGTAGAACTCCTATGTAAGCCCACGAGACATCCTCGTGTCTCTCTGTTGCGCCTCATATCAGTCATCAAGACACTCATCCGGTTCACAGGTTACGATCCCAATTAAATGACAATATATAATGTCAATAAGCTAATTTTAAAAAGTATGGTAAAGAATCTAAGTTTTGCGTACAATGCATGTACCTAATTGTAATGGCATGACCACATACGCAGCAGGCAGCAGCAGATGTATATAAATCTAATTAACCGAGTATCCACACACATACATCCAGAAATAGCTTACCAATCATTGTCAATGCCATCTGAGCAAAAGCCCGTTTCATTTAGGCTGGTCGAGCGGCACACGGACACAACAGCCACCTGGCTGGTTTTGCGTCTGAGTGTAATGGTGACACCGCCGCGGCCCGGCAAGAACTGCGAGTACGAACGCGGCAGGACACCATATCCTGACACAATGGGCGGGCTGGACTGCCTTGTACTCGGGTCACGTACGATGTCGTCCGATAATACGGCAAGTGACAATGGGGGCATCCTGTAATTTGCAGGGATGGCGTTGGCGGTCTCATTGTACTCATGAACCCTGCAGACGGACAAAGTGGGAAATGATGCATGTGTGGGCGGCGGGGTAGATAGAGGAACGGGGGAAAAGGAATTGTTATTAATTTAGGAATAATTCAGTTCGCTCACAATGATAACGGGACGAGGGGATGGACATCAGAAATGAGCACGCATTGAGCTCGCTCACGTAATAAATAAATAATAATGCCGTGCCGGTGCAACATACAGTTTATGCATGTCAGTGGGGATATGTTGTTCATACGGCAATTAAGTTATAAACGACTACAAATCAATAAATCTAGTAAGTTAAATATCTAATATGATTTAGTTGTAACTCACCAGACACGGTTATTCAGGTCGTCCTGGAGGCCGGAGTCGTAAGCACCTGGGGTGCTCTGCCGGACCCTGTCAATCATCACATTTGGGTGCGTTTACGGGGATTGAGTTGACCGAATGAAGCTGGGACCCAGCAGAGAGGTTGAGTAACGACTGATTGATGAGACTAGTTCAAGTTTACAGTGCATCATGACATGCATGTTGAAATCCAATCGCATAACATTTCAGACATGTATATACATCAGCTCGCTACTGCCAGAATGGACCAATTAGCTACTGTTGAGGAGCCAAATATAAAACTCACGAGGTATGTATTTTGTACGGCAGTGTCGCGAAAACGACGAAAACAAGACCCCGAGAGCTTGGGTACGTGGTAGGGCTGCCGTGTTAATACGTGGGCCGCTGCCATCGCTGGATGAAACGTACCCACAACAGGTAACGAATAACGGTAATAATTCAGCAACCCTGCTGACAACTCATAATAATCGATTTGCAATTATTAAATGCTACTTCGTACCTGTACGATATGTACAGCGCACGTTCGAGGGCGCTGTTGTTCGCCAGGGTCCCCGCAGGCATTGTGACGATTCGCAGCATGTTGGTCTTGTTCAGTGCCATTACCGGCAGCGAGAAGTCGCGGAAGATACCTACCGGCAGGTCTGAGGCCCGGATGTTCCCGCCGGGAATGGGGGAGGCCCAGCCAGCCTTGTACGTCTACATACAAAACATGGGGTTTCGGTAGGGGCGTTCGTGTGACGTGCGTGCACACATGAATAGAATCAGGAAAATGGGAACGAAGCAAGGCAGTGTATGCACGGATATGCATGTCCCGGTACCAATATGTGTATAGGTTGGTACTGACGCATACACTGTTGCCACTGCTGTTATACCTGGTGTAGTAATCGTAGATAATATGTTGTATATTGTTTTGTTATTTATATGTTGCCTAAACGTGTAAAAACAATACACCCCGTCACCGTATACGTTTCACACTAAGATACGATTGCATATTAGTTGTACTTGTGTTTAAATAGATGCAGACACATATACACAGCTATCAGCAGTCAGTAAAATCAGTATCAAATATATAGACCAGCTATGGAGGCGGCCTGTAGTAGTTGAGAGGGAGAGAGAGTAGTTTAAAGGCCTTTTGAAATGTTGATAGAGTGCTTCTGCACGTTAATATCGTGGAAGTGTGTTGCCGTACGTGTACGAGTACTATACTCTGGAAGGCACGTCTCGGGCATTTTGACCCTATCAGCTCGTGCCATCCCCAACTGTGTGTTTGTGTTCCCACGTCATGACATGTGTCGGCTTCACATGCGTCTTAGCACTCACGGTTTTGTAAGCATCAGATCCTGATGAGCTTTACAAGTTCTCGTCGGACAGATAGTCATAAATAGACATCGTTTTTAGTGATCGAATCAGGGACCTCAGGATCCGAAGCTTATGGGCAGGACTCGATACCACTTTAGTACATGTCATTGGTGGCTTCCTTTATATTGTGTATGTTGCCGTACGTATACGTATACGTATACGTATACATACAACTGCGACACGGCCACTC
The DNA here is from genome assembly GCA_030268105.1 of Volvox africanus. Classification (NCBI taxonomy): domain Eukaryota; kingdom Viridiplantae; phylum Chlorophyta; class Chlorophyceae; order Chlamydomonadales; family Volvocaceae; genus Volvox; species Volvox africanus. Next base: position 3,458,550 of record BSDZ01000004.1, on the reverse strand, counting down.
ATGGCTTCTCGGAAGGTGGCAGCCCCGCCATGGATGCGTGCGTACCAACCTGCGGAGCGGTCATGCATACCACTCCCTTCGTTGGATCTCGGGGATTCGTGGCACCCATAGGATCGGACCAGTCGCCGTACTCCTCCTGATTGCAGCCCCTCCAGGTACATGTCAACCGGGCTGAGTGCGCCAGACCAATGTTGTGGCCTTCATCATACATTCATCACAGCATTATAAGATCAATCATTCAAGCAAAAGGCACAAAGAATCATTTTTGTAGGTTACAGCATATACAGCAGCCAGCGGGACCTGACAGCAAGGAAGAAAGCAAGTTCAGCTCCAGGACAGCACACGCAAGACGTGCACGGAGTGTAGATATGTCATCACCGGCGGATGTTTCAAGTCGTTACCAACGATGTACGGATCGAATGGAAGTAGTATACATGGATTGGTTCTGGACATCATCTGCCGATAAGGGGGCTCATGGCTGGATGGAAAGTGAAAACCGGTATATATACTTAAGAACGGACGATGGTGCCCCAGAAGACAGGGGAAGTTAGGGAATAATGCCATGTAATGTTCATAGGTGATGTGTAGTATCATGATAATGTATTATCATGGGGTGTCTAAGTCTAATATCCGGAATGGTCAGGAAACTGATCATCCGATCAGGCCTAAACAGTTTGGCGGAAAATTAACACAGAGATACGACAGATAATGACTAAGATGTCTAATCCTGATGTTAACTCGCGAGCTCTTTCTTAGATTAGAGCATGATACGACATGAAGCGCAACCCTCTGTCCCCCTAACACAAATAATACTTATAATTTACGAAGTTGCAAACCTATGCATACTGCTTGTGGTAGCTTGGGTGCATGCATGCTTGCGTGTCAGTTTTACCGCTATACATAAATCGATCCAAGATGGAATCTGTGCATGCATTATATTTCAGCAGTGTCCATCCCCTAGCCCCAGTAGCAGCAGTCAGTGCATTATGTTCCACCTCGCTCACTAAATACACTCATCACCCCCCATGAACCCACCTAGCTCTTGGAAGGCTACCGGAACATTTATGGAATCCATCCCGACATCAGGGCTGAGCCAGGTGATACAGTCCAGGTCCTCGGAGCAGCCCATGTTGGCCTGATGACGATGGCAGTAGAAGTACATAGGCTAGCATAACTAATAAAAACGACTCAAAAACATGCTTACAGCAGATAGACAGCAGCACCACCGCGCAAATGTGCGACCATTTAGCTATCCATCAGAGCCAGCCATCAGAGCCAGCCATCAGAGCCAGCCATCAGCCCTAACACGGGGCTCAATATGTAGCACTTGATGCTGGCCGGGGTAGGTGCAAATTTCTCCCTTTGAGCGACCTTCCTTCTATAGCGTAGCAATCAGTATATTTTGGTCTGCTGCTGGGACAGGGATACTCACTAGGATGGCTGGTCAGCCGGCTGAGTTGTGTATATTTATCTGGGCTCATCTCAAGCATGACGTGTGCTTTCCAAGACGTGCAGCCGGTGATAAATTGCGGTCATCACCAGCAGGTCCGTGTGGACGTATGGACATACACACACTCATGCAGGGCGCACTCATTAGTTGAACCATCAGCTTCATTCCCTCCATCCTCGTCGTATAGTAATCCCCAATACCTTTATTTCCTAGATAGATAGACAGACAGACAAACAGACAGACAGACAGACAGACAGACAGATTCCAAGTTTGCGTCAAGATAGATAGCTTTGCTTTCAGTGATGACGCTCAACTCGGAGGAATTGCCGCCATGCACATACATACCAGGCCGGAGAATTCAACGATGCGGCTACGCCAGTTGAAGGGCCAGACTATGACTTTGCGCCGGAAGCTCATCCAGCGTGAGAACAGGGCTCGGTTGTTTTCCTGCACAAAGCATACTTGTACAAATTATCATATAACGTGCGTGATGACTTCACTGTATGGCCATCACAAAAGATGCGCCTAGCTAACAAGCTGACTAGCTAGATAGGTACGGACAAACGCACTTGTCGTGCAGGCATAGATGGACTGTACACACATACACCGATAACCTGCCCCCCCCTTCTCCCGAATGCGTACCTTCGTCATCAAAACATAAGTGCCCCAAACATGGTGTATTGCCATACGCGGACCTTAAGCATCATCACCATTGGTATTATTAAGATTTGATATCGAATATTAAAAACAATTCTAAGATATTGGGAACTTGCTGTGCGCCCCGTGTATATATACAAGCAAAATAACAAAGAAGTAAATTCGCAATTTACTATGTATAGCCGTCCAAGGATCGATCAATTGAGGCGATATCATGCATGCATCCCCAGGTAACTACGAGTAGCTAGTACCCGAGATGGTCAGCTGCTGTCTTATGACATGTTCCAATCGAGCCGTTTCTGAAGCTAAGCGGGAGGATATAACAGACATACAGCAAGTACAAGGCTGGAAGAAAGGACCTACACAGCAGACGCACGTACTTCTGCGACCAGAAAAACACTCAATACCAGCGCCGGCACAGGCTGGTCGCCACAGAACAGAACACAACGGGAAACAAATACTCATAATGCAGAGCAGCAGCAGAGCTCTGACAAGCAAGAACCTGCCGTACCACTGCCATACCACTGCGCCAAGTCATGCTCTACGTACGTACACGTACATGCAGCTTGCTCGCCGCGCCGCCGCCATAGGCAGAATATAGTAAATATTACCTTCAGGTATTGCTTTGCAAGCTCCACGAGGCCCCACAGCTCGTTGTCCATATCCTTCTTGTTGCCCTTGCCCGTACGAAGATTGTAGGGCCCAAGCGAGGTGTTTCCAACGCAAGGGATGTCCACATCAAAAACTAGATTGTTTTCAGGGCTGAGAACGAGCTGGTTGTACGAGCACGACTGCGGCGGGTAGATATGTACGTACGGGCAGATTCGGTTGGGCGAGCTGGTTGGATGCTTGTTACCTTATGCTTATATTTATATACATATATGTGTGTATGTGTGTAGGATAGGGGGGTACATCACCCGTGGCCACTAACCTGGCAGTCCCTACCTTCCCCGGTGTTTCGGGGCACCCTCATCCAGTCTCCCATGCTGACTTCTCCGAAATCAGTGGTTTTCCCAGGTTCAGCACCCACCACCAGCATCCAGCGGAATCTGCCGAATCAACGAAGGCGTCAACTCCGCAACTGGTTAGCTCGCAGGTCACTTTAATTGGGGTCGTCACCGTCCATCGACATGGGGCCACCCTGCCCTTAACTTTGGGTCTTTGGCCCGCTCTCAGTCGGGGTACATATATGTATATGTATATGTATATGTATATGTATATGGATATGTATATGGATATGGATATGGATATGGATATGGATATGGATATGGATATGGATATGGATATGTATATGTATATATGTATATTTTCACGTGTATATATGATGGGTGTTACATTAGATATATCTGGACGACTCGCCCATCACCCGCCACGCAACGACGAGCACCGGGGGGCCCCCTGACCGGGCCGAGCCACACAGCGCGGTGTTTATATACGTACTATGCATTATTGTACTGCACATTATTCTCATTTTTTTCTCTTCCCATACAATACAAGTTGAATGAAGCGATAGGTCGCACATACATAACTTCAGACAATGGATTACCACCGAGCAATGTGCAACAGAGGTAGGCTTACCCTGTAGTACCGCTGAATGGTCGCAACAACTGGTGCTCCCTCGTCGCGCTCGTACAAGTACGATTGGACTGTTGACGCATTGAGCTTGGGCAGTACGCCACAGGAAGTGCTCTTGAACACAAATGTCAATGACGAGATGGCTTGCGGTTGGCCGTTGATGATGAAGAGATCCTGTTATTATATAACATTATCATAGTATTTTCCGTCATCGATTGCATGGAAGAACGGATGGCTTATAAGGAGGTGGCGCCTCTGATGTGTGTGGACGGATTTCGGCCAAATATGTATTTCGCAACATAAAAACGCAATATACAAAGATCCCAATGAAGCTTTGATTTGATTATAAACTTGGCTCTCGTACATCCGTACAATATTCAGTTATTCAACCAACGTGCGCCACAATAGCGCTCATAAACATGTACACATACACATACACATACACATACACATACACATACACATACACATACACATACACATACACATACACATACACATACACATACACATACACATACACATACACATACACATACACATACACATACACATACACATACACATACACATACACATACACATACACATACACATACACATACACATACACATACACATACACATACACATACACATACACGTACACGTACACGTACATGTACATACCGGTCATTCCGTTCAGTAAAGTTCCGACCCGAACCGTATCCCAACACTCGACACGTACACACACGTACACACACACGTACACACACGTGTACCTGTGCGATTGTGTTTGCGAGAAGCTTCGCATCCCCCGCCTTGAGCTGCTGCCTGCCCGCTGATCCCCCAACGGTATTGAGAGCCCTCAGCAAATCAACCACTTGAGCCAGTGAGCGCCGAGTGTTGTGGGACTGGAGTACCATCCGCCGTACATGGTTGTACCGCTCATCACTAAGCAAGCGCCGGGAGGTACCGGTTGCACCCGGTGGGACGGCTGTTCGATGGTTCATTGGTTCGGTACAAATGGGGTGTGGGAATGAATGGGGAGAAGAGGGGACGCGAGGGTAACTAAAAAAATAGACGGGAAAGCGGGTGGAGGTCAATCTTTATGCATGGGGACATACACGCCTTTCGATTGTTGTACTGGAAACACACATATGCCACGGAATGGGCTTACGGAGGCCTAAGCGCTCCGCTTGACGAGCTGAAAGCTGGAGTGAAAGGGGCGCCTGCACCACATCGCCAGTGACCAGCGAGTCTGCCTGTTCACCGAAGTCCACACGGATTGACGTGGTGGGCTCGTTCTCATTTTGCTTGTCAGCCAGCGTGTAAATGATTTCCGGCTCGGGCTGAGTCTCTGTTATATTCGTCGTGGGTTCCCCGTGGGCCATGAAAACGTTCACGGTGCCTATGTGTTGGTGGTTAATGGCAAGCATGAAGGGAACGTAAGTTCCTGCGATCTTAGTCCAAAGTAGGCAACCCGAGTGAGGCTCTGGTGCGGAAACGTGTCCCAAGTGGATGAGACCCAAGGATGCTGGCGAAGCAAGCGGTCTTCACGCAGCCTCACATAGTGATAATAATAATAATGTCGTATTGGGGCCACCGATAGGCATATCGGGCATATGCCATTAAAGATGGAGTTGCAGGCGCTTTTCACATCGCTGTATGCTTGACGGTTAATATAGCGTTAACGCACCCTGAACGTAAACTGTCACGTTGAATCTCTGAACTTGAGCAGCCACGTCTGCGCGGGCAAATAAACGGGCAAGGCAACGCACGGCCGATAAGTTAACAAAATTGCTGAATGTTAATTGATGTTATTTGAGTTGGCAAAGACAATCAGTGTCACAAATTTGTTTTCGGCTGCGCTTAATTTTATATTGGGTACAATTCGCTCCGCTCCATTCGCAGCGCGACGACGGCCCTTGTAACTTGCTAAGGCCAATTACTCGTAGAACTGCGTGTTTGCCTCACCATAATTCTAAGCATGGTAAGTCAACTCCATGATTATAAGGACTGGCTCTTTGCGAGGGCTACCAGCTTCTTATCCACGGAAACCCGACGGGCGATGTGAGTTGAACGCAGCATTCACAACTTACTTGAAAGTTTCAGGAGCATACCGGCGAGGAGCACCGCCACAAGCAGGTCCCTACAAGCCATGGTGAAAATATCCTACTAGGTGCACGGTTCGCTCGACGATACCCGCTAAGCGTATTCCGCACTTAGCCTCAGGTAAACTTATCTTCAGAAAGATTTTACATTTAGAACGCGGAAAATCGCTCGGCTTGCAAACCATGTCGATTCGCACTCCGACCACCCCCGCCGGCATCGTACACGGCCGCTTCGTATACCTGTGCATTCAGCACCTCATTTATTTGATGCTTTCATAGGTAAAATAAACTTACTTATATTTCAATTTAATTTTGTCCTGAAACCCCTGGAAAACGGTAATTATGCTAAGGTACCTAACGTGCGACGATTGGCTGTCCGGTTAAAATGTGTTACAAATGGTTCGAATCAACCTCATCAAATTTATCTGTTCAAATGAGCCTCATGAAATAAACTCCACAAAGCCTATTTGGCCATTTTTTTGACGCGACCGCCTCGTCGACGGGACCCGAGGCGCAAGCGAATAGTCATCGCCTCCTTTCGCCTCCGTAGCATACCGTAACGGCCGGCGCTCTGGTGCTGTCACTTGAAGCTGACCTGCATGGCGCCTAGGCCCCCAAGCTATCAAATACTCTTCCAACTGCACGGTTTTGCAGCAGACTGTGAAGAACTACAAACGATCAATATCCGGCTTCCTTCCAAACCCAGCGCAGGTTGCGCAGTCCAGACGGTACGACACGGTCACTTACCAAAGACTTCTCCAACGCCGGATAGTTGTGTTCCGCCAAATTCACAAGCGGATGTTGCGCCATTTATGGAAGATTACAGAGAGATAGGATGGCGTGCAATGCAATCGACTTAGTGTATTCCGATCCCAGCAGGGGAATGTCAAGATCGCGGTCGGCAGTTCACTCGTTTGGGTTTGCCTAAGCGACTCCAACATCCTAAGATACCAAAGATACACTTCTTCCATGACCAATCAGCAAGTGCGGATGCAAATTGTGGCTGGTTGTACAGAGAGACTTTCGTGTACCATGCGCAGGGACCCTTAGCTGGTGCAGGTTCTGAAACGGGCTAGGGATTTTAGCCCAACTTGTCCTTTAGGCGCGTTATGCCAACTGGCTTGAAGGCTTCAAGGGGCTGTGAGAGCCTGTCAATTTTGCGGAGGACGGAGACTAGTACATGCCTTGCATCGGTGCATCTTTGGTAGCCGCAACTGCTTGGACACTCGCAAAAGGAGTAAATTTTATCCTGGATACAGCAGTATTCCGTCATGCAAAAGAATGAAGGTATACATATATTATATAGTTTCGGCCCTTTCGCCTGGCGGGTTCGCTGTTGTGTTATTCCAGTCCTTATCGGTTACAACAAAGGAGCCTGACACCATGCAGCAGACAAAAAGACGCACGGAGCGTACCCAGCCTTATGCAATTCTATGGGGTTGGAGCCCGTTTTGCCTGTGCCGCCGCAGCATGTTGAAAAAGTTCCGGGGCGCTAGGTATAAGCGACACGGGATACGAGTAAGCAATCTATAGGTTCAACTAAGGTTGGTGAAGTGTTTATAAACTGCAACGCCCGGTGAAAAGGGAAGAACCTCGCAACGGCAGGCTTCTTGCACAATGACGTACACGATGCAAGTGATACTATCACTAGAATGCACGGACAGGTCTTCGTCACCCCTGTTTGTGCAGGAGGCGGACCCTCTCGGATATACCAGGTCGAAAGCGCAGAACGCGGGTCTAGGTGTGAGGGGTTTCTAGACCATGGGATGGCAGTGACCAAGCACCGCCTTGCAACTGACCAGCTAACAAGTCCCCTACATGTTTCTATTCATCCATGCACAGATTTTTTGCAGAACCATAAGTCACTAGGTGTGTACGTCATCACCACCACCAATAGCAGCAGTAAAAGTAGCAAGCGACCTCCAGACAAAACGTAATTTATTCAAGCGTTACTTCTCAGTTGGGGCATAGACCTCGCATAGCCCCTGCGTACAGGCACCTCGGCGCACGACCATGCCGAGCAAGACCGCCCAAGACAGACACCACAAAGCAAATGCGCGGTGAAATCTCTATAAAATATACGTTGTGAGCACCTTCTACCGATACCTCCGATGGTTGGCTTGTCGCTCCTTCCAACTCGGGATGGCCTCACCCAATACACGGAAGACAGCAAGCTCCTGATGCTGCAAGACAGAACTTAGTATGCCCGTCAAAACCAATTGATTTGGAGGCCTCATGGAGTCATGACATTATGAGTCTCTTATGTCCTCTTCTGATTGGCAGCACTTAGCCAACGCGTAGTGCTTTGTGTCTGCCAATCAACACCAGTCAGCTAGACCAAGCCATTTCCTAACCAATGTCACCCACGTGGTTATGTCATACTACAGGATGCGATAAAAGATTATAACAAAGAGATATTAACCGTTACACCGCCACCCCGCTTATATGACGGCTATGGGCGCCGACACCACGCTTACCATTGCACAGTAAGTGTCCACCACATCATAAATTCATCGGATTATTTCCCCGATGAGTCCCGCTCTAGGAAATGGAAGAAGCATCAGGGGCCTGCCCTGAAAAGAGCTTCCATCTACATCCAAGGCAGCCTACGGCCTCCAAAATCGATACAGTACCCCACGCGAACCCCCGGCCCCTGGCGACCCCTGCATTCAGCACAGGGGCGGTAAAAGGAACAAACAAAGATGAAAACGACAAGGGTGACGAGGCAGCCTGGAAGCCCTGCGCCCCGTCAAACCATGGGATCCTCCCAGTTGCGAAAGTTTTGCCCAAAAATACCATCACAAAGAGCCTCTTCCAATAAGACCCGTTCCCTGCTTTATACATCTCAAGCGGCATGCGTGATACGCCCAAGGAACACTGCATAAGAAATCGCTCCTCCTGCAACCTGATGTCCACCGCATGGGGACTAAAGCTAAAATCTCATCACACATACTATCGTACTTCGACCGACCAACCAACTGATATCAGGCACCGTACGAGTCAGCTCCGAAGGAGGACTTCCCAAGACATACTGCGCCCCTCCAAGGGGAGCAAGCAGCGGTGTCTCGAAAGAGACCGTGTCTTCTCGAGCGGGGTGCCTCAGACGTGAAGCCAATCGGTGGCTAGGCCGTGTGCGCAATTAGTCATCCGTTCGTACGCGTGCATGGCAGTGTCTGTGCGAAATATCGTTGCGTCCAACCGCTCACGACATAGCGCAGAAGGGAACCCCAGCTGACTAGACCGGTTCTCCTGCTATCCCAGCAATTTCCCCTAAGCCCCTTGGGAGGAAACGGATGCTCCGACCCGTGCAACACTCACATGCACCAATTGTCCTAACATGCTGGTATTCATTAGTGCAATTGCTCAACTGCAAGCTGAATATTCAACATTGTGCGATCCGGGAGCATTTTGTCACGTGCACCGACTCCGTGCAGCCGCACGCCGCTGGTCCAACACAACAGCAATCCATTCATCATCCAACAATCAACCAGCCCTATGAGGAGTCGAGTGTAAGCGTGGTATCATACTTCAAGCAACAACCAGCGTTTGTGAAAAACCGGCGGTCACCACTTAATATCCTAGCCGGCTAAAACATGATACAGAGATTGTTGCCTCCGCCGCCTTCGCTGCAGCAGCCGGGCTGTGCGCTTCCAGATGCCACCCAACAAGTCATGCGGGTCATCAACGCGACGCAAAGCATAGCAAGACAACGAAACACGAGAGAGACATTCGCTTGTAAGACAACAAAGCTTGGACTATATTCCGGCTTGCTATCCCATTTCTACCGGAAAAACAAGGATTAAGAACGCATCCTGCCGTGAACATTACGCCCGGTGACGGGCCAAGACGTGTGAATCATTTCGCTCAATGACTTGCGCCGGGTGGTAGATGCCCTGCCTACCAGACAGCAAGCCTGGGGGATCTGAAGGACTCCCGCCACAGCCGCTGCTGTGACACAGAACAAGCAACACCCGCGCGCCCTCAGGTGCATTCGCTACTGGGCGCTGCTGCCGCCGAAGCATGCGAAACAGCTAAAGAAGCCTGTCTTAGCACGTCGGGGGACTGCACCCCTCTGCTTCGGTTTTGACTTCTCCACGGGATTGGTGGTTGCCACGAGTGAGTCCTTGCCTTTGGCAGTGGCCGTGGCGGTGACCACTTTAGCCGGATCAACCGATCCGCCTGACGCCTCACCAACAGTGCAAGCGGGCGATGAAGGTGCATCACTGCCTGCCGTTGCATCAGCACCAGATGCAGTCGCGTTGCCTATCGTCTTCACCATAGCTGCCTCACCCCCGGGAACATCCACCAGGAGGCTTTTCTCGGCCTTGGCAGCTGATCTGGCAGCGTCCACCACAGAGTCGCCGCCAGGCGAGTATTCCACTGTGTTCGCCGTCCCGGTGCGGCTGGCGAGTGGCGGGGTCTTTTGTGGCGAGGTCAATTCATCCTCCTCCGAGAGATACAAGTCCGTGTCCAGAACTCGGTGGGACTTAAGCCGATCTGCTGCATCCAGCGCAGGAGTCGACGGCAGCACTACAGGCGCTGGACTGGCAGCTACGGAAATTGCTTTGATATCGCTGAAAGTTACAGCCTCAGCAGACAACTTAGCCGTCTCCGCTGCCTCAACAGCCCGACGCAGAGCTGCCGCCACAATCGCAGCAACTATAACATCACCTTCACTTCCGCTCTCATTTTCTGGCTCGATCACCTTAGCAGCGCCCGTTTGCGCCTCCAAAACCCCGTGATCCATGACGATGAATTTGTTTACGTCGCTCACCACGTCAGCAGCTGCCAGCTGACTTGCCGCACGATCCGCGGCCACATTTACTTCAGGTGCCAGCTCTTTTGCATCCGGTTCTGTCAGAACCACTGCAGCTGCCACGTCTACGGGAGCCTTAGGCTCTGTCGCCAATGGTGCTACATTTTCAACTGCCAGAGCAGCCGGCACCTCATCAACAAGGTCCCCCGGCGCCACTTCAGGGATAGACCGGACTATAGTGCCAATCGGTCGCGGCTCAGAGTGGCCCACGGTTGGCGGCAACTGAGGCGTTCCATCCGTCTCAACATGACCTGCAGAATCTGGGTCGGCGGTCACTGATATCGCGCCATCCACAACGGAATCGATGGAAAGTGCATGAGTCGTTGTAGCATCTCTCGTGGCGAGAACTGAAGCTTCCATGGCGCTAGGTGCAAAAGCTATATCACGCTCCGAAACCACATGCGCCGGAGCGGAGGTGGAGACGTTACCGACATCTTCTGCATCGGTGCCAGCAGCCGGAGCTTCCACCGCAGGCACCTCGGCTGCCTTGGCCGCTGCCCCAGCCGCAGCCGGAACTTCGACGTTAATAGCTGAAGCGGCTTCAGGTGCGCCACTGGTCACCACGTTCATTGGCAGCGTTGGTAGTGCCGGTGCACTGATAAGTTCAATGGCCTCTTCCACGGTGGGCTTAGGCACAGCAGCCTCACCTGCAGGGTCACAATTTATCGTATGTGGAGGGTTGAGCAAAAAATAGTCTGGCGAAACAGTATGACCAAATGAAAGCGGGTGAAGTTAATAGGATTACAGTCAACATGCAAAACGGAAGCTGGTCCTTCTCAATGTAATGAGGATAACGACCAGGGGCAATTGGGCGCATGTTGCGACATAGCAGGTCGCAAAGACGGAACCGCTGCACAGCGGGCTTGTGCTGCCTCTTGAGACCATACCATTGTCGTTAAGCTTCTTTCCTCTTGCAGCTACAATCACAAGCGGCATTGCATATGCTTTCACACTGAAGCTGAAACTCGCCATAAAACACGAACCTGTGGGATCCGAAGAGCTGCACTCCGCTGGTTGGTTTATCTCAACTTCGGGGGACGTGGCGACAGCGCTGGCCTTGATGGCTAGGGGTTCTACCGGCTCGTTCCTCGCTGCACTCTCGGCCATCGGCGGCTGCGCTGGTGGCTCAAGATGTTGCCCAGAAATGCTTGCCACACCAGCGCCAGAAGTACCTGAGACCTCAGCCATCGGCTCAATGGAAGCTGGTATAGCTAACAGGGCAGCGCTCCCGCTACCAGATGCTGGTGTGGCGGGTGCGCAAAAACTGTTGCCCACCGGTGCAGCGGCGGTGGCGGATGCAGCGGGGATAACAGCAATAGCCCTTAGGGCATCGCTTGGGCACGTACTTGCACTGCCGTCAGATAGGTGGAACGCACGCTCCGGGCGCGTCTCCTTCTGGACTAGCTCCTGTCAGTATAACAGACAACCATACGTAAGTAGACAGCGGTTTACCATGTTGCCCCAAGTTATTGTAAAGGCCAGGACAATCGCAGCGGGTAGGGGCGACTAGGCCACCTCAAAATGTGCCTAAGGCAGAAAGTACAAGGTCGTGGGACGACTTCAGCTTCTATGCAGGCTACGAACGCACCGAAGGTTGTTCCGGCTCAGGGCTGTCAATTGCGATACGTCCCACGCCTTGCCCCACGACGCCGCTAACAGCCGGAACCAGCGGTTCCGTGTGCTCGCGCTCTTCCTCAACAACTGGATTGAGCTCGTCACCCTCGTAAATTGGATTGATCATTATATCAGAGGGTACGACATTTGGTCGACTCCAGCGGGTCAGTGCCAGTTCGCCTGGCGGCAGGAACGACGACAGGGTTGACGTAAGTCATTTGGACCGCAGAACGAACCACGTGATTTCTTATAACATCGAAACATATTTTAAAGTTTCATGATGAACATAAAGACACGTGAAGTAAGCTGGCGGCCCCAACGCCAAGAGTAAGGCTAGAAATCACGGGACCGTGCCCGATTAATACCTGGCTTTAAAAAGTCTTCCAGTTCAGATAGGCTTTGGTATGAGCTTGCGACCGATAAGCACTCAATCGCGTGCGCCTTAATGGAGGCGATATCTTCAAGTGCGTCCTGAGCATTAACTGACATCTCGCTGCCTTGGACGAGGGCTACCATATTTTGTGGTGTTCGCCAGAGGAAAGAAGTCAGCGAAATAGGACCAGGGTGTCGCACAAATGCAGGCCACCAAAAGCTCCTTACCCGCGGAAGATGATTGCTGCGCACCCATGAATGCACTGCTCGAGTCTGAGTCCAATGCGCCTGCGAAACGTGCTAGCCTTGCTGAGACAGAATATCGCGAAAACCCTGCGACCTAAGTCTGCGCGACTCTATCCTTTCAGTATATGCGATAAATTAATGTCGTCGAACCTTCATACCATTCTATGTAGTGCTTACACGAAATCAGTTGTCTCCTGCAGTCCCGAAGCCGTCTGGCTTATGTGGGACAATATCTAGCTGTTGCAGCCTTACGAATGCTACAGGATGTCGAGAATCCTAAATCTGTATTCCTTTGTAAGGCCAAACATAACACTAGCTGCCCTTTTAGCCAGATGAACACTCGCAATGGCGAACCGTGATGCGTTGAGCAGAAGCAACTCTGGGCCCTATGGCATGTGCGACGAAATGAGAGGATCTTATGTGTACCCAGCAAAGGTCCTAATGATGCTACTCCACCCAAATTTCGGATAGCTTCATTGGCCGGTCGATGGCAACTGTAGTGCGAGCGCAAAATACAGCGTAAATTAGTATTGATAAAAATTTAATATGATATTTCATCATAATTCTTATGTGAGGGCAGGAACCTCGCACATCATGTAGTCCGACGCATCACAACGGTCCGATGTTCTGTACACTTGCATCCCAACCTTACGCCACCAATAGCGGCGGACATTTTAATATAAGGAAAGAAATTGTTCTCTCTCTTATGCAAGCAACTCAAAGGTAAAAGCGTCCCCAAGCCATGTGCCGCTGTGCCTATCCCCCTCCCTGTGATCACGGCTGTCCCGAGATCAGTCTACAATGTCACCCGCCACCAGCGACATCCCCAGTATCGCAGCCATATTGCCGGCAGGTCCTGCACTCCCCTGCTGTGCAGTGTATGACCGCAGAAGATTCCGCACCAAGTTCATATCTAGGTCCACCGGTTCCAGGCCTGCCGTCGCGGGCCCTGCCCCTGTGATTCCTGGCCTGCCCAAGCCGCCGCCGCCGCTGCCGGAGCTCCCGCCGCCCTTACCCGAGGTTACGAATCCTGCATCGAAGCTCTGTGCGAGCGTAGTTCCCACCAGCTCCGCTTGCATGGCGCTGTCGTACGTTGTCATAAAGTCCGCATCACCAAACCGACGAGAACCTACAGCGCCGCTGACGTTGCTTGCTGGTATCCTTGCTTTCGTCATAGCTACCGACGCATCACTTCCCGCACCATCGCCGTGCAATGCTGCGCCACGCAGCTGCTGTGACGCACCATAACGTACAGCTGCATCGCAACCCGGCTGCTCCCCATCGCTATCCCCACCACTGCTGCCGCTCGGTGTGCCCACGCCCAGCGCAGCCAACAACTTCGCCGTGGCGTTGTGGTCATGTCCATCTTCGCCATCATCACATTCGCACTCCTCGCCTTGCCGCTTTGGCAATTTCCCATGCGCAGCTGCAGAGCGTACATCTCCATTCCATTCCTCCACCTCCTGCTCGCCCTCCCTGATATCCTCGTCATCGCTGTCGGTGGCGGTACGGACCTCCCAGTCCAGCTCCTGCCGCTGCGATGACAATCCAGGCACGTCAGCGCCACTAGCGCGGTCGTTCACACCCATGCCCGCCATTCGCGCAGGCTCGCTCGGAGAATCTTTTGGGGCAAGGACTGTCGATGATACGTTCTTTGATTTACTGTCGGCATCTTTCGCATCATGAGCCCACAGGAAGCCTCGCTTCAGGGCCTGTTGACGTCTCGTTGCGCCAGAGCCTAGGTTGACGTTGCTCGCGGTACTGCCCACCCTAATCGTGGCCGCCGTTGCTTCTGTAGCAACCAGCGCCTCCTGCCGCCTTCTGCTAGCAACCCCGTGTGCGGCCCGTTTGGTGGCATCAGAGTTTTGCGACTCGCTGAGACCCTTTGGGCACCGTTCTGCAGCTGTTGCATGTGCCACATCCACGGCTGCGAGGGCTTCAGTTCCTATTGCCGCTGTTGCAACAGTTGTTGCAACGATAACCCGTGACGCAGGAAATTGGTCTCCCTTACCGGTTGTGAAATTTAATGCCTGAATATTTTCCCGCTCCTCCGTTTCCCCCATGGCCTCCTCCCCTTCCTCGGTATCGCTTTCCCCATCATCGGAGGAAAAGAAGGACGAACCCTCTTCCGTTGATGTCTCTCCCTCTCCATAATCTTCATCCTCAGCTCCATCGTCCACCTCTCGTGCCCGCCGCTGCCTGACCGAACGATCAAGCCCTAAGACTCCTTCGAGCTCCCGAAGGAACCTGGCAGGGTTGAAATCCACGCCGTCGCTGCAACCTAATCCCATGGCTCTGTCACCCGATATCTCAGCACCCTCCAAGCCGGATAACTGTTCCATAAAACCCCGCATCTTGGCGGCAATGTCGTCAGCTTCTACCTCCTGTATGGGCCGCATTCGATACTGTGAACTGTTACTGGGAAAGTCAGGACAGTGCTGTGGCAAGCCGTGCGGCAACGATATGACCTGTATGCAAGCAAGCCTGACAGGGAAAGTGGAGCCAAGGCGCACTAAGACTTGGGGACTTCAATGGGTTCCTTGGACCACCTGGGAATACAGCGTGCCCAAAGTGTACAATGTGAGTCAGCATCAGCTTAAGGTAGGCGACCATTACCCAGCCGTGGTTTGCTCCCGTGGTTAGTTACGCAACGCACCCTGGCGTGCTGTTGTCCTGCACGGGTCTGTGAGCCCTCCGCATCGCCTGCAGGCTCCTTTTCCCCCTTTGGTCGGCCGACATGTTTGTTCAACTCCGCCTGGCGACGATCCAGCTCGGCTTGCAGGCGGTCAGGCTGTTGATCAAGCCAACCGTCATCTTCAGCAGTCAGGGAGGTCGCGCCACCTATCGGGGACACAGAAAGGGAAAAGAGGAAGCTGAACGGATGGCATTAAGAGACGAAGCATATTATAAGTTGATGATATGAAAAACGAATGGGGAATGGAAAGCGAAGTTGGTGCATGGTGTCGTGCATCCTCTGAACGCAGTGATGTCGTACACACATCGATTGCGCTGAAATACCAGAAATGAATATCCTAATTGTACATAGGGACATTTATTCCTAGACACGCACTGTAAAATAAATACAGGAGAATTTACGTTGCGTGCCAGTACATCCCGCCACAATGGGAATTCACGGGCTGACCAAATTGCTTGGCGATAACGCTCCAGGATGCATCAAAGAAACAAAATTTGAAAATCTATTCGGAAGGAAAGTTGCAGTGGATGCCAGTATGCATATATACCAGTTTATGGTTGTCGTGGGCCGACAAGGTGACCAGCTGCTTACCAATGAAGCAGGCGATATTACAAGCCATTTGCAAGGCATGTTCTTCCGAACAGCAAAAATGCTTGAAGCCGGTATCAAGCCCGTCTACGTGTTCGATGGCAAGCCCCCTCAACTCAAGCAGGACCAGCTCGCTATGCGCTCCGACCGCAGGTATCGGGACCCACAGCAGTCGTCCATATAGATGGGCTACATACTCCTAAGCTCTTCCCTAGAATGAGCTGAAAGAGCTCACTTATCAATACATATTTGGCCGCAGGGCTGACGCAAATGACGCACTAGAAAAAGCCAAGGAGGCTGGCGATGCTGAGGCCGTGGAGAAGTACAGCAAGCGCTCGGTGCGGGTCACGAAGGTACGCGTGACGTCAATACACAGAAGCAGGCAGGAAATAACGGTGCAAGACTCGGTCAGAATTGGTGTTTTGGCGAAAAAAAAGAATAACACCGGTGCATTACATTCCCCTTTCCATGCGCAGGAGCACAATGAGGATTGTAAGCAGCTGCTGCGGCTTATGGGCGTTCCCGTGGTGGAGGCGCCCTCTGAGGCCGAGGCGCAGTGTGCGGAGATGGCAAAAGCAGGCCTGGTGTACGGCCTTGCCACAGAGGACATGGACGCGCTCACGTTCGGAGCGCCACGTGTCATCCGTCATCTCATGGCACCGAGCAGCTCGAACGTGCGTGAGCATGCAGCCGGTGGAGACGTGGTTACGCTTCATTCATGGGATTAGAAGGCATGCGGAGCAACTTATTAACCAGGCATCTGGTCCGCTTCTTTCTTGGCAGGTCCCAGTGCAGGAGATCGACCGCGCCGTGGCATTGCAGGAGCTCGGTCTGGACGACGATCAATTTATTGACCTATGCATCCTTATGGGTTGTGACTATTGTGGCACGATTCGCGGCGTTGGGGCCGTGCGCGCGTTGCAGCTAATAAAGGTGCGAGGGTTCATGCCTTAACTGCTAAGTGCTCGCAGCTGATTGCGATGTACTGTCGTGGGACAAGTTACCTCTCTAAAAATGGAAAATCCTTGCGCACGGTGCTGGCCGTGCAGAAGCATGGTAGCATTGATGCAATCTTGGAGGAGCTGGACAAAACTAAGTTCCCAGTGCCAGATCTCTTTCCGCACAAGGAAAGCCACGAGTTCTTCAAGAATCCGGAGGTAGGTCTCCGAACTCCGCAAAGCCAAGGAGATTTGCATTCTTCCGACGTTCACGCAGTATACCCCAGGCTGTTGCAAAAGCTTTTGGTTGTCCTTTTACCACTGGTCCGTTTCAAAGGTCACACCCGCCGCCGAGTTACCACAGCTAAAATGGACGAACCCCGACGAGGAGGGCCTGGTGCAGGTAGGTAGCTGAGTACTCGTGCTGATATGTTGGTTATTAGAATAGGTTACCGGATGGCAGGCAATGACTCTTCTACACTTGTTGTTGTCCATAGTTTTTGGTCAACGAAAAGAACTTCAGTGAGCAAAGAATCCGGGCAGCCGTCACGCGCATCAAGCAGCACAAAAGCAAGGCCAACCAGGGCCGGATGGACACGTTTTTTACGTCGATGCCCAAGACCAATACAGGCAACATCGCTAAACCGAAAGGTACGGTGTGGTAATGTTTTAAAGAACCCCTTTAATTTGGGAGCCAGAATTAAAGCAGCTTGCCAGATGGTAGTCCTTTTCCTGCTATTTGTTTTATTGTCCGGATGGTCATTGATTATAAGTTGACAAAAGCTAACTTCGACGCATATGAATAGCTAGTTTTATCTCCCGGTTCACTACTGCAGCACCGCCGACCAAGGAGGATAACAAACGGAAGGGCGGACCAGGTGGAGCCGCAGCATCCAAGGGACCCCCAGCGAAAAAGGGCAAGTTTGGTGTCGGTGGCAGCAAGAAATGAGTCGTGATGGATTTTACCTTCCCATAGCTAGGCAATATAGTAGATTTGGAACTGTGTGAACTCTTTTTAGTTTTTCGTTGATGATTGGACGTGACAAAGTTGTATATCGTGTGTGCTGCTACATTTTCTTTGGTGACTTCTTTATGCTCTTGACTGGCTCGTAGAACGCATTACCCTGAGACATGTACATGCATGTAGCAAAGAGTGGAAGAAAGAAATTCAACGGGTTTTTATTCGGAACTGGCAACGACAAGAGGTTATGACGCAACGCATACACGGGTTATTTTACCCTGTATACTCGCCCACAAGATCTCGTTGGTTGACTGTCGCTGACTGCACCTTGGTTCGTGTGGAATTTTGCCGATCTTCCTGGACTGTGTGTATTCTCTGTAATTACGGCCAGTGAATTCCAAGCCACAGCCTCTATCATGGCTTGCGTGAATTAAGAGGCTGAACAACAACAAAATTCAGGGTGAACAACAAAATTCAGGGTAACATGACCTCGCCCCGGCCAATACCGCCGTTCTAGTACCCACCTGCCTCGCCCTCAACCTTGGCTCCCGTAGCCGCTGCCCCTAGCACCAGCTCCGCAAGGTGTCTCCGCGGATCCCGGAGGGCTCCGCTGTCGTTGGCCCCAGTCGCGACGCAGCCGGGCTCGCCTGAGAGGCCCACAGCGTACGCCTCCAGAGCCGTTGCAAGCAGCTCCTTGTACCTGAGCGGGTGACGGACGTGCATACCCTTACTGCCTTACTGCTTCTACCCCTTGCACGTCATCCCTTGCCTGCCGAAGTAAATGTATCTATCAATCATTATTCCCAATTCGCATGTCGATTGGTAGGTTCCCTAGAGAAAGTCAACATATCCAGCAGGAGTGTTGGGCAGCCTGCCTGCGCGGCAGACTTCTCATATAGAGACGCTAAGAGGAAGACTACTGTTTTAGTTCATCGGGTTCTCACTCGTGCGGTCGGCCGATATGCAGCGCAGATGCTCAGCACCTCACCTCTGCGACCCCGGGATGTTGCCCTGGAAATAACCCTTGGCCTCCAGGGAAGACTTGAACCGTCGCCACGTCGGGTCTGCCGCGAAGCGTGCCTCGTGAATCACCGTAATGGTCCCCGCCGTCACCGCTCCCGCCTCCCGCTGCTGCTGCTGCTGCACTGAGGAAGCGTTCCTGGCGCAAATGATCTCCGCCGCCACCGTTAGTTTGAGCCCCAGGTCGGCTGCCTTAGCCATGGGGCTATCCGGTGGTGGCATGGACAGGCCCCGCGGCGCAGAAAACCGTTGTGCTGCCAGCTGGGCATAATGGCAGCGCGTCATCCGTACGAGTGTAGAAGTCCGCTCCAGGGAGGGTGAAAGGAAGCACATTCGGGAGGCGATACGCATATCGTCCGCGTCCCTAGGGTAACAAGGTCCCGCGCCACAGGGGGCGAGGAAAGTGTTCGGGGGTGCATGGGATGAAGCCATCCGGCGCCTTAAAACATAAGGAGCGCGTGACATGCTGCATGTGTCGTTGGTATGAAAGCTGAGCGTTCAATGTATCTAAAGTGCCAGGGCAAAGAGGGGATGAGGACGTGGCTTATATCTAAAAGCGCATCGACAAGTCCAGGCAAGTCTGATGCCGCCGCCGTTTAGGCAGAAACGAGTTAAGGCTCCGGTAACTGAGCGGCGCAACGCGTCGGCGCACCGGAGGTAGAAGGCCTCGACAAGCTCTGAAACCAATTGCGGCTTCGCCGTCAGTGCCGCCGCCAATGGTACTGGCAGCAGGCAGCGGGCCACGTGCTGCTGCTCGCTGCGCGCGCGGTCGGGGTAACCCTCCAACCGCTGGTCGATGGGACGCTGAACCCGTTGGCTAGCAGTGACCAGCCTGATCGCGAACATAACCGGCACGCATGGGAAGAGCAAGACTTACGGCTCCCTCCTCCCACAAAGATAAAAGAACCACGAGCCACTATAAAGTCTTGAGCGCAGCATTTGGCATGTTCACTACCTGTCCGCCATCAAATAAAACAAAGGAACCTGACCACCCGCACCTTACCCACGTACAGTCATGTACCACCCTCCCGCATCAAAGCCTAACTTTGCCAAACCGCTCGCCAGCTGGCGACCCTCCCGCACCTGCCCTCCCGCAGCACCACTAACGCCTGTGCCACGGTAGGGCTCGCCGGCAGGTCTGGAGCCGCATTGCTGGCCAATGGAATAATGTGCAGCCGGCCATGGCGCAACCACACACGATTTTCTGCCGTCTCGGGCTTCAGCCAGCGCGGCAATGCATAGGCCGCCTCGATTAGCAGGAACTGCCCATCATTGTCCCACACCTGCGTGCGAGGCCACAGACACAACCGACGAGTGCACAGGGAACGACAGAATAGCAGGGACGTGAACGCGGCGACCGCCGTTCCTCGCAACCCTCCCCTGCCGCAGCTATGCTCCGCTCCCCACCAGCTGCCAGCCATACCCACTGCAGCTTCCACCCAACGAACATGGTACATGCCGCCATGGCAAGGTTCCTACCACCTCATCCCGCCAACTGTCCAGCTGCACTTCTGCTGTGCGCACCTGTACGGAAAGGTCCTGTAACTCCCTGGTCATGCGCAGCAGCAGCCACACCACCCACCACTCATCGTCCACCGCATCCCCGAAGCGCATCACTGACCACACGCAGCCCTCCTGACCGCTCTCAATGTTGCTCGCGGGCCTGTCGACGCAGCCTGCAGACCGGACATCGTGCACCAGGGGGCGAGCCCCAAAGGAAAAGAGACTCAGGGACGCGGGACTCGGCATGCAGGCTGGAGGGGGCGCCTGACAGCCACAAACGACCATGACGAGGAAAACCTCGCATGGGGACGCACGCATCATGGATCGTGGCCGTATGCATCCTGCCTGGAGATTACACGTACACCATAGCCCGCTGCAAACGACCACCGGTAAAGAAGCTGTAAACACGTCCTACAAGGCTTCACACCTTGGGCCCGACTTGCACCTTGGAACGTGCGGCGGGGAATGCCACCCGGCCCGCGCCTTCGCTCCCAAGATGGAACGTGCCGGGAGGATGCCCTCAGCACCAGCGGGTCCTTGTTCCATACGTAGTCGGTCAGGTAGGGCAATAACCATGCCATACAGCGAGCCCGCAGAAGCTCCATGTGGTCCGGGACTCCATCTGTGGCATATGGACATGTGATACAACCCGTGCAAGATGGGCGAGACAGGACGACCACGGCATGGACGTGGATAAGATGAGGATCCAACCGCGGGAGGGTTCGGCAGATAGGCATGCCTCGTTGGGGGACGATTGGGCGCAGGAAACCGCTGAGAAGCATAGGGGGCGGCAAAGCTTGTTGTTTGGACCGGCTGAACTGGGTCTATTCTCTCCGGGGCAACGCGCAGCCTCCTGACGGCACATATATTTTGTGTTGGAAGCCACTGTTGGCGCCATACTGCACAGCGCTATTGCCTAGTATGCGTGTTTGCGAAGTCAAACTGCACAGACGCTGTAGTGAGGTGGATGTCGAATCAGCAGCAACAACCGGTGCACCGCAGTGGCTCTCGACCCACTTTGATTCCTTCAACCCACTCGACTCACCCATCCCGCTGCCTCGTCTCCTCTGACTATATCAGCCAATGAGATCATGGTACAGCGATATGCCATGCGACACCCTTAAGCCCGCATCACCTGGCAGGCCGCAAGTTGATGAAGCTAGTCCATTGTCAAGCGCCCGCACGGGACCTGGGATTTCGGACGCGAGCTCCCCCGCGATAGCTTCCCCCAGGTCCAATACCTCGGAGCCATCGCTGCCAGCAGTGGCGGCGGTGGGGTCCACGTAGATAGCAATATATAGCTCATTTTCCTCGGGTTGGCGGGGCCCAAGCCCGAGTGTTTCAAAAAGGTCCATTAGAAGGTTTCTACCGGGATGGAGTGTCACAACCTCACGTTTGACCAGCGTTCAACGATTACCAGGCACGGGACGGCAGCCGTTTGCTGCCTACCACGATAGAGAAGGCGCCAGCTGTTTCAAAGCTGGCACAACAGCCTTCTCTAGCAACGGTGGGAATTTCAGCACCACCTTAAGGGAACGAGGAAACCGTCGGCTGCTGGTACTGCACCCGCCGGTTGGTTCCCAGGCCCTTTCGCAATTACGTAGGTGCAAAGCCGTTTGGTACTTTCCAAGTAGTAGTATCCCGTGCGTGAACGCTGCCAAACGTTTCGTCCCACTCGTTCCGCGTTAAGATGCCAACAGATGCGCTACGACGCAACCAGGACTTGTCGGGCAATTTTGAACTGAGTCGGCACCAACAAGTAACAGCGGATTACGGGTTTTTGATATTGCCAGGAAGTTAGCAGATGCCTTGTCGGAATGGAATGGAACAAATGTAAAACATGCAAAAAATATGCAAATGCAACGAACGAGAAATTCGCAAGACGATGATTTTCAACGCAGATTGCTATACAAAATCTTACAATGTAAATTGTGAATGACATTTGTTTTAGATTCGTTTATTTACTGACTTACATAATTCCGCATCCCTTACCTGACAGGTCTCGGAGTGATGACAGTTGAAGACGAAGCATTTGAATTAGCGATGTAATTAATGCTGGACGGCTATAATGTCATTTGGATAGGCGGTTGCTAGAAGGACCAGCTTCCCTACAGTCACTTCCCGAATTGAAGATTGGCACCAGTGTCCTGCCGACACCGTCCGTATGAATTGCCTTCAAAAGTAACTTCATAATTACGAAAATCCGGTCACTTGGCGCCCTCTTGCGCCTTGGCCAGGCTATTGCTGCAAAACAGGCGGCGCTCATCGACGTTAGAGGCCAGGCGGTTGATCTAATCGGCGATTCAGGCTTTCCACGCTATCCGGTTATAAGTTTAGGTAGATTTAAGCAAGTATCGAGGATGTCAGATGCGGAGCCAACAGCAGCATTGGCGGCGCCATGTGAGGAGCTGAAGGATAAGCTGAAGATCGATGGCGAGGCAGCAGCACCCGCGGAGACCCCAGTGGAGCCCCCACATCCCACAGGTCTCACCCTGGAGGAGCGTTTTGCGCTCGCACGTAGCGTCGCAGAGGAGTGCATCAACGATGACGAACTCCGGTTGCTGCTTGCAAAGAAACCGGTCCCAGTGGCTTATGACGGCTTCGAGCCGTCGGGGCGCATGCATATCGCACAGGGTGTTATGAAGGCAATAAATGTCAACAAGCTTACCAAGGCGGGTTGCCACTTCAAGTTCTGGGTGGCGGACTGGTTTGCGCAGCTGAACAACAAGATGGGTGGCGACCTGAAGAAGATTCAAACCGTGGGAAAGTACATGGTGGAGGTCTGGAAGGCTGTGGGCATGGACCTGTCCAAGGTACTGCGTTACCTTCTGGGTTGGAGGGGTTTACGCGGTAGCTCACAATCCCGACCAAGTTATGTACCTTGCGATTTCATGTTAAAGGGGCTATGTTTTTAATGCCCGTGCTTTCTGTACCTCTACAATCATTGCGCTCCAGATCAACGGTGCTTGACCCCTGCGGCAACCGCGTACGAGGGACTAGAAAGCTGGCCGAGAGGACACCGTTGCACGCGTGCTTCCACATGCGCACACTCCCTGCCGTGAATCTGCATTGCGCACGCCCAGCTCGCCCTCCTGGCATTCCCCAGCCCACTTCCTTTCGCCTCCTTCTGCCGTCCGGCCTCCGTCCCTCTTATTACACGCACGTGGTATGATCTTCGCCAGGTAGAGTTCCTGTCCAGCAGTGAGGAGATCAACAAGCGGCCGGACGAGTACTGGACTTTGGTGATGGACATCGCTCGGAAGAATAACCTTAAGCGCATCATTCGGTGGGTACTTTCCTTCGCTTATGCAGCAGTTCGACTGAACGTTGTCAGGCCTCCTTTGCTTCGCGGATAGATAGATATAAAGGGGCCAGTTATTAGTGTTGCTGGAACCTTTAGGGTGTGTGTCTATTGCTTTCACCACAGACGCGCCAGCCGGGGCCAAACCTTCCCGGTTAACAATTGTTCCCAATCACCAACCTAACCAGTAGCAGTGGTACCACGACCTCCCGCCATTCCACATCCTGTCGCTGATCTTGCCGATGTCGCCCCTTGCCCCTTCCCCTCTGTCAGTTGCTCGCAAATTATGGGCCGCTCCGAGACCGAGGAACTGAGCGCGGCGCAGATCTTCTACCCCTGCATGCAGTGCGCCGACATCTTCTTCCTCAAGGCGGACATCTGCCAGCTAGGGATGGATCAGCGCAAGGTGCGTTCACCTAGTCTACGCATTTTCGGCATATATCCCCGTGCAAGGGGAGGGTGGAAGGGCTGACGGGGCCGGGCAGGGCTCAGCCAAGCAACTGTTTGCGCGCTCGCTAGAGTAATTTTACTCTCCTTGTTCATGTCACTCGTTCGTTTGACTGCCCGTTTCCGCCCACCTAATCTCCAAAGGTCAACATGTTGGCCCGGGAATACTGCGATGACATCAAACGCAAGCTGAAGCCCATCATCCTGTCGCACAGGTCAGGCGGCAAGGGGCTAGGCAGTTGTATCCGTTGAGAAATGGAGTGGATTTATAGGAAACGTTGAAGTATGAATGTGCAGATATGCGGCCACTTCTATCACTTAGGGAACTCCGTTCTAGTGGGACAGTACCTTTTTCCACTTTGTTCCTTGTCTATTTGTATGTCTACTTGTATGCTATTAGAGACCGCAGCATGTTGTGACCTTTTCCGCAGGATGATGCCCGGTTTGTTGGAAGGGCAGGAGAAGATGAGCAAGAGTGACCCCAACTCGGCCATCTTCATGGAGGACACCGAGGCAGAGGTGAGGGGGAGAGGTCAATACTGGTAAATAACAGGATAAATCCACACAGGAGGTGGTGGGTGAAAATAGGTGGGGCAGGGGGGTTATCCGCGAGCCGTTGCGAGGCGTTAGCGTTTGGCGGCAGGAGGGCCGGAGGGCCGAATTTATGTTTTCACATGCGTAGAAAACAGAGCGAACGAAGGTATGAAGCTATGAAGGGAGTTTTCGAGCGCTATAACAGGGTGACAAGGGTATCGGCCTCGGAAGGACCTGTCGGCGTTGCTCTTAGCTGCCCTACTACACCCATCTGAGGTACTCCGTACTCACTGACGTCGTCTTCTACATCCCGGCCCCCCTACTACGCCGCACTTTTCAGGTAAACACCAAGATAAAGAAGGCTTACTGCCCACCCAAAGTCACGGCGGGTAATCCCTGCATTGAGTACGTCAAGTACATAGTCCTGCCCTGGTTTGGCTACTTCGAGGTGCGCCGCCCCGCGGACAACGGCGGAGACCGGAGGTACGCTACGGCCGAGGAGCTGGTGGCAGACTATGAGGAGGGCGGACTGCATCCAGGCGACCTCAAGGTGCGGAGTTGTACAGGACGCCTGTGTATTCTGACGCAAAGGCAGAGCCGGGAACAGCCTGAGGTCCTTTGGGCTCGTTTCCTTCCTACCCCACCCTAACCTGCACTATATGTTTGCACTTTGGGGCTTCGTGACCCCATAGAATGCGCATGTAAATCATGTCAACCTAAGATGCTGCACTGCCCTTCCTTTCCCCATACGGTCTCAGGCGGGTCTGTCTCGCCATCTGAACACGATCTTGCAACCCGTGCGGGACCACTTCGAAAACAATACAGAGGCCAAGGACCTCCTCAAAAAGGTTAAGTCCTACAAGGTCACTAAGTAAGAGGACCCCCAGCGACCCCGGAAACACCAGCGGCAATAGACTGGGGAAGGAGCGACCATACGTTGCAAGTTGCAGATTACAGCTATAAGAGCAGGGTGGTGGTGGAGGTGGCTTAAGTTCGGCACTTAGCAGTGGTACTGTCAGTAATGAGTTGTGCGGTTGTTGCTGGGTCTGTTGTTTTCCCTCAAGAGATGGGATTGGGCAGCTTATTACGAATTCAGACGGCTGCTTGCAGACCTTGCACATGCCGCAACATTCTCTGCGAGTATGCAGGGTTTTGACGGATCTGTGTGGAGGTGGAGATTAGTGTAAAGAATACAGGTAGTATATGGATATGTTTCCGGATATGTTTCCGGACGAGTGAGCAAGCGAGGTGCGTGCTGCTGTGTGAATGTTTGCAAGGAGGCTCAGTGTGGGAGCCGAGTCGCACCGCAGGTTCTAAGCTCGGTGCTTCGAAACCCGATGAGGATCAGCGGGCGAAAGAACTGATCCTGACCCACGGGGCTCTCGCACTGCTAACGTGCTGGGGGAGTGTCGGCACATGTGGGGCAAGCGCAAGGGTTGGATGTGGTTTGTAGTCGTATGTGCACCCTCCGAGCCGGGGCCCCTAATTTCCGAGGAACCGCCAGGTACCTTCCCCTACTGCCCATGGGACAGAATGGATAGCAGAAGGGGTAAATGCCTTTGGCTGCTACGGCTATGCCTACCAGGCTCGTGGGTCAAGGCCATGGGAGATGAGAATAGGCTTTTAGCGTGCACAGCTTTGGGAGGGGGGGAGGGTTTATGCATGCGCGCAAAGAACTTTGTGAAATCGCTTCGGATGGCAGGTGGGTGCAGTGAAGCGTAGGCAGGAGAAGAAATACGCCGCAGGGTTTGCTAGCCAGTCGATGTGCTCTGGCCTTTAAGTACGTCGTGTCACAGGAACGTGCGGACACCCTGTCAGGGTTATGTGATGCGGGGTGAGGGGGCAGGAGGGTGTTTTCTGCTGCGGCAGTAGTGGCGGCGACGCTCGATGAGGTGAAAGGGAGTACTTCCCTTGCCCAATCACGCTTTTTTGCGCATCTCCCCTCTATTAAGGATAGCCTAATTTCCCGGTTTCCCGGGGGAGCGCATCTATCCGCTGATGGACTAGCGCTTCCAACCCAACACCGGCACCAATAATACAACACTGTTACATGCTATACCAATCAATCGCTTGCTTTCCACCTGCCACTACAACCCCCCTCCTCTTCTGGTATCACTGAAATCCCGCACTGGTCCTGCATCTTTGCCTGACCAGAGTACAGACCCACGGCATACTGCTCATATTGAGCTACATGCGTGCTTGATCAACACATTGTGGAAAGACCAGCACCCCTACCCGCTCTGCTCTCGTCCTTGTGCCCCTCCCTTTACCACGCTGAACGTATCAGTACTCAAGGTAATACACGTTTTAAAGAAGCTCAATTGCCCCCTACCTATCCATAATCCATGACTTCGCCACTTCACAAATCGCATTGCTTGGCAGACCCTGTCGTCGCATCCACGACCGTACGGCAGGATGCCTTGCCCGCTAAGTCCAACCGCCGGCGCTCCAGGAGGACCTCCAGCGCTTCGCGCCCCGTAAGCCGTGTGCGGTACTTGGCCCATACGTCGTAAACCTTGTTGGCGAGCGCCAGCACGGCGGGGTTCCTGACCGGGGAAGGCAAATTCAGGCATTTGGATATACACAAAATGTGACCTGCGAGCTGATCAGTAGCGGAGTTGACGCCTTAGTTGATTCGGCAGATTCCGCTGGATGCTGGTGGTGGGTGCTGAACCTGGGAAAACCACTGATTTCGGAGAAGTCGGCATGGGAGACTGGATGAGGGTGCCCCGAAACACCGGGGAAGGTAGGGACTTCCAGGTTAGTGGCCACGGGTGATGTACCACCCTATCCGACACACAACAAAATGCCGCTTAACCAGGCGGTCGCTTTACGCCCTTCCATCGTTCCGTGGTCGTAGGGCTAAGCTTGCATCTTGAATGGGTGGTTGGGTGCCCCAGTTAACGAACAGCTTGGATACACACTGCTTCAATACACTCAGTAAAGCATACATTTTGGGCCTTCAACGTCCTGGGGATGTGGGGGCCTACGCCCAGTGATGCCAGGTTCCCTTATAATCCCACGACGTGGCGTATGGCAGTATGATATTCCAGATTCGATGGAGAATACCCAGATGTGTCCCACTGCGCCGATACTCCAGAGGGGCCTGCGATCAATCTCTTAACCTGTGGCCCCACTCACTTGGTAATGGCGTACACGTAGCCGAGGCCCACCGCTTCATACACGAGTCGAAACACTTCAACGCCCGTGTAAATACGGCCTAAAAGACGGGATGACGACGAACAACGCATACGTGGAAGGAAGGGGCAACGAACAAATGGAGATGAGCACTGAGCACAAATGGAGGTCGCTGCGGGGATGTGACTGGTGAGCTTGATGCTTGTGGCACCATCTACCTGCATGTTACCTGCTCCGGTACGTTGGCTTTTTATATCCCCCTTTTTCGGCAAATTGAGCGGCACAGTTCCATAATGTTCTGTCATTTTGTTTATGGCCGTGGAATGCACGTCGCTGAACAAAACATATACGAAACGTTTACAGCTACCATGCAGACAATGCTCCATCCCCCAAAATAACGGCAATCAACATTTCAAGGAGCTATCTATGGACACCACCCATTACAATACTCGCCGCAGGCCCGATCGAAAACAGCTAAAACCCACCATCAGCGGTGATTCCATGGATGGTCACCATGGCCTGCGATAAGTGATGAAAGGGGGGCAGCAGCAGACCAAAGTGGAGCAAAGTGATTTCTGCTGCAGGAGATATGATGACACAACTTGGTGCGCCATGCACTGCCGCTTACGGCACAAATGATAAAGCATCCCTTGCGACCATGTCAGGGGGCATTCGTGATAGAACGATAAGAGAAGAAAGGAAAGGATCAACACCCCGGGGGCCCCATGTAACACCGATTTCCTGAGGAGTAAGGCACAACCGTGTCCGCTCACTGCGAACCGTATCCCGTATCCTATTCCCACATCCATTCGTGCCAGTACGCGCAATCGGCAAAGTCTGCATGCGCACACCCAAGCACGGCGGCCGATGGCGACCAGAATTTGAGAGAGGAACTCCTGAACAAGAAAGACCAGGTTGCAAAGTGCCGTGCACGTCCCATGACAGGCATGTAAGCCAAGGTGCCGATTAAGACCTGTACCTGTTCGAAGGTGACGCCCGCGTTCTGGGCGGGGTCGTAGTCGGGACTGGCGATGTCCACAAACAGCACCTTGCCCGCTTGGTTCCGCCTGAAAAAAGGAGAGCCACGGTGAAGGACATATCATCTTGGCGATGAACTTAAAGCTCGTGCTTTCTTTTGTCACCAATATCTGTATTCGGAACTGTGGTTGCATTTGGGACGTGGGGGTGCATAACGGACGCCAAGCTCGCACAGGACGCCGCAAAAATGTGCAGGATTACTGGCAATGGGTTCTGACAGCAATGGCGATGGGAAGGTTTGCAGCTCTATGAACATGTGAGGTAATTTACCCTTGGCCTTAAGGCCTAAGGCTTTTGAGCCCTAATGCTTCGAAGGGACTGAAATCCATTTTTGCAACAATGTTGCGCCATCATGTCGGCGCTGTTGGGAAAAGTGAAAGACTCTCTAAAGAGTCTAAGGATTATCGACGTGAGACGACTGTGTGAGATGCGTCTGGTGTGGAGCCGTCAGCAACACTCACCCTGCTGCACCATCGGCACCAACCCAGGCTACTATTCCGCAGCGTGTGTGACCTATTCGGCATCTGGCATCCCACAGGTTATCTATCACAGTCTATCAGCGCGCACCAATGTGCCAAATCATCGCCGTACTTATAAAGCGGGAAAGAGTATTGACACATGTGGCGCCACACAACCGAGTTTCCCTCACTATCGTCACGATTGTTGACTGCTCACTGGTGCCCACTGCTTACCCACGAAGAAAGTTGACTTCCTGAGGACGTCCAGGGGGATGCACATGTGGGCAGTGGTGCGGGAGACGGAAATTTAAAATTGTCTAACGATAACGGACGACGGAGGGGTAGGGACGATAAGTCGCTGGGAGAGTAGCAAAGTCGCTGACCCGGGGGTTCAGCAAAAAAGGAAAGGAAAGCACGGATTAGGTTCTGGTTATGTACGTGACAGTCGAATCGAGCTGATCAAGCAGGGGCCGGGTAAACAAATCAGACAGCCAGATAACCCACAGGACGACCGCACCACCGCGTGAGATAGTACAAAGGAGCCTTACGTATGAAGGTAGCCTGGCTTACCTTCATGCACAGCGGGCAGTCACCGTCGTAAAGGAGGCGGATATCCCAGGACGGTCGAGGAGCCGACTCTGCAGAGGATGCTGAGAAAGCGATGGTGGGGAAGGGAGGTTGGTCACCCCATAGACAGTGACATTGTGAACGTAAGGCGATACAAGGTGACATCCAGGTAAGGTCCTGGACAGAACCCCCGGACGCTAGGCCCCACGTGCGTAGTTGACTACTTGTACTCTAAGGGTGGTTTAGGCCGCATTTTAATGAAATCCCCATGAAGCCATATGGACGACAAGAGGAAGCTGTAGCGTCCTGAGGTTGTGGGGAATTTGCATGCCTGTGTGCGTGGACAGCTCACCAGTGGAGCTGCTCGCCCGTGTGCTGTTCGCGCCCACCAAGACAAAGCGCTTCGGTAGGGGAACCAATCGATGGGTTACCAGTGGCGATGCCTAAGTACATTTCAGAGCAGCAGGTAGGGAAAATTTCAAAGCCGTTAGGAAGGCTTATCCCTGATGGTTGTAGCTCGCGGTTCCTATCATGAGGTAAAGACCACGCCGACTGGCGACAAAATACTTCAGTAATGAATCTTTACGTGGAATAACATTTAAATTACATAATCATTTACCAATCGTGCGGTGGCCAGAGCAGTGCGCATGTTGCAATTTGTACGTGTTAAAGCAGGGAAATGCACGGGAACGCTCTAAGAGATATGCAATAGCAGTATTAGTGAACTGAAGCTTCAAGCAAGTGACGAGGTATTGTACGCAAATCGGAATGCAATAAACGTCACAGGTCTCAGCGCGGTCATTGCGACGACCACACAGTTTTCCGTTCCTCCGTACTTCAGTCATACAAGCCGGTTCGTGCAGCACAATCCTTATCACCGTAACATAAGTCGCACTAACATCAACTGGCATGTGGCTGTCTTCCTGAGCTAAGTTCTGGTACTTTATTCGAAATTCAAGTCCGTGGACTATACATCCATCCTGACGGGGACGCTCCAGAACCACAAGGTGTATGGAAATCAGTTGCAAAATAAGGCTGATCACACAAATCACCATAATGTCGAGGCAGTAAGAGTTTTTGATACACAAGTGTAAGGCTACCCTTGCCCATGCGCGACGCACATACATGAGCGCGCAGCTTATCTATTGCGGACCACCATCTTATCCATATTTATAATTTATTTCCTGTTACAGTGATTTCCGGAAGTCTCTTCTTGTTCCGGCGATGAAGGGTCGATTGATGCGTTCCGCAGCCGCGGGCGCTTTACTTGGAGTAAGCATTTATGTAGGCGCTGACGTCTTCGGGGAATACACGACCTACTGCGCCTTGAGGGACCATGGCTTGGCTTTCGCGGTTCAGGATTCTGCACTCGTAGAGCAAATCGGGGCACCGTTTGATTCGGGCCCCTGGTACAACGCCAGTATCGGTTTCACGCAATCGGGCTATATCGCTGCCATCACTTTTCCCCTCAAAGGCAGCAAACAGATCACAGACGTGACCGTCCGTGCTGTGCGCCGGCCGGGTCTACCCTCCACGGTGTTGTACAACATGTTCGGGGGCGATTGGAAAGTGCTGGACTGCAGCGCTATGTCGCCTCAGCCAGGGGGCCTTGTACGGCCCCGCAGCATCATGCCGTACCAACCGGTGCCCATTGTGCAAGACGGCAAGGTCGTGGCGGGCTCAGAGTGTGTCGAGTGCAACAGGAAAGATTCCTCGCGTGGTGCTGGGACGACCGGGACGACCGGGACAGCAGCAGCTGCGAGTTTGGGTACTAACACGGGTGGGGGCGAGGGCGAGGGCGGCGGCGAGGTAGGCACTCCAGCACCCGTGGAGAAGAAGCGGCGGAAAAAGTTTTGGTTTTTTTAATTTTTGCTTTGCCCAGCTCCCCGTGGCTCCCAATGGCTCGCATTAAAGTTTCTAAGGGCTTACATTTGGCGTAGCAAGGCATTACAAGGATTTTTCAAAAATTTTCGATCTACCGACATCTCATCCTAAGTTTATATGGGGATGTTGGTTAATCATGTTCTTGCCCTTCGGCAATGCATCATTATCGGGTGCTGCTGTGGAGATGTGACGCTCGAAATGAGGCGGCATAAGGCAACAAACTGCGTGAACAAATCACTACTGGATTCGGCAACCTGCACGGCCGTGGTGCCCGCGTTCCCCTGCTATTGCTGTATGTATGGCGTTGCACTCTGCTGCCTGTCATAGCCACTGCCCGCAATCCAGGTGCGGCTCATGCGGTTGGCATTCGCTGCCCCACTGCCACATGCGCTCGGGTAAAGTCTGGACCTGGTGAGGGCCAGGCCAGCATAGGATAAGGGCAGTGGCAGTATGACCGGGGGATTGTGAGGAAGGGGGGAGACCCCACCGATTGACATTGTAAGGAGGCGGCGGTCGGCTTTGAGGAAACCTTGTCTCCCGATGGGTTGAGAGACTTGACTGACGAGGCGGGCAGAGGAATGGATTTGTGGAGCTGGTGGCCACAGAAGAGGGTCGAGAAGGGGATCCTCGCTTCGTTCTCTTCTACACGACCCCTCGTCCACAAACAATAATCGAGGCGAGTGCAGCAAGTCTGTCTCCGTGCGGATTTTCAGAAGCCACTACCACCACCTCCTTTCGCAAGGCGGTTCAGAGGCCGTCGGGACGTGACCTAGCGATGGGCCAAACTGCCCTCACTGTGCCGGAACGGGATGTGTTGATGGATGTGGTGGATAGGTTTGAATTGGAATGAGTGGCGACCGGCGCGTGTGCAGAGCACGGATTTGCGGACTGCGGTGCCATGAGGGGGCATGAAGGGTTATCAATGCTGCGGAGCGGTAAACCTACCTTTGATAGGCTGGGCTGAGCTGGGCTGGGCCAGGAGGGCTGAGCGGCGACCGCGTGGTACAGGCGTACTGACGGGGTTGGTGGGCGTGAGGTAGCGAGGGTGAGCTTATTGTGTGTGTGTGTGCTCCCCAACCTCTCCTTGCCTATGAGGTGCCTGATCTGTTTGTGTTGCTTTACCGGGGCCTGGACCGGTCTGGTGAATATTACTAAATCTGATCTATCTGGCATTAAGGATGTAGCAACCATCTCCCTGGCGATACCACCGGGTTCAACTAAGTAAGGAGCAAGGCAAATGGGTTTGGGGGCCTTATAATGTACGCAGTCGTACACATGTTGCAGTTTGTTCGAGTTAAGGCAAGGAAATGCACGGAAACGCGCTAATAGATATGCAACATAAGTATTAATGAATGGAAGCTTCAAGCAAATGACGAGGTATTGAATGCAAGTTGCGATGCAATAAACATCTCAGGTCTCAGCGCGGTCATCGCAACGACCACGCAGTTTCCCGTTCCTCCGTACTTCAGTCATATCGTGCAGCATGGTCCTTATCACCCTAACATAAGTCGCACTGACATCAGGTGTTAAATTGTGTAGGTATCACCACTGTATGGGAGACTCGAAACACATGGAGGGATGTATACTTCATACTCATCACACCAACGTTATTCACTTTCGGCTATGTTGCTGGCTGTGAACCGTCCTAATGGGAGGGCTCGGGCTGTTCGTCACTGCCCTATGTAAGCGCGGAGTGACAGAGGATGAGCATCATATTCTTATGGAATGCTCAGCTTATGAGGGCATAAAACAAAAGTTAATCCAGACTGGAGACTTTCCAGAAGGGAACATGGCCGCGGTCATGAGCATGGGTAATCAGCGTAGACTGGGAAAGGCGCTTCTTGAAATTCGTCGTGTGAGAGGGACTCGGTCAGGCGAGACGGTATAACGTCTTGTAATATCGTTAGTTTTTCTTTTTTACTTTTAGTCTATCTCAACTTTTTTTCTCTTGATCCTTTTTTAGGTTTCTTTGTTTTTGGTTTTGAGTGTTTCGCGGTCCGTGAGCCCCTGGCTTGTTCTGGGCCTTACGAGCTTACAAACTTGTAATCATCATCATCATTATCACTGACATCAACTGGCACGTGGCAACCTTCCAAACCTAGTTTCTGTTATAATACTTCAAATACAAGTCCGGGCTTGGATTCTCGTCCCAGCCCATTCTCTCAATCAACAAGACGCTGGTGCACGGCTGGGTGCTATTACAGCATGTCGCTAATATTTTCATCTAACTGTATATACCATAGCCATGGCGCCTGTACAAGTTCATCGCAACGTCGTGTTCTGCAATTACCCTGGCGCATCTTGAAGGTAAGAGGCTAAAGGCGTTGCAAACCTAATTCCAGCCGCCTTGTGAAGAATTTTTGGTGAGACCTAACATCTCTTTAGTTCCATTTGGGGGGTCGGTGATAGCTGCTGCCTTTGTTGCGGGGTTACCATCGTGGGGTTCATAGCACCCTGCATCCGCCTCTCTCCGCAGCGAAGTCTTCCATAGCTGATAGCATGCGCCTCCCCAACTGCAACACAGCAGAAGACCCTTTTCAGGCTTGCTGCTTTCTTCTTGATCTTAAGTCTTCGTATGGTGCTTTGGTACGCTTACCCCCTCTTCTCCACATGTTAATGGAGGGCCCTACATGCCAGCCCGCGCCTACAGACGCAGTGCACCCATCCCGCCTTTACTTTCAAAATTGCACAGAATCAAGGACAAAGCTTTCTAGGGGGGCCTTGGAGCTCCTCAAGCTGCACAGTGGCCTCGGGCCACGGTGCGTCCCAACTGTGCTGCGCCGCTCCCCCGTACCGTCTGGAGGGTCTCGAGAACCCCACTTCCCTACTCCGTGCCCAGCATCAGCCACCTCTGCGGCCGCAGCCCCAGTTAGTCCTTGTCCAAGCTTATGCCGGCGAAGAGTCGGGTGGCTGCGGCTGCGGACGGGGATGCAGCTGCGAGAACCACAGCAGCTCCGTTGCCGCTGAGACCGCCAGCGTGGCCGGCGGCCAGCTGTGGCTCATTCCTCGAGGGTGCTTCATAGCATCAGGTCCAGCGCCACTACTCTGCGCTACGGGTAAGCCAGCGGCGCTGGTGCTTTCGTTTTATAGGGATTGTTGAACTATGCATGTACTCCAACTCGTATATTTACTCGTATACCGTCGCTCTTACTAGCAAGTCGTCGTTAAGTAACAACGGTATGGAGGGTATCCGTTGGACTGTCCCCTGGTTCTCTTTCGAGTTCGCGACCGCATGTGACCCAGTTGCAACTGCCCAGGAGGTTCAGGACTCGGCCACGGCAGCCTCCGCCAGCAGCGGTATGGACTTGACGGCGGTGGAGCTGGCGGCGGCGGGGGTGACCACTGTCGTGCCTCCAGGCTACGTTCCGAGTCTGCAGGAGCCAGGCTGGGAAGTTTGGCTGGGCTTCGTAGCGGGTGTGGTGCCGTTCGCTATTGGAGCCTATGAGTTTGGTAAACGTATTGTGAGTCTCTGCTGCTTCGGCGTAACATAACACCGCACTGCATGGATCGCCCGGTGACCGTAGTCAGCTCGCATCCCAACCTGCATCCCTGCCCGCTTGTGCCTTCCCATTCCGTCGCGATGTCGGGCACGGGGTGCACTTTTGGGACGGACAGCCGACCAGGAGCCACGGGGTTGTCTCTGTCAGGACGCATGGGTATGGGTTCTAACCTTGGATCGTTACAGAAGAGTGTTATGTTGGTTTGTCGTATGCCCTTGCTCAAGTTGAGGCCCGGGTGGTTTTTGCGAGTGGGTTTTCGTGGGTTTTGCGAGTGGCATTTCCCCCGCATCCCCCGCATCCCCCGCATCCTCCCTGGAGCCAGATATCATGTTTCAGCCTTCGACTCGGCATCGTCCCTAAGACACGGCGCCACTTTCACCCAATCTTATTTCCTTTCCTTTTCCCTTCTACGCCTTCCTATCTCCTACCTCTCCTATGCATTTCCTAGGAGCCCTCACACCTCCTTCCAACATGTCCAACCCGCTCCCGCTCCCCTCCCCCCCCTCGTCTCCCTTCCACTTCCTTCCTTTCCTCCCTCTCCTACTGCCAACCGAAGATCATCCAGCTACGCTGCGAGCAGTGTGGTGGTCGGGGACTGGTGCCCTCGGCGGGACCAGGCCGTGACAAATACCTGCGCAAGTGTCCTCAGTGCGGGGGCTTTTTCCCTTGGGTGAGCAAGTGGGCTGGGCAGCTGACGTGCTAACCAAGCGCGAAGGTGGGTGCTATGGTTATCACGCAAGGCACACTGCAGAGACTCCAAAACCATCACCTCCTCAACACCTCTCCTGCCTTGCAGATAAGCTGGAAGATGTTCCTGACGTCGGCTGCAGCTCCGGGTAACGGAGGTGAGGACGGGGGCAGGCAGTGTGACACATTCCCGTTGGACGCACCTGGCTGTCCATCGGCTTTCTCTGTCCCTCTCCCTCTCCCTCTCCCTCTCCCTCTCCCTCTCCCTCTCCCTCTCCCTCTCCCTCTCCCTCTCCCTCTCCCTCTCCCTCTCCCTCTCCCTCTCCCTCTCCCTCTCCCTCTCCCTCTCCCTCTCCCTCTCCCTCTGCCTCTCCCGCCAAACCCCTCTTCCACTCTGGATTTGATCCGTGTTGTGTTCGGAACTGGGTTCGCGCACGATATCATATTAGGAAATAAAGCCACCCTTCCCTATTCACGTGTCCAGGCATCTTGTTTCGGTTTGTGACTTTGCACGCCTGCCCTTGCCCTACGTGTCCTTTAAAAACTTATCAGCTGAATTAATTAACCAAAACGTTACCTTAATTACCAAAATTAAGGAAAAATGAAAAATTGCCCATAAAAAATCCGAAGGGGCTTATATGATTAATAATCTTGGGGGAGGTACTTTTGATGTTTCCATATTAAACATGGAAGCAGGTGTTTTTCAGGTTATTGCTTTCTGTTCTTTACGATCTTTATAAACCGACCTAGCTTTTCGGAAACATACACACACGACCTCACCTTCCCCACGTCCCACCTCCTAGGGCCCTTACAGCAACCACGTGGCCAAACCAGTGTCTTCTACTCGGTGCCCGGAAAGCCCGACCCAGCGAAGCAGGCCGAGGCGCTGTCGCGGAGTCAGGCCACCATCGACGCAATAACTGTACGTATACTTGTACGGCCGTCCAATATGTATCGGCGACTAAATAACTCGTCTGAAAGCCATGCCTGCCCATTTATCATTTTGATGCTCACAGCATGTGCTTCTTGTCCCATTCTCAAAGCCCCTAAGCCATCTCGGCACCGTTGCAAGTAGGGTTGTTCGTTTAGGCTGAGGCGTTGCTCTCTCCTGCCACCGTCGTGGATTTTGGGGCTGCCGCCGCAGGAACAGGGGCCCAAAACACAGTCACCGTCACAGGAGCAGGAGCAGGGGTCAGGAGGGTCGGTATCGGAGGCGGCACCGGCAGTTGATTCGGCGGCGGATGTCACGGCAGGACATCTGTCCGTGGATCATGAGGTGGCGGAAACACGCACCCTTCCGGGCAACATGACGAATTAAGCAGCACAGATGGTGGAGCAGGCGCACCCACCAGGCAACCAACTCGTGCAGCCAGGGAGTTCAACTCACCCGCGTACTGACCCGACAGCACTTTGTCGGTGCTGGCTTAGTGTTCCTTGTCGGTTGCATGCGTGCCCGATGCCTACACCTTAATACTATCATGCTGAAAGTGGCTTGTTGAGCTGCGTGTTTGCACGTGAGAATCAGCGGGCCCGATCAGAGAAAGGGTGGTAGGTGGCTTCATTTCCCCGGGCGGAATGCACGAATGCGACGAAGGAATTTCTCAAGATGGTTGTATCTGTGGTTTAAGGAGTGGAGGTGACAAGGGGCCTGGACTGATCGCCAGACGGGCTGCTCCTCCAGGAAAGGGTGTAAGTGTGTGTGTGCGGATGTGCATATGTGGGTGGGGAGAGATGATTGTTTCGGGGATGCAGATTATCACTGTCTGTCGCTGCCTACGAGCCGTCCAGTATCATAAGACTTCCCTGCCCCTGCTCAGATTGCCTTTCCACATCCCAAGCAAGGACGCGCGTGCAACCTGATGAGAGTGCCTTGGCCTGTACGTGCGATACATGCATACATGGACACAGACAGAAAGGCGGGGGAGAGAGAGAGAGAGATCTGCTGCGGGAAGTATAGTCCAAGACAAGAACGGCTAAGAAAACGATACGTTTTTTACCTAGGAAAGACCTCATAGCCAAGCTAAATTGCAGCCCAGACTGCATGAACGACTGGGCTGCCGGTCGTCTGCTCTGCTTGCAGGGCCTTATGAGCCGATTGCTACAGTACCATTACCTTCTGCCGCTGCCGCCGCCGCCACCATTGCCCCTCCGGCCGCCAATAGACGGTGGCTCTTCCCACCTCCTACCTCCACCTCCACCTCCACCGCCGCCACTCCGTCCCCCATCTGATCCCCTCTGACGTTCCGTGAGCCCCTCCCCCCGATTCCCCTCCTCATCGAGCCGCCTGGCAGCGCTTCCCCGACTCCAGGTTTCTCGCCGCCTCTCTCCCTCTCCCTCCCTCTCTCTCGTCGCCATACCCC
This sequence comes from Volvox africanus, assembly GCA_030268105.1. Classification (NCBI taxonomy): domain Eukaryota; kingdom Viridiplantae; phylum Chlorophyta; class Chlorophyceae; order Chlamydomonadales; family Volvocaceae; genus Volvox; species Volvox africanus. Next base: position 3,420,108 of record BSDZ01000004.1, on the reverse strand, counting down.
TTCGCCGCCCGTTACCACCCATACGCCCAGCACCGAACCTACCGCGACTGAACTTGCGCTCCCCTTCCCCATCTTCTCCCACATCACCATCATCACCATCATTGTCGCCAGTCTTCTGTCCCCCAAACCGGCCCCTCCTGCCGTCACGGCGCTCAAAATCCCACGGCCGCTCGACTTCCTTCTCCCGTGCCCCATCCTCCGCGTCCTCATCCAACCAATTGAGCCGTCCTCCACGACGCCCCGAGCCACTAGCAGTGGACCCTATGCCTGGGCCCCCCGAGCCACTGCTACTCTTACTCCTCATGGGCCGTCTCTTGAAGCCGCCTCCCTCGACCTCGCGGCCATCCTCGTCATCCCTATTGATATCAATGTCAGCGGCATCGCTGCGACGTGGGCCACCACGGCCACCACCGCTGTCACGGCGGTGCTGCCGCGTCCCCGACGCCTCCCACTCTTCAAAATCTAGATCTCCCAAGTCGCCGTTGGCCGGAAGTGGCAGAGCTTGCAGCAGCCACTTACCCTCCTGCTGGTTGAACCGCGAGACCCGGTTGCCGCGTTGCCGCTGCCGCACGTTATCATAGTCTCCGTCGCTGCCAGGGACGAGAGAGTTCGCCCGACCGTGAGCCCGGCTGCCGCTGGGGTCCACGCGACGCCAGCCCCTGGTGCCGCTGGACTCCACCTTCTCTTCGTCCTCATCCCTGTAGTACTCGCGCATTGTACGTTGGTAGATCGGCGATGAGCGAATCTGACAGGATAGAGGCGGGAAGATTTAGCAACCGGGCGAGGGGGAAAGAGTAAGCCTGAAGCGATGAAGGACAACAGAACATAAATCACTATAGCACTTAGTTCGATATAAATACCAATACAAATATAAAGACAACAAAAATTTGATTTTGTAACTTACTGTAAGTGCCCAAATAAATACGTAAATGTGAAATGGAACGGGAGAAGTGTATAGTGATGTTCGCCTACCTCCGCTGCATACGGGCTTCCTTGGTCGTCATCCAGTTCCAGATCTGGACCATCACCATCGTCCGAATCCGCCCGCCGCCGCAACCCAGGCCGGCCTCGCAGCTCTGCCGTCTCGGCCAGCTGCCGTCGCCCGCCGCCACGACACTGGCGCTCTCCCTCGTCGTCTTCCTCATCACCCGGCAACTGCAGCGGCGCCTTGCGGTTCCTTGTCGTACGGCCGCTGCCTGGGCTCCTCAAATCGGCGCCGCCACGTATGCTGGCTTTGCCACCGGAGCCGACGGAGGCAGCATCAGCGGCGTCCGCCGCCTCCGCTGCCATCGCGGCCTGAGCATCGTAAAGTGCATCGGCATCAGCGGCTGCCGTTGCCGTGCGCGGCTGCCGTCGTGGCGGCCGGTCACCGTACACCTCTGCAATATCATGTGGCGTCACGACGCTGTTACCAGCCTTGTTAGACGGGGCCGCACACCTGAAGCGTTCGGAAAAAGACCAAGAACATGTCAGCATCAAGCTGTCCACACATGCAAAGCAGCGAAACCCAGATCATAAGACCCCCAAACACACCTGAAGCATCGCGGCCGGTCCTTCCAATTCGCAGATCCACAATTTGAACAGAACCAGTCTCCGGCTTCGAGTACGGCACCTCGTCCCACGGCATCCCGTACCCGCAGCCGGTGACTGCATAGTCGCGGAGAAGTAAAGGCCCCGTGTCAAGGGGAAGATGTACATAGGTGTGTGTGCGTGTGTATTTGTGTGTCTAGGACTTCCTGTGTGTGTTGGTGCTCGGGATTCAGGTCAGCGAACAAAAGGTCAGTGATGATGTTTAGGAGCAGGCAGCTAGACAGGCACCCAGTTATAGCGTGAATGATATGACGCGGCCTAATCCCCAGATCCATACAAAGAGTCATCATGGTAACCTTTAACAGTAACCGTCAACGTCCAACCACTACCCCCGAACTGCAAAATACCGTCCAAGTCGCTCCCCCTCTCCCGCAGCCATCCCCCCCCGTACCCATCCGCCGAAATCCCCCTCACCGTCGCTCCAGGAAGGCCGTCACCTTCGCTTTTCGGCGATCCTCCGCTGACGGTTGCGTTGCCAACCGTTCCACCAATTCAGCGGCAGTGGGAGTCCCAAGGCGCTGAGCTCGCTCCATAGCCACGGGATCGGGCTCCAGGGAGGCGAGGTGTCTGATGCAGCTTAGCAGGTGCCGCAGCGCCGGTGCTAGGGCTGTGTGTGTATGTGCGTGTTTGAAAGGCACATATTGGGAGAAGTGTGTGTGTACGTACGAATACCTTCAGGTTAGGTGTGGACCCACGGTGGAGGCTCCGGGGGGTTACCACGACCGATTGGGTTGAGGAAAGGAGGTTTGGGGTTTTGACAGGTAACAGGGAGATGACCGACCCATGGGTCACTACTTGGCATCAAAGGCATTGACATGCATGGCTCTTGCGGGCGAGCAAACATGTGATGAAACAGAGGTTGATGGGAGTTGGCAGGTCAACTCGATCACCTCCCATATCACGTGCTACATATTAAAGCTACGCACACATAAACACATCCACACACACAGACGCTGCGTCCCCCTCCCATTCTTCCCACGCCGCCTTCCCCTCATCCCCCAAATACCTTCCTCCACCACGCAACCTCTTACATGTGCATACACAGTTGCACACCCACCTGGCGCTGCCGTATCAACCGTAGCAGGGGGTACTACCGCCCAGTCCCGCAGCACCCTCAACAGATCCTGCATGGTGGCGTGCAACTGCCCATGGCCGGCCGCGGCCCGTCCAGTGACGTACGTCTCCTTGAGCCGCCGATCTGCATTACGCAATTTGCGGTCCGGTAAGTCCCGAGGCAGTAGCTCCGCTTCTGCGACAGCCGCCACTTCCAGAGGCGGCAGATTGAAGAGGATGTCAGCTCGACGACGTGCAAAATTTACAATGGCGTCCTTCACGTCGTCCTGCTGTTGGATTAACAAGTCCCTGTCACAAGGGGAACAATTTTTAGGCCCAATACCAAAACAACAAAAATAACAAAACCAACGGACCAAATTTTTATCACTCACCGTGGCGTCTCTTTATCTTCGAAGTCGCCGTGCTCATGCAAGAGCCGAAGCAGGTCATACCACAATTCCAAAGTGTTCGTCGCAGCATCGGATTCGAGCGAAACCAACCCAGTATGCATCGGCGGTACGATCGCGTTTGAAGTATTAATATCAATCATATTGATGCTGGTCGTGGCGGCATTTTCAACTTGACCAATAGTCTCTCTCGATATCGGAGCCACAGGCTCGCACCCAGGGTTTGAAGGTGCTGAAGCGGATAATGCTGAAGACGAAAATAGCAGATGGTGGATATTTGGGCAAGGACGCACATGGCTGAAAGCAAGTGTCGGCGCTGGACAAATGCCGCAGAACTGCCGATGTTGTAACACGTTATATCGCGTAAGCATCTCTACTAAGTAATTCAATAAAGGCGCTTTCTGCTGTTGCTCAAGTGCATACAGCAATGTTCGAAACCGTCTAGCGGCACGGTTCATGCCGGCAGGCTCAAAGTCGCCAACCAACTTAAATTAGAGACCAAAGTCCATTAAAATGCTTGAATATAAATTCTATTAAACATTGTAGCCACATCCGGGTTTGTGGGAGCAGATTGCGGGAGGGGCGTCCCGCTTCAGCAACCATTAACCTCCACGTGTACGACACATGCCCGTGGACTGCTCGAAGGTCGAAGGCTCGCAGCCTTGTTACTTGTTGAATTTCTTAGCTGCCCGTGAATCGCCTGTGAGCAATCATGCATGAATAATGATCGAGTATTGCGCGGTTGGACTCCCACGCGTAACAGGAAAGCATGATCCATTTCGCTATTTGATTTTAGGTAGCTTGAGTGCACAGAAAGTTGTAATCATTATATCACAATATGGGCACCTCGGAAATCGGATATCCCAAAGGAAAGGCTCCGTTTGGTTCCAAAGGGTTTGTGAAATTAAGAGGGAGGAATTACACGTAAGACGTAATCCTAATATGTGAAAAGGTCCGAAATACATAGGTAATATTGTCATAACAGAGTGGTTATGACGTTCATTCCGTCTCAACTACAAAGTCCCACATGTTTGGGATCACCGGGACAGGCACCGGTTGCTTGAGTGGCGAACCATGAAAAGCTCCAAAAACCGCCCTTAGTACTGCACGGCACATATCGCATATAAGGCTCATCAGGGTCATCACCACCACTTCAGCACGTCGTTTTTGCCGCTAGCCTACCTATGTTCGTTCCATGCGTGACGTAAGGTGAAGCAGGGTATTTCTTTGCCACCTTATTTATCCCGCAAGCGGCGCCTCAGTACCCTGGCTCGCTTGATAATTAGTTAGTTCTGTCCTTTGGTCCTCACTCATGTTGTCTCTCCGCCTAAGCAAAGGCACAATCGGAAGATGTCCATACATACACGGTCCAACCCGGATACTACCCGTAGACGTAGACACCCCAGGATACTACAACTCACTCGCTCGCTCGCTCCTTTAGCACCAGAGGCCCATACAGTGTCTCACTCACTGATCGAGCAGTTTATGAGGAATATATCACCAAGAATGAGACAGGGTACTATTACTGCCTGATCAATGAGATAACTACTCCATATATACACACATGCTCGTTCAGCAGCTAGCTTATCCTCAACTCGGAGGACCACCCGGTGTCGGATGTCGAAGTTCTCTGTATACCGGTCGATGGACCGCATAGACTCTTCGATAGGCGTCCTTAACTTGATCCGTGACGTAAGCGTGCTTGACGTGCCTGCATATCGTGTGAACTGCTTTGACCTTGAAACGTCCCAGCGAAGCTATGACCGGCAACTTTGCTGGTATAGGAGATATGCAGGCGTGCGGATTTCCGTTCTTGGATTTGACCCGACCTACTGCACCGGTGCCGTGAGAAGCGCGCTCTCCGTGCAGAGCTATATATGTTATACGCAGATATTGTGACTCGCGTGGCAGACTTGCGCGTCAACCGACTTGTATGCATGAACCGCATTTTACCATTACAATCTGTATACAGCCAATGGTTTCCGAAATAACTCGACCGTCACGAGTGTGGACCTGACCCATGTGCGCAACAGGCTGGTGGGACTCAATGAACATGCCAAGAATTATTATAGGGCTGCCTCCCCAGTCCTCCCATTCACCGCCTGTGCAACTTGGTCATATTCACGATTCATTCTCTACACATATATTCGTTGTCACTGCTGCCATGTACGCAAATCATCGCCCCCGAATGTTTTCTCGGTGATTGCGCTTCTGCCGCAAAATCATCGTCTAACCGTTTGACTGGCTCTACAGCGTCGCACTCTGGGCGGTCAGAGGAGCTGTCGTGGAAGGTGTAACATGACCAACACGCTGGGGAGGGAAAGCAGGTGGCTCGGGAAATATTGGGTTACTTCGCGGCAGATGCATTTGCCTCGCCGGGTCAGCAATAACAGCTGCGTTTGTCCTGGCAACCTAAACCAGTGGTGGAGGTACCCGGGGTCAGGGTGGCAGCAGGGCCAGGCGGCGGGGCTGGGGGGGAGGGGCCGATGTGATGAGGGTCGAGGAATGAGCACAGAGATGGGGGAAGGGGCAAAGGGCGCAGTAAGGCATGGGATGTGGGCCGGTGGGAGCGTATCATTGTTGTTTGTACACACTATGAGTGGCGTGAGAGCAAGAGCGTGTCAGCGTGTACCTGGGACAGTGCCGGGGTGTAAGGCATGTTCATTCGGCAATCTATGCTTGGACTTGATGGAGGAGACAGACCCAAAGCAAAGACGTCTGCGGCAGCTGAAGTGCAGCATCTGCAGTCCTCCCATTCCTCTGAAGCCCTTGCAAGGACTGCGCTATAGTAAAACCCAAAAACCCTAAACTGCAAGTAGAACTCAAAACTTGGGACTGCCGCAAATCCACTATATACGTAGTTTTACAGCCGTAAGCTCGGGATTGGCTCCTGAAGTAGGGACCCCTGCCTTGAAGAACTAATCGGAATGATGACAAGGGGTCTCATGTTCATTGCGTAGGAATTTGCGTGTGGGTGATGTCCGCTTCGTGTATGGGTGGTGCGGTCAACATAGATATGGTCAGCAGTGGCTGGGCCAATAAACTTCAATTAAGGCCTTTGGGATTGCGCGTTTCAGGGCGATGCAGAGGGCCTTCGCCCGTTCATAGACCTAGTGAAGTGGGTATTTGGCAAATGCAGAGAGAGCGAAGGTGAGGGGGGGTTAAGATGTCGGGAGTTCTCATCATTCTTGACGGAATGGGCTTCTGATGTGGCATTTCTTTCACTTGGTCAAGCAATTCCGGAGGGGGGGTTCTATCAAGATCTAGGCTGATTCCCGTCCAGGTAGATTTAAGATAATGTGGCTTCACATGGCTCCTTTTTAATTTTTATAATATATGATGTGGTTCAAACGAAGAGAATAACCGCTAGGTGCGTGATCATTGACTTTGCTTGGGGTTACGTAGAGGACACCGAGGGAACATTCCGCAGCAAAGTGCTCATCAGGAATGCAACGACTGTGGCCATGGGACGCGGGCTAACTAGCAGGTGGGCCTGCCTGTCTTTTACAGCCATAGGCTTGTTGCGGGCTGTGTCCTGCTTACTCGTATGTCCCATTCTGTCTGTCAGTACAGCTGTCAAGGTGCAGCAGATGTAGTCACCCCATGCTGCAGAAGATAGGCGCCCAGATCGGTGAAGTACCCGGCTCTTGCCCGTGGCGTGATCAGGCGGGCATACCATCCAAGGGAGGCAGCGTGATCGATGCCCATGAAATGCAACCCCAGCGGCACTGCCGTTCACCAGCAACAAGCTGCCTGTGCCCCCCAGTACGCGATGAGCTGCCACAAACGGCTCTTTTGTGAGGGAATGCTTCAAGTGATATGTCCAGATGGCATAAAGCACAGTGTGTAACCTCAAGCCAATGGATGCAAGCCCTACAGCATAGCGCGCGAGCGCAAAGGATCAGCAAGGAAATCGTCTGCCAAACAGCGCTTGGGGTTTTACTCGTTGGCCAAGCACGCAAAGATTGATTCTGCAACCTGTACGACAATGGACAAGCAACTGCAAACTAGGGTCGGCCCAGCGACACGCACCCACCTGCGGGTATGACAGCATGTCGCACCCCATCTCCGTCTCCACCAGTGGCACGTTGTCAATGGCCTACCCTGATGTGGACCGTGCCCAACTTGCTCCGAAGGTCCGTGAATTCACGGACGCAAGGTGACTAGCGTATGGAAGCCTTCCTCAAAAATAACGAGAGAGAGAGAGAGAGAGAGAGCAAGTACAGACCTTGATGCGTGCGAGCCAAACCGTGGCGATCCGTGTACACATAGCCATGGGTCCCTGCAGCCCCAATTCCGTATGAAGTAGGCGGGGTAGGGTAGGCCCTGTCTGCAAGTGCGAGTTACGGACCAGGTACTGGCATAAATGGTGCCATCCTCCTCTAACTCCTCTTCCTGCTTCGTTATCATCGCCTCGAACAGGTATTGAATGAAACTCAACCATATCATATCGCCTATGCCTTCTGTGTCTGCTCACATCTACAGCAGCCAACCTAATATCCCTTGAGGCATTCATGTGGTGCCGAAACCCTAACAAAGATTTGCACCTGCTTGTTGAAACGTTCGACAGACTCTGCGAGTGTCTACAAGTTGCAACCTTTGCAGAGGCGACATGCCGCCTGCCTTTGCCTACATTATATAAACAATACGTTTCTAAATATAATTGAACATGTACGGCCGAACTTATGACACGAATCACATGGATTACCAACACTACCAACTTACCTAGCTGCTGACAATTGACAACGTTGGGCGTTAGGGGCAGTTAGCAATGAAAGTTGCTTGGCGATTGCAAGGCAAGGGTTCCGTCGTCTTTAATAAATAAATAAAATCTGGAATTCAACAAACTGATTGCCAAATGATGCTGCATACAGCGTACAATGCAGCGAGTCAACGAAGCGGACGCATAGAGGCGTTCAGGTTTGACGGCCCCGAAAGCTTTTCCGATGGTGCCAGGAAAGGCAATCATCAATCCGATGGATGCTGAGTTGAATACCAAGCGCTTTCCCTGCCTGCTGCACTCGTAAAATCCACACGACAGGGTTCCCGCGTTTCCTAGGGTAAAGCATATGTTCGTTGCTTCATGTAAGATATACGCCTCAAGCTTGAAGTCCATCACCACTTGATGGCAAGAAATGCCTGAAGCGAATGCCTTGGCAGGAGATAGAGGAAATTCGCTTCAATGTGTACGTATAGGCTTGAGGAAGACGTGAGCCCGCATGCAGAGAACATAGGTGTCTTTATAATGTTGACTGGAGCTTAATTCACAATTCGCTTGTATGTTGCAGTTGTCAACTCCCTCAAACCCCTAAAGTACACACTTACTATGTCTTCGGACTGTAACGCAGAATAATACATCGCGCAAAACATGAGTTTAATGGCAAAGTAGAACTCCTTTTGTAATGATTAGGGCGCCTGAAAGCAGCGGCGCCCAAAACCACAGTGGCTTCCCCAAAGAAAGGACACCAAGCTCTTGGAGCCTGGTGCGATGATGTAGTTTTGGTTCAAAATAAAGAGTAGCATACCTGATGAGTCCGACTTTGGGGGCCGTCGATGGCAAATCTGAGCTTTCCTTGGCTGCCTGGTACAACACCCGTCTACCTCAGCCCGTTTAAGCATAATATTAATCAGTTCCTCAAGGACTACGGAAACCTGGTGCCGCTTAAGCTGCAGTTGACGACTGCGTGGATAGTGCCATTAAAGCACAAGAATGGCGTCGTTAAGCTGCACATCTATGAGGAGCACCTGGATGAATCTTCGGGCACGCCACCTATATGTGACCAGTGCCGCAACATGGGTGAGTACCGCGCCCGCGGGTCACTGGAACGACGTGCTGACCTCACTCGTTCCCACCAGCCTTCCGGGCTCCTTTGCTGACCCTGGTGGATTTTGTCCATCCATCCCTTGGGCATCCGTCTACGACCTGCTCGCATTTGCAGGCTGGCAGCATCACCCCGTATCCAACTGCCGCTACCACTTCATCCTGCCCAGTCCAGCCGTCCTCTCTGATCCAGACCAATTGCCTTCGCTGGTGGAGGCTGCGGCCACAGGTCAGCCATATGGAACTTCGATAAAATGCGGAAGGAGCAGGTGGTCCTGCACGTCGCTCCAGCAGATCTATCGCTCCTAGGACGCCCAGGTTATTTAGCCTGCATGGGTTGCATCTATGGGCCCTGATTGAAGCGGGAACCAGTACCGGTTTTCGGTACCGCTACGCAACTAAGCTAAATTCTATCAGTTACGGGGCCCTTGTTTCCGGGTAGAATAAAATATGGGGGCTGCACACCGGCGTGTTGGTGTGGGGACGCATGCGGGTAGCGTTTGTGGACGGTGTCAGAAGCAGGGCGATGTGCAAGGCTGTCTCTGGTGCTTTACCGAAAATCACATTGCCACCACCACAGGCCGCGTGGACCCTGCCAAGGCGGCGGTAAGCAGCCTGTCAGTGGAAATCTACGACAGTGACCCTCGGGACAGTGCCTACAATGCGCCGGCCTCCATCTTCGACTCGACCACGCACTGTCTCCATGGCATAATCCATGGTAATGGCTTTGGTCATTTGCTGCGGGTCAACGGCCGTGATGGCGCTGCCGCCACAGCGGCTGCAATGGCAGCCGCAGCGCAGACAGAAGGCGCAGATAGCGCTGCAGGCGCGGCCGCCACGCCCGCCGCGGCAAGCGTGGCATCATCTCTGTCGGGGCCAGAGCTGATGAGCTTGTGGGACGTGTTATGCTCCACTCTGCGTGCGCGGGAGGTGCGGGAAGGGGCTGGAAGGAGAGCAGAGGGGAGGGAGGCCTTTGGGCAGATGTCATGTGCAGCAGAGCCGGCAAGGAGGGGCTATGGCAGGACAATGTGGGGCTTAAGAGGAGATTGGGGATTGCCTTTAAGGAAGTGATGTGACTTGGGGGATTCATTGCCTGCGCGTGTCATGAGGATCCTAAACCATTTCTTCTATCGGGCCGCAGGTTAGCGTGGAGGATGTGAGCAACAAGGCGTCGATGCTTCTTAGGCTCTTATATAGCGCGGCGCACATGCGCACATGGTATGGCAAGTGGGGATACGGCTTTGGACGGGCGGCGTTCAACTACGGTGCTGAGGAGTATGGAGCCGCCGTCCGGGCCATACATCAGGCGCCGGTTTCGGCGCTCTTGCGGGACATGGAGGTGCGTCAGGACCGGTTGAGGGCAGGTTGGGACGAGCTACAAGTCAATCGTGATCACGGGAAGTAGGGAGTCGAGTTGACACATGCCAGCGTATGCATGTTTTGGTCTTGCCAACAAGAATGCTCTGCTGTTGATACACCTCCGGCCTGCATGGCGGCGGAGTGTACCCTGCGCCTCGATGTGCAAAGTAAGCAATTGCGTTTTAACACGGGGCACAACAACATCGTCATGACGCGGAAGGGGCAATCCGCCCGATTCGCCAAACGTGTACTGCTCCCTAGCTTTGGGTTCCGTCTACGCGGCTTGGGTGCTTGCCTACCTACCGTGCGGCCTGTTCTTGCCCCTGTACTAGCGTACTTACGCGCATCTCGCGCATGAGCACATGCCGTGCCCCGTGCCTGCTTCAATGCCGCTATCGCAGGGTGTGGACGTTATCGCACACAAAATCCTGCGCACCTACTGCTCGCTGCCGCCCAATCTTCCGCCTGATGTGGCCTTTGGTCAGCTGCTGCAGCGCATGCTGTTTTACATTTCCCGGCCGGATGTGCTAAAGGAGGCGCGTGTGCAGCACATTGCTGCGATGAAGGCCGCGATGATGACGAAGGCGGCCCTGGCCACTGCCACGCCCTGTATTCCGGGGCAAGAACAGCCGGCTGGAATGGATATTGGGGCTGAGGGTGGTGGTGGTGGTGGTGGTGTCAGCAACAGCGGCGGTGCTGGCCGGAAAATGCCGAGGGGTGGCAAGGTGGCGCTGTCTAGTGCGACCCTGCCACCTGCGAAGCGCGGCCGCAGATCCGCTGGCTCCGAGGAGCCAGCAGTGTCAGAGGCAACAGCCGCAACTCCCAGCTCTCTTGCAGGGATAGCAGTAGCGGCGGGGGGCATACAGGGGTCTGCAGCCGCTGCGTGCGCGATTCCAACGGCGCCCCTGCCTCCGCTCCCACCTCAGTCAGGGCCGGCTGATGCCGCAGCAGCTTCCATGGCAGGAACTATCACATCACCAGCCACCAACCCCATGCACCTTGTCACGGCCACGCAGACAACTCCCTCCATGTCTCCGCCCGCCAGTGGGCTTGCAAACGGCCTCAATTCCTTGAATTGCCCTTTGGGTGCAGCAAATTTGCTTGTGGCGAGCGGCTCGGGACCGGTTTTCCCACCGCAACCAGCGAGTATGCCGTCGGTACATGGCTTATCAAACCCCCCTGCCGCTAACAGCGCTGCGCCTAACGCTCTGGTCCCAAACAGCAGCATGATAGCCGGCTCGTTGTCAGTGCGCCCTTTGCTAGCAACAGGGCCGTCGTCAGCAGCGGCAGCGTGGTCGTCAATGGTAGCCGCGTCGGCAGCGGCCGCTGCCGCTGCGCAGCGGCACAGCTTAGCGGCAGTGGCGGCGGGTTGCCCGGCAGCGTCAGGCCAGCCGCATCCTCCGCAGAGCACGGCGCTCTCAACAGCTGCCATTGCCGCGGCGGCTGCTGCTGCTGCCATGGCGGCCATGGCTGCGCAGGCAGCGGGTAACGTTTCAGGAGCCGGTTACCGTCCGCTCCTGCGGCCGGGCTTGCAGCTGCCGCTGCTGCAGTCTCCGCTGTTTCGGCCGCTGTTGCAGCAAGCACAAAAGCAGCAACAGCATCAGCAACAGCAGGGTGCAATCGGCCTTCTTACCGCAGTCCAACCCGGCGCCGCCCAGCTGCCGGCTGCCCGGCCGCTTCTGGCCATTCCATCGCACCTTCAAGCTACAATACAAGGTCAGCAACAGCTTCAGCAACCACAGCTGCCTCAGGTGCATCCGCAGCTGCAACAGCCTGGATCGCAGCTGCAGTCCTTTCCGCATCGGCTAGCAACTCCGCAAGGGCAGCCACCACAGCAGCTGCTGATGCAACCGCCGTTGCAGACGCAGGCGCAGCAGCAGCAGCAACAGCCACAGCCATTGCCACCAACGCAAAGCTCGTTACAGGCACAGCAAGGGACATTGAACACTATCCAAGAGCCGTTGTCTGTGATGCCCCTGTCCACACCCCCGGGATTCATGCCGACCCCTGGGTCAGTAGCACCGTCGCCAGGACCTCCAGGCTTCACTTTTTCAGGTCAACCTGGCATGCTGCAACAGCTTTCCGGCCCTTCAGCAGCTCCGGGCCCCGCTTCGACTAAGCCACAGTTCCCGACTGGGTTCGTGCCCTTGCAGGCGCCGAATGTCTTGCAGACTTCCTCAAGTTTGTTGCTACAGCAAGCACAACAGCAGCAACATTTGCAGGCACCGCCGCCGCCGCCACCGCAACAGCAACAGCAGCAACAACAAGCGCCTGCTGGTGCACTTCAGGGCTCCACTGCGCTTCCTACCGGGTTCGTCCCTGTGGGATTATCGCCCACCAGTGCAGTCTCCAGCAGCTCCCCCTTGTCCATGGCCACGGGCTCTGCCGCCTCCACGGTCCCCGTTGGGAACCTCCCAGAGTCGCTCTCTGGAGCGCCGCCACTGATGCGGACGTCACACCAGCAGCATGCGCCGCAGGCGCAGTTGCTGTCGTTGTTGTCGCCATTGATGTTGCCGCAGCTCCTCCCGCAACAATCATCGCAGCCGCTCACACCGGCAGCAGCAGTGCAGCAGCAATCCGCAACGGGAATGACGGCTTCATCGCTGCAAACGCAGCTGCCACAGGCGTCAACGCCGCCGCACCAGGGACTCGCCTTCCCGTCCGTACAGGCGCACCAGCAGCAAGGTCAACAGCAGCAGCAGCAACAGCAACAGCAGCAGCAGCAGCAGCAGCTGTCTATATCAGCCGACGCCCTGGCCGCGTTACAGCGTCTTACACAGCTTGCGAAAGAGGAGTCCCCACCTCTGCCGCTGCCTGCGCAATCTGAGCAGCCAACCAGCCAGCCAATCGTGCAGAATTCCAACGGCGCCGCGCCGCCCTCGGCCATCACGGAGCTTCCTCCTTTGACTATACAACAACAACAACAGCTGCAGCAGCAGCAACAGCAGTCAAAGCAGCATGGGCCGAACCCGATACAGTTGACACCAATGGGGGGCTTTTCGTCCCCTCCGCTTCCGCCACTTGGCATTCTACCGCCGCCCGCGGCTCTGCAGACGGTGCCGCAGCAGCCGCTACAGCCGTTGCAGCAGCAGGTTCAAGTGCAGCAGTTGCATCTCCAGCAACAGCTCCAGCAGTTGCAGCAACTCCAGCAATTGATGCTGCAGACACAGGCGTTGCTAGCTCCATTTATTCGACAAGCCAATAACCCAACGCAAGGCACTTCGAACCTCTCTGGTGGACAAAGTGCCACTGATGCCAACGCTCCCGCGCCACAGGGTTCAGTTACAGCCGGACAGCCGGTACCGCCGCCGCGCATCACAGATGTGCACCCAAAAGCTACAGCATCCCCGGATGCTCTGCTTACGGCGGCGGGATCGCAGAAGGGACTGACGCAGGACTCGGCATGCCCCGCACTGCTGCCAGCGGGGCCAGGATCGCACCAAAAGCCGCCCCCCGGATTGTTGCAACCAGGAGCAGGGGTACTAGCAACGGCAGGGACAGGGTTGCAGCAGGATCTCGTTTTGCCCGGGGAGCTGCACACACAGCAAATGGGGGCCAGAGATCAGCCAGGCGGCATGGAGTTAGGCGAACGGCCCTCCCTGCCGCCGGCAACAGCGCCGTCGCAACTCAGCAGTTCAGGTCCAGGGGAACCCATCTTGTTTCCGCCGGAGTCTCAGCCTGAGGGTTTGCTACCCGGGGAGTTTGTGGTCGCGGCTCAGCAGGCTGCGCCAGACTCACTTCCTCAGCTCCCATTGCCAGCGCCTTTTTCGTCGTCATGTTCCGAGCTGGGGCCGCAATTGCAGCAGCCTCAGGCTATGCCTGATCTGCAGCTGGAAATACAACCGCATCAGCAGACGCAATCCAGCGCGCTCCCAGTGGCGGCCGCTGAGTTTTCCTCGATGCCGTTAGTGCCTAAAGCTGCGTCCGACACGGCAGGCTCGTTAAGTCCAGAGGCTGCCGACGCCTCGGGCTGCCCCGTGCCAACAGCACCGCAGGAGGCGTGGAAACAGGGGCCAAGTGTCTTTTCCTATCACCATCAACAGCAGCAACAACAGCCCGAAGAAAGGCAACAGCAAGGGGAACAACAGGAACAACAACAGCAGCAAGCGGTGGCTTATTCCTGGCTTGCTAGATTCGGGCATTTGCCGCAGTCGGCCACGGGACTACCGGATTGTAATGGCATTTCCACGGAAGCGGGCCTTACGCAAGTCACCCCGGGCCTCCCCGCCTCACACCAGCAGCAGCAGAGCCAGCCAAGACAGGAATCCCAGGCAGAGCCTTGCACAAAGTCGCAGCCCGCTTGTTCAGCGAACGGTGAAGCCGTGGGGGATGCTGCCACAAGTCCAGGTGTAGACCTCGTAAAGCCTGAGACTGCAGGTGGCGCTGGGACCGCCCCCACTGCTGCCGCGGTGCTGATAACGAACCCCTCAGGCTCCACCGCCAACGGCTTCAGCTTCAGCGAAATGCCGTCGGTTTGCGACCGCAGTTGTCCGTCCACGGGGCCGCTACCGGCCACAGCACCCTCCCGCCTGGACGCGGACCTGCCACTCCTTAACCCTTTGCTGCTTCCACAGAGCGTTGATGTTGCTGTTGCAGCGGCGGCCGCAGCGGCCGCGGTGGCGGAGTTGGAAACGGCGTCCGTTGCGGCAGCTATGGCAGGCCCGGGTGCTCTAGAAGGCTGTTCCTCTTCTGCGCGCTACAGCAGCTTCTCACTTGACGTCTTGCATGGACACGTGCCGCCGCTCCAAACTCCGGAGCTGCTACCAGGGGCCGCATCGGCCGTACCAGCCGGTATAACAGCTGCACAGGTGGTCATTGCTGCGGGACCGGAGGGCGGCAATGGCATGTGTGCCTGGAGTGAAGACATGGACCTATCAACCATGCATGCTCCCTTCACCAGCTGTCATGATACTGATGCCCATGCGGATGGTGGAGTCGGCAGCGGGTTATGCGGCGGGTTGGAACAGCCGAGAAGGGAATCGCGCGGCTGTGGTGCACTGGCGGCCCCGGGGTGCGTTGCGGAAGAGGGAGCGCGGCAGGCCTCTGGTGTTGACGGATTAAAGGAAGCGGTAGAATGGGAGGCTGACGACCACCAGCCCACCAGCAAGCGGCAGCGTCAAAACGGTCCGGAGGAGGCTGCCCAGCATCACCTGCAGCTACTGGCTGGAGGTATCTTGAGCCCAGAGGGCACGGCAGCGGACCGGGCGCATGGCACCGCATCCGAGCAGCGGACAAGGATTCGGCTTGGAGAGGACGTCAACGCTGAGATTTCAGGTGCGGCTGGTCATGCCGTTGTCGGTATAGCAGGCACCATGGATGTGGTGTCTGCAGAGGCAAACGTGGTAGACGATGCAGCTGTCGAGTCTCCGCCGTCGAATAGCCTTACCCAGGTTGCACCTGTGCACCTGCAACCGCCTTTCAACCCAACGGAGCGAAGCGTAGCGTGCGATGTCACAGTTTCTTGTGCGCGATTGCATCCTCCTGCTGACTCAACGGGGCGGTTTGAAGGATACCTAGTTCCACCCGAACATTCGCACACATTTGCGGTGCTTGCAGAACCAGCCAATGAAGCCCCCGCATGTCCTAGCTGTGACGCCGCGGCAGCCCCAGTGGAGGCAGTGGAGACCCACACAAGTTATCCGACGGACAACGTCCAGGAGCCTCGTCCGACAGGGATGGAGTCGCCACCGACGGCTTCATTGGCGTCAACAGCAGCGGCATTTGAGGGTCCGAAATTGCCGTCACGCGTGGGGCCATGGACAAAGCAGCTTGACGGTGCAACGTTTCCCTTCTCAAATGGGTGCGTAAATACAGACTCTGGGCTTTCAGCTCCAACTCAGCTTATGGATCGGCCGTCAACGCCTCCACCGGACACGCGGGGTCGGATGGGCGAAGTCGCGCCAATGGAACTTGAACCAGATGCTCTCCTCGGGGGTGACGGCGTCACAACTGCCGCAGCGGCGACTTCGCCCGATGAGCTCAACCTAGGGATGGAGACAGGAACAGAGACGGTGGCGGTGACGGTGACGGGAGCGGCTGCAAGCGGTGACGGCCCGTTTGATCACGCATCCGACCAGATGACGGGACCCGTTGGCATGGACGTCTCGGCGTCGCCCAGCTCCCCAGAGGCCATGGCCGTGGACACGGCTGTTGCGTACCAAGCTGCGGCCGAGCAGGTTGCTGACTTGGCCTCAAAGCACCGTGCAGTTGCAAGTCTTGGGGTTACTTGTCAGGAGTTAGGGGGAGATGAACGTCTGCAACACGACACGATGGTTTCCTCGCCCGGAGCCGCTCTCAACGCCGCGGCGGAACCACAGCTGTCAGACCTTCATAATAGAGGG
This sequence comes from Volvox africanus, assembly GCA_030268105.1. Lineage (NCBI taxonomy): Eukaryota > Viridiplantae > Chlorophyta > Chlorophyceae > Chlamydomonadales > Volvocaceae > Volvox > Volvox africanus. The sequence continues at coordinate 3,403,537 of BSDZ01000004.1, read as the reverse complement.
CAAGCGGTGGCAACGGCGCTGTCAAAGCCAGAGGAAGATGCGGTTGAAATTTGTTTGAATGCTACAGCGAATGTTACAGTTGGTGTGCCGGCAGCAGTATGGGGGATCGGCGGGGTGGAGAGCATGGACGTTTCGCCGATGCCGAGCCCCGCGAGCAGCGTTGGGCATGACATGGCAATGGACACCACGGCCGAATCAGCAGCGGCAACGCTGGCAGGGGTTGCTTCGGGGCCGCCTGAGGCTGCCGAGGCGCTGGTCCCCGGCGAGCACATGCTGGAGGCCATGCCGACGACGACTGGGCAGTCCGCGTTGGAGCAGCCCGGCATGCCTCTGCAGGCCTCCTTAGAGCAGGCCATCGCATGTCATCCTGTAGGGCGATGTGAGGCAGCGGCCTCACAGTTAGAGGTCCGAACAGGTCACAGTGCAATGATACCAGATGAGGCTGGGCCCGAGCTCCCAGCAGATGCAGGGGCTGGCGCTGATACCGATTCCCGGGACAGCCAGGCCCTGGATGCAGCTGGTAACCCCAACGGCTCCGGGGCATGTGGGGCGGACGCACACTTATGCGTTGCAACAGGACTAGCCCCTTGCTCCGTTGATACCGTCGCCACTATTGCCACAGGTGCGCCGCCGTCAACGAAAAGTGAGTTGGACACGAGCATTCAGGTTCGCGCGACTGGGAATGGCGCGTCGAGTGCAACTTTCGAGGAGTTTGACATCCCACGTCGGGCGGATACGCAAGATGGAGCGTTAGCAAGGGAACTTCAGCGTGAAGGCTGCAATGGCAATGACACCTCTGTAGGCGCAATAATGGGCAGCATCACAGTTATTGCGTTGCGGTCGCAGGCGCCCAGCCCTCAGCCTGTGAGGACAAGTGGCGGGGCCCCTAGTATTGTAGAGGCCTCTGAAGCTGGCCTTGTCGAGCCCCTTGTGATGCTGGGTGCCGGTCCACCCTTCGGCGCCCCGGGGGAAGAAGTCGAAGTCGCGCGTGCCGTGGCGCAGCCACGGCCCGGGGCTGCGGCCGCAGCAGTTGCGGTAGTGGCGGTCCAGCCGTGTGTTGATGGCCAGACTGGCACTGCATCGGAGCGGGAGGGTAGCCCCGACGGAGCAAGCGGTGCGGCCACAGAGGCTACCGGTGCTTCCCACACTCCAACACCCAATGGAGCAGACCTGGAGGCGGCAGACGGCATTTGGAAGGATCTTCCCCCGTTACTGGGGTCGACGACAGGTTACACAGATACGCCGGGCTGCGTTACGGCTGCTGCTACAGTCGCCGCGGCCAAAACCACCGGCCCCGTGCATGCGAATCGCGGTTGTGATGTCGATGGGCCCAGCGCGGCTTTGCCTCCGGTGGCCGCCGCCACTGGCTTCGTCCAGAATGCACCCGCTGCTGCCATACAGTGCAACAACATGGGTACGCGGTACAGTCATGCGGGCGAGGTGTCGCCAATTGGCACGGGCCAGGGCGCAGAGGCTGGGCACAGGGCCACGGGTTGTGCCGTGCGTTCTTCCGATGCTGTGGATGGTTCACATGGTTTCACTGCTGCTGCTGCTGCTGCCAGTGCTGCAGCCGCCGCACACTCTCCTGGTTGTCCCGGAGATGATGCCTGGGGTCTATACGATGGACTGGGTGTGCCAGACCACGCGCTGGGGGACACAGGCGCCACATCGCCAAGCGGGTGGTCTGGTCTTGAATTGGAGGACTTGGAGCCAGGGGTTCTCTCCTTGCTGCCGTTGCCACAACCGTCGCGAGCCGCTGCGTTTACGACCGCTGATCCCTGCATTATCGGTTTCCACGGTGACGATGCTGCTGCGACGCGTACGGATGTAGCTGCAGCAAGAGCTGCTGCGGCTGTTGCTGGTGACGACGGCGATGCCGATGGTCTCAAGGACGCCCATGATGCCCGCCCTGCATCAACGGCATCCGCCGCCAGCGATTCAATGCCGCGGCTGGATGCTGATGCCGTTGACGCGGACACCAGTGCAGCATCAGCAGGTACGGGCGCTGCAACGGGTGCTGCAGGCTGCGATGGTGACGACGGTGTAGAGGCAAACACGGATCGCGATGCAGACGCCGGCCCCGATGACAGTATTCCTATTGGTGCTGGCGGCGGCGGCGGGGTCGCTGGCGCAAGTGGGGCCGGGTGCGGTCCTGGCGGAGCTGGTGGCATCGGTACTGGCAGCAGTCGGCCGCGCAACACGATGAAGGCCTCTGGGGCACACATCGGGCCAGCACCAGACGACCTCGCCCGGGAGCCAATTTCATCTTTACGGGAGCTGCATGTAAGGGTTCGGTTAAGGAGGGTTCGGAAGGGTAGCGCCCTGGGCTTGACACAGCATTCGGATGAGAAGGCTTTCTTTCAGGATTCGCCGCTGTCAGTGTCCCATTGGAGCGCTGTCATATCGCTACCTGTCATCCAGTTTTTACCCATTCCACAGGTCGGTCAGCTACCGTGCCTTCATCCTCTTACCGGGCGTTCCTTTGGTCTAGTTCCATAAAGCCGCCTGATTGCAATTACCGTTTCTTAATCTGCCCATCATGTGGTCGTGTGTCATGTGTCGCGCCTCTAGGCCGAGCCTGAAGCCGACATGCACTTGCGTGACTGCCAGCGGGCAATGGACGCCATGTTGCTGGCGCTGCAGGTCGGTCCGGCTTTTGGGAAATCTTGGAGCTGGAAGCAGGAAGACCCGCACAGGGGCGAATTTGATTGTAACCAAGAGGTTGAATCGCTGGTAATGTAGGGCATATGGACACGGAGAGGGGCAGGCCGGTTGGGCGCAGTAAGAGGAAAGGATAAACCATACAGTTGATGCTCTCCTTCCCCCGTTTGGCTAAGCCTTCCTTTTCCCTAGTGCAACTGCGCTTCATAAATCTAAATCTCTGGTACGTGCCGAGTCCCTGACTGCCCTAATCCGCTTCCTTAATTCAACTGCAGTCCCACTGCACTCACCAGTGGCTGGCCAGGTTGCAGCTGCGTGACGTGATGATGGAGACGTACCGGGACTTTAAGGTGCTGGATTGGGTACTCAAGCAGGTGCGCCTGTGATTCTCGGTGTGTGGTATCGGAGCACGGGAAGCCTTGGCAGTAACGTGTGTTCGGAAGATGCCCCTGCTACGGATACCAGTGGCATTTCGACCGCCGTGAGCTATGAGTGTCTTCAGGAGCTGTAATCAAGGGCGCTGCAACCACGAGTGTTTCTGCTGTTGCACTTGTTTCCACCATCACCAATTGCGTATCGACGACCCTGCCATTGGCGTCCCTACTGCAGCTGGCGCTGCAGTAGCGGCTCTTGCTGCTTGTTGCTGTCTTTTCGCTGCTTGCGTCTGTTAGGGTTTGATGCCTGGTTGCTGTCTTGCCATCTTGCTAATGCCGATTGCTTATTTTGCGTTTTCCTGCCATCGCCGCCGGGTCCCCAGGTGGCCAATGTAAGGATCGGAGGCTACGCGATCTACCGCTCAAAATACACCGTCACTCGCTCCTACTACTACAGGTGCGTTGCTGTACCGTGTGCTGCATCAGCTTACCTAAAAGTTGTAACTTGGTGTGGGGTCTATAAGATTTGCGGGCAGCCGCGGCTGGGGCCGCCAGCTATGGTGCGGAAGCAGGCAGCACGGCCTGCTGTAAAGTGAGCGTAAGGAACGCACTAGCATGGTAAAATGTTTGTGGATTTCATGGCAGTGCCAGATAGCTGCAACCTGGTCACAGTCATGGCAAGCCCGGTGAGATATTGTGAGAATGGCGATGTGAGGGGTCCTAGATGCGGATAGCGAAGTCAGGTGTCAGTTCGGTCCCTCGTATTTCAGAAAGCTTTCAGCACCCGCAACCCTGTCGCTCCATTTGCGCCGGTGCGTGCAGATTAGAGCGGCTCCCAGAGACACCGCTGGAAGCCCCGCTATCTTACACTGTGCCTATGCCGGCACATGGGCCTTACGCGCGCAAGGGCAACCGATTGATCAAGCCACGCGGCTCCGCTACCCAAATGTTCCCGGGTAGCATCTCTGTGGCACCCGCTGCAGCCGGGGTTGCCGCCACCGTCTCGACCCCGCCGCCACCGGCAGCGCTGCTGCCGCCGCAAACAGCCTCCGTCTCGGCCGCCTCGGATGAAGCACCACGCCATGTTATCGTGGAAGCTGACACGGCGGGCAGCACACAAAAAACGTCTGCGGAGATTACAGGTAGTGGCGGCGACGACGGTGAAAGTGCGGTGCAGAGGGCGATTCGGGACGCAAATGCACGGCCCGCAAAACGGTCACCAGCTTCAGAAGAAGACGCCATCGCACCTGCCACCGGTACTGGTGGTGCGCTTCTGGACATGTCTGCGGTGCTGCGTGTTCCAGCTTGCGCAGCGGTGGGCGTCGCCGACGTGTCGCAGCAACCAGCACCGACGCAAGGGAAGCCGCTGGGTGCCGAGGCCGTGCCATCGGTCGCAACGCCGAGTGTAATCCAGAAGCATGCGGAGCCGAAGGAAGAATGCAAGGCTGCTGTGGCGCCGGGGTCGGAGCAAGGGCCGGAAGCTGGAGCTGCCGATTCTTCAGCCCAGGCGGCGGAGAGAGCGGCTGCTTCGCCGGGTCTTGCAACCAAGCAGGAGATACCGGAAACGGAAGTGGAAGTGGGTATACAGGTGCAGCTGCAGCCACACGCACAGGCGCGACATCAGGAACAGGTGGATGTTGAGCGGCGCTGCAGTGGTGCCACAGCTGGGACACATGTCGATAACCGCATGAGTGACAGTGCCGAAGCGGGAAGCGCAAGCGCAGGCGGAGGCGCCCTGGGGCTAAAGGCCCACACGGTTTTGTGCAAGCCACATTCCAAGGCACCTTCCAAAAACCGCAAGCCGCTGGGGTTCGGTCCCGTACGGTCTCCTGTCAAGGTGCGCAGGAAGGTCCCGTCTGCGGCAGCTGCGGCTGCCGGGGCGGTGTTGGAGACAGCAGTACCAGATGTGGCAACGGTGTCAAAGCCCAACAGTCGAGACAACAGCGCTGGAGGTGGTGGCGTCAGCGTCAGTGTTGCTGCCGACAGCTCCACCGTGCCGCCCAGCAATATGAACCCGGTTGCCGCCAGTACCATACCTGGAAACGCGTCCCGACCCGTGGCAGCCTCTTGGCGAGACATGGCCAAGGAACACCAATCAGAGGGTCAGGCGCTGCTGGACAGCGTGCTGGAGTCGCGAATCGAGCAGAGGTCAGGCGGCGGCGGTCGGACCGGTGCGCGACGTGTGCCGCGGGAGCTGCGTTACCTCATGAGCCAATCGACCCTGTCGAAGTTGAAACGACAGGAACAGCAGCAACAACAGCAACAGCCGGAACAACAGCAGGGACAAGGCCAGGCGAGTCAGGGGATTATCAACGGCGCAGCCGGAGCCCAGGGCCGGTTCAAGGGCAAGGTCGCTCCTGCGCGGGTGAGGCCCGCAGTTGCAGCGGTGGCCGTTCTGGCGGAGGGCGCTGCGCAGCCGCGGCGGCAGCTGGCGGGTGCAGGGAGGAAGGAAGGAGGGAAGGCGGGTGGCGAGGCGACCGGTCGGGGGGCCGCAGATGCAGTACGTCCGCTGGACCGTATTAAAGACGAGCCACCAAGTGCAGGGTTGGCCACGGCTAGGGTGCGCCCGTTCGGGTCATCAACAGAGGTTCATGCTGTGACTGAAGTAGCCGAGGTTCCGCAGGAAGCAAAAGGATTATCCCTAGAAGCAACTTCGGCTCCATTTGGGAAGCTTGAAGATTCAGTGACGATGGCGGATGGATCAGGAGATGCAACCCCAGCAGTGGGAGTAGGAACAGAGGTGCCGACGGCGAAAGGGCCGCGCGCAGCGGAAAGGGTGGCGGGGTCGCAACTGGAAGGGATTCGGGCGCCGTCCGGAGCACTTGCGTGGGATAACAACCAGGAGTTGGATGTGGAGACCATCATCTTGGAGGGCAAGAATGAGCGCAACAAAGCGGCCCAGGTCGATGTCATGCAGCAGGCGCCGTCGGAGTCACCGCTACCACGGCAGCCGCCAGCTTCGCTGGTGGTGAAAGAGGACCAGACGGAGATGAAGGGCGAGGTCCTCGGCTGCGCAGACGCTGACCTCAAGGGAACCGAAGGTAACGTGAGGCCTGTGCCAAGTGAGTCGCACTTTGCGCCCTCCGCACAGCCCCTTTGTCAGCGTCCGCAGCGGACACGGGTTGCATCAAAGGCAGCACAGGAGGCGGCGGAAATCGAGGCGCAGCGGCGGCGAAAGTCGGGTTTGAAGCCGAAGGCGGATGAGCCAGTGGCAGCGCCCGAGACAGCTACCCACGAAGAACAGTCCGAGGTAGCTATTCTGGAGGGCGTTACGGTCACCAGGAAGCCTCGTTCTGTCCAGACGAGGCGCCGACCGTCAGCGGCGGCCATCACAGCTGCCGTTGCAATGATTGCTTCAGTACTGGGTACCGCTCCGGCTGTCGCCAGTAAGAAGCCCTCGACGCCGGGGATGAAAAGCCTCAGCGGCGGTGCCGTCGTAAGCACGTCTGGAGCCTCAACGGCTAAGACAATGGGTCGCTGCCAGGGCAGCGCTGCCGGTGGTGAGGGCGCTGGCCCTTCCGCAGCCGCCACCGCCACCGCCGCTAAGCCGGCCCCTGCAGGCGGGCAGCTCAAGGCAGGCGCTACAGGCACAAAGCTGAAAGGCACGTCAGGGAAGTCAAGTTCCGCGGGACCCTCCGGAGCTGCAGCTGCGAATTGCTCCTCCGGCAATGCCCGTGTCGTGTCTGGGGCCAGTCCGCAGAAGACGGCGCCGGCGATGAAGGCAAAGTCTAAGCCGGCCGTGGCTGCGGCTTCAGCTCCGGCTGGTCCTCAGAAGACAACGCCGGCGACAGTTGCGGCGCCCCTTGACTCCAATAGCAAAGCGCTTGCAGTCGCTGGCGGCACTGTGGCGCAGCCAGCGCAAGCGGGAGCGGTGAAGAAAACACTGAGCAAGATTCCAACAGCGACGACGCAGTCGCCACCGCCACCGCCACCTCCGCCTGTGCTCGAGAAGAGCCCGACGGCTGCGTCGTCATCGTCGCCGCCGGGAGCATTCTCTCCTACAGCGGCCCCGAACGGTAGCCTGCGAATCCGGTTGGGCAAAGTGGCTCGTCCTGCGGCCCTCGCGCAACCACATGGTGGCAACGTTTCAGCGCCGGCGTTGCCACCTACAGCAGCATCAGCAGCGGCTGCAGCCGCTGCGGCTGCTGCAGCGGCATCAGCAGCGGTGCCGTTAACGCCCGGGGCTGAGGCCGTGACCGCCCCAACAGCGATGGGTGCTGGCCAAGAAGTCGATGCTGTTGTCTCCACGTTAGTCGCAGGAACTGCATGCACGCCGGTAAGGGCTCGACGCAGTGGTGTCGGGAAAACGGCGGCCATTACATCCACCATCAGTGGTGCACATGCAACGGTGCCGGCGGCGGGAACACCGGCACCACCGGAGACGACCGGGATGAAGCGTAAGAGGACAAAACCAACGGAATCTGAGTCTCAATCACGGTCACGGTCACATTCGCAGACGAAGTCGCCTTCCCAGGCGCCGCATAGGTTGCGTGACGGCGCTGCTCGGGCTATCCAAAATGGGAAACGCCAAAAAGTGACGCACTCGGCAAGCATCACAACGGCCGCTACGACTGGTGCGATTACCACTGCTGCGGCGTCCCACACAGCCCCAGCGCCGCCGTCCCGCGGCGCCACCACAAGCGCCGCCTTTGGCGCTGTCAGCACGGCAACTGGCGGCTGTGGTGGTTTCGCCGCCGCAGCAACAGCTGTTGGGGGAGGAACGGCCGAAAATTGCGGACAGCAAGACACAGCTTGCAGCCCGGTCACAGCTGCAGCCGCTCCTGCCCGGCCGGACCCTTGCTTAGCGCCAAAGCTTGCATCACTAGCTGCGACGGCGACTGCCCCCCGAGTAACCCCCCGAGTAACCGGGAAGCGGGCCCGAACGACCGCACCCAGTTCAGCGGTCGGTCAGACGCCTGGACCTGTAGCGCCAGTGACGGCAGGATTGCCTCCAATGGCTAACGCCGCCAGTGACCCTGGCAATACTAGGCTCGGCGGCGGCGGCTTCGACGGCGGCGACGGCGGTAGCCTGCTGCTAATGGGTCCTAATGGTGGCTTGGCGGCAACGCCCCAGCTGAAGCAGGAGCCCACCGGCGGCAATGTAATTCCAGGTATAACAGCTGCTGCCGATGCGAATCTTAAAGAAGAGAGCGGGGCTGAGGCGCCCACACTTACCGACACTGCAGCAGCTGCTGCTCAAGCAGGTCAGCCAGCGCATGTAGGGATGGCGGAAATAGCAGTGGCTGACGCCGTTCTGCCAGCCCCGTCATCTGCGACGGTGAAGGTGGAGGCAGAAGCGGAGGCGGCGCCGCTAGATGCGGGGACAATGCGGTCAGAAAACGAGGATCCTGAGATATCTCCCTCACCGGCAGCGGCCGCCAGCACGGCTCTAGTCATAGCGTTGGGCCCCGCTGCATCTCAGGAGCCTTATCAAGCACTGCTTCGTGCCCTTCCGCTGACATACTTGCACAAAGCCAAGGTCGCTGCGGCATCCTCGGATCCATCGCTGGATTCTGTGAGCAATGCTGCCGGTGGCCGGCGCGGTAGGCCGGGTTGCCTTGCCTCTTGGGCGATGAATGTTGGAGCCGGTGGCGGCAACGGCAGCGGCAGCGGTACAAGCTTTGATCCAGAACCGCCGGCTCCCACGAACCCGTACGTCGTAGCTGGCAAGGCCCACCACAACACCTCCCTGACGTACATTAACGACCAGACGCAGTGCGACATACAATATTTGTACTGTAGCATCCTACGACTGTACAAGCCTGTGCTGGGTGTAGCCGCCGCGCTGGCGTCAAAGCGCCTTTCAGCGCTGAAGCCACTCGCACTGCCGTACATGGCCGCTGCTGTACAGATACTCAAGGACACTAAATATTTCGTGAAGGACTACGGTGGTGGCACCGCGGCGGCTGCTGCTGCTGCCACTGCAGTTGACGGCAAGGTACGTGTGCTTGTGGCGCTTCAGCTGGACGAGGAGCAACCTGCCCCGCAGCAGCAAGGGCCGTCTAGGCGCAGTGGCGCAGCGCGCGCTTCCGCAGCGGCAGCGGCAGCAGCTGCGGCTGCATCGGTAGAGGCAACAGCGGCGCACGCGCCACCGCCGCGCGTTCCCCGAAGGATGTCGCTGACGCCACCTGAAGTCGTCGTGGTGGAACCATCGCCACCAGTGACGGCGGAGGGTGGGGATGCGACCCCGGCCGTCACTTTAGGCGACCTGAAGCGTGCCGCTGCGGTTGCGTTTAAGGAGACGTATCGGATGTGCTGTCCACGCGGCGGTGTCATTGTGGTGACCTCTGTCGTGCAAGGCATTGATGAGGAGGTAAAGCTTGTCGAGGGCAGAGTGAACTGGGGGTCATAATTTCAAGTCGTCATCAGGGATCATTGTCTCGTGCGATGGTCTTTCTCGCTAAGAACCAAAACTGAAGATCGCTCCGCCTCCTCCCCTGCACAACTATGACATGCTGCCGATGGCTACAGGTTCTCGCCGCTGGGGATTCAGCGGTGCTCGGCCCTCCATTTACACCCGCTGTGGCGCCATCCGCGGCATCAGAAGGGCCGCCGGGGTCGCCTCCACAGCTGCCGTTGGTGATAGTGCGATGCAGCGGTCTGGACCTGGACCGGCGGTGGCGCCACGCTGGAGGACCCGAGGACTGGCGAGTTGCATGCCTGTGTGGGACGCAGGTTGGTCTGGATACCATCCCGTACGGGTGCGGGTGCGGGGAGAAACATTTGCTGCAGGCCGCTGTCCCTGTCCCCAGTGTAACTTTAGCCAACCCCGTTTCCCTGGCTGTGGCTTCGCTAGATAGCAGAGAAGTAGCTGAAATGTTTGGGACCACAGCCCCGGTATGCTATTCGGAATGGTGGGGCTACCTGATGACTGCCGCTGCCGGTGTAGCGGTGATGCCACTCCTACGCATGCATCCGCCGCCGGATGCATTACGGGGTGTCAACTCTGCTAGTGGGTACGGTCAGATTTCACAGGAATCCAGCTAACCCAAATTATCCGTCAAGGATGTACCCAGAAGCCAGGACATTATCCGTAATACACTCCGCGTTCGCCGCATCCCGCACCCTTTGCACACTACTGCTTACGCACCGTGGCTGTGCCGTGTTGCCACGTGCTCCAGGATGATGACGGCGAGCGCATGATCGCGTGCGATGTCTGTGGCGTGTGGTCGCACACCCGCTGCAATGACATCCCGGATGACATGGAGGAGCCAGCCAGCTTCGTGTGCAGGGAGTGCGCCAAGAAGACACCCATGGGCGCGTCCACGGCGGTGAAGCGAAAGGAGGAGAGTTGACGGTGGGCGATAAGAGAAGACTCATTTTGTATGTATTTGTGTATGTGTATGTGTATGTGTCGCGATCTAATGCCCGGGGGAAGCGGTATGATTTGGATCTGGATCTGCGTCTGGATAGCACCAGCCCGACGTTCCCGTATATTTTCAGGAACATGGATGGCGATCCCACGCGGCAGTGCTCTGGGATCGGGGGATAAAGGGTGGCATGGTGGGTAGCCATGTAGGGGCTATGGTAAGTGCGCAACGATGTGCGTACGTCACATTGCCTGTTAGGGCGCTATCGTGAACGAATGAGGAGTGTACTTGGTGCCTTCAGCATTGCCTGCAAAGAGCTATAGCCGGGGGTAGAACTGAGAAATCATCGAGCCAAGGGACCAATTTTCTTTTCTGCACACCCAGTGCTTGTGTCGTACCTCGTGTCCAAGGATATTTGCACACAGCTGGTCTTGAAGAGTGCGACTGCAGCTCTTGCTCTGGCTTTTGGGGGTTGTGCAGGGAGGCACAGGACGGCGGTAGCTGTGTAATGTACGATACATGAACGATGTTTGAGGATTGGACGCACATCCTCACATCCTGTTGAACACACGTGAGCGTTGTGTGTGTGTCAATACACTGATTGAAATGCCGGAATGATGGTGAAATGCGAGCGGTGATATGTCGGAAAAGGATATCACTTTGCTTGGAAGGGGGTTGTAGTTTGGATGGCCAGATGGACTCGAAGGCCACCGCGGACCACTGTGTGATTGGGTCGCCCCAGCCGTGGAGGCTCCGGGGGAGGGTGCAGTAAGTTTGCGGACAGCATGGCAAACGCCGTTATGATGTGCCCCGGCTCAAGTAGCCGATGTGTGAAACAGGGTTTGTTGGGGAGCGCTGCAATACCCCGTTATTGCTTCGCGCGCATACCTGCAGCGCGAGTAGATGAGGAGATGGAAGCAGTCCGCTCTGGGGGATGTGCACGTTGGGCATTTGTGAAGCGCGTGAGATACAAGCACCGCAGGGGAAGGATTTGAGCGCGTACGTATGCTTCTTCAGGTGGAAGGTTTATAAGCACTGACGAGCCGTAGCCCTGCGTATGTTTCATTAGAAATTTTCACCGGCGATGTAGACAAACATAATGGAAGGGCAGAAGGACAAAGAAATTTAAAGCTAGGTTCAGGGATGGCTCCCGGATGTGCTGGCAGATAGAGCAGCAGCAGCCGGAGGGTGGGTGGTCCTTGCTTTCTCGTGGGTACCTGGGGGATGGTGTTGTACGGACTCCTCCGTTGCACAGCAGTAAAATGTGGAGGTGCCCCGCGTGAGATGGTGGCTCGAGGTTGCTTTCGGAAGCCCCGTAATCGCGCAAGCTCTCTTCGAACAAATGACATGGCGTCTGCTTTGCAAAGCAATTGCGAGTGTGACGCGAGAGGGGGTTAGCAGCAGCCAATAAATAGCCGTGCAAAGGTGCACATTGCACGCAGAGGACATGTGACTTCATCGCTTGTAAGAGTGTTCCATTGTCAAACGTATATTTCCCAGGTATATTCCGCAGGGACAGGCAGGCTCTATCCGTGAGTCGCTTGGAGCGCAGCCGAAATTGAGGGGGACCGACATATCGAGCCTTCCATCACGCATATACCGATATATACATTTAGCGCGTCCAGATTCACCCACTTTACCCATGTTCAATAGGGTTTGGCTGATCCAAGCTGGGATTTGCCGGCTAGCCTGCCTACGCAACGTATCGCCCTATTCCTTACACACCGAACTATTGGAGTTGCCATTTGGAGCCGTGCCATACCATTATATCAACTCATCATATCAACTGACCTTTGTCGGCTTTAGGAAACGGTCATAGGGGCTGGCTGTCGCACCCGCCCTCGCGAATTGCAACTATTCAACAGTCATCGAGTCATCGTCCTCCTGCCCCCCTGCCTAGAGTTACTCTCCCATCACTCTCCCCACCACAGCAGCTGCATTCATCACAAGAAACCACCCAAAAAGGAGATTATGGATCACAGCGCTACAACTGCGCGGAGCAGGGAAGTCCCCTACGTCTATGCATCACTAAATGCCCAGCTTGTCTAAGGAGGACAGGATGGTAATTGCGTCCGCAACTCCATGAAGAGCCGCACGTAACGCAGGTAACCTCCTGGAACTGAAGCTGGGTTGCGCATCTCAGACTTTGCAGCTGTGCGCGTCCGGTGCACAGTCCGGGTACACCTGCCTGATGTCTGACCAGCCCAGCTCCTGGAAACAGGCGCACTTGGTGGTGGGTTTGCCACCGGGCAGCTGCATGAACACCTTGCGAGGGTAGGCGCCGCCGTCGCACCACACAGTGCCGCCTGTCCGTCGCCGTTAGTTCCGGGTGCGTTATGTGGACCGCAGAGTACCAATGAAGGGGACACGTGGCGGGTCCTCAACAGCATGTGGGGAATCAGGCTAGGAAGTTTGCATTAAGGAAAGTAGGAGAGGACGTCCAGCGCGTCCAGGAAAAACGCAGAGGCGGTGGCGGGGTTTGCGCCGGCTACACATGCAAAAAGCTCCCTTCTCTCCCCCAGCCGCACTACCCAGTGAAAACTACACCGTCCCAAACGACTCAGCAAGTCCCCTATCCCCAAAGGTTCACTTATCTTAGGGTTTTACTTATGCACTTACCTAAACATTTTAGTCGCCTCATCCAGTCCAAACACACATCCACAAACATCCGCAGGAGCACAGCACGACGCATTCGTTACAACAGCTTTTCCAGGTCGGCCTTCCTACAACTGCACCTGGGGCGCCTGCTCTCACCCATTCACAGTCCTCGCGCGATGTTGCCCTTGCGCCTCACCTTCTGATTCGGTCCACCGCACATTGCACGAGGGCCACTGCGCCTCCGCCTCCCGCTGCAGCTCCTCCTGGCTTTTGGCCTTAGCTGCTTCCTCCTCAATCCGTTTCAGAAGCCGCTTCGGCATCCCCTCGCTATTGTAAAAGCGACCCACCAGCCGCCCCTTGAATGTGTATTGCTGCGTGACGCGGAGAGGGTTCTTCAAGTACACGCTCTCCCCAGTAAGCCAGTGGCGGTGCAAACCAAATGAATAGGATGCGTAACGCCGCACAGGGCAGAAGCCGGCTGCAGGCGTGCCGCGCCATCCGTTTGGTTAAGGGTTAGCACGGTACCGTCACGTGCAATGCGCGGTAACAGGTTCACCGAAGCATGTAGCCCGGGAAGGCCGCATGTCAAAAACAAAACTTGAGAATTCCCAGGAAATGCGAGGTGGTCTGCTGTCTGTGTATACCGGAGGTTCTCCCACAGCTGCAGTTTGTTGTGAGGTGATTGGATCCGCACCTTGTGATAGAAGGCCCTCCACTCCACCAGTGACTTGAACTGTTCGGGCGTCAAGTCCTCGACTGCGTCTGTCAGCCCCCGCGGGGTGAAGTCACCTGCTGACGTCGGGGGGTGGGGTGGGATTTCGGTGTGCGCCATTTGGGGGCTTGGGTCAGTTGTCAGTTGTATCCTGCAAGCTCTGAATCCCCCAAGAAGGGATGCCGCAATGCGAACACCGCCTGTGCTAAATAGATTAGCAGCTGCTGCCGTACGCGCCACTGCCGGATGAGGTCGCATGGCTGACTCATGGACTTATTCTCTCAAGAGGAGGAAAAAAAGAAAAGAACCGACCGCTTATGCAGATTAGATCAGACGGCCAGAGCGGTAGCATTAATGAGAATATCACGGAGGCGGGGGTGATGGTGACGGGTAGGGCGAAGTGAGGGTTCCCAGGCTTGCCTGTAAAAAGAAGTGCATATCTGACCCCTGGTGACTAGCTCTGCCAACACCGCCATCATATCAGATGACCCCGTCCCCGTCCCCGTCCCCGTCCCCGTCCCCGTCCACGAACCCGATGCTGCTGGAAGATTGCGCCTTCGCACTCTGTTATGACATTCCAATGGATGTAGGCACATGTTTCTACACTCCTTGTGCCACGGACATGTGCCTAAAGGGTTGAAGGGTATGGTCGCCCGATCCGTCAGGTGCCCCTTGTGCCTCGGCGGAAGTGGGGACTCTACCCCCCGGGGCTACACGCGGTCGCGAATAGATATATTCTGGACCCAACCATAGCTGAGCGCGCATCAACTCACCAGTAACGAACGCCCGTGTCGCATCCCGGCCGACGAACCCAGCGTAGCCAGTTTCACCTGGAAACAGCTCAAAGTATCATGAGCTTTCATGAGCTTTTTACGGGTAGGTTAAGAACACGGTTGTCAAGAGACCATCATGCCTTAAACCTGTGTTTGTAATAAGTTAAAAGCACTGTCTTAGCTGCCATTTGCATCTCGTATGCAAGTGCCGCGTATTCAGCGGTGATGCAGCACCGGGTCCTCCCTGGGTTTCTCCGCCGTTAACCAGAGCCGTCAGAGGCCGGACCGCTTGTACACTCCATCACAATGTTTTGTGGTGGCGATTACGGATGTCATACGACGGAGAGAAACGGGAAGATGCATTGTGTGTTATGGCGCCCTGTCTCACCGCCGTAAAAACGCCGACCCGTGGTCACGTCGAACACTTCTCCCAAAATCGCGAGGTACAGGGGCGCATTCTTTTTCCCGTTGTATAAAGCAAGTGTCTCCGTATTGAATAACATCTGCTCACAACAAATATAGTGTTAGTAGCTACACACGAAAAGATGGTTAGGAATGTGAACTTTGCTCACCAGGCCAGTTGGTATCTTGGAATAGGTCCGAAGCAGGCCTATGCATACGATCGATACCAAGGTAACAAGCGCCATTTCTGGATGCTTAGCAAACCAATCTTTGAGCTTTCGGGGTAACTGCTTCCACAAGGCTTTCGGGCCCCCTGCTGGTCGATCTGCGAGCATGAATCATCCTCAGTTTTTGTGTGCTTGACACATGCATATAATTTTTTGTCAGAAAACATGACGATACCGTGATGTTTTGTTCCTGCGGCATCATCCTCATCCTTCTGAACGGCTTTAGGTTCTTCCTCGGGTTTGCGTCGCATCAGCGTTGACTCCATGTCGGAAACGTAAACGATAGTCCTGATTAGGGCAGCCGTGATACTTGATGCAACCAAGTCAAGTATCTGTACGGATTGTATGGCTTGGTTTCTTCTCATGGACACCTGCACTCAGCCTGTCCTCCTAAAATAGCTGTAACATTTAAGTCAACGTCTTGGCACATGTGCTTTACAGGTACGCATTTGACACAGTATTCATATCCTCTGAGCCTTCCCTCAGGCAACACCTGCCTGGTGTTTCCACGAGTAAACGCTTGCTGAAGGGTCTGCCGTACGGGCCCTATCTTTACACAGCTGATGCGACAGGATTCCTGTCTGATATAACATCAACCCAGATCATGAATACGAGGACACGACTCGTTACCGTTGGCTGCACATGACTAAACGGTCACGCAGTATCACCACTGTCGCCCTTCCGAAAAGAAATGAGTAACCGCATCGCCCCCTTCCCTCAGCTCGCGCCCCATTCTGCCAGTGTTTGTCAACATCGAGAGAACATGATACATCCTTATGACAGTAACCGAATGCATTTGCAACATCGCCCTTTGGCAACCTAACATAATGGCCAGGTAACCCCATCCAGGACTCGTAACCCAGATCCGCAGTCCTCCCCGCAGTCCTCCCCGCAGGTTCAGTATATACGTATACCAGTCACACCAGGAGGGCGAAGCTTCGCTCCGCCCACTTCCGAACCATCTCCGCTTTCCATGGCTTCCTGTTCCTCCGACTGGTCATCGTGTGACTCCCACAGAATGAAACTCGCTCGAGGGTCGTGTACGCGTGCCAATTCGGCATCTACGACCGGGTACGGTATTGCTATTGGATCTAGCACCCACCACCACCGGCAAACTAATACCTACCGCGCAGGCAACTGCCCCACATCTGGTCTCGCAGGGTCTGGACAACGGAGGACGACTACAACAAGCAGCTATCGTAGCCAGCTCTGTGTAACCGGATCTGCAACTGCAGCGGCGTCTGCACCGCTTAAGAAGGGAGCTCGGTACAGCTGAATAGCACGCCTTGACAGCACGGAGGAACAAGACGCGAGTCCATTACCGCCTTCCCTCCGCTTCGTATCCTTGTGGCAAGGGCGCTACCCTAGGACTGTGCTGCAACAGCCGCAGATGTCGCCGCCGCGGGCACCGCCAGCCCCAATTTTATCAGAGACTCCGCCATGTCGGTCAGAGTGTTTTCCAGCGGCGTATAGTGTAGCCCCAGCTCCCGGACGACACGGCTGGCGTCAATCCTTTCTTCCTCTGACCCGTTATCCCCATCAGGCAGGAGCCCCAGCTGGGGCACGTTTGCCTGCGTGGATGCGGGGGAGGGATTATCCCCGGGGTAAGGGCGACATCAGACACACAGACAGATAGACAGACAGATAGATAGACAGATACATAGACAAAGAGATAGACAGAGAGACAGATAGGTAGACAGATAGATAGACAGACAAACAGATAGATAGACAGACAGGCAGGTCGGCCAAAGCCGCATTCTCAAGCGTGTTCATGTGCCCCGCCTCAATCACCGCCCATCACTCGAACCCTGCTGCCCTCCCCCAGAGACCCATGTGACGTCCTGAGCTCTCTTGACGTCTTGCGCTTGCACCTTCCAAGTTGCTGGCATCGCACGCGTTATCATCGCATCCCCATTCACTAGATTATATTATTTGAAGCGTCGTCGTCAAGGTTCCATTCGTCGGTGCTACCACCGGCTTTCGGCTGTCGCTCTGTCCCGCCATCATGTCCATAACGAACAGTGTACATACCCATACACACCTTGAGTATATCCGTAACGGACTTGGCGCTCAAAGTCCTGGGCTGGCTGACGATGTAGCGCCGTCCCGCCGCAGCGGGTGTCAGCGCCGCTAGGACATGCGCTGCCGCCACGTCCCGTACATCGGTGAATACCCACGAGCCACTAGGGGGTGGCCGGGGGTCCGCCCCGTTGCGCGCCTCCACGAAGCCCTGGGGCGGTGGGGCCACACACCCAAGGGCGGGTCATTTCTAGGAAATGATCTTGTTGTCTGGGGTTTTGAAGCCGCGACTCATCAACCCCTTACAAGGTAGCTGCACACTCGTAAACACCCTTCCGGCTACCTTTCGCATTGGGCACAACCCACCACCACCACCACCACCACAGTCACCACCACCATCATCACTACAGTCACCACCACCACCACTGCAGTCATCACGGCAAGCCCGGGTACCCGGAAGAAGCTGACACTGATGCCGTTGGCTGCCTCGGCCGCCACCACTGGACCCATCACGAAGTTGGGAAGCACCGTCACCAGCTCCAGTCCCAGCTCGTCAGCCAGGCGCCAAGCGAGACGCTCCGCCTCCACCTGCAGAGAGAGAAGGGAGAGGGCGGGTCAACGGAGCAACTTAACTCGGTTCCGTAGGAGGGCCTTGGTGCAGCTTCGGAGCGGACGTGGCGAGGTTAGGATGTGGTGTCCTCCTCCCAGCAATGCGAAAGTGATTTGGGGGATGGGTTGCTGCCTGCCTCATTGTCACTGGCCCTCTGGACCCCTCGGCGCACGAGCCCCTTCCGCGGCTGCCTGCGAGGGGCTGGGGGGAGCCTCCTAGGCGCCCCTTCTCAGATCTACTCCATAGTAGACTCTTCGGGACTTCCAAGGACACTGCCGACATCGTCATGTCACATGCGGTCCAGTCGGTCAGGACTTACGGCACGGAGGACGTCGCCCACCGTAGCTCCCTCACACGCGATGCCTCTCCCCCCAGCATCCGAGCAGAGGCTGACTTGTCTCTCTGCGTCCCCCCCCTACCTCAATTCGTTATGATGATGTCAGATCACGACAACCGCAGGGCCCTGAACACCAACCACACCCCAACCTAACCAGCGGACTTTCCCGGTCTTTCACGGGAGCTACAGAAACCCCTCTGAGTTGCCCCGTGAGCCCCTCAGTGGTCCCGTGCGCCTGATCCGGCCGTCCCTACTTTCCCGCCATTTGCAGTGCCGTACACTCCAACAAGAGGAAGTAAACAAGAGAGAGTAAGAGTAAGGTAAGTCCCGCGGTAGTTCTCCGAGTGATCGCCCCTCAATCGTCTCCCCACCTTGGACACCCAGTACGGCTCTGCCTCCACCGTAGAGACGCCGTTCCAATCCTCCTCCGTGTAAGGCTTACCGGGACCCGCCCGGGGCTCCTGCTTAGCGTTGCAGTCGTGGATTGCTGAGGGCGACTCGGGGGATCGATCCATTAACAAAACAAAAAATGGATGCGAAAGTGACCACTGGCACGTTTTCACTCGGTATCTTATTCTATGCTAGGGCAGCGATGTGTCCGTCAGCTCAGCTTACGATAAAAGATTAGGTCACGACGCGAACTGGACTCTTGCGGAAAAAAATAAACATGTGCGGTAGCGGCGTTGCGAAATGCTGGTCAGCCAGCAGAGGCGTCATGGGAGTCAGCGGGGGCACAGAGGGCCCTGATGCCGAGGAGCTGCAGGGGCAATCAGGGACCTCCCGCTCAGTTCTCTTCGCCAACCTAAGGGGGAAAACCTTAAGACGCGCTGTCGACTGCGAGGAGGAGGTAGCAAGACGTTGAATCTGGTCACGGGAAGATAAGGGCGCTGCGCGCGGAGAGAAGTCTCTCCATCTGAAAGATGGCACTGCTCCGTGAACCTTACACGGTGCTGCCGGCTGGTACGGTTTGGCTCTATTTCCGCAATGCGATCATGTATGCAGAGCAATACAAGAGTGCATTTGCACCCAAGAGTTCCATCCCTGCAGCCATCCCTGGAGCAGATCCCCCGGGAACCTCTCGGGGCTAGGCGTATTGCCCAGGGCCAGGGCATGCCTCTTTTCACCAATACACCATGGCCCCATCGGTGTCGCAGTCCCTCCTCGTGCAGGTCGTGTTCGCTCCGGGGCTCACCGCAAACAGAAGATGTCACGACAATGCGCTTCAGCGGGTTTCCTTTATGCCGCGCAGCCCCCCGGAGTACGGAAGCTGTCCCTTCCACAGCGGGCGCGACAATATCGCGAGCGGGGTCCTCTGCAGAAATAAGGAATGGAGACGCCACGTGGAAGACATACTCACAACCAGCTGCGGCTTGTGCTATTGCGTCCTCAGAACGAATATCCGCATCCTACGGAGCGAGGTCAAGCGAAACCTCTTTGGATCGACTGGGTCCAAGGCTCGGCTCTACATTTTATCGACAAATGCGTATTGATATGCATATTGCTAACCCTTACCACAAATGTGATAGTACCAGGAAGGGTGTCAAAGGCCCTCTTCAAGGAGGATAAACGTGGAGAATTTAGTTGGCATCGCACGGGACAGCGCAGATGTGCCCTGGCTTCCAAAAGCTGTCGCGCTAGCTCACTGCCCACGTAACCAGTAACGCCAGTGAGAAGGACAGTCCTTCCCTCCATCTTCACGATCTGACGCACTGAGTTACCGGTACTGCTGCGAAAGCAATGCTTTGTCGCCTTGGAAATTCTGCAAATGCAAACACAATATGAATATGACATAATATAAATTGCCGCGTTGCGGTTGGTCACACAATGTAGGGCGTACCACCCTTGCATCTGTATACGGCCTCATGGCCTGAAGGAATGACCAAATAGCTAGATGAGCATCACAAGGGCTACTTAATATAAAAATGTATATAATGATTCATGAATGATAGATGGCTCGGTCGTTTGCAATCCATCAAGATTACTTGTGAAAGGGAGTTAGGGGCGGAGAGTATAAAACCGTAGCAAATCAGCTTAGAAATTAACCTCTATATGACGTAACGTGTGTCCAGGTTAAACTTATGTGATGAAGCGAAGCACCTGTCCATCGTCAGTCTTAGTAAGCATCATCGGCGGTTGACCGATAGCATAAGAGTTTTTATAATATTGGCAAGGTGGTAGGTTTAGTCACATTAAGGTGTGACTAAAAAACACATACGTATCCTGTATCCTGTATCCTGTATCCAAGTTCCCAGGGTCCGTAGGAGGGGCCGAAAGCTCCTTGCTAACGGGACTTGCAGTGGCAAGTCGTAGCCGCGAATCATCTATTACAAACGATGCATTGAGATCATTTACGGCTCTTTGTAGGTGCCAGCGTATCGCCGGAAACACTGCCAGGCTTTCCTCTTTCCCATGTCCACGCCGTACGACAGGTGAACAGACAGACAGATTCGATATTAACATGTGTTGAATTGTGGGGGACAAGACGTCATCATGGACGTCTGGAGTATGACAGTCCCGGGAATTGAGTTTGTCGTAACTTGTCCCAATCCAATAACATGTGGGGTAACAGTCACCGGAAATTTCACACCATCATGAATAGACGTAACTACCCCCACGGCTGCTGGGCCACCCTGCTACACAAGAAACGGGACAGCGGATCTGGACTCGGAGCATCTCTGGTGCACAGGGAACACCCTTACACTGTCAGGACAACCAAGCCGTATGGGGCCGGGGCGTCTCGTGAATTCGCGACAAGATAGAAGTTATGCTGAATGGAAACCACCTACACGCGAATCGCAAAGCGGTGGCGCCATATACTCTAGATACACTGCCTTTAACAGGGGCGCGTGTGCATGGTGCTCTAACAACCGCTCCAGCAAACTTACTTCGCAAACGGAAAATCCAAAACGTGGTCATTGGTTTCGTCATACCCATCCGATGTGCCCATCTCCTCTGCCCATACCACCGGACCGTCCCAGGCTCCATCTGCCGGACCAGCGCCGCCGCCGCCGCCGCCGCCAAGCCCCGTCTCTTGCGGCAGCGGGCCTGGCTGCGCCTCCCCCGAGGTTCGGGCCGGCGACAAGCTTGGTGATGCCGGCGACGCGGTTGGGGGGTTTGCGACTGCCACTGTGGGCGACGTCGCTATTTGCGCCACCAGCATCGTTGCTGCCGCTGCTGCTGGGCGTACCGAGCTGGCAGGGGTGATGTTAGCGGCTGCGGGATTTGGAAGAGGGACAGCGGCCGCACCCCGTTGACGTTTATCCAGGTGGTGGTGTTGCGGCTGAAGCTGCTCGGTGAATGCGCTGATGGAGCGCTGGCCGACCACCGCCTCCGTTGGATCGACAGCGCCATAGCTCACTGCCACGGCCAGCCTCGTGATCTACAACCAAAGTCAAGCCGGGGGTAGAGGGGATCTACGAAGCAGCCGGCGACAACTGCGATACAGGTGGAAGGGCCGAATCAGCGTAAGGGCCAATTTTGAGTCTTGTGTGTTCAGATTGCCAGAGGGCTACCTAGGGGAGCTATCTATCCATCCATCGGGCCCGCGTGGAAGTCCAGTGGCCTCCTGAGCCCTGAGGAGGAGGGAGCCGAGGCGAGATGGGAGTTATGACACCATCGACACACGCACATGTGGACGACAGTCTGAAATCAGCCCTGCATGATGTGACCGATGTAAGGTGGGGGCGGCAGCGGCAGCGGCAGCAGCAGCGGCAGCGGCAGCGGCAGCGGCAGCAGCAGCGGCAGCGGCAGCGGCAGCGGCAGCAGCAGCGGCAGCGGCAGCGGCAGCGGCAGCAGCAGCGGCAGCGGCAGCGGCAGCGGCAGCGGCAGCGGGAGCAACAGCGGGAGTGGGAGCGGGAGCGGGAGCGGGAGCGGGAATCGTGAAGTATGTAGGGATGCGGGGTACAACTGATACAGATAATCAGTGGATGCTGCGAAAACGGCGTCATATACACCGGCTGCAGAGACCCCTGGTGCAGTCACTGAGTCTCCAACCACCATCCCTCCAACATCCACGGCAAATGCATCCGGCCTCTTAAACGGCACCAGGGTCATCCCCATCCAACATACCGGTGCTCTGCCTAACCCGGGGCCGAGCCTAACGTCCCGGCAGAAGGCTGCCTCCCGCAACGCAACACCCGATACGGGTCCCCCCCTGTTCTCGTCGCAAGAACCTGCATGATGATACAGACCTGCATGCCGCTGCGCTGGTTGCCCACACCCAACTTGAAAATGGCGGCGGTGCCCTCGAGCAGCGCCCGACAGCCCTGGTAGGCGGCGCTGGAAACCGCCCCGGGCTCCATCCAGCGACCCCCGGCCGCAGAGGAGCCGGAGACCAGGTTATTGCCGGGGGCGAGGTTGGCGGTGTGAGGGGCGGGTGCGGCGGCCGCCAGCGCACCGGGGCCAGACAAGGCTATGGCGTCTGAGGTGCCACAGCATCCATCCCGACCAACAGCACCAGGACGCGATGCGCTCGTGCCGACCTCTCGTGGCGCCGCTGCGGCTGGAGCCCCCCCTGCGGCCGCCTTCAGTGCCTGGGAGGAGACCCCGGGTGGGGCAGCCGGGAGAAGGTGTACGTGGCGCGGCCGCAACGATCCGGCGGCGGACGTACGATTCAACGGATCGATGTGAAAACCACTGACAACATTTCCATCCGTGCGTTTGTAAACACATACACTCGATGTGTATGTGTGTTGGAAAGGGGGGGGGAAGAGAGGGTAAAAAAAGGGAGACCTGGGGGGGGCGGGAACTGCAGATAGCTTTGCTGGCTAATGGCGTTCGGTGAAATTTGAGTGAAGCAGAGGTGATTGACGCTTCTAAGGACCTCCTGACACGCCTGACAATAGTTCTAAGATCTCGTACAGAACGAACTGATGATCGGGGACACAACGACGTACTCCAAAACATCACGCAGATGATTGCTTCCATATCTAGTATTTCAGAGTGAAAAGCTGCTCTAATCCCGAACTTCCAACTGCCAACCGCCAACCAAAAATACGGGACAAAGCCCCTCGAACTCGACATGCTTTGCCCCGGTCTCTGCTTGGTACGGCAGTCTCCCAGCCATACCTGGAGCGCCTGAACGGACAAATCTGAAGACTTGGTTTTGGGAGCTCCGTAGCCTTGGCGCCACGTCAGCAGCAGCTTGGCCGGGGCGCGCCTGCAGCGAGAAGGCGGAGATGGATCCGAATCCCCGTAACCAGAAACTCTAGGCAAAACGACTCTAAGGGCTGCGGGTACTTGCGCCGGCCTGGTTCAGCGACAAAATGCTCTCAGCCACACAACATATGCGACCAGCTGTGATCGGTTTACGATGAAACTTCGAAAACATAAGCTCCCCGAAGGCGCAATCCGTGACTCCTTGCCGCGCCACGTAGCCAGCCGGTCAGTTAGCCAGCGAGCCCATCCGGGCCCCCCACACCCCGAGCTCACTTCACCTTCACAAGGCCGACCCACCGGTTCAACCCCGCGTCTTCCACCATCCGCTCCCACAGCGCCCCCACCATCGGCACCAAGGCCTCCTTGACCCCTCCGAACCGCGTGATGGGCGGAAAGCTGCGCTCCACGACAATGCTCTTCTGGGGACCCCGTTCCCGCACCGCTCCGCTGCACGCCCCGCCGCCGCCAGCGCTGCCGGCGGCAGCGACGGCGCCGCCGTACGGCAGATCCGCGAGGAGGTTACCCAGCTGCGGGCCGAAGCGGGCGACCAGTTCAGAGCGCGACCAGGCCTCAAGTTGGCCCACCCGCTCTACACCCAAGTCCGATATGATCTGATCGCCGGTTTTGCGCGCGAGCGTTGGCACAGCCTGTTGGGGAATTTTTGTAGCAAGTTTCAGTTGTCCAGGGAGGGAGAGAGGGAGAGAGGGACAAAGGAATGGAGAAAGCTCGTTGTGTTGGATTGCTCCACCCACCTTGATCCGCACACCTGACATGAACTCCCGCAGTCTCGCCGCCGGCACCACCGTGATGCCATCGGGCTTGTGGGAGGGACCGGCCAACCTAGCGGACAACTTGGTGGGCCCCACCCCTACTGAAACCGTGAGGGACAGCTCCTCTGCGGATTGCGGAAATGTCGCACAATGACGTCGGAGGGCGCCAGACGGGTTGGACGAGGATTGCATGGAGGGGCACACCATCCACATCTACTACCAACGGGGAAACATGCGAGCCATCTTAGCATTCATCCTCCCATTCATCCGCACGCTTGCGCCCTGGGCATATGCTCCTTAGGCTTATGGTCCTGTGCACCTGTGACCTTGTCCCCATGTCTCCACCTTCCCTGGCGTCACGACCTTCTCCTGCACGGATCCAGGATCCAGGCCCCCGCACACCTTTCAGCGCTGCCCGCAGCTGCTGCGCAATCCCCACTCCGCGTCGCAACCATGGCTCCACAACCTCCCAGCAGCCCCCGCCAACGACATGCACGCGGGGGGGTGCATCCTGCTGGTTAATATCGCCGAACTGATCCTGCCCACCCAGAAGCTGCTGCTGCTGCTTATGCTGCTGCTGTCGTCCCGCCTGCTGCCCGTTCTGTCTCTGTTGCTGAGGCTGCTGTCGGTGCGCCTCATATACCCCGCCCTCTGGTGCATTTAACTGGATCCCCCCATCCTTCAACGCGCACCTATCCAACAACCCCAAATCCTGGCCTCGGTCCGGATCCAGATCCAGATTCTGACATAGCTCCAGAGCTGTGCCATCTCCATCCCCGGAGCAAGGTTCGGAGGAATCCATCTCATGCAGCCCCGGGGGGCGGTCGTCCCCTTGCCCGCCAGAGTCCAGCCCTAGCCCCAATCCCAATCCCCCGACCCTGCTTGGATCCGTAGGGGCCTCGCTACCGCCTGCACCACCACCACGACCACCAACAACAACAACAGCAGCACCACAACCACTACTAGTAGGTCCCTCCGCAGGATTGCGCTCTCCTGCAGACGATCGTGCGAGGCCCTCACGTCGTCCACCTGTAACAGCCCCCTCAGGACTCTGCTCCTGCGGTGCCTGCAGCGAGGTTCGGCCAGGAAGAGCGCATGAGCGGCCAAAAGATATGGACGCCCCTCCTGCGCCCGGCGCCATCCCCGAGAGGGAGGAACCCCTCACCCTCGCTGCGTCCGCGCAGAGCCGTCTGGCTCCGGGCCCTTGCCCCGTCTCTATTCCCGCCCATGACCGTGTCGCCGTCGGCCCCTCTCCGCAGCAAGCAGCAGTCACATCCATGTAGAAGTCGTCGTAGCTGGTCTTCTCTACCAGGACGTCAGGTGCGAACCTGCACGGGGATTTGGTGAGGACCAAGGCCGCTGGGCAGGTTGGGACGTGGAGGTAAAGCGCAGACGCTGCTACGCAACTGTTGCCTGCACGACCAGGACACGACCAGGGGTTGAGCTCCCCGGCACTCCCCAGCAAGGGGCATCCACATTTTGCATTCACGTTTGGGAACTCCGCTAACGAGCCCCTAATGGTGTCCAGAACGTGTAGGTATCAACTGTCATCGCGTATATTAGACGTCGCACCCTCCCTCAAGGCACACACTTACACACGTATACACACGCACACACACGCACACACGCGCGCGCGCGATGTCTCATCTACGCCCCTCTCTCGCCCGCGTTAAGGAATGGAGACCACGCCGATGTCCCCTGCCTGCCTGCCCCTGCCTGCCTGCCCCTGCCTGCCTGCCCCTGCCTGCCTGTCAAGCCACACCTGCGCAGAGA
Source organism: Volvox africanus (assembly GCA_030268105.1). NCBI lineage: Eukaryota > Viridiplantae > Chlorophyta > Chlorophyceae > Chlamydomonadales > Volvocaceae > Volvox > Volvox africanus. The sequence goes on along the minus strand of BSDZ01000004.1, from coordinate 3,377,814 downwards.
TGCGTGAAGCTGCTCGGCCACCCGCCTGTACCGCTCCGTCCTCATTGGCCTGATCACCAGGCCGGGACAACGGCGCTGCGCCTCCGCCCTACTGACCGCACCCATGGCCTGCGTGCGCCGGCACCCACACCGGCCCCGGTGGCCGATATCCAGCGGCGGGTAACAAACCGTGGCAGGCAAGGAACCACCCTATGTAATCATCTACACGCTCTAGTGCCCCTTCCGTTTCCAGACAGGCATCCAATGTAGGGATTGCACCCCTCAGCTCATAGAAGCCAAAATACGCGCGTCTGTCTATCCGTCCGTCCGTCCGTTAGGCGTTGTCTGGAGAACCCAAGAAGCGGGAGCTGGCTGCAGAGCCTAGGCCTTTGGCCATGCATTCCATTCCCTGCTGTAACAGGCCACGGACGCCCCGTGCTCTCCCGTCTCGGTGGGCCGATGGCCGCCAGGTACGGGCCCGCCGATGCAGGCGGGTTGAGAGAGGGGGCTTCGCCGAATGCCAACGCAACACCGCAATGGGCTCAGGAGGCTCACGCATACGCATACACATGTGTCCATCCAGGGCGTCCCTCCCTCCCACCACCTCAGCTCGGTCTTACCTTGAGGTAGGGTATCGACGCCCGGCCTCCTGCGCCCACTCCGTCACCGCATCTGCATATCCCCCCCCACACACACATGCGGGTTAATGGCCCTTCATAACGGCAATCCCACATTCCCTTGGCTCACTTTACGACATGTTGGGATGCCCCTTCCCATACCCCCTCCCATGCCCCCTCCCATCCCCCCTCCCATGCCCCCTCCCATGCCCCCTCCCATGCACCGCCGGGTCAGGCTTTTGGCCGATATGCGACCGAAACCCGGGGCACCGAGGTCCCTTCCCAGCCCGCATGCTCTGCTCACCGAATGCCCGCCGCCCTGGCCTCATAGGATACCGACACGAAGCCGCCCGAGTTGAACTGTGTCACTGCGAGGGGCACCCCCACCAGGCTCGGGTCGTCCAACCGCTCCACCTGCGGATTGATGGAAGCAGGACGCCGCCGGAGGATGCGCGTGCATGTGAATGGTGTGTGTGTGTGGGGAATTGGATGTATGTATGTATGTCAGTAGGGATGGATGGGATCTTTTTCGTTCTCTACGTTTTGGGAGCGACCCGCCGCTTCACGTCTGGTCAAGAAGCCGAGCATTCGCTGCTCATGTTTGCTTGTTTCCCCCTGCAAGCGCACTGGCCAGTGCAGGTATTTGCGCCGGCAAGAAGACCGCTTATCATTCGTCAAGATGCATTTCCGAACGGATGTATACGGAAACTTGTGATAACCTACAAGCGCTTCGTACATACCGGAAGCCGCTCCTTAAGGAGGGGAGAAGTGGGAGAGCTGATCTTAGGGTTTGCATTTGAATGCTGCTGCTGCTGCTGCTGATGATGATGATGATGATGCTGATGATGATGATGATAATCATGATGATGATGATGATGAGGAGGAGGAGGATGGGGATTTGTAAACACACAGAGGACGACCTCTTCCGCTACCCTGGCACGTGCATTCCACATACCGCCCCCACCTCCCGGCAGTACTTGTCAAGACACACCCGCCTGGCAGTAAAAGCAATCAACGTCCAGGTGGAGGAAGACCCGCATCTGCTGTTGCTCCTTTGCGCGACTGTCTTGGCGGTGTCCCGCCGCACTCAGTCCCATTTTCCCGCCGCAACGCTCCCGGTCAATGCGGCCGCTGCCGCTTCCACCGTGGCCACTGTACGGCGCATCCCAGGTGACCGGCACGCCGCGACCAAAGGCGCTCCAGGGTGGATCATCTGACACAGGCGAAGCTGCGATAGGAGGTAGCAACAGGAGGTCGTCCCGGGACTTGCCACACCGCGGCGGCAAGCCCAGTTCCACCTCCCTGCTCGCGTACTGCAAGTAGCTGTCCCGGCCATCAGGCAGGAAATCAATACCGCCGCCGTCGCTACTGCTGTTACAGCCATCGCTGCTGTAGCTCCTCTCCATCTCCCCTTCCCCTCCGTCGTCCCCGTCCTCTTCCCCGGCGTCAGGCCTCACGCCTTTATTAATTTCGTAATAGAGATCCACGACCCGGTAGGTGATGACAGCGGCGTCGCGATCCGCGGGGTTTTGGCCGAGGACGGTATCTGGGTCGCACGGGGCAGTCCATGCGGCGAGGTGATTTGTCCCCGAATGCGGGTCAGCATCCCTACTGCTGCTTTGCACATGAGCTGGGGTAGGAGGGCTCCCGGCTGGCGCCTCACAACCCACGGGCTGTCTCGTAACCTCCAAGTCGCGAAATCCGCCGCTGCGCCACATATCTGCCCGCGCTGTGCAGCTGGCAGCACCCCGGACTTCATGCATATCGCGGACGCGAGTGGTGAGATCATCACTTGAGGCAGCGGCCGCAGCGCAGGTGGCACCCCCTCCTCTCCCCCCTCCTTTCCCACCTCCGATGACACCACCGCTCAGCACCTGCGGGTCCAGCCGAGCTCGTTTCGCGACGTGTGGGTCCAGGGAGGGCTCCCGAGTGGCTCCAGAAACCGCTGGCGGCGAGACGCCAACCCCCACAGCAATGGTATGGACCGCACCAACAGCAGTGCGGTCTGATGTGTCTACGAGTTTAGACGCACGCTCTGCCCCCTGCTGCTGCGAGCTAGCAGCCATCTCAGGCTGTAGCCATCGCTGCTGCTGCTGCGGTTGCTGCCGTGTTGCCGGCGGCTGCAGCAGCGGGGGCCGGGATCTGTGAATCGCACTACCCCGGGCGCCACCTGCTGACAGAAAAGAGCACGGCCCGGTCCCAGCCGCTGCCGCCGCCTCCCGCAGCAGCCGCTCCCGGCTCTTGCTCAGGATGGCGGGGGCGGCATTCACCTGTGCGAGGACGTCTCGTCAGGTGCACCACAGCACCACAGCATGTAGAAGGGGGGCGTATGCAATATATGTCAACAGAATGAACAGTGCGGATTCAATCAAATGACGGATTATGACGATATGATAGTCGTTGCTTTGCGCTCATCACAGACTACAAAACGTATGACCATGACAAGGCCGCAGTACTTCACTGATAGCGGTGACGGTACATCAATATACGACATGCATGCGTGTAGGGACCAGGGAGGTTTATGGGATAAGGGGATGGGATGGACGTTATGGCTCGTAAGGGTGTAGCGGCCCCACCCTGCATCGCCCGTATACGCCTCATACGCACAGTATAGTATAGTGCCATCTCGTAGAGACCTCACTGACCCCTCGGGCGTGCCAGGAGGAGGAGGAGAGCGGAACTTGCCAGTCCAGCATAATCCCTCTTCACCCTGGCATCCAACCGCCCAGCCTCCAAGCTCCGAAACTCACCCCACTCCCGCCTCCCGCCTGGTCCGATACGAGGTACTCTCGACGGAGGAAAGCTGACTGCTCCGCTGCCCGCCGGGCCTCCGCTGCGGAGATCGCCGCCGCTGACCCGCCCCCGCAGGCCCCGCCACCGCTGACAGCTCCTTCCCGAAGCTGCCATACATCGTGGTGCTCTTTTCCCCCTGCAACGAGGCAATCGCGGACACCATCTCCCACTATCCAGACATCCGGACAATATTCGGAATCGGGCTCGTCCAGCTCCTCGTCCAGCTGCTCGTCCAGCTCCTCGTCCAGCTGTTCGTCCAGCTGTTCGTCAGGTTGCTCGTCCAAGACGTCGCTGCAGGACACGGGGGCATTGGTCGCTGCTTTCGCAGCGGTGGCACTTCCGAAGGCAAGGTTGGTTGAGCCCGGCTTCTGTGCGGTAGCGACCTGGCGGCCAGAATGGCGGCTGAAGAGGTCCAAGATGCTTCCTCCGCCTCCGCCTCCGCCTCCGCCTCCGCCGCTAGCGCCACCACCCCAGCCGTCTCGTTTAAAGTTGGTGGCTCCAAGGTTGAGAAGTGACAGGTTGAAGGGCTCCGGGATCTGCTTCTGAAGCAGCTGCAGCGCCGACCGCACCAGCAGGTCAACCTGACAGAGTGGGGGGGAGGGGGGGCCGCACACGCCGCCACTGACATCCGCAGTACGTGCGGCCCAAACCTCTCTTTCCACCTGAGAGCAGCGACCCCGACATCAGCCTCCTTGCCTGGATAGCACAAGAAGCGTACACAGCCCGCAGGGCATCCGCCGCGTACTCTAGTCCCCAGCCTCCGTTTATCGAGCCCTGCCCAAAGGGGTCTGCTCACGTGCGTCTGGGAGGGCGGTGCCGCCAGGGCCCCCGGCGGCAGCGGCATAGCACAGGAGGCGCTGCTCCGAGACCAGCCGGTACCTCTCTGCCGCCACTTAAGGGTGAGCGTCTCCGGGCGCCGCCTGCAGGAGACATGGGGGAGCCGAGCCATGGGGAAGGAAAACGCGAGCTCGGCCCCACACTTGATTAATACATATTTTTAGTTTGTAGATTATTGTTAATTATATACCAGTTTAATTATACATTCCCGGCGCAGGAAGCATGTCCGTACACATAAGGCCTTCCTTGTACCCTTCAACTTGTAATGAACACACATGGGGGAAGCAGCAACATATGGCAAGAGGTTGGGCTGAGGGCAGTGCCCGCCGCGTGGCCTGCTCCTCTGTCAAGCGAATGAATTGATGGTGTACGTGACCTAGCAGCTTTCCGTTCCCAGCTGCTCGCCCGAGCTTTCAGAAAGGACAGAATAGGAGCCCCCGAACATCCTTTATTCTGCTACGTACGGCACGGCACGGTGATATATGCGTTGGGTTACCGGGTTTCATCGTACTCGTCGTGCAGACGTTGTAAGAGATCCGGCGCCAGGACCCGAAGCACGGTTGTGGCCGCCTGCCAGGAGGAGCAGGTCTTAAAGGAGTCCTCCACGGTGATGCTCCTTGGCGGACCCGTGGGTCGAAATGCCGACGGGTCCTGACCCCGGCACAGGTGCCACAGCAGAGCGCCTGCGCCGGAAACAATGAGAGACGGGGTCTAGAAAACGAAAGACCTTCCTTTGATTGCGATCGCACCAGGCTTAACCTATCTAGGTATCCATTTGCATTTCACGCCAAGATTGGATTGCCCGCTGAATCCACCTGATCTCCAGTCACTTCAAGCCCGCGAATGATTGCTCTATCGATAATTGTCGTACGTCGATATCTTCCTCGGTTCAGCGGGACAGCGCAACGCGTGGCTTATAAATATTGTCACCGGGAGAAAATCCCTCTTCGTTCAACACCCCATCGATTGCCTGTACTTCCGGATAGCTGTGAAGCGCGACCTCGACCTTTAATCTCACCCGATGCGCTGAGAGGTGAAGGCTATCCAAACAGGGAAGCCTGACGCAGTGTCCAGGTGACGGAGCGCCCCTCCCCGAACAAAATCCTCCAATCCCCGCTCATACCCGATTTGTCGCCCAGCTTGTCCGCCAGGAGCTGCTGGCTGTAGCGCCGCACGTCCCCTGCTGTAGCAACCCCCAGCTGCTCCGCCAGCAGCTTCTCCGTCTTGTAGCCCACCCCCGGCAGCGCACGGACGGGAAGGGGAGCTGCGGCGGGGTTCCCCATGCGCGAGCTGACGTAAGGCCTTTAAGGTTTTGACAGGCAGCGCGAAATGGCACGAAAGATTTGTGTATGTGTGTGTGTGTGTGTGTTTAGTGAGAACGTGTGTGCTCCTCGGGGGTCCCCGTTCGTATCAGTGGTGTGGTGTTGTGTTTATGCATCGTAACGTCGCCGACACACATATGGCCACATGCTCATGTACACGCATGCCGCACCTACGAAGTCCCAAGCCTGATCAGGAAACAACACCGTCTGATCGTCGGGCTTGTGCAGCCCGCTGACCAGCTTGGCGAGCATCTTGTTGTGGGCGACGCCTAATAAGAGAATATAAGGCAGGGACAGGTCCAGGGCCCGGACGTCGTCACAACGTCAACGTCAACGTCACCATGGCGATGGAATAAAGGACGCGGTGGCCGTGTACGGGCGCGCGATCTGCTTACAAGATAGCAACTGAGCTAAGCGCTATTGGGCGCGTGGGTCGCGATAACGGTAGTTGTGCGTAAAACCAAGAGGCTTCGAGGCATGTGAGCGTGTGCTTTACAAGTACTTTATGCGTGTGTGTATGTTCCTGTCCCCATCGCCCCCGCATCAGACGGACACAACTTCAGGAACTTAGGGCTTTAACCCACTTCCCAATGTCTCTTGAATCTCACCCGCAGAGGACCGGAAGCCTGCCTCCGACCGCACCGCTGCTCGCGCCTCCGCCGCCACCTGGCTGCCCACCGCCAGGAGTAGTTCCCAGCCCTCCGCTGACCGTATGCCGCCGCTACAGCCGGCATTAGCAACCGCCCTTCCGTTCACGTCCTCGCCCCTGGTGCCTTCACCTCCCCCCGCAACCACGGCATCGGGGGCCCAAGCCACCGGCTCCGCGGCAAGATCCCGAGGTGTGGTAGTGGCCTGCCCGGAGAATGCTGCAGCAGCAGTGGTAGTAGTGATAGCGGCGGCAGTCGCAGTGCCCGCGGACGGCACAGCGCGCAAGTCCTGAGGGCGGTAGCTGGTGTCAGCTGCGACGGCGCAGGTCGCAGTGTGCACGTGTCCAACGAGGTGAGGTGGTGCCGCGGGCGGGTCGTAGGCGCCGCTACGAATGCGGCGGAGCACCTCCTGAAATGCAGGGTTGTGTCCATTAGCTGGAAGCCAGGTTGGGCCGGGACTCGATCGCAATGAGGGCGGGCATCCCCGGGCGACACAATCATTTCAGTGGGGGACACAACGCATGGGTCAGATAGGGCCGCCAGGGTAGGCCTGTCAGCCTATATACGCCTATAGGGCCTGGCAACTCCCTGCCAACGCCTTACCCTCGTCCACCGCAACTTTCAAAAGACAGAACCAAGCTCCCGGAATAAACTGAAACCTGGCCTTTCCCCACCTCCCAACCTCCCGTCCCTTCGATCGCAGAACCTGAAGGCATATACCTTCTGCACCTCCCCCCCCCCACCCTTCCACATGTACATACACATGCGTGTGCGCATGCATTGCTCCAAGCATTGTGTTGCGAACCGGAGCCCTCACCTCGGTCACGTCCACAAACGTCTCATCCATCCCCAGCTTCTCGGCCGGACCGTACCGCGAGAGTACGGCATAGATGGACTTGCTCGCCTGCGCTTGGCAGGAAAGGTTATTTGGTGATGGATGCTGGCAGGGAGAGCTAAATGGAAAAGGGATGTGCAAAAAGCATGTTCCATTCATCAGCTCTGCACCTGCCTGCAGAAAGGGTCGCCGTGGATCTGCAGGGGATCCCACCCCCAATGTGTACTATTCCAGGAAATTGCATGCTTTGCATATCGCTGGTATGCAATGAATCAAGTTCATATATGTGCGGTGCCTGCTGACAGTACGCTCACATCGTCGCACCTGCCGATACGGCCCTAGATCCTCTCCGCTGACAAGCACCAGCCCGGGACACCGCGCCATGGCGTCCCGAATGCCCATCAGCTTGGTAACCCCTGAATCCTCAGAGGGATGGACATGCAAAATGTTTGCTAGACCTTAGAATCTGACAGGGGCAGTGGGGCTGTAGCGTGTCAGCTGACTGATTCTTCCAGCGTTTGCTCCACACCTGCCGCTCGAGCCAGATAGTTGCAAGTGACGATAAGGTACTTCTGAGTAACTCCCAACGGCACATTGCGCAGGGCGGGGTTTCGGACCTCCTCCACCTGCGAAGATAGGTAGGGTATGAGATGGATTGGGGAATGTTGAACATACATGCACTGGGGCATGCATATGTTGTCTTGCCTATTTATTGTAGAAAAATAAAATTTAAGATGTCTAAAGACACTTACATCTAAAACACGCATACGCCTTGCGATTGCCAACTACAGCCACTGACCTAGAGCCCGGACCAACCTGGGCGTAAAAGCAATCACAATCGAAGTGCACAATAACTCGTTGATGCTCATGCTGCTGATTTTGCAAGGCTGATCGAGCATCAGGTGCTTCGTCCTCGTCTTTCAGGCGATGTATATCTTGGGCCCTGGACGGGTCATCTTTTCCTCCTGCATAGCTGTTTCCTAAGGGAAGCGAATGAGGCTGTGCGAACTTCCTCACGCGAAAAGCCTCGTAAGCCTTTTTTTCATCCATGGAACTTTATATTAGTTCGACATGGCTGAAATAGGACAATTACATGATGCCTAGATGAACAGAACTGAAAGCATTTGATAGTGGTCAATCCTATAGTTTCTGCTCAGTCTGTAATATATGAATACGCAGGTGCGAAGATGATATGAACAATATTGCAACGATATTAACAACCTTGCATGAAGCTTGCGTTCCGTGAAATGGCACAGCACGGCCGCACGTAGCGTTTGGACTTGGGACCTTTGGCCTACCAAAGGTGCATGCGTAACTCTTCCCGCTTTCCTTACAACGAACAGTAAGAACGTAATCGTAATTCCTGGCGCAAATCCTCGTCCTACAAAACTTCAAGCCCCTTGTCATACACGGCGCCGCCGCTCCGCCCACTCGAACTTCCACACGAAGGCGTTAAAGAAATCCAACACCATATCTCCAGCCCAAACGAAAAAGCGCAACAATGTGTCGGAAAACGAGCGCCAATCGAACGTGAGTAGCACTGTCGCACCGTATAGGAGCGTCAGTGCACACGAAAAGTACACCGGACCCCACAGCGCTCCGTCCCAGTTGACGTCCACCCCCAGACCCGGAGCGCGCAGGACGAAGAACGCCTGAAGGGCTGCCGCTGCGATGAAGGACGCATTGAGGATGTTGTACGTCCAGGGCCCAGGCAGATAGTACTTGTGCAACCCATCTTTCGTCCGGACAAGGTACCTGGTGGTCAGACGGGGCAACAGACGCCGATGTTGGGGTCAGACCTCTACACGGGGGCACGAGCGCAGAACAAGCAAGGATCCGCGAGCAGCGAGCCCGAAGACACGGGATACTGCCCCCTTGTGCGTGTACTCCAGGAAAGGGCGCTTTTTGTAATTCCACAGTGTATTCAATCAATCCGCGGAGCGAACCGCAAAGTTGGGGTTGGGGTATGCAGCTATCAGGTCGATAATTTGAGCAGGTCGATTCGGCCCATGGATTGAGTGAGCGACACGAGATCCTTAATGTTTAGGTGTTTCTTGATGTTTAGGGTTGTGGAAGCACGTACCTACGTGCACATAACGGGGGGGCCTGTACAAACTGGCCAGGAGTGTTTCCGTGTTTCCTCTCAAGCATGACTCGGGATAACACTTTATTACCAATTCAAGTCTCAGAAAGGTGGTACGCGCATTCCGAAGCCTTATTCCACCTGTTACAGCGCAGCCCCACTTACTCGACCATCAGTCTCTTCAGCGCCTCCAGGTCTCCAGGCTGAGGGCCTCTACGCACGTAAGCAGCGAAGTCCAGCAGCCCGTGCGCCTGCGCTGCCGCCAGAAGCAGCCCTGCTCCCGCCAGGCGTCGCAGCCCGGCAGCCGACGACCCCAGGGCCTCCACCTGGCCAGGCCAGGAGCCCAACGGCGTTGGTAGCGACGGCGTCGGCGACAACACGACTGCTGCGAAGCCGTACAAATACAATGCTGCACGCATGACGTGATCAGGATTGAAAGGGGCGGAAGAGCGAGGCGGTGGGGACCATGAACTGTTGGATGCGCATGAATTGCAACTCGTCAAAGTCAACTAGTCTCGAAGGTGTGTCGATCCTTTCGACCAGCCTGAGCTTCGTGGCTTATGAGGTGAGTGATTGGAAGGTAAGCGGCGGTGTGATGTGGCGACGGCACATGTGATGGCGGACAAGGCCGAGAAGGAGCTTGCACCATCCATATGCAATAGGCAGGTGCGCAATCTAGGCTCAGTGGAAGTGGCCGCACCCGGGCGCCAAAGACCTAAACCCCCAAAGGGATAAGGAGCCCTGGACACTTCATTCAGCACACCGCAGGCAAGAGTGGTGAAATACCCTAGGAATCTTCCAGAGCAACCAGCATCTCCCTCTCCCCACCCGCTCCCCTGCCACAGCGAGGATGACATGTGGACTCCACACGTCTACTCCTGAACTCAGCATGCCTCTGCTGGATATCGCATATCGCCTATCCAGAGGTTCTATTTGGGTATATTTGGTTTTAAAATCGCTGTGGACAGATTTAGTAACCTCCGAAACCAAAGCCGCTACTGCAGCGGCTGCCATGACCGTAGCAGCACCTGGACAACCATTCGGCGGCGTTTCCCCTCGGCATCCCTCAAATCCCCTTCGCACAGCCGGCGCCCCGCCCTGAGCCCACGGCACCCTTGACATCCAACCTGCAAGCCCAAGCAGCACCACGCCCGCCACCGTGGAAACAGCGCCTATCGCCGACTGCACCAGCGCCCACAGCAAGCCGCCCAATGAGCCCTCAGCCTTCTCCCACACTGTCACCACGAACGGCCGTACCGCCCACGCACTGCGCGCTACGCTGTACACAACGGCTGATGTGGCGGCGGCCAGGACCAGCTGCAGTCTGGGAGGGCCCGGCAGCAACAGGCCGGAGGGAAAGATAGCGCGGGTGGTTCTTTAGTTTAGGGGTCTTGGCATTACGACAAAGCCGCATATCAGCGCGTGTCGCAGTGGCAGCGCCAACGACAGCAGCACCAAGGGCATGGTAATGTGCTGACCTAGAATCCCACAGCCAGTTGTGCCCTAATCGCAGAAAGCCCTGACCCCCGGCCCCCTAAACCCCATCCCGCCGTCCTCCCACCGTGACCACCCTGACCTACCCTGCCAGCTGTAACGAGGCGACTCCAGCCGCCTGCGACAGCACCGCCACGACACCGTACATCGCCATCATCAGCGCCAGCCGCTGGTGCCGCCAACAAAGCAGCTCCTCGTTGTCCGCGGCAACCTGGTAGGGGTATCGGTAGGTCCCACCAGATCAACACGGCAAGTGGATCCCGAACAATACCAGGTCCACACGCACCGCCACCAGAATTCCACATCAAGAAGGTCCGCAGAAGATGTCCGGGCTTTGTATGGAGAAGCTAATGAGCACGGTGTGGGAATGACATAGTGCGCTGAGGGCTAGGTGCTGAAAAGCGGGGCTCGGTTTAAACCGCAGTAGTCCGCTTCAGAAGACATCATGAGTGGGCCAACCCCACGCACAACACGGAGCATGCATTCTCGCTGTACAGCCCCGGTGGAAATAATAGCTGCTGTTGCTACACTCGCACCTTGAGGTGAAGGCACACGCCCGCCGCCCGCAGGTATGTCGCCGCCAGGCAGCCCAACACAGTGATGGACCATGGGTCAGCCCCGGGCAGTAGGACGCTCGGGGCACGCAAGGCCGCGACGGCAACAGCGCCGCTCTGCGTGGAGGTCAGCATCCCCGGGCACCCGGTGTGGCACAACAGGTGGTGTCAGATGTCATGTGAGTGCAGGGGCAGACAAGTAAGGGTGCTAGATCTGCACTCGTTTAGGCAGGCATATAACCGTACATATTGGTGTCGGGACTGTGATGCAGCTCCACCTACCGCGGCAGCATATACGACTCCTAGGACGCTATACTGCAAAGCTGCTGCCCTGTTGATGCTGTCAGGAATCTCGGGATAGTCTGCAGCGGGGTGGGGGTGACAGCATTGGAAGCAGGATGATGTATCTGGAGTGAAGGGAAAGGGAGGTATGGGAGCTAAGATGGCGTTACAGCAATGAGCTCAATGAGCTCAAGGCCCCTCCCATTCCCGTGCCAGATCTCTAGCAGCGGTCTGCTAAGAGTCTAACGAAATCGTATGAGCCCTTCCCATGACCTCCTTACCCGGATGCTCCAAAACTGCTGTCTCCCCTGATTCGCCGGTGCCAACCTCCTCGTCCACGGGAACCGCCCCCGGTTCTAGCACCGTCGCCTCAACTACTGTAAGTGGCTTTATATCATTTGAGCTAACTTCAGAGCTACTTTGGCTTGGGCTCGGCTGCTGAAGCGAGGCACCCTTGGCTGCTGGAATAATTCGAGATGGGTTAAGGCCGCCGGCACCCAAATAAATTGCAATTCTTCATATTATTATTATATTTTGTCTCACCAGATCCCCTGACTAATTTCAATCGGTTGCGCGATCCTCGTGAAAGAGCAGGTGGCGGCCATCGAGCACGAAACTGAGCCCCTAATAATGTTTGTCTACGGAATAATTGTTGCTGCATTTCTTGTAAGGAATTTGTACCGAATAGCTGGACTTGGGACTTTTCTTTGTGAGACCTGCGCAAGGATAGTCCCTACTCCCTATGAAGGTTGACGGCAAGCATCGCATGAATAAGCTCCGTACGTAATTATGAAAACAGATCGCCGCTGAGCTTCCTGTATGGGTACGTGCAAGTTGCAACATGGGTAGGTGCATGAGGTTCGTTGATAGTTGGCCCAGTCGGATTTATAATGCTACTGCCGATAACGTTCATGTCTCGATGATATCTGAGCTTCAAGCAAGCTCCCAACAAGCTCAACACAAGTGATATGCGGCTACTACACAGCGGAAGATATACATACTGCATGAGAAGCAGCGAGCGCGGCCAGCGCAAGGAACAGGCAAGGCGAGCACAACTATTTTCTTCAGTGATCTTGCAACAGAGTGTGCTTGTGAGATGCTGTCCTTGTCCTCCACTCTATTTTCCTGGTTTACTGCTTCTTCATACATGGAAGCCCGTCTGCCCGTGTATGACCCCTGTCAGCAGGTACGACCCCTGCTCTCCGCATCAGTCGGAACTTGTACGAATACGCTTACAATAACCAGCTTACCAAAAGTGCCAGCATGCATGATATGCATCGAGAAGGAAGCAGCATACCTCGCTACCTTTGCAGCTGTTGTGTGTATTTAGACTCCCCCCATACATGGAGAGCACACGTACTCAGCAGGTCACATCACGCTAAGCATGCGCTAAGCCCTTCACTTCTGGGAGGGCCTGTATCTGATGTCCGCATAATCACCCACAACCAATGCGCCTCCGGGAGCAACCGCAAGAACGCATCGAAATCGGTGGTGCCGACATCAGCTCCTCCCATTCACCAGTTCCTCAGAGCCGCTCTTTGAGAGACACGAGAGATTAGACACGTCGCAATCACCAGACTGCATGACCCGGTAAACGCCTAAGCACGGCTACGGCAGTTAGTTTGCACTCAATAGCGATGCTCATCCCAGACAAACTTAGTTAGCACTCACCCTGTCGAAGTCAGCACGTGCTTCCAGTCAGTTCTCTAATTGGCTTTCCGGACGGCAGATGCAAAATTTCCAAACCTATGGCCCGACGAGTTCCAGACGCACCGCCACAGACACCATCCGTCCAGGAAGTTCAAGTCAGCGACGCAGCACCGCATATAGGATTAGGTTGCGGCTGTTGCGCTCCATAGCACATAAAGAACCGACACCAAATACGTAAGAGAATTTGAATGCGAAGAGCGCCTTTCAAATCCGGCACCCTTGGTGACGGGGGTCTTGACCCACAACCCTGATGAGGCTTCCGCGAAGGATGAGGCTTCCGCGAAGTCTCCGCTAACGTTAACGAATGCAGGAAGGAATGCAGGAAGGCGATGAGGAGCAGCGAGGATCCACATATCAAGGCACCATCCAGAATCCAGCAGGAAGTCGCACGTATCCCCCGCCGCTGCTGCTGTTGCTATTGCGATCCATTATTGTGGATACCAGTCAGGTGAAAGTGCACCGGGGCCGCGCCTCTCCATGGTATCGCTTCGCGTTCAGCTCTTAACCGGGCGCTGCTTGGGCTTTCATACATACGAACCATCAGAAGACTAAAACCAGGTTTGGTGACAGAGAATGCGGCCGCAGCTATGCGGTTCGACAAGTATAAGGAACCCGTAAAAATTACAGCACAGCGCATGCCACTCCAGGTGTGCAATCGTAACCAGTAACTCCAGGGGAGATCTCCCCAGATGATAAGTGCTTTTGGCTAGGTACGAATCACCACAACCTTGCTCCGCAATGCAAATCTCCCCAAATCTTATCTTGTTTCAACCGACCGTAACCATCACCGATCCGTTGGGACCTACGGATTGAATCATCATTATAATATCATAATACCCGATGGACAGGACTGGATAGGAAGTTTGGGAATTCGCGGCCAGGACGGCACATCTCCACAGCCCTTCACGTGTAGCCCCCACATCCCATCCGTCCACTCTCCCATACAATGAAAGCGTCTAGAGTGTTGCGCCCAAAATGCAATTGTAAATTATAACCCTTTCGCCTTTGCTGCATCCCCCTGCATCCCCCTGCATCATGCATTTCTTCGTACCCAGCGAGGCTGCGTCCGAGACTCTCTGTCCGCCGGCCTTGTGGTCGGGTAGCTAGTCCACCAGGTACCCAAGCGCACCGCATAGAGAGCAGCAATGACCAACGGAACAAACATACGCATATGTAATCACCACCTGCAAGCACACCCACCTGCAGGTTACTTGCTCAGCCAATAAGCCTTCGTGAAGACGATGAAACCAACGCCTCGAAGTGGTTCCAACTCATTCACTGTGGGCAACTGATGATGGGGATGAACTCACGGAATAGGCGACATATCCATGCTCCCCACTTACCCTCGCACCGCAACGCAGCAATGATGAATAGGTAACCAGTCACTACAGCGCAACCGGGAAACGAAACTCCGCCTCGAGATTCAAGGTGGGAACCGCAACCTCATTCGCTAGATCTGACGGAGCCACACGGCAAAAGGCGATGCCTGTGTCCCCCAGCAGGTATGTCAGGCCAAGGAAGTCATATACGACCAAGCGCATTAAACTAGTTATCTATTATCTATACCAGCCAGTTATTGTTGCGACCAAGCCTTCAAACACCTGCAACCTTGTCACCCCACCCCGCACTCGGTGCCTCATTGCTGTTGGGATAGGCCCGCTTACCTCATCTCCGCAGCGAACCTACACGCACTGTTGTACAATCCTTTTTCCTGTCAAGTCTCGTCCCCAGGTCCCGGGTGGGGTGCAACTGACAGCACGCTGTGAATGAGTGGCATCGTAGCGACCCCACACTGCGCTAACAGGTGCCAGCTCATACAGATTAGTAGGCCTATGGAAATTGGCACCACGATTACTCGCACCACATTACAGGATAGGGCGGGCGGCTGCCGGTCCTACGACAATCTGCAGGCATATTTCCCTAGCCCGCTAAATCTGGCATAAGGCATGTCGCTCTGGATACGTATGCCTCCTATAAATTCCTAGCCCATTCTGAGGCTGCTGTTCGCCAGCAAGCCGTTACCGCCGTCCACAGCGCACGCCCTTGCCTCCACCTCACCGCGCCCTCACGCCCGCCGGGGTAAGCCCGGTATTATCGTGGTGACCCGGCCGAGCCAGCAAGGACATGCGCACAGTTGTCGGCGTTAACGAGTCCAGGGACTGGGGCAGCGACATTGGGAGCCACACGGGTGTCACCGCTGCTGCAGCGACGGCCTGTGTGGTGGCCACCGACAAGGTCGCAATGGCTACGTCACTTCGTGGCGTCATGATGCGAGAGGAGGGGTGCAACGGGCTCCCCGCGCCACCGCTTGCACTGGCGGCGGAGGCGGCGGTCCCGCCGCAGGCAAGCATGCTTATCGCACCCGCGGGGTCGCCGAAGGACCCGAGGACGAAGCCGCCGCCGTCCCAGTGTGTGGACAACGCCGGGGATGCGCTCAGGCGGGGGGTCCGAGACCGTGCGGGAGAGGCCCGGCCGCCACGAGACGATGAAGGCGTGCAGGTGCCAGTGTACACACGTGCTAACATGGCGGCGCTGCTACTTGTGGCCGCCGCAGTAACGGCAGCGGCGGCAGTGGCGGCGGCGTCCTCCTCCCCGGTACCCATCGCGAACTGCATGTGGTGCGGATTAGGTTGTTGCCGCTGTTGTTGCTGCTGCATTGACAACTGTTGCTGATGCTGCAGATGGAAGTAAGGCTGTTGCTGCTGCAGTATTAACTGCTGTCTTTCATGCTGGTCAAGAGCTCCCCCCCCAGGGTTTTGCGTAGGTGACGGGGTTGCAGCACGGGATGGCGGCGCTGGGATTATACCCATTGCTGCACCGGCAACCGACCGCCTAGAGGGGCGCCCGTTGGTTATTGCGGTCGCGCCGTCGTCTGTGGTCACTTCTCTGTCACCGCCGCCGCCACCGCCACTGGATGCGGAGATGTCGTTCGCGCCTGCTGAGGTTGGCTGGTGCTGGTGCTGACCAGCAGACCCATGCTGCTGCTGCTGCTGCCGGGTGGCCGCGTACAAGCGGCCCGCAAAGTTTGAGCGTGGCGGGGTTAGCTGAATAGCCGTACCCTGTGTTTGTATGTCAATGGGCGAGAGTAGAGGGCAGCATCAGCAGAGGGGCACTGCCATGTCCAGAAGACAACTCCATATAGCCAGCTCAAGTCAATAGTGAGACCACCGACAGCAAGATGATATCTAGTCAAGCTTGTTCAAATCATTGCGACTCAACGCACCTTAAGCTCCAGGTTGAGACCGGTGTATTGAGGCTGCCGAAGCTCCTCGCCGCCGTCGATAATGCACTCCCACTTGCCCGTGTCAAAACCCTCCAGGCTGCCGGTGCCGCCGCGACTGATCCCCGGGTCGCAGCTCGCCTGCTCGCCGCAGTCGCCAGCACCACGCGCCTGTCGCTTCGCAGCCGCCGACTGCTGCTCTGGCAGGTCGACGACCACCTTGATGATGTCATCCTGCGGTGTAGTTGTTATGGGGTTCACAGGGTTTATGGTTTTTGGATTTTTGGGTATGGAAACTTTTAGAACTACCGGCATCGGCTGCAGCCGTGAATGGAATTTTCCCCAAAGCGTAACAGACGCGCAGAAACTTGCCCTAGCGCACATGTCGGTATCTCGGTTCGGTAAGACTGGCGATGGAACAGATGGCTCGCTAAGGATTACTCCCCGACAAAACCCTCCGAATTACGTTTGGCCAAAAACATCCATCGGTTTTACATTATATTTCTGTTCTGCGTTTCTCAAGGATAGGATAAAGATGATGAGGACGTTGCTACTTCATTTCGGGTTCTCTTACTCCTCGTGGCAACTCCGTCCCAGCTACGCACCCAGCTACGCACCCAGCTACGCACCCACCTGCACATCCGCGCACAGCTGCGCGGTGATGGGTGTGGACGGCTCCAAGGTGGGCGAGCTGTTCACCTCCAGCAGCCACACGCGAAGCTGATCATCGATCAAAAAGTCGTAGCCATAGAGCTGGCAGGAGCCCTTGCGCGGTGTGATGTGGTCCTGAGCAGGTACCATGCGGATAGACGCGTCAACAGGACGAGGGCCACCGCACAGCACCAGGGCCACTGCTTGCTCCGCTCAGCCACGTGGGAGGCCCCAACCGTCCACACCTCCGGCGTCTTGCTCATTTTCGCGCCAGGTAGAACCCTCTACATCAACAAAGCCTACCGAACATACCCATAGACCCGTCTCTCCTTATACCCTTACTGTCAGTAAGTCCCGCAGGGCGCATGGGGTCTCATTTTCTCCAGCCATGCGTGCAAAACATATCGCTGAGAGTATTAGGTTTAGGGTGGACGTAAGGCTTGGAAGGTAGTTCTTATTGACCAATCTACCTGTATCCAGGGTGTGAAGGTTCTAATGGGAAGCATTCCACATGCAAAGTATGTTTAGCATAAACAGCCGCACTGGGCCACTCAGCAGTAATCCCCTCCCATCCTCTCGCCACCGACCTGCGCACTCTTGAGCGTGCAGATGGCGATGTGCCTCATGGCCGGCTGTAGCAACACCTGCCAGATGTCGTCCCTACCGTACACCTCGGCCAGCCACTGCTGAAACCGCGGAATGGACCACATGTTGCCGGCAGCCGTGATCTCATCTGCGGCAGCGGCAGGGGTGCGGACGGGCGTAATGTGGATCGTCCATTGTCGGGTTGACCAAAATGCCAGTAGATTTCAATGCCTGGCGCATACCAGGCAGAGGGATCGGGTAAGGGCACAGACGCGAGCCTGCGTTTTGGATACAGCTTCCGCAACTCCTTAAGGTTTCTCTCAAGCAGCAGGTGACCGGATCAAAGCGTTCGGTAGCAAACCGTTTCAGTCGCGAAGATCGTAGTACAGACGTGAAACCCCAATTCATAAAAAGGACCCGTGCCGGCTCCATGCCTTGCCGTAGCAGCACCGGCAATAACCCTCATCTCACCTTCCTTCTTTGGTCCTTCGTAGTACTTGGAGACGCTGTTGTTCGTGAGGTGCTGAAATACGTCCAGGTTGTTGGGGTCGTAGTCATCGGCAGCAAAGCGCAAGTAGCAGGTCGAGTAGAACCAGGCCTACTGAGTTTGGGGGGATTGGGTTAGGTTGGGACTCTGGTTGGTTGGGCGGGAAGCTACGTCTGCTGGTTGTGGGGCTAGGAAGGCGCAGGTGTAATAAAAGTGGATAGCCATCTGGATGACAGTCACCATACTCACGCGCACTCCAGGACTCCAGAATAATTTTGGCCTCAATTGATGGGCCGGCAGCGGCGGACACAAGCAGCTGACGTCATGATCGAACGGCCCTATTCCTCACTCATCCGCCACTCTTTCGACCATCTACCATATCGGTTAACATCATCATCATCATCATGCACACCCACGCAACCCGATCATTCCCCCTAGGCAAACCCGTCATCGGTACTGTACCTGCAACGGATTCCAGCCCGTGACAAGCACCCATTGCCGGATATCGAACTTCCGACGCGAAATGATGAGGGGCCTTTCCACGTACTTCTGTGCGATCCAGCGCGACTCCAGACCCTGCGCCTCCTCGCCCCGCACATAGGAGAGCAGCGCGTCGGGGTCGTTGAACAGGCGGATGCCCCGGCCGCGGCTTTTGCCAGCGGGTTTCACAATCCAGATATTGTTGGTCCCCGAGATGTGGGTCTGAACGGCGCTACCCTCAAGGGCGTCAAGAATGGCCACTGCGGCTTCGCGCCAGGTATCAAGATCTAGCGCCTGATGGAGTGGTGATGGTTGCGAACAAGGTCCGGGATTACTTGTACCATGATGATCAAGAGAAGAACCGGAAACGCAGAGAAGAAGGAAATGGTCAGATGGGCGGTTTAGTGGGAGAGGGCGGGAAGAAGGATTGTGGGTGACCTTCTCCGGCGGACTGAGATCCAGGCACCGACATCGCAGCCCTTACCTGGAGACCTGCCGTGTAAGGAACCGCCCGTGCCTGTGCCCGTACAGGATGCATCTGCCGCCACCAGGCCAGGCAATTCCCAGGCCCAGGCAATACCATCGCACGATATCACTGTTTGGCATTCCTTTTCCAGACACGGCATGGTGCACCCGGTGTAATTCCCCACCCCTTTTTCAGCCAATCAGCTAACGGCTTACTTGCTATTTGTAACCTAACATGCAGTTAGTAAGCAGCGCCCGCGGATTCCTGTGACGGGATCCGTTCTTTGTTTCCTAACCCTGAGTGTCATTATCACACCCACCTGCAGGGCGGCATCATCGTAGCAAATGGCCGGCAGGTCCTCTGGGAGCCAACTGGGCCCGATGGACGCACAAGCATCGTCGCTATCCCCGCCGCTGCTGCCTTCGCCGCCAGCATCGCGGTCGCCACTGCTTACATCTCTCAGCGACGCCTCCCACTGTGGAGAGGAGGACGTGTGCACTGGCACTGACATGGACGCGCCAAGATCATCTACCATATCCGGCTCAGATTGCGCGCCTGTTGCTGCCGCTGCCGAAAACTTTGACGGGCCACCTTGCCGCCGATGTG
The DNA here is from genome assembly GCA_030268105.1 of Volvox africanus. Classification (NCBI taxonomy): domain Eukaryota; kingdom Viridiplantae; phylum Chlorophyta; class Chlorophyceae; order Chlamydomonadales; family Volvocaceae; genus Volvox; species Volvox africanus. Next base: position 3,358,166 of record BSDZ01000004.1, on the reverse strand, counting down.
ACGGCGGCGCCGAGTGGCCCCGGCGAGCCTTGCCGTACACTTTTCGCAGGAGTTCAGCCGCGTCGACGACAGCGATGGGGCCACTGGGTCGAGCAGCCGCCACCGTCGACCTGGCGTCGCCGTCCGTGTCCACATCCTCCGCGGACCCGGTGGCCGCAAAGGATGCCGATACTGACGGCCTCCCGTCATCACCGCCAGCGTTGCTTCCGTCGGTGTCCTCTCCGTCGCTCCCGCAGCCAGTTTCGCCGTCCGTCCCGGTTCCAGCTCCGCCGCCACCGCCGCGGCGTCGGTGGTGCCGCTGAGGATCCTTGCCCTTCCTTGAAGCCCTACTCTTACGGACGGGGCTGCCCCGACCGCCGCCGCCGCCACCCCCACCTCCACCGCAGCTGCGTTTTGGCTCCTCCGGGACGCTTGATTGTGGCGGCAGCAAAGCGCTTGTGATGAAGGAGCGATTTTGTATCCAGCTGGGATCAAATTGGGGCTGCGGCAGCACCGGGATGCTGCACGACAGCGCCCTGTGCTTGACAAGCTGCTGCCACTGCGCAGTGCTGAACTCTACGTCCGGCAGCGGCTCGTCCGTGTCCTCGCGGCCTTCCCGGCCACAGCTGCCACTTCGGCCGCCTACACGGCCAGTGCCGCTTTCGTGCACGACTCGGAGATGGCGCTGGTGTCGCATCCGCGCTGCCACCACCCTGGATAGCCCGTTTTCCAGTTCACGCCGTTGGAGGAAAATCAAAGTTATGGTGAAAAACGTCGTGCCAGGTTCGTGTTCCGTTTGCCGGTTTTGCACATTACTAGGCGCGAACCTCAAAGAACTGAGAGCGCGAGTGCATGCTTGATGCCCTGGATACCTTTAGGATGCTAAGCAAACCCCCCGCCTACCCACCTGCATGCCAGACGTAGCGACGGAAGGTCAACCAGGGGCATTGAGTCTGCGCGCTGCTGCAGTCGATGCATCGCCTCGCCACCGCCGCCGCCGCCACTGTCATCTCCACCACAGCCGCCACCGTTATAGGCCGTGCTGTCACCGGAGCCGTCGCCAAGTGGGGTTACGTCGCTGCCTTTAGACCCGCCACCGCCACCGCCACCGCCACCGTCGCCGCCGCTGCTGTGGCCGTTGCCTGCATCAGCAGCTGCCACCGCCACCGGGGACGTCTTACCATGCTGCTGTTGAGGGCCGTGATTGATGGACTTCCTCCTCGGGCTGTAAGGCACGTGTGTCGTACAAACTGCGCCGTCACTTATCGCACGCTTGATAAGCGATTCCGCAGCAGTCCAGCGGACGTCATGCATGAACTCCCGGCGAGAAGTTTCGTCCGTGATGTCGTACGCCCTAAGGTGGCACATTCATGGCGTATGGGCGCCATAAACGTTTGGGGGCTGCGTCAGGACCGCGAAATCTTTTCTCTATAATTGCTCGGGTGGGGGGTTGTCATAACCATACCGCCACTACGGAGAGGCAGGATATGGCAACGACGGTGCCCTCAGGCCCACGTTCCTAGAATCACGAAACTACCCCAAGATATTGGGGTCCTACATTATCAGCAGATTCAGTTGTAAGCAGGCGGCGGAAGGAAAGGGTTGCCAGGCATGTACGCAGTCACGCAGGACCCTCCAACACACTTGTTGGGTCGGTCGGAGGGACTTTCTACAAGAGAGGCTGAGAGAGAAGGGGAAAAAAGGAGATGTGGTGCATGTGTGTGGTGGGTGTGGGTGTGTGGAAATGGGTGGATGGGTGTGTTTCACCAGACACTCAGCCAGCTGTTCCCAACTTCAACTCCTCTACTTCAGACCCCACCCGGAGAGAGCCATACGGTCACCCGAAACAAACTGCCGGAAGTCTATCAGCCGAGTCACTACGCAAGCGGGCACATCAGGAACAGGCATCGTAGGTGCGGATATCAAGAACACAGATACCTAACGAGCAACGAACCTGGGGTAAAAAGCCGCCGCATCGGCCGCCTCGTACCACACGGTATCCCGCACAGTGTAGCAAAGACCGTGTTTGGTAGTGAGGCAAGTAGAGTGACGGAAGTGGTTTACGATTTGCCCTGGCCACAGCGTGTCGTGGTTGATATCCAGCGGGTTGGCTGCTCGCGATGAGGAGGGGAGGGGCAACCCAGTGAGATGAGGGATGCGGTTAGGGGAATAGCGACCTCAAAAACGAACAATGGTACACGGCACGTGGGGCGTGAAACATAGATAGAGGTGGCAAACATGGCGTCCGTATCGCAGAGGTAAGCTTACAGTCGTCGATATGGGTCCGGTAAGCCATCCGACATGATCACCCCGATTACATCCACGGTAGTCACGGTGCGCAAGCTCACTAAACAAATTCGGACGGCTCACAGCGCTGTCGCACATTCTTGAGAAACGTGAAACGTGAAAGGGCTAAGGGTAGAAGAATCGCGTGATCCGGCTGCGCGGCGTTGCCCCGGGGTCCTTAATCCTGTCCCTCCACACCCCTCCTTGCACCCCCTTGCAGATCCAGCTTGGCATAATGAGACCACATGGCATCGCACTGCATCCTAACCCCTTGCTCAATAATTCCAACCCCGCGCCGCAAGGACTCTGTATATGTAATCTGTACCTGCCATTACCCTAACGCCTCTTACCCTTCCCCACCTGCCCACTTGAAGTCGAAGAAAGGCGAGTTACGATCTGGGTTCTCATACCAGCCCCGCGCCAGCAGCCCTGCCCGGATGCCATGGCTATGATTACCCGTTCCTGCAATGCAGAAGGTGCGTTGGCCATCCGGCAGCCGCGTGCGCGCCCGCCACTGCACGTAGCCCCCAGGTGTGGGAGGGAAACTTGCCGCTGCAGCCAGGCGTACGAACGTCCTGGCTCCGACCGCAAGTGCAGGCGCCTGCGGCTGCGTTGGGGGTTGAGACCTGAAGGGCCTTTCGCGCCGCGCTCTGCGGCGGTCACTCAACGCGATGTCAGGGCCGTCATCATCATCGTTACAGCCGTTGGAGTCTTTAGGATCGTTGTTGCAGCCGTTGGCAGCCATACGCACAGGCTTCATGGGCGGGTCTGGAAGCGTAGAGCGTCGCTGACGATTCCTGAGGTGCTGGTCCTGGTTCTGCGTGTTGCGCTGAGAATGCTGTGGGTTCCTGGTGTAGCTGGGCCCCCCACTGCCGGACCCACCGTTTTCACCATAGCATGAAGACAAGTGTGCAGCAACAGTCCGCTGAGCACTCACAGATCGCGACAGTTGGTTGGGAGCCCGCAGCGAGCCGCCCCCAACCCGCAGCTGCAAGCTGTGCTGGACGTAAGGCTGACCAGCGGCATTAGCGCCACCACCACAGCCACTGACTATGCCACCGAAAGAGGATACGTCCGCGGCTTGGCTGGGGCTTGTGCCGCTGCAACGGTGTTGCTCGTCCGCGGTTACACCCCCGGCAGCTTCAAAGGCGTCTGCAAGGCGAGGGAGCTTCGGGATTTGCGAGTGGCTGCAAGTGCGCTCCAGTTTTGGGTTGGACCCGTCCTCCACGCCAGGACCTGGCCATGCCCCGCAGCCCACATCGCTGTCAGAGGCGCTGTTGGAGCCTGCCTCCAAGCTGCGGGATATTGAGGCAGCTTGCTGTGATTGTAAGCGCTGGAAGCTTGCGCCAAGTACCCGTCGCGATAGCCTGAGCTTGCGTTTCTGTTTAGGGCCAAGGGGCCGCGCCCGGATTCATAGTACATATTTTATGCTTGTAGAATGCAAGTTTTATTGAGAGGATAAAATGCTTGTTCCCTTACCAGGGCATGCATCTAACAATAGGCCGCATGTACAACGACAAAACAGTGGCCCCTCACCTGTTCTTGCTCTGCAGCCTGCTGACTCTGCAATTGTGCTTGCTTCTTTTGCATTGTTAATTGTTGGATGTACTTCTTGTTGCGGGCTTCCCAGCTGCTTAGCTTAATGTCGGTATCTTTAGCGTCATTGAATTCCTTCAACATGCTCAGGAAGAATCTTGCGAATAATTACCATGTCACATCTTAATTTTCAACCTAATTGCGAAACATCCTGCCGGCCATTCTTAATTCTGAATCGGCAATACGACACCTCAGAACTTCAAGTAGCAAGCTTTATGCGGCATTCAACTTAAGTGAAGTGGAAAAACAACCTGAACTTTGATGCCAGCGTCGTGGCTATTTGTACGGCATATCGTCCCGTTCACATCTCTCATTTCGTATTTTGTTTATTTGCTCAGCTCCACACAATTTAGTCCTTATTATAACCTTTATCATAAGTGAGAATTAATGATGAAAGTTACGAACAAAGCCATCGGGTGCAGTGCCTATTTGAGGCATGAAGGACAGACCTCACCTGATGGCGTAATTTGTTTTTACAAAGATATTTATTTAGGATATAGTGCAGAAAAGACCATGGGCACTCGTCCCAAGGACCATCGCCCGTGGGGTCGTCCCAGCTGATAGATTCGGCTTCCGAGGATTAGAACATTAAGCTGCAGAACAAACACAAAATCACATATACTTAACGCTTTGTACCTCAACAACATTTGGGATGCAACCGGTTAAGGCATTCTGACACGGGCGTCGGATTGGTCGTAACAACTACCCGATAGGAATTTAATCCACTCTACAATACTTACGTATCAACTTATCATTCCACTATCAAATCTATAATATTTGTTAGGGTATTGCTGAGCTTTACGACAGTGGATCGGCTGGATCTTTGGGTCAGGGGCAGAGTTTCGCGGAGCTCACGACCAGGGTGACGCCAGCTCGAGACTTCGGTATCGATGCAGATTGTTGTAACAAAATTTAAAGATGTAATAGTGAATGAGGATAACCTACAACCAAGTTAGTTAATCGCCGCAAAGTTTGGCGATGTAAATCTGCAAAACTCCCGGCTGTCCTATCCTTGGCACGATCGATTGTCTTCTACCTCATAAAACAGTAATTATATTTTTAAATTAGAAGTTTGAGCTGAAACTATGCGCCTTGCCGTACGGACGTAGTATAAATAGTCGTAATCTCGAATTGAAACGCCATCCTGGCACAGCGCATTTGATAACTGATGAACCTCGGTCAATTTCTAGGATACCACTGCGTTGTAATCAAGTGATACCGGGCGGCGAGCCGTGCGGACCCTTGCGAACGTATGGGTCGTCCAAGTGGTTAAGACGACACTTGAGCGGTTCGCGAGCTAATTAAATTTATCATGATAGGCTATTATGACCATTAGGCTCCTGTCTCTGTGAATTTGCGTTCATCCGTGATGTGTCATGTTCACGACGTAATGATCTCACTCTTCATTCGCTGACCCCTCGTTTCCTTCAAATAGTCGATATATTTTATTGTAATCACGAATCAGTGTCAGTCTTTGGCAATCCAGGGTGTTATTGGAGGGGCCACTACGCTGTGTGACTGCCGAAACTTAGCAAACGGGTATTCAACACTGGGGCTCAACAAAAGGACAGAGCATGAAGGTGATCTCCTGGCCGAATGGGTGTGAACCTCCTCCGGCCCTTGCCTCAGCATCACATCGCGTCCCGTGCATGCCGAAACATGACGTCACTACTGATTTATTACATCTTCTTTTGTTTCAACCATGTTTCTCCTGATGCCACTGGACATCGTTTTTCAGTAAGTACGAGACGGCGTACAAGGCGGTTCTGAACGGCCCCTCCCTTGCCCACCTCTTTAGGCAGCGGCAACAAGATGGGTCCGGCCGCAACAGAAACTTAAAGGCGGCCGTTTGGCGGAATTTACTTCGCTCCAACACAACAGCTTTTGCGCCTTCTACCCATCGAATCCATCCTTCGGATAAAAGGCCTGCCTGCGTTTTTGGGGCCGCGACGTATATGTGCCCTTTCGCCTCCCCCTCCAAGCCCTCCGCCCATCCGGTCTCAGCCGCACATTGCCGCAACCCTTCAGTCCAGCGCCCAGTATAAATGAACCTTCGGTCAATCACATAGATCCAAGCAGGCCCATACTTTGTGACGAGGCCCAAGCCAACCAGAAGAAAGGAAAATGTGAGAAACCCGGCGGCCCGCATGCCACCCACGGGCGCCCTCAGCGGAACAAAGCTTTCCAGCCACACATTTATTCAGTCACGTTCGGTATCTAATATCCGGGTGGTGGTTTATGCCACGGCATACGACAGATAACATGATAATCGCGGGAGGAAGGGAAATATCTGCTGCTTATATCACCAGCTTGTTTTAATCACGACTACAGAAAAAAACCAAGCTCTGCCGCCGGGGACGGCCGTAATAAGGTGGCACACGCGGAGACGCGGGGGTATTAAAAGAAGGAACAAAACTTGCCCCGCACGGATCGCAGAAAGTGCTGATGACCTAACGGAACTAACTACCCCTACATGAGACATTTGACGATCCCATTCGCGCCAGTGTCACTTGACATCGCGACATGCAACAGGAAGAAGACCAGCACCTTACATCTGCAAGCACGTTTGGCCCTCGTTTTGTCTACTTTTCTGTTGTCTGTCTGTCTGCTTATCTGCCCGTCCGTCTGTTTGTCTGTCCCGGGTGCGCACACATAGCGCGTTTCCTAATGCCACGAAAACACAAAAAACAAAAAATCAACCAGACCAGCCACGATGACCACCATCTCTCAACTCACAGTGATGAACAACACTCGACTAACAAATAGCAGAAGGACGCTGTAGGCAGCTGACAAATAGTGTGATACGGTCGCACCTAGCTGCCCCGCCTGAAGATACAGCTCAATCCTGACTAAAGTTTTTTTATGATCGCCCCCGAGGAAATTGTTGTTCGAATCAGCAGCGGCGTAAGCATGTTTCACAAAAGGCAGCAGCCGACATCCGCGCTTGTTCGTCATCCGTTTCTACGCGCCAAGTAGATGTTCAATGTGATTTTATGGCCCCTGCCAATACTGTGAGTTGCTCCTCCTCCTGTTTCCTAATTCCTCAGAGGCTACCGATAGAGAAAATACAATAAGAAATCACAACATGATGTATTTAGATATTAACTACCCACTAAAGCAGCCGCATAACAAATCAGCGAATTTCTTTTCCCTGTTGGCTGCTGCCTTGAGTGCCTCTTACCATTGGACGGCGAGCGTAGTTTAGCACCAACAGACGCTTGGGCATTCACGGCATCATTTACTGGCAAGAGCCTAGGCCATCCTGGCTCCATTTTGAGAATCAGTGAACAGTTTAAACGTGCCAACTGGAAACGAAAGCAAAACTTGAGCAAAATGGGTTTCCCGCCCTGCAGTGCCAAAACGCCATTTCATACCATGCAGCCCATGCAAAGCCCAAGCAAATCCGTTGATTTCAGCGACCTAAGAACGCTTATGGCAGAAACTCTTTCCCTGCAAACGGGCTAAATAAACCACACTGCCGTGCCACGTGCCAGGCTGGCCTTTGCGCAAAAAAATAGAGCTCGACTCATACCCAAGCACCACCACCAGCTACAGCCCCTACCTGCGACTACCCGCTAACCGAACTATACCATTTGGCGGTTCGACCAAGCAGACCGCATCTCGCTCCAGGACACCTATCTGACTTTTATTCTATTTACTAAACACAATATAACTGCCTTCCAGATCTCCTTCGCTCCATCATATGCTGCATCAAATACCTCTGACACGACCTATCACCTCGCTGCCTTACTGGACGACGGGATCTCCGTCGTATCCTACGAGGCCCCACAACCCGGTGCCGAGCGCTGCTGCGGCGATGGCAAGTATCCTCGCAGCGGGCACCACTCAACCCACGCCAACAGCCGCAACTCTGCAGCGCACAGCATTTCGGCCGACGTCTGTGATAGCGCTGCCAATTCCCGCGCCTCTGCCACCACACGGCGCTGTTCCTCTACCTTAGAAGCAACCCACAGACACGCGGTGGCGTGGATGCGGTACGCACTCGCTGCGACCCGTGGGTTATCACCGTCGATTTGGGGGTGTCGGATGGAAAGAACGAGCCGCACGATACCGCCGACACGGCGCCAGATATGAACGGCAAGCCGGCCACATGTGTCAGGGGAGAGGCGCAGGGCGCGGGTTGCTTGCAGTATGAACTCCTCGCCATCGGCGGCACAGAACGTTGGCCGGGGGGCCGCTGGTGGCACAGGGCATACCACCGACTCATGAGCCCAAACCTGCACGGTTGGCCCCTGGTGACCCTGACCCTGCTGGCTCTGGCAGGGCTTCCACACAGACTGCATCGCAGAAGGCGCCTTGCCATAGTGTATAGCGTTGTTGATGATTGTGGCCGTCTCAGTGATTGCGGGGATGGCTGTTGCGGTGGTTGCAACGGTCGGTGCAATGACGAACCCGAAGCTGCTGTCGGAGTTATCTTCATTCTGAGATTGCGCGTCGTCGCTGTCGATAGAGTTATGGCGCAGCAGGCGGCGGCTGAAGACGCTACTGCTTGAGCCCAGCGCCGAGCAGCCGCCGCGGCAACTGCGCATGTGCAGCCCTGCCAGAGAGTCGCCTTCTCGGGGACGCTTAAGAGGAAGTGGCAGCACAGTATCACCGGGAAAAAAGGAACACATTGTGACATGCGGTATCCGCCTTCGCGCCTGATGCAGCAAAAGCAGCAGCTTCTGCTGCTGTTGCTGTTGTTGTTGCTGTTGCTTCTGTTGCAGTTGCTTCTGTTGCAGTTGCTGTTGTTCTTGTTCTTGTTGTTGCCGTTGAGCTGCGTGGTGAGCTACATCAGCGGAGGCTTGGCAGGGCGCCACGTCAAATCGAGGGATAAAAATACTTCCCGCCAAAAATTGTACGTGCAGATCTTGCGTCTGCGTTTGCGCTTTCTCTTGGCTGTAGCATTGACGTTGGAGACGGAGCAGTTGTGTCTGTGTCTGCAGCTCGGAGCACGAAGGTGCAGCAACGGGTACTTGATGGGGCTGCTGCCCGGGATACTGTTGTAGTGACAGCGGTAGCACGAGTCGTTGGTGCAGCAGCTGTGCCTGATGTGAACCCGAGAATATGGAAGTGGGGCTGTGATGGGGCCCGTGAAATGCAGCTGTTGGTGTGCTTGATGCTCGGGCGGCTGTGGTAGAGGACAGACAGGCTGACGGGGGCGTGGAAGAGGGGCTCACCCAGCTTGTCATCTCACCGCCGGCGGTGTCCAGAGGCAGGCTGCTTCGGAAGCGGCAGTACGCCATTCTTATGTGTTATGGATACTAGATGCCTTTCGCTCCTTTGAGGGCTTGCCGAGCAGCCTTAAAGCACGGTAAGGGAAAAACCTGAGGCACAAGGAAGAACACCAGGAGGACGAAGGACTATACGTAAGTAAGTTTATGAAGTTACACAGTATCACATTTTCTAACTTAAAAGTCCTGGATGCCAGGCACCGTGTCTCGGGACGTTCGCGCGCTGAGGAAGGTGTGAAAGCGTATCGAAGGGCAGCGACTTAAGATCAGCCGCCCGGAGCAGGTGCGTACTTGGAAATTGTCCAAGAGGTGCTTCTTTGGAATTTACCATGTCAAGCCAGTTAATTGGAAACAGGCGGTCAGAAAGCAAGTCGCCGCGACTCGGGAGGTCAGGTAACCAAACGCCATAAACTGCACCAGCGACGTCCTACAATAGCATGGAAATATATACTTCCTTTTCTTTTATGAAATTATACCCGTCGGTGTGTCCAAAGAATGCTTATCGGGAAGAACGCTTTCGCCGTAAGGTTATCGAGTACCATTGCCCAGCTAATTGAAGCTTTGAAGCCTAAATATTCTGATCATGACACTGTCTCAAGATTATCAGATTACGTACCTCTAGAGAGAAACCGTTTCGTCGCACAGCAGATTTGCGTGTCTTGATAGGTGCCCAGGGCTCAATGCAAATTACTTCGATCGGAACATAACTACAAATTTGAAAAAATAAAAGTATGCCTGAATTTTTCTTACTGCACCCGTTACTACACTGTAAAGGTGATTACCCGACGCAAAATAAATTCAGATCAGTAATGCTTGGCCCAAACCCTTTACTTGAGCTAAAAACTATATTAATTTGGTATGACCTCAGCTTTATTTTGGACTTGTTCGTGTTGCAAGGAAATTCACAACATGTACGGAAGAGTAATAGTAACAGTGCATTCGCAACCGAGTCGATCAGTGGAAGTTGGGACAGGAGCCTAACATCAAGTCTCAAGTCATAAATAAGATATGCGAGAGAGAGTTGCGTAAGCAAAATGCGTTTGATACGTTTATCCTGCAATGTGGTCGTAGCATTCGTCCGACTCGTCCAAACGTAAAAGCCGACAAAATAAGGCATGCAAATTCGAACACTTCAACTTTTGGCTTTTAAAGATTTATTCATTATTATATGACGCAAGTATCGGAAAAGAAGGTTAAGACTTAATTCGAGCTTCAATAAGATAGCTGTCACTGCGATTGTCGGCCTTAGCTAAAAAGCACCTAAACGACATGTTACATTATATCTTTATACTGGCTGTAATCCTTCCATTCATCTTCAGGGACTCCCTATATATGTGTGGTTGTGTTCCTCCGAGGTACGGAGGGGCCTACGCTGTCTGACCATTCGGTTTTGAGTAAGTAAAATTGCTTCCAAAGAGCGAACATTTTATAAAGAATCGTGGCTTCCTACAAACGTCACTGGACCCACAAGGTTCCAGCATGCACTGATATAAATGGTTCCACCGTAGATGTAAACCGAATTAGGGGCAGACATATTCGAAGAAAATGCAAAGCTGGTGAGTGTACGCAAAGCTAGGATGACACGTGCTTCCCTCACACGCCAGACGCCACGATTGATTTGACATGCATGCTATAGCCATGATGCCGTCCCGTCGTTTTCAGATTACTTGAAACCACCACCAGGTCAGGTAATTATTTCAAAAGAGTAAAAGAGTAAATGTTGACTAATATTTTTACGTGCCTGGTAGGTCTGCGGGTGCCGTCGGCCGCCTGAGGATGCGTCATGCCAGCACATGGAATACTGAAACTCTATAGGAACTGAGATACTGAGACGACGCTATTCTAGGTACATATTCACCACGTAGTCTGGAAAAAATGCTTACGCAAAGTAACGAGATTGCTTCATGCTGTATGACTGAGGGCTGGCATCAGTACCTTACGGCATCATACGGTTACGTCTAGCTGTACGGATTCGCATTTCAGACACCACCGTCGATTCGGCCTCCTTTTGCCGACGGCTGCAAGCATTGTTCTTTTATTACAATAGTCCTAAAATCTCAATGCAGCAGGCGCCGTTGGGCACGTCGGGTGCTTGCACGGGCGTATGCGGTTGGATGGTTAGGTCATGAAAGCTGAGCCGCATTCCATCATCCGCCAATAGCGCGTCGCTATAATGGACGAGCAAAATCATTAGCACAAGACTTGTATGGAAACTGCATTTAAGATCCATTTTTTACTACCGGAAGCTCCCCATCGTTCACAGTGAAAAACAACCCATGGCCTTCCCGTCTTTACCAGGATATGTCGGGACGCAGGGGGGTATGCCAACCAGAGCAGATGACAGTGATCAAGGATGGGCAGTTTTTTCCTGATGGCAGCTGCCTAAACTCCGCCTCCTCTGTATCCCTCCAGATGCTTGGCTGTTCACTGTCACGACTAGTTATCACATCATCTTCTATACCCTGTAACAGGAGCACTAGATTGCCTCCGACGCTTATTCCCCGTTCCCGAATGAGGCGAAGCAGGGCGTCAATGTGTGCTTCCGACCATTAGCATGCCAACATCGCCCCTTACAGTCATGCATTTCAAAGTAAATGGCCCAAACGTACCTGCCCATAAACTGTGAAGAGCAACGCGAAAATGGTATGGCAAGGCGACGCGGATGTCGATTCCCTCATCTGCAGAGGAGAAGCTTTCCTGCAGCTTCGCGGACGCTCAACATCTATTAGTGCCGGCCAAGCTTTGCGCCCTTCCGTCCGTCCTCGGGATTTCCTAGGGTGTCCATTGACTGCTTGATTTCTGTTGTCCGCTATTACGACAACACGAAAAACCGTATGTTAGCACAAAGATTTAAGAAATTTGCCTTTGCCTGCTGAAGAAGTAACCCTGAAAAGTGTGTACGTATTGGCATTGTTGGATAAATAATTATGGTTAATACTGGACGCCGGGTGCCTTCCTAATGGAGGCTAGTGCCTGGCAGTACATTCTGTGCATCAACTTCAAGCCTCTTCGTTCCAGGCTCATAACATCGGTCATTTATCAATCAGCTGGAGCCGAAGTGTGAGGGCTGAAGCGCCTCTTTGGTGTATCCATACAACAGATAAACCACATGCGTCCTTTTCTCACGACCCGTGGGCCCTTGATCTGTCCAAACCTCATGTAGTGCTTTCGTTAGGGAGTTAGGCCGCCACGCCAGTACGTCGTAACAGCAACGGACGAGGAGCTACCGACAAGTCCGGACATCTATTATGATTAACTAATAATACAATTTTTAGCATGTCGTCATATAGCTTAACTTGTAAGGATCGCATGTTACGCAAGTGATCGCTCACGGAGCCTAAACAGGCCAGCCACAGCCTAGTCCTTGTTAGGCAATCCCTTTGAGGCCTAGAACTTGGTATAACTGGCGACCTATGGTCTGGCATCTACATGCAATTAAAGTTTTCTTCCTTAACTATTCAATTCACCCGCAAAAGAACAGACAAGAGTGTACTGCAATATCGCATAAAAAATGTCAAACGCGTCAGCAGCTAAGCTGCAGCAGCTTTTCTTCGAGGTGCCCGACGAGGAAAAAATAGAAGCGGCAATTTATACCGGAAAATGCTTCCTTCAGACCCTAAGAAAGCGCAGCTCATTTTTGTAAGTGACCCCTGCCGCTTATAACCTTGCAGCAACCGGCAATCTGACAACTAGCCCTGCTGTGCTACCGCTCTGCTAATTTCCTGGCATCAGGTATTGGCGTTCTAACACTCCGGAATTTGCAGGGACCGTCATAGCTCTTCTTTGCCTGCGTTGCGTGCTCTTGTCATGCTGTCTCTGGAGGAAGGTGGTGGAAGGTGCTGCCGAGGTAGCGATGGAACCCGCGGACCTGGACAGCAGGGTGGTGCTGCTGGGCAGGATTACACGTGTGCAGCAAGCTAGAACAGCTCTGGATGGAGGGAGAGCACTTGCACGCGGGCTGCCAGATCCATTCTGGGACCCGTCTGGGCGAACCTTCATCTTCCTCGGTCAATGGCATGCTGGCAGCTGACGGCGGACGCGACCTGCTGATTGACGGCGCTTACCGCCGACTGGGCTGTGGAGTGGGGCGCAAGAAGGCGTCAATGCGTCCCTGCGGCCCACCGCGACCTCCACGATCTCGTCTACCACCACCGCGACCTACCGCAGACCTACTCTCAGACACCACCTGCACGCAGGAAGGCGTGGCTTCCAGCGTTTCATCGTGTGTGTGTGGGGGGGGGGGTCTTGGGACAAAAACCGTGTGTATGGGTGTCCAACAGCCGTGGTGGCTCTCACTGCACATCATGCACATTGAACTGCTCGTCCGAATCCACAACGTTGCCCACATCATTCTGATCGGCGTGGCGCCATATTCCTTCATGCCGAGGGCTGGAACGAAGCTGAACCGGGGAAATCCAAAGCTTGACGAGCCTGTTCTGGCCTGTAGCTAGCAGGAGTTAAGGTTTCCCTTTACCCCGTTTATCACTTACCGCCACCTAAGTTTCCGCACTGGTCTTTAGGGAAAGGAGATAACCCCTTTTTCCCAACCCGCGCTTGACTGTTGGGAACCACCTGCCTCACGAAGGCTGTGGCCACCTCCCTAAATGCACGCACGCATACCTACAACGCGCTGCACGTCATCCAGAACAGTTCTACACTCCGCCGTGCAGTATGTACCTTGACACCTATGACAGACGTACCTTTCGAGCGCCACTATTGTTCAATAAGCTGCTGGTGAGAGGAAAGCGCGTCGTGCCACCTCTGCCATCCGGGCCCTCACATACAAGGCCAGCTCCATTGCTGCCGCGGCCCCAGCGTGATGCGTCCGTTTGCATCTTGGACGCGAAGGAAACGCCAAACGTCCTGCCAGTCGTCGCTACGCCGGCGCCCGCAAGCAGCCCTGTGCCCCGCTGATCCTGTGAGGGACCCGTGGCAGCTGGGCCGCCCGCAATAAGCCGCCCCGAGAAGAAGCGGGGCAGCTGCGGCACTGGCTCCACATCATCAAGCCCACCAATGTCACAATCTTGACCGTCTAAACTATTATGATTGTCGCCACCGCCACCGATGCTGTAATCTAGTCGCTGCCGCTTGCTCGGAGGTGCATTCTCGGCCTCTTCCGCCGCCATATCATACGACGTGTTATCGTCCAGGACCTCGTCCTCGACATGATCACCGGGGGGAGTGGCTGCTGCGGTGCGGCCGCCATGCGCCGATATTGTGGCTGGCGGTTTACAACTTCCGGAGGCCCCAGCGCTGCCACGCGCCCCGCTACCTTGCCGCTTCTTCACCCCTTCTACAAGGTCGTCATCGCTCTTCTCCCCGCTCTCAAAGCCCTCCATCGCCTGCAGCACCAGAGCCAGCAAGCCATCTTCATCGTCATCATGACAGCCATCCCTAGCCGCAGTGTCTCGATGCCCAGCGTCCCCAGGCCTCAAGGGCGATCCAAGCGAAGAAGGATGATTTTGCGGCTTCGCGGCCTTGTGCAGCGCGGCCACTGCCCTGGAACCAAGTCCCACCGCCGCCACCGCTGTGGTGGCTCCAGCGGCAGCAGCACCCGGGACAGTGCTATGCTTAGGCCGTGCTGAGTCCGCGCCTACTGCTGCGCCGGATTGCAAGTCCTTCAGCTGGCGTAGGCCCTCATGAACCTTGTACTGCGTGACCGTAAAAGGGAAGCCTCCATCTTCATGCGATCCCGTCAATTAGTGCGCGATGAAGGGTATAGAAGTTGGGCATGAAGGCAGTATCAGACTTTACACATTGTCGCATTGGCAGAGCCCGCAAGTTACCCAAGCCAACCCGCGACAGCCAGCTACTAGGGAGTTGCACAGGGACCTCTCATCTTAGGGTCGTCACTTAAATCCCAGGCCCTGGGGCCCCTGGGTAATTCCACGGCCCTACTCGGATCCAACCTATCCCAATCAGCGTAGGACGAGCCCCACTTAACACATCCATCATTACCTCCAGCTCCATCAGCTCGCGTTTAGCGTCGTCCCGCTCCTGCGCAACAGCCTGAGGTGAAGCGGCGAGCACAAGGGCGCCGTACGTTTTCCATTTTTCGGCAGCACGCCCGGAGTGGATAAGGTTCAAATGCAAGGTGCCATACGTAAGCGCATGTGGTCACGGAGGTAACGGTCGTCATTTACCAGGGGCCGCTTCCAAGAGGGATGCCACGCAAGAGCGCTGAGAAACCGCGAAGGAATGTGGGGTCAAAGGGCCGAGACCAAAGAACCAGAATTCCGTTATCGGCCTAATTCCACTTCCAAACGAGTGGAGCTACCCCCCCCCCCGATCACGGAGCTTAGTGGGCGTGCGTCACCTTGCAAATCGGTTACAGATCAATCAAGCGGTCAACCAACAAGCATCTTCCACCTCCAGCTTCAACCTGCTGTGGCTTGTCCACCCTGGAGTCCATGCCCCATCCAACCCGTACCTTGAGCCTCTCCGCTCCCGCCAGCCTCTCCGCTGCCACCCTGGTGTCCCCGTCCGTCTTCCTGTGGGCCACCTCCGCCCGAAGCTCCGCCACCACCTCCATAGCCCGCCGCAGCTCCTCCACCTGTAGGAAAGGGATGCAAGAATGACATGAAACCAGGAACACCTTTAGGCCAAATGTTCTCCTCGGTTTACGACCGGACATTTACACCTTTCGTGTTTTATGACCGTATGGCATAGATGTACGTGCAACCAAAGTTATAGTCTTGATTCGGTCCTTGGACACAAGCTGGGGTTGGCTGGGGCTGCAGGCATGCGACATTTACTTAAATGAAGATGTGGCTTGGTCCCATCCTATGTAACCTATGCGTGAGGTGGAAATTCGGGATAAGGCACCGCAAGAGCAGTGCGAGAATGGCTGGAGCTCAATGGGTAAAGTGCGAATGCATCATTGCAGCTCAGCCTAGCACTATATTCCTAGAACGTTCTGAGGACAGAAACGTGTGATATAACGGACATAACGGAATTACCAACGAATGATCATGTTTCTGGCAAGCAACCCTGCCGTACCCAATCGTACCTTCATTGAATACACCGCTTGCCAGTCTTCCTGCATGAAGGGGGGAAAGGCGATAGATGCGTGTGTGTTATCGCAGGGCTCAGTTTTGCCACGGTAAGGACAAACCTTGCAATTTTAAGCGCTGATGCTAAGGCGCATGGTGGTACAAGCCATTGGCATTGCACTTGTGACCGATAGTCCGTGTTTGCTCATCCGCGGCCTGGCTGAGTACCGTGTGGCCACATTCTTGCATTCGGGCCGGGCGCCGCACCACACGCTGGTGGCCCGAGCTTGCCCAAACATGACGACCGAGCCACATAAAACAATCACCACAGTCCCAAGAACAACAACCAAATGACCCCTTTCCTTCTCGGCCCTTCCCGATCAACGCACTTTACGCTCTCCCAACAGCTCGGACAATTCGCGAGGCTGCAGAGCCGCAGAGCCTCCCGCGCGGGCACGTTGCATCGCCACCTCTCGCTTCAGCCGCATGACGGCTTCGTCCCGCTCGTACACCGTAGCGCGGGCTTTATCCTGCCGGGTAAAGTGGCTAATGTTTGGATGTGCAGTCCGCACGTGCGGGTGCCGAGACCATGGCAAGAGCGCAATTCCCGAGGTTCCACGCATACATTCCCGTCTTTCGCAACCTCTCCCTCCCAATACATTGAAGGACAACACCACATAATGCATACCAGGTCCATCCGCATGCCATGCAGCGCCTTCCGCGCGCAGATGAGTTCCTCCATCAGCTCCCTCTCCCGGGCCTCCAGCCGGTATTTATCCTCAGTGAGCCTGCAAGGCAGATGCCGTGTGGAGACAGCCTGTGATGAGGACCCCCGCGACAGGTGATGGGGCACGCGGAGCAGATGTGGCGCTGGGGCAAGTTCACCAGTCTTGAGCACATGAATCGGCACACGCCTGGGGGGTTCCGTTGTTCGCTTCGTATGTCGATTGCTGTGCGCAGTGCTGTGAGACATTCACAGTGCCACATCTGCAGGAGTGTCCCTTGAGTGGATGCTTCAACAGGAGGGGGGAGGCAGGTGCACGCGCTTGGCCGAAGTGGGCCGTCGACGTTGAAGAGTGGGTGCCGTTTCCGACGACTCGATGCGTGACGCGGGAAACCCCATGCTGTACTTCCGCCCTGGCGTCGCGTTCAGGCGGAGGCGCAAGAACTCATGGCGCCGGCAGCTGCGTCAACACCAGGACCCTGGACGGCAGCTTGCCCTTGCGGCCACGACTTATCAGCTGAGGCATATCATTATCGATGGCGTTAACATCTGTGCATGGAAAGCTGTTTGGACCTTTGCAGAATGAAGGAAATAACGAAGAACCAGCATCTTTAACCCCCTGCTGCGAAATTATTTATGTTTGGTAATATGCACTCGTTTGTCGTCAGGTGACCCTGTCTGGAGGAGAGTCGGATTCAACGTTCCACAACACCTCGATGACACAGTACTCCTACCGGCCCCCAACTGTTCTCCCGCACCTGGCAGTGTTCAGCTGGTGCTCCTTCTTCATAACCTCCAACCGCTCCCTGCGCCTTTCCGCTTTTTCCTGCGGACGCATGGAGATATTGCACAGTATAGCCGGACATGATGAGGGCTTCGGGATGCAACAGACGACCATGCTGCGGTAGCGGGTACCAAAGCCGCCCTAGTGCACTTTTGCGACAGCCTGATGCCCGGCATGGCTGCGGCGTATGGTGTTTGTGTTTACCTCAGGTGTTTGTGTTTGTGTTTACCTCTCAGAGCGCAGGGTTAGGGAAGTCCAATGTCAACAGCGATGGAGCAGGGATGGGTTGGTGACAGTCCTGGATTCTCGCGGTCCGCCTGCATACCGGGAATGGCCTTCATTGGCCAGCCTGGAAGCGCTTCAGCCAGCTTGGTGTGTGTGGTGGCGTTCAGCCGCACCACGGGCACCCGCCGATGCCCGCTGACCGCCATCTCTCTCTCCATGCCGGTTGACCCACTTACACAGCCACAACTCAGACCCTGCTTTTGCCCTGACAAATTCTGTGATTGTGGCACCCGAAAACCTTGCCTGTGCCTTGACGACCTCCGCCCGCTCCTTTTCTAGCTCCACCTCCAGCCCCGCTGCCCGTTCTCGCTGCTCCCTTAGCGCTTCCTGCAACTGGGACTCCCGATCGGCCATTAATTGCTTCACAGTCGCCAACACTGCGGCGTCAACGACGGCACCTGAAGGCCCCCCCACCGCTCGCAACGCCGCCGCTGCAGCATCCTCGCCACCGCGCGGGCGCTGCAAGTGGAAAAGCCGCAGCGGCTGCCCGGTCTTGCATGGGCATTTAGGATGGCTACTGCTGCCGCGCCCGTTGTCTAGCGGCCTCGCGGGGCACTATATCAGGTGAAGAAAGGGTGTCCATAGGTCCCGCATCGAGTGCGGCATCGTAAGATTCAGCCATTAACAATCTCGGTTGCCGGACCTGTGGCTAGGGCTTCGAATCCACGCTTTGACAGCTTACCCGACAGCTAGGGCATTCCTTCTTTATGCGTAGGGATCGCGTCAGGCACTTTTCATGAAATATGTGACCGCATATAAGCGTGGAAAAATCGGAGTCGCCCTGCTCGCCGTAACAGATGGGACAGTGAAGCTCCAACGGCTCTCCTCCGTCCATCGCCAACATAACGTGGGTGACCGTGCTGTAATCCTAACTTCAACATAGCACATTATGCATTCTTGGAAAACGAATTTGGCGGCCAATAGGGACCGATGTTTATCCAGTTCAAGGTGAACAAGGAAAAATGTATTCGCAGTCTCAAGATACGTACTCAATATTCCAAACAGGGCTGTTAATATAGGACAATATCTGTAAAAATCCTCAGCAATGGGATTCTTTCGCCAACAAGTCGCCTGAGCAGGCTTCTCTGGATTTGCTAATAATATATTTTGCAAATGCACTCTTCACCCAAAGCTGAGTTCAAAAATAATACTGGATGGAGAATTGATCGCTTTGGCATGGAGTGATGGACCGTCCATCACAAAGACATGGGCGCACAGAGCCGAGAGCTGGGGTCACTCGGCTTGTACGACAGCCATTTTGCGTTGACTGCAACAAAATGCGTCTTTGGGCAGAAGCATTACGAATTTCTCACAAACAGTTTACTGTATCTCGTTGCTGGAATTCCGGCTCGGCGGCTTTTGAGCGTCTGGGCTCGTTGTAACTTGCCAGTCTTGGCGCTACGCGGCCACGTCCTGCCCAGGTAACATATACACCAGTACCTAATGACCCCTGAACTGCATGCCGCTATTACAAGCCAGCTCACACCATCTGGGAGCCTGAGCAACCTATGGCACGCGGTCAGGAGGAGATGTCGAAAGAGCCTTAACAAGGAGCTTATGATACACTCACGCCGCACAGGCCAGGGAAAGTAGCAATAACCCCTGCACAAACATTACACGCATTATTCCTAAAATCCTCGCATCTCAGGTTTCCAAAATGCACATGTCCGCAACGTGCAATCAACCTGAAAGCGCTGTCATACACGGATGACATATTATCGTACATTGGTATCCGCGCTTTTACAATGTCCGGGCCAACACCAGCGGGATAAGAATACTAAAAATTGTTAACTTACGACCTAGAATGATCTAATGCCGATATCCTGCTCCCAGCACGCGTCCTCGGAAACCCGTTCTGTAACGCCTGTGACAATTCCCCTTTCATCACGTCACCCGCTCCGTCGTAAGGAGCCATGTACTTCCCAGACTAAGGGGCAGTGACTGCGCTTTCGAGCCGCAAGTACGAGACTTCGCTCCAAACACAAACGTTTAAACAGGCTTTCAGGTTGTAGCCATGCCTAGGATCTGAAAGCAGAACGGGCGGGAATACTGATGCACATCACGATCACAGAGCTAGAGATGCACTGCAAGGCCCCTCGGATGCCCCGTCAGGAGCAGCAGTGCCAAGAGTGTCGCTCAAGGCCCACCGCCTAACTATGCGCTCACAGGCTGAGCCTCCGACAAACGCAATCCAAACCTAGAGTTAGGGCGCACTGGCGGATAGGGAGCGCCCACGGCGTCCTGGTCCATCCTATACCAAGCAACAGAAGACAAGGACAAACTGATGGAGGCCATGGAGGCCACCGCAAACCCATTCATCCCACAGAAGGTATTTGGGAACGACTGCTTCATCTCTTTCATCATGGCATGCTCACCGCTTAACATGATGACGCGATCAAGTATGGGCATTGTGCTTCAGTGCGCCATGTCACCGGTTAAACTTCCCGCACCTCTGCCACCAGTAGAATCGTCCACGCTTTACCTCTCTGATGCCTTCTGGTGTAGAAAAGACCCACCGGAAACAATTAACCAACTCGATTTATTAACTAGATGGAACGCTCCGGCACGGTGCCCTATATCGCAATCCAATATTTATCCTGGCTTGGCTTAACTCTCCTCGCCCACATAGCCATGGTCAAAGAAGGGAGGGGTAACGCAACCCGCCGCGGCCGAGCTCCACTTGATCAGGAGACATTACCTTAACACACGGCACAAACTTTCAATGCCGGCTTAATGCGCACCTACTACACGCTGACCCCACTGGCTCCAGCCAATAAGCAGCAACAGACTGCCCAACAATAAGGAGCACACAGACGTCCGGCTGCTGTCTCGTAGGTATCTCGCGCCACGCTGCCATCTCCTCCCCAGGCATCCGATAAGAGCTGAATCGCTGGTCTCCTCATGTCGTCTTGTTTCATGTCTACAATTACTAGTATAAAGTCTCTACTTCAATTTTTTTGAATTGCACTTTGGTGCTCCTCCTAGCACCGTAGGCTTTCATTCACACCATTTGTCGCTTGATGCACCTGGGCCCCCCGCCGTAACATTGCTGTTACCGTTGCCGCCACGGCCAGTGACGATTGCACTGGTAGTTATGGATGCCGCTACAGCCGACGTCACCGCTACTGCCGCCCCTTGATAGTTGCATATCTGGATAGTTGAATGCTGGATGCCCAGCGAGTCGCGCACGTAGGCCTCCAGGCCGCGCAGCACCGCATCTGCGTTCGCCGACTCCGCGATGTGGACATGGGCAGTGAGGATGGGCAGCCCCATGGACAAGTTCCACACGTGCAAGTCGTGCACGTCAAGGATGCCGTCCATCTGCATGTATGTGGCGTCACATTTTTGTCTTCTTAGCGGGTGGGCGGGTGGGTGGGAGGGCATCCAGAACCGAGATCAAGGAGAATTAGGTACGGCTAGGGTAGAGGGTATTAAATGCCGATAAGGCCGTGGGATCAGAACACTGAACTCAAAGCAGTCCATCCATCATGTTGGACTGCGCCGTCCGCACAGTACGGTCTGGCCCGTCCCCGCCCTGCCCATCCGTCCATCCCACGCCCACCATCGTCATGGCCCGGGTCACCGTCGCCAGGTTGACGTGCTGCGGAGTGCGCTCCATAAGAGTGTGGGTGATCTCGGCGATGATGCCCCGGGTCGTCATCACGACCAACACCGCAAACACAAATGTGCAGATCGGGTCAGCGATCTGTGGATGAGCCCGGGTGGGGGCGTTCAGTGAAAGCGTATAGAGCAGGGGTGCGGGTTGAGATCCGTAGGAAGCCTCATGCTCGTTAATTAGGCGTCTGCTTAGGCTACAGCCTTGGAAAAGCAAGGCTTATCCTAGCTAATCACATGGTAAAGGCTTTGCTGACCCAAAATTTTAAATCCTAATTAAATTATAACTATTGCTGTAGTCACACAAGATGCTCGCCATAGCCGCGGCAGCCAGAGAAAGCACACGGCCAACGCAAAGGGACCCGGGCAGCCACGATCGCACCAGCTCCACTCCTGCAGACGACACACCGGTAATTGCCCCGTCCTTACCTTCCCCACAACCCCGTCCAATCCTGCCTACCTGCCAGCGCGGATCGTCCTGCTTCCACCAGATCAGCCCCCCTGCTGCCGCCACTCCAATGCTCTGCAACAAATCACCCACCACGTGCAACAACGCGCTGCGCAGGTTGATGTTGTCATGACCGTGGCTGTGACCACGACCATGACCATGACCATGAGCGTGGCTGTGACCATGACGATGACCATGACCGTGGCTGTGACCATGACCATGACCGTGGCTGTGACCATGACCATGACCATAGCTGTGTTCATGACCGTGACCATGGCTGTGTTCATGACCGTGACCGTGTCCATGCCCACTGGCCTCGGCTCCATGTTTATGCTTGTGGCAGTGGCTGTGCTCATGATGGTACAGGTGGTGGTGGATTCCGTCGTCATCGTCGTCGCTGCTGCTGTGCGAGTGGGCCACCGTGCCCTTCGGACCGGCTTCATTCGTCACTCCAGTCGCCATCACGGCCGAAACCTTGCTACCGTGTCGACACACATGTCCCTGGCCGTGCTCACGACCATGCCCATGCCCATGGCTTTCTTCTCTGTCGCTGCCATCAGCCGCTTCCGGGGCGGGGACCCCGCCGCCAGCCCCCACAGCAGCACCAGCGCCACCCGAACAGCACCCCGCTACTGACGTTGCTTGGGACTCCGGTGTGGGCAGCACGGCGGGACCCGACACTGTCATCGCCGTGACCTTCTGGACGTCCACCACCAACGGTACCTCGTGGCCGCCTTCCCTGCTGGGACCAACAGAGGCGGAAAGAGGAAGAGCTGGGCTTAGCAGCTCTCGGGGGCGAACACAAGGGGTTGGTTTCCCCTAGAAAGGATCGGGGAAGGAAATCCTGTGAACTGTATGGACTGCTCAAACGGTTCTGGTCCTTATTCTCATTCGTTTACTATCCTCACGTGTCAGCACAACTTCAGTGGTGCCTGCAAGTAAATGCTGCCCCCTCGTGCCGTAATCCCCGTCGTAATGATCCATCTACTGCACCAGTTGGACCGTCAAAAGGACTACCCCAAGCCTCAATATCAACACCGACGAATAGCCAGCAAGACTAGTTGCAGCCCCACATCCTCCTCCTCCCCCTCCTACCGCTACTACTACTCTGCTCTGCTTCAGCATGCCGCTAGCTACTTACTCACCGAATCAAGGCTGATACCACCGGAAGTGCAACACCGGAACCCGCTGGTCCTACGCTGGCAGCCGCAGCACCGACAGCCGGTGACGCGAGCGGCATTGTGATGATGCAGCAGCTCTCCCCTTCCCCGACAGCGGTGGGCACCACACAGCGGCCGTAATGGAACACAGCATAGATCAGATTAGGTCAAAGGCTGAGTACAGTGCACTCCGGGGCTTAACTCAGACCCCATACAAATAAGAACCGCAACACACATCAAAACACGGCTTGCGATGCAACGTTTGATACATGCGCAGACAAGCTCAAATGCACAGTGCGTCCTCATCACGTGCACCCATGTACTTGCAAGAGACACAAAGCGGGCCGGCACTGCCATGGGCTTTCATGGGTTAAACAGCAACATCCCATCACACTGTGTACATAGGCCATCCGAGACCTACCCGCCTGTTGATCATCCTCCCCGGAAACGAGACCGCTACAGCTGCTACGTTCACTAGCCCCGCTGCCATCTCCGCTATGGCTGTGACGGTGCTGGGCGCCGTCCTGAACACCGAGCCCGTGGCTGTGACCATGCGTATGACCATGGCTGTGACAAGATCCCGGACCGTGGACGTGATGCTCGGCCAGTACAACAGCAATAACCAGGTTAAATGCGATGCCCGCGCAGGCCACCAGGAACATCACTGCGGCGGAGAGATACATGAAAGCAGAATGATGCACTGTAATCTGTGTTGCCTGGAACGGCTGCCAAATGTCGATGCATGATGTGCACAGCACAGCACAACACGACACAGCATGTACATACACACGTGCACAAGTCAAACCTAAGCACCTGACTCTTTGCAAGTTGAGGGAATCCGGATCCCGATTAGCTAGCCCCGATCGGGACGAAACAGAAGAGGACAGAAGAGAAAACAGTTCATATCAGGAACTCCAGCGAGACTGCAGTTAGCCGGAATGCGCGAGCCAGTCAGTTACGGGAAGTCGAAGCAGCCAAGCTCGGTCAAACACCTAAGAACGAATACAACGTATGCAAATACGTGTCGCAAGTATAACACCGGCCCTGTAATGTATCAGCTTGTCGCTATCCAGATTTAATTTTAATGGATACTCAGCTTAGTGGTATATCTGGGATATATATTTGATTAAAAAATTGAACTCCACCATGCTACCCTTACGTTTTCCATTGACGGGTTCCGGGTACAGCATCCGCATCACGGCCTCGAAGACCAGAGCACCAGTCACTGCCCAGATGGCCAACACGGACGCCAGCGCGCCAAGGATCTCTATGCGGTGGTACCCAAACGAGTACGACACGTGGCTTTTCCGCGTGACTGCCCAGGCCGCAAACAATGACACGGCGAAACCCGCCACGTCCGATAGCATGTGTGCTGCATCCGACATGATGGCGATGCTGCGAGTCGCAAAGCACGAGTGTCGCACCGCCGAGGGTATCGTTATCGGCAGCAGAGTGAGTGATACAAGCAATGCACGGACCGCAATTTGTGATCAACTTCACGCATGTGGGATAAGAAGGAAAGGTTCACGGTGAGCAATAAAATGGGGCCTGCATTTCGGCACAGCGGAAAGCGGCCGACTTGACCACATACCTCTGCTTACCTATGCGCCAAGTATCCTCCGACCACTTCAACAACCATGAATATCACGCACAAGATGCAAGCGATGAGAAGCTTGCGCTGGACCTGCGGCAGGAGCGGCCCGCAAGCGGCGTCCGACAGCGGTCGACACAGACGCTGGAAATAAGTGCCCTTCCTCTCCATACCTTCCGGTGTTCAGCATTGTTCTTGCTTGATCCGTCAGAGAGGAAACAGTTTGTTGTACTTAGCACGCAACCTGATGTTTTTGGCGAGAAAGCGTCGATCGGCGGACCGTGCTCGGCCGCGAGCAGCGGCGTTCGCTCCGACATTCTGGCTATTGCTATCAAATTAACCTTTGCACGGTTAAGCGTCCCGTCAAGCTATGAGAAGATATGATGAAACAACACTCTTGCTAGTGAATAAGAGTCGTGAAGTTATGAGGCTTTTTAGATTGAAGTTCTATACGATTGGAGCATGAGATTAATCAGTTAGTCGCTTCTATATCCTATTCTTGGCGTGTGCCGCCGTACATAACACGATTTTGTCGTCCCACTTGCCGTCCTCTAGACGAACTGAGGTAAACGAAAAAAGCGCATTACCAACAAAGGCATCGCCGCCTTGCAGCTTTAGAAGGCGATCGTCTATCATCGGTGCCGGCAAAAAAATGTGACTTATACGGCAAACCCGCAGCTGGATACTTACGGCGTTGACCATGGCTTTTAACGCTAGGGATGCCGGTACTGTATCCGGGATCTTTATCTAGTCATGCGCGCATGGGTTTATCTATCATATGCTTACGTTATCCTGTGCATTGCGGCGCGTTCTCGCCACCTGATCTATCCTGATCCGAGCTCAGATTGCAGCCTCAGATTACAAGTAAAAACAACCTGCGAGCCACGGGGTCTCCGCACTGGTGGGCGCAATCAAAAGGAAGGATGAAACTGGCTGTATGGCCTCATCCCGCTCGAAGCCGTACACCTCGTACGGCCAACCCAGCGGGAACACAAGTGGCTTCCGCAGGCTGTTGCTACTCGACCTCGCTCCAAGTCCGCATGAAAACGCCCCCCAGCCTAGGAAAACTCCTAGAATGTTTTGAATGCCAGAGAAACCAACCAGAACTACCACAACACAGAGGAAAAGGGAGGGAGAGGGTTGGAAAAGAAACAGACCTACGCTGAAGCACCTCATCGACCAGCAACGACCCGCAAACACTGAAAACCGGCGTCAGGGCAAGCTGGTCGCCACAGAAGACGAGGGAGAATTACTAATAAATAAGGTAGTAAGGAAGCAGAGCTCTGGCAAGGAAACGAAACCTTGCCTACCACTGCCGTACCACTGCGCCCAGCCTATCGTACTCGTCTCCAAACCATATTTTTTGGAGAACCTAAAATTACGATGTTTACTTTCACTAAGAAATGAGGACAAAATGTACTTTGTTCAACCTATCATGTTATCATCCAAACACTAAGAGGAATCATCCACAATTTACTCCAGGAGGGCGGGCATTCATAAGAAATCCGAAGTTTTGGTAGTGCTCCAGAGAGGCATGGAGGCCTGCTTGGAAATCCCTCAAGGTACTGGCGGCCCCACCCTAGCCATGCCAGAATGCTGATATCTCATAGCTCATGTTATTGCTAGCGCTTTACGTAGCTAGCCTAGCAACCGCAATGGTTAAAATCGTACTTAATATCTGTTATCTCTTTTAGTTGGTTTGAGTTTATTTATATCTTTTAGTTGCTTTTCGTGTTTTCGACGTACATCGTTTTTTATCTTTCAGCCGTTCATTTTTCTCTACTGTAAGGAGAGCTAGTCATGTGAAGCTCCTGGGAACTTCTGCAGTCATGTCGTACATTTTGCCCCTGTAAAGAGTGTTAGTCATGTAAGGCCCGTCGCGAGGAAAATGCACTGATTTCTTTTCATCAAGTCCAAGCTACTTGAAGCATTTTCTGAGCTCTTTGCTAGCTTATTTCGGTCTTTTGTTTCTGTAGTCGCTATGTTTCTTGCAGGGCACTGGCCAGCCCTGCAGGATTCATGCTCTAAATTTTTCTTATGCCCTAGAATATTAAAAGTTTCTAGTCGATGGCCTGTGGCCGAAATAGTGCAAGCCACATAATTGCGTTCCTAATAGATTTTTGTTCTTTACAGATTATCAATGGAACAGCAGTTGTTTTCACGGAATCGCCTTTGCTGTGTCATCAGCCCACGTTTGGTGATCCTCGACATCCTCGTCCTTCTTGCTCTGTTTGCTGGGACGATCGTTGGCAATACTCGCCAAGATAAGTTTTTTCACTTATCTTGGCGAGTATTGCCAACGATCGTGAATAACTTGTGTTGATTTTATCATGCAAATTTATAATGAATTGCTAATTTATACTTTTGTGTGGTGGTTTCGCATTGCCGCAGTACAGCTATCGCACGGTACCCCTTCAAAGCCATATTTTAAATCATGCTTATATTCTTGCTTTACTTAGGGTTACTGATACCGCTTATCGGGCGGTACTGATACCGCTTATCGCAGTACCACTCTCGCGCGGTACTGCTGAAAACCATGCTTTTAAGCCATGCTTTTAAGTATTTTTTCTTAATCATGCTTTCAATCATGCTTCAATTAGGGTTTACCACACTTATCGCGCAGTACCGCTTTCGCGTGGTACCGCTTAAAAATCATATGTCAATGCGTTTGATTATGCTTCACTTAGGGTTAGCGATACCGCCTATTCGGCAATATCTTATAAGGTACTACTAACGCGTGGTACAGCTTACCGCGCGGTACCGCTTGAAAACCATGCGTTTAAATCATGCTTTTATCCATGCCGTAGTGTTTACCGTGTAAATATCGCAATCGCTTACCGTGTGGTACCGCTATCACGTGGTTTCGCTCGTGGTACCGCTTAAAAATCGTGCTTTTCATTTTTGCTTTTTATCATGATAGGGTACTACTGCTTACCGCGCGGTACTGCTATCACGCGCACGGTACCACTTCACGTATCTATTCTGATGATTGCAATCGTTAAAATTGTATTTGCTGAAATATGGAACGGCATACTTACCTAATGTCTTTTAGCTGCACTCAGTATTAACAAATATCTTATACTTTTATTTCTGCATCATAATATGCCTACCATTGCATGCATGGTTGATATTCAAACATGTGCTTATCATATTAATTTACCTAGATCTATCATTTGCAGATTGCTGAAGACAAGACGCCAAAATCAAAAGCGGAGACCATCACATTCATTGGCAACACTATGGCACAAATCAGCACTGCGTATGAGAGTCAAAAACCTTTACTCAAATAGCTTAATTCTAGTAGCAATACAGTAGTTCTTGACAGCATGACTAGGCATGAAGCTGCAATAATCATGATAGGAAACTACTTCAAGAATAGACGCAGGAGTGGGGCTTGCTCAAACAAAAGCCCTTCCCAAGCAAGAAGCGAGCTGTGAAATGATGAAGCTGGGTATGGAGGAACCCAGGGAATATTATCACCAAATAGTATTGGGGTGCACATCTCGTCCAATAGGAGGACGTACCACTCGATCCTGCAAGGATTGTCAATTATAAAGCCTTCATTGCATCAGAGCTATGTTTCTTATTGCGTGCAATAGCATGATTTATTCGCGGGCATCGATTCATGAGTTATGACTAATGCTGGTCACGCAATTGCGCAAGTTCAGTAGCGAACTCCAGTAACTCATGCGCGAAATATTACGCAAATATGATTTTGCGATGATTACTCGGTATTAGATATTTATAACTAGCGCGCATTAGGCATATGGCGATCGACGACCTACGTCTCTCGGATAAGATACTAACGACCATATGCTCGTGATCATGCATTTCATGTACATCCTTGTTTACTTCCCGAAAACTATTTATTTGTTTATCATATTGCATGAAGCGCCGCAAGGTTGCGCTTAGGATTGCATGCGTAGTGCCGCTCGCTCGTCGCGGGACGATGGCGACTTATGCTTCGCTATACAACATTCTTCAGGGAGTCATAAGATTGATAGTCCATGATTTTACAGTTTATATTCGTAATTAAATTGAAATCAAATTAGCCTTTACCGTTGCGTTCTGCAAGGCATTGCTGTTCTCGTTGACCTCTGTTTAACTTAGGGTTTTAGGGTTTTACCTGACAACCTGACAATTTCTAACCTGGATCGGCGATCAATGAAGCAGGGACTGAGTCCCGCCTCCAAACAATAAAAGTATGACGTATAACACCGTTAAAAGTAGTTGTTTTTCACCTTTGCCAAAGCTACCACATATTCTACACCTCTAGTTATTTCACAAAGTCGGAATAGAGTCAAACTCAACAGGGTCTTCTTTCCCCGCTGTTTCATGCCCATTCTCTTGGCTGTGGTCTCGCTAGATGATAGTTAGGGATACCCTAATCCATTAAGTGCGTCACATGTCACTTATTAGAGGACGAGATATTGGGCTGCCTCAAGAGATTCATAGTTACTCCTGCCGTTTACCCGCGCTTGGTTGAACTTCTTAACTTTGGCATTCAGAGCACTGGGCAGAAAGCACACTGTGTCAACACAATAAGACTAGGACCATCACAACACCCTGTGTTAGGCCCCTGCCATTGCATTCTATGCATAATCCTTCTTAAACTCCTTGCATGTCATCCAGTAATAACTTAAAGTGCCAGGAACCCCTAGTCGTGCAATGAGTACCTGACATGATCCCCGTCCACATGTGCATTGCGATACTGCCAAGTTCTTTGCTCTAATGCGAGCCCACTTGCTCCAAGTTGCCCATGTGAAATCCCCTGGGCCCTGTCTCCAAGCAGTGGCTTGCGCGCACATGACAGACTGCATACTCCGCAATGAATGCTAAAAGGAGTGTCGACAGGCAGGTTTGCGCATCAAAGACCTGCATCTGGTTGCATTTTGCGAGCCAGTGTGGTATGAATCTGATAAGCATTCCCTGTAGCCCTCTAGCTGCTGTGGGGCCAAATGGAGTTAGCACCGGGATGCCTTTGTACAAGAACAAGGGCGTCCAAACAAGCCACTTTGCGCTGTGTGTAAACCATCGCCCACCGCCCAGGACAACTCCAACTCCCAAAACTGCAAGGACTAGTCCAGGTCACCGAGTCAGCGGCAGGTACCTCCGAGTGCCAATGTTGCCACTGGGCGGCGGCCGCTCCCACGGTGGCACTGCCTTCAGTGTGGACTCAACTCCCAACGCCTCCTCAGGCTCCTCCAACCTTGGTGCGCTTAAGTCGTCCCCTGCTTCCACCCCGGCACCTACAGAGCCTGCAGCAGCCGGCGGCACAATACCAGGTCGAAGGGGTCAGGGCCTTGGCGACTGTCGTCCAGACTCCATAATGCCGTGCTCCGTGGTTCAGCTTCTCTTGCCGCTCGATGGGTAGAGAAGGCGGGAGGTGATGCGCCGCCAGGACTGGAAGAAGCATTGAGATACATCGGCAGCTCAAATCTGGCGGCCCCCAGACTCCCACAGTGGAATAACAAAACGGCTAGGCCGCGCCTGGGCAGGGGGCGAAGCCGCGTAAAGGACGCGGAAGGAGGAATCTGCATGAAATTACATATTGAAGGACAGGACTTGACAAAAGGAAGACTGGCACTTTGGATGAGGCGTTTGGAAAGAGGCGTTTGGAAAGAGGCGTTTGGAAGGCACGCAATGCAATCAAGGAACAGAAGCGGAACAATATCTCACGGGTCAGCGGCTGCACTTGCATCATCAGTCAACGGGCAAGGCACCAGTCAGTCCAATGGAAACGCTTTCAGGAGCCCCTTCTGCATACAATCCAGTTAACCAGACGCTGCGTTTCTATGCATGGTGGTCAGTCACGTGGCTCCTATACAGGATGTATGCACCGCACCTTTCCTCCGGGTCTTGCTCTCCCGCCAACAACACCCGCCCCTGCTGCCAATGCCCTTCGCATGTCCTTCCTGCATAACTGATCCACAAGCCTCCCGATCCATCCAGGCATCCACTGGAAGCGTACAGTCAAATGAGAGGCTGGGGGGATGGCAGCAGGGGTGGCACGGGGTGCAACCAACGTACGGCTTCTATGCAGGCGTACTGCGACAACAGGGGCAACGTTACGGCCCCATTATTGACCTCAACGCAACCATTATACCAGGCAACCACTCGCGGCCGTCCCTGCTAGTCCATAACCATGGGCACATTGCCTATTGCCTGTGCAGCAGGACCTGCAGACCTACCGCGGACTCTGAAAGATACGCTGACAAGCAACGCTGCAATAGAAATGCTAACAGCGGTGTTGGGGTGGAGAACGTGTGCAGTTTGGTACTTCAGCTCCTGACCTTGCTGTGTTTTCGAGATCGTGTCGTTCCTATTGCGTCATCTTCAGCCGTGACATGCAGCGCCGCCTCGGCCAGCCGCATTGCTCGCTCGCCCCAGCAATACAGCGGACAAACGCCTATACAGCGGGATTGTCAGCATGGGAATAGGTCCATTCGTTTGTTCGTTTGTCAAGATGACGTGAATGTGAAGGAAGCATCTTCAGGAGCGACCTAGAGGAGCGGAGAGGAGAGGGGCAAATTGCAGGCCCGCGGAAAATGCCTTCGCAAGAACAACGGCGGCCTGGTAATGGCAACTGGAACGCGCACTTCCCTTGAAATTCTGTTCACCGCGTAAGGGGAACGAAGAACCAATAGGGTGCGAGCAGATTGTGGCCGTTGTCAGTTCGTACATTTGGTCTTGTGGTGGACGCTCATGCCGGATGAGACAGCCCCCACTGAACGCTGAGACACACAAGATCTTTTGGAATGAAAATGAAATCGGCATATAACACGGCTTTGCGAGGTGAGATGTACGCTTAGCTATGCCGGGTGGTGCTGCCGAGCTGCGTCTTGTGCCGTACTAAGAGCGGCGTGCCCACCTTGGCGTTGCCTTCCTGCCTATCAAGCATACATGGCTAAGAGAACAAAAAGCCACGTCCATGAAGCACCTGACGCTTGCCGATAACGCTACGACAAAATGGAGGAGTGCCAGAACTCGCATCGGTAGGACATTAAGGACATTAGGACACCCGACGTTCTTCTCAGTCTAACGTTTTTACTTACTCTCATCGCCTAGAAGCAAGCGGTACGGCTGTACAGATAGACGCCTGTATACGTGTCCCTGGCGGAGCGAGATCTTTCTATTTGTTGATAGGCACCCTAAATGCCAGGGACGAAAAACAGAGCGCCAGTGTGTCGTCAGGATGCAGAGGATGGGCATGCCTGCCTAGCCCCTTACCCACCGACCTGCTTAGGCTCGAACTGGAATATGTCCGAATGGTCAGCTCTGCGAGACCAACCACGGCAGACAGCAACCATAGAGCAACGGTTCGGCGGTTCAAGATGAATGAGGTCAGGAGGCGGGTTAGCTGCCTTCGGGTGGGTCAGGTCGTGAAGTCTTAGTGTGCTTTAAGGGCTGACGGATCACAGCCCGCCCGTCCGACCGACCCGTGGCGTCCAGTCCCACGGCCTTGGCCTTCGTTTCGGACCTAGCAGCGGATGCTGTACTGCCATGCTTATTTTAGTCCCGTGCCGCAGCCTTACATCATGGCCTTTCCCAAAACCAGAAGACCTTTTCTGTTCTTTTGTGGGCCCATGCCATTTACGTTTCGTCCGTTGGATCTCATAAAACAACTTTGTACGTGCAGTCACATATCCCACCCTTTAAGCCTAGTGTATTCCATGGGATTGCCGCACGCCGATATCTCTCGTCCATTTCCTCCGGCCGCGGCAGCTCGACAGCGATGGCTGGAGCATTGGAACCTGTGACAGCAGCTCCACACTCAGCTTCACCGACATAGCCACTGCTTTCGGTTATCCTGTGTGACCTGCTGTTGGATGACTGCACCAACTCCGGGTGTCTGCTGCCCTGGCTGCGCGGTGCATTACAGCTCGTGGCAACGGGGCGCGGTGCCGCCGCGCTGCGTCGATAATTCTGCTGGGGACGGAGCTGTAGGCCGTGTGCTGGGCGCTAGAAGCACTGGCTTGGCAAAAGCGTGAAACGAGCAGGAGGCTTCATGTTGACCGGGGCCCCTGAGCAGAGCGCGCCTATGGAAAGTTGGGTTGATGATTGGGATGTCTTGGGGTGCGACAGCTGCTTGGTGTGCTACCGCCTGGGCTGATGAGCATGCAATTATATCGTTCTATAGTAAGTGCAGTACGAATGGACGCCTTGCTGACCAGAGCTCCAACAAGTTTTGAAGGCAAGGGTACCCGGCTGCAGCCCCCCATCTGAGCAATCTGGGATATACTAGCGAGAGAAATGGACACCCTTACACAAACCTTTCGCCCTTAGTTCCTCGGGATGCTTCATAAACATGATCCTCTTACTAAAGTTCAAGTACAAGTGTGGGCACCGCAAAGGGCGTCAGGACAGATAATTACGACCTGAGTTTAGTCGCACTATTGCTCGCATACCGTAAGCAGGATGACGCCTGTCGCGCCTGTGTTGCCGTTCCCACGTAATCATGACGTACAATTCCCAATGGGGCGACTAATGCGAGTGAAGGAAATAGCTCCTAGAACTGGATTTTCATACAGTTTCAGAACAAACGAACTTCGGAATGAAATTAATGTGCGTACATGTGCGAATTCCTGCTTGTTACAGCTGTGTCAGGCATAATGAGCCCACCTGCTGTCCGATAGAATCTCGACATAGCTGAACGAAATGCTCAGAATTTTATCTTTATGTCTTGGAGGCGAGCAGCCTGCTGCGCACAAGACGCCGGCGGCCCAGCCTGCAGCCGAACCGGTTCCTGTGGATGACAGACGAACGCATATCACTCCTATGGAATATCAATGGCAGGCACGATTTATCGTGGAATCGTGTAAAAAACGCGTTGACTCTGAAACGGCTGTTGAGTAATCGGATCGTTTCGGCTGCCCGTAGGCGCTGTACGATGGCTTGCAAACAGTTAGAGGGACTTGGCACGAGCGGTTATGCCAGGTTATGGGCCTAGCGGCCGCGTGCTGTGGCACGGCCTTTGTGAGGTAAGCCAACGATGTACGGGGCTCCGCCTACGGTACATAGCCACGCAAGCAGCGACCGCTTGTGTCCCTTCCTCTTTTCCAATGGGTTAACCATATCAACCTAATACTTTGCTGGGGTGTCACGGCTTCGACAGGGTAGTCCCGGAGCTGCTGTCATCATCAGCAAGACACACACGTCTTTTGCGCAATCCCCGTACATGTTCCCTTTGTCTCCAACAATATCCTTTCTTCCCCTGTCCGCATGCAGCGTGCACCTCTTCTGCCCCTACCACGCCTGCTTCGTGGTGATTTCTTCGGGCGGGCCGCAGGCAGAGATGTTGCAGCCCGGCGACCTCCAGCCGGCAGATTTCTGCGTCGGCCCATCCAGCCTACACATCGGCCGCCTCTCTACAACGCTCGGCTCTTTTGGTCAGGTTGGCGGCTTTCTAGCAATGCCTGGGGAGCCTAACAGTCTGCAGCTGTTGCTGCGCGGCAAGGTGCGCGGGGAGAAGTGGTGGTGGCGCGTGTTATGCGAAGCAGCGTGGGCAGAGGCTCTGTGTGTCCTTTCAGTTGGCGCTTAGGGGAGCGGAAACGAGGACGGAGTTCACAATTGCGTTATTATGTACGTCAATTGTGAGGCTAAGGACAAGACTGTATGGGATATGAAATGAGTAGAAGGAAGAGCGCAGACCACCATCGCCATGCGCACATTTTTTACTCTTCGAAGCTAAACCTTTCCTTCACTCGGGTGCACCAGGTAACGATTTGTCGCTCAGTTCAGCTGGGGTCGGCCCAGCCACCGCTGGCCTTGCGCTCAGCCATCAACAATGGTTGTGCCACCGACGCCTCCCAACTGCCGCCGGACTGGCGCCGGATGCACCACAACGCCCACTTTACAGACTTTGCGGCAGTGCCTATGTTGGACGCGGACGGGTCAGTCTTTGCAGCGTTGACGTTGGCTGGGCCCGCTGTGGCTGCGGCATCGGTGGTTGACGCCGATGGCGGCGGCATTGGCAATAGCGCTAGTGCATCGCCTCGCCTGTCGATGGCGACACTGGAGCTGGAGCGCTTCGCGCGGGTGCTTGGCTTAGCCTTCTTTTCGGACCCTAAGCAGCTGTCTATGTACTCGCTGGTGGGAACTTGTTCCTGGTGTGGGGCTAGGATTAAGGGTTGTTTCGGGACGACAATCCGCGATACCTGGCTCACTTGGGTCTTTGTGTGCTTATGACCACTTACGACCACTACAAGCACTGCCGTATAGCCGTGTGGCCCTGGGCTATTGTCAATACGTCTCTACGTAGGGTCAACTGCGTTGTGATTTTGCTGTGCTGTGTGACTTGCTATCCAAGTCTTTTGGTGCATCATGTCTCCTCTATTCTCCCGCCCAGGCAGCTTCGGCCTTGGCGGCCGTGCAGCGTGCAGAGACGTTACAGGTGGGTGAGCGAGCAGCGGCAGTCAGCCATGGGATGAAAAGGAGAGGGAAAGAAGTTCATCATTGCAGTACCTACGGAGTTCCTGCTTGGGGCATCGGCCGGGGGTCCAGCCTGACATAATACCAAGTCGGGCGTCCTGTGCCTATATTGGTTCATGATTACATGGAATTTCATGGTCTGGGGGTTGCATGCATGACCATGCGGTTGACACGCAGGCCATGGTGGAGGCCATCCACGAGGGTTTCGGAGCACTTCTCGAGCGACACTGTCGGTTGGAAGGATCCCGCTGCGTGCTTGCACTTGCGGACTCTATGGAGGCCAGAGTGGCTTATTTTGGTCCGCCGGTCGCGGCGACGG
Source organism: Volvox africanus (assembly GCA_030268105.1). Classification (NCBI taxonomy): domain Eukaryota; kingdom Viridiplantae; phylum Chlorophyta; class Chlorophyceae; order Chlamydomonadales; family Volvocaceae; genus Volvox; species Volvox africanus. The sequence goes on along the minus strand of BSDZ01000004.1, from coordinate 3,322,722 downwards.
TAGGAGCAGGACCGCCTACTCCAGGTAATCCAGCCTCGTCGGCGTCAGCGCTCATTGGCAGCACCGGCGCGGTAGGCGCCGCGGTCAGCAACCTGTCACGTGGCAATGTTATGAGTGGCTCGTCACAGCAAGGAGCTGCGGTCTCAGGAACGGTGAGAGAAAGCGCGCTGGTTGAACTCTCTCTTGGAGGGACAAGTTTGGGATACCGGCTAGCAAGCACCAAAGGCCGTGCGTCACCAGAGTCGTGGATAGTTTTTTTTGTCGGCGTTAGTCTTGCAGCTGCTTACTTCTTGACGCCGTAGCCTTCCGTCCTTCCCGCAGAACGCCGTCTCGTCTGGGGCTTCTGCCCCACTTCAGGGGGTGCTGGGCCCTCTAATGGACACCCTTCTATTGGATGTGGTTACGAGGGAGGTACCTGGTAGCGGTCGCGTGATCACCAACTGTCGGGCCTATTTGCAGCAGGAGGACAAACCGGGAAGGGATGTGCAGGTGCGAGCCCAGGCAGGCGGAAAAGAGTTGCAGGGATTCACCACATATGAGATGAAGTACAGGGGGGAAGAGTTCTACGTGTTTCTATTCCTGCATCGACTAACCAATCTTCCATCGGGTAAAAACCCTTGCTATCGTTGCTTTGCTTCAACGGTATTCAACGTGGCTTATTCAACGTGGAAACGCACCCGCACGCTAGGCATGGGAATAAGAGGTGCTGAATCATGGGAGTCTCAGGGGACCAAATCTAGCGGAACACAAACCAAGAAAAAATGGCGCGGGGCGGCTGAGGGATAAGGGGGATTCCTCGAGCGGTGTGTCTTTGGATACACACGCAACGAGTGTGTATTTATGTTGGGATTCCTGGTTCTGCGCGAGACAGAGTGGGTCTGTGTAAGGACTCGTCAGGACTAACCAGCTTGGGAGTCGTGCAGGACGCAGTGCAGGTAGTACACATGCAACTTGATTTTTGGGGCGGAAAGGGAGATGGGGTTGGTCGGGCAGCGCGGGGTGGGAAGTGTAGCTAGCAAGGATGGACTGGTAAGCCGACTATGTGTGGGCGAAGGGTTCCGTGGGCGCTGGTGGGGTTGCGTGTCCAGGTCTCACACCCATGTCCCAGGCGACAACTCTCGGACGTATTTAAAGGGCGGTCAGTTGCAGCAGTCGCGGGAAATGTGATTGTGTTTGTGAAGGTCTTTTCCGTGCTCTTTCCACACTGCCGTCTATATGCAGGTATCCTTCCAACTTTGTCGCATGCCACCCGCGTGCCTTGCGCTGGCAGTGGCGGGTGCCGCGGACACCACGCTGGCACCCGAAGTGGCGCTGTACGTGTGCACGGCACAACAGCAGCTGCCAGGTGGCATGCTGGAGGAGGTGCGGGCGGAGGTGCAGTTCGTGCTGCAGGTGAGGCAGGAGGGGCAGTTGGGACGGAAAGTGCCCCTTAATTCAGTCCATCCCTATGGACTCGGATGCCGTGGGAATCCTTGGTACCTCCACGGGTTCCTAGGGGGTACCCCTGTTTTTCACGGCTCAAAAAGCGTCCTAACGGGAGCTGTGGTGAGGAGAAGGGCACGGTGCACGTTGCATAAGCACTCCCCGTGCATGTGTTGGACCCTATCGGTCCGTACCGTACGTTGCTCTGACAGACGGTCCTGCCCGGAATGACCCATCCAATTCATATCGCAGCTGCTCATGCCGCACATCCACCGCCAGCTGCTGGGTCCGCTGGCGGGGGAATGGGGAGGAATGAGGCTTCAAGGTGGGGGAGGCACGGCAGCGACGGGCGGGGCACAGTCTGGAGGCGGCAGCAGCAGCGCCGGCGGCGATGGCGCCAGCGTCTCCGTAAATTCAGTCCTTGGAGGTCTCAGTGGCGCCATCAGCCTGGGAGGTCTCTGTCGCTCTGTCAGTTTCTCTGTAGACGACCTGATCAGCCACTCGCCAGCACATTTGAAGGTGGTAGTGGCAGGAATACAGTCCACCATTACAGCAGCACAGGTAAACGATTTTCGCCCGCAGTAATCTTACCCGACATCAACCATTGCTTCGTTTGCGCTGATGCTGCACGTGGCAGGCGAGGATTGGGAGGATGCTGCTCCGGAACCGGAGGGCAGTAGTTTTACTATTCTATGTATCGCGCGTCGTCCTTTTTTATGATCGCGAGGACAAGGATCATAAACCTGATCGCGCAATAGCATTCTCCTAGCGAACTAGAGGCTCCTACTCGCCTCTAGCCTTGACACCAAAACAATCCCCACTGCCTTTTCCTCCCTCCACAACTCCAGATGAACCAGGCCTGGCAGGCCGCTGGGGATACGAGCACGCGGGAGTCCATTGACGACCTGTACTCCATCCGTCTGAGAGAGACCGTAGGGCAGGGCGGCCAGGGTGTGGTGTTTCGGGGCCTGATGCACGGGCTGGAGGTGGCGGTTAAGGTGAGGATTGACAGGACGTCGTAGGAGGAAGAGGTGGAAGAATAAGAGACCGCAAGTGACTTCCTGCGCCGCCATGCAGTGGACACCACCTAGACGTCGTATAACTTGTGTCCGTGAAGTCGCAGTTCTCTGCGATTTTCCGTAGTTCTCTCCTCGATACTCCGGCACCTCGCCTGGCCAGAGGCCTTCACATAATGTCCCCTATCGCTCCGAAAATCCGATCCGATTCCTCCCGTATTTTACGCATCTGTTGTGCAATTGCCGCAGCAGGTGGTCGCCAAGGACATGCCCGGGGCGCTGATCGCCAAGGTCCAGCAGCAGCAACAGCAGCAGGCCACGGCGGCTAGCCGGCGAGGTGGCGGCGGAGCTGGTGGAGGTGGCGGAGGTGGCGGTGCGGGCACAGCCGCTGCCGTCCGACCCATAGATCCCGAACAGGTGCTGCGTACGGCGAAGCGGGAGCTGATCCGTGACGCCCTGGAGCTGGCGGTGACAGCAGCGGTCAATCACCCGCATATCGTTCAGGTCAGCCGCAGTCGGCCCCCTCCAATCCCCTGTGAATTTCCCAGACCCATTTCGTTTGGCCCTTTGATCTTCCCGAGGGTCTCTGAGTCACCGCAGCTTTTTGAGCTGGACAGCCTAGTGTTCCGACGTCCTATTTGAATATGCGGCCGTTACATCACATGTAGTTTGCGCGGTGTTCGGCCCGCAGGTCCACAACTATTTCTTTGACGTGCTAGTGGTGGGGTACGCCCAGGATGACGGCAGCAGCGCGCAAGCAAGACCACCCGACACGGGCGGCGGTGCGAATGGCACGCCTGCACCGATGCTCAACGTCAGCGCGAACAACTACTTGCGGTTGGTACGGCGGGTGGACGCCACAGAGGAGATGGTATCGGAAGGTGCGGTGTGTTGCGGTGCAGGGGTGTCGCAGCTGGTCTACTGAGGAGACGTTCACGTATCTGGGGAGGGTGTGGAAGATTGTGCTGCACATTACACCTTGGGGCCTTCTGAAGACGACAATGAGGCTGATTATCTTATCGGACGCGTCTTTATGAAACGTAATATCAGTACATCCAAGACGCGGTAGGCTCAAGGGCGAGTTGGCTTGAACAGGAGCCCTCTGGCCGGCGGCTTTTCCCTTGACCATCGCATCCTCAGGCCCAACCAACCTGGTAATCGTGATGGAGTACTGCGATGCGGGCACCCTCAAGGACGTCTTGCGAAGAGGCTACTTAAAGCGGGGTGTGGACGCAAACGGCTGGCCGCGGCTGGACCTCACGGTAGGGACTGAACTGGAGTTGAGCCGCAAACGCATGCAGGGAAGGGACGCGTTTTGATTCTCCCCTTCTTCCCCCGCTGCACCCTGAAATCTACTCCCTAAAACTCGTTCAACCACCCCGCGTAAATGGTAACCCCCCAGTCTATGTACATTTGCCTGCTGGAAGTGGCTCTGGCGTTGCGACATATGCATTCGTTGGCCCTGGTGCACTGCGACCTCAAGCCTTCCAATGTGCTGCTGAGGAGCCATCCGAGAGACCCAAGGGGATGGACGTGCAAGGTATAGGGAAAAGGCTTGCAATAGCCGACTGGTCAGGGCTTGTCAATGCCTGCAGAACCTTTCACTAACCCTCAGTGGTGCACCCGCTCGAGGCGCATATTGTGAAACAGGGCCTGCGTCTTAAAGGCCGCACATTCGCAGAAACCCCATCGCGTCCAGCCGCGTCACCCTGATGCTGCTCAAGTGTACGCGTCCCGCACCCTCCCCGGTGCAATATCGGAAAGGCCTTGGCTTTCATTTACCCCTTTATCTGACCGCACGTGTCCCGCCTGCACCGCACGGTTACTGTACCTTCGTGTTATGTCGTCCAGCTCTCAGATTTCGGCTGTGTACGTATGCTGAAGCCGCCCGCGGAGGACGGCAGCGGCCCCACATTTCCGCATTTCACGGTCACTCGAGCGCTGGGCACCCTCACGCATATGGCACCCGAGGTAAGGGAGATTGGCAGAGGGAGCGCAAAAGGCAACCGATGATGGGGGATTTCATCGAAATCGTACCGGTGTGAGGATCTTCCTCAGGCCAGCACATGTGGGCCTTTTTTCCATGCAACATAAGAGAGCCAAACTTCAGCTGTATTCCTGGTCTATTCTGATCACAACTGGCTGATTTGGGATACCCTTTACTTCATGTTTCATTCACCGCGCCTTGCATGCGCCCACTTACCCCCTCCCGCTCGCTCAACGCGCGGGACCCTGTTCGCCCTAATGTGCTCGCCCGGGCTCCCTGACCCACACCCACGTACTGCGCCGCTCTTTTCCTAAGGTGATCAGCAAGGGCGCACTGCTGACGAGCTCCGTGGACGTGTACTCCTTTGGCATCATGATGGCAGAGCTGGTCACCGGAGTCCCTCAGGACCAGTGCATGCCGGGCAAGGAGGCCATACAGCTGGCCAGGAAGGGCGTGCGGCCCACGCTGCCGCCGTACTGCCCCAAGGAGTACAGGTGCGCGCATAAGCTACAGCCGGCCCGGGTCGCATCCGTCCACGCCCACTTATTGATGTGAAGATCATGCTATTAAATATCCTGTATTCAATCTTTTGATGCCGATGTTGTCGCTTACTTTTCCGTATTGGTGCTGGGGGATGTTATGTTAGATGACTTTGAGCGCGCTGCTGAGGTTAGGTACAACAGGCGTTCGCGCATAGAACAGGCGATGTATGTGCGGCCACTGGTTTGGGTCTTCGGTGCCGTGTTGCATGCGCGCTTCCACGTTTCCACATCGCCTGGAATCCTGTCAGCTGCATCCATCTCACTGTAGGGGCCATGACCTCTTCTTTCCACGTGGGCAGCGACATGACAGCAACCCGCACTAGGTGTCAGAAGCATTGCGCCGACCTCATCCCCCTCCTTGCCGCCCTTCAGGGACGTAGCTACTGCCTGTTGGTCACAAGACCCCCACATCCGACCCACTGCAGCGGAGCTGGTCAACGTATTGCAGCTATTACTTAACCAGGTGGGACGGGGCTCATGTTGAGGGGGGTTTGATGATGTGTGGTTTGGTGGGAGCGGGCAGAGTACAATGAAGACCGGATGGGGTTCGGGTGGCAGAGGTGCCCGAGGGAGGGAGGGCTACATAGGCGGGGAGATGGCCACCTTGCCACGTGCGCCATATTGGGTGTGTATTCATGAATTCAGACCTCGCTGTGCGTGCCATAAGATGTATGGGCATTTGTCTTCAGTCCTGGTCCTTCGGTCCAAGTTAGTCACGCAATCGGCTGTCGTCGTGAGGCCTGAGGACCTAGGCAAATCATGTGCATGACACGCGAGGAGTGCGGACTTTGCGGACCCGGGCTGCCATCTGCCTCGTCTCGTCATTACGCCTGATGGGCCTGGCCCCATCCCTGCCTGGAGCTCCTACAAAAATGCATACGTGCATGCTTTCTTGGCCATAAAGGAGAAATAATGACCTCGTCTATGTGTCGTACAGGTGCAGGGCAATTCTCAAAGCTCAGGTGGCTTCGGGCAGGTGTTGCCCCAGATCTTTCAACAGCAATTGGCAGCGGCCTGCGGCCGGACCCTCGGGCCGGGTGCGGCAGGGCCCCGCGCAACCGCAGCCGCCAGCCCAGCGTTAGGACATAATGGCAGCCGGGCATTGGCGGCAGCCGCCGCCATGGCAGCGGCCATACAGCAAGCTAACGCCTGCGGCGGTAACGTTGTCGCTGCTGGCAGTAATCCCATGGCTGCAGCTGCAGCTGCGCTTGCCAATAATAACCTCGATTCCTCGCCACTTCAGGTGCCGGTACCACCGCCGCCGCCGCCGGCACCGGTGGGCATGGCTGCTGCAGCAGCTGGAGGTGGCGGCGACGGCGTGGAGCGAGTGCTGGCATCGGCCTTGTCATCATCCCTGCAGCATCATGTTTTGCTTCAACAAGTGCAGCAACAGATGCAGATGCATCGCCAGCAGCAAAAGACACAGCAGCATCATGAAATAATGCGACAGGCTCTCCAGCAGCAGATGGCCCAGCTCCAGGCAAAGCAGCAGCGGCAGCATCCGGAACAGTTTGTAGAGCCGCTGCAAATGCCGCTTCAACAGCAGAAGTTGCAGGAGGAGCAACAGCAGGACTTGCTGCCGGCGCCCTCCCCCGTGTCCCCACCCATCACACCGCAGCAACTCCCTCAGCCACAGCAGGAGCAACAGCAGGAATATAAGCAGGTTTTAAATTCTAATGGCTTCATGGCCGGTGCTGTCAGCGTTGCGGGGGGTATACCTTCCGTAGGATTCGCGCCTAGCCGTTATAGTGGCGCCAGCGGCGCCGGGGTTGCCGTCGGCACCCCAAAGCCCAGTTCCTTCACCTCTGCGGCGTCCGCCTTTTCGGCCGCTGGCGCTCTCTCCCCCACAGCCTCATCCCTCAGTAGCAGCGCTCGGCAACTAACCGCTCAACCCAACCCAACGCCTGCAAGCCAACATGTCCCAGCGTCTCGTGATGCAACTGGTAGGGCTGTAGCCAGTGGAGCTGCCGCCATATCCGTCGTACCACCTGTTGTGCTGCCGGGATCGCCAATTGCCGTTGCCAAAACCACAACCGGCCAAACATCCTCCTCCGTGCGTTCGGACTACGGCAGCCCGGCAGAGCAAAACCTTAGCGAGGCCTGCTCTGGCCCAGCAGGCGCGCAGCAGGTGCCGACGTGTGTCGGTATCACTGCAGCTGACGGCGCCGATGCTGGCTTGTATGCCTCTATTGACGCGTACCTATTGTATAACACCCCTGGAAACGCGCCTGTGCGCGAGCAGTCATGTAGACCGGGGGAGATGGCGGAGGGCGAGGCGACCAGCACCTAGCTCCGAAAGCCCCGTGGGATATCCCGCTCCAATGCACGCTGCCGTGCGCCGGCCTCGCAACTTGGGAGCAAACGAGGGACCAACCGAGACATGTTGCGCACCTTACTCTGCTGGAAGGTGACGGCGGCTGCAAACTCCGAAGGTGAATTCGGAAATCCCTGAAGGTACTGCGCAATATTGCCAACTGTTTACCGGTTTGTAGGCACACTTGCTGACGTTGCTGTATTGCATTAAGTCCTCATCTTCGATCTTAATGGGCCTGTGTCCATGTATGCGTGCCGGTTCGTCGTCGCTGCTGTGATGATCCTCTACTAAACTTTTGCTTGTAATGGACAAGGTGATACGCGCCATGAGGCAAGCCATGAGGCCGAAGTCGTTGCGCTAGGACGAAACAGAAGCATTGATGTCATTGCTGTTGCTGGTACGTTTACCCTGGCAGTGAACATCAAGCTGTGGGTATCAACGGACGTTTCCGAACATGTGGGGTGGCACTGCATCACTGTGATCGTGGGGCAGGTGGCAAGAGCTGGCCTTGCATACTGCCTACATCCACCTTTCCGTTACTTTTCGTGTACATGTGGGCTCCGATACAAGCAGCAATGGTTTTTCTTGTTTATGCCTGTGCATGTGTCTACGGCTTCACCTAGGTGCTAAGCGCTTGCGAGTAGTGTGAGGAAGGGAAGGGAAGGGGAGAGGGGAGCTTCGCACTTACCTCTCGATGTCGTGCAGCTAGTTATGGGGTACCAGCCGACCCCAAATGGCGTCAACGTCAACGTTAAGTAGCTCGCTCCGTTCCGCGAGGTTACTGCAGGCCTAGCGCTCACGGAGAAGGATAGGCTATCACCCCTAATGCACCTATTTGCCTCCACTTACTTTCGCAATGTGACGCTGATGCGATGTGAGGCCCCAAAACTATATTTATATGCTCATATGACGTCATAAAGCATGGAGCACCTCCTCCTCCCCTGCGCGAACCTGGGGTTGTTGTTGCCTCGCTTGCTATAGAGTGATGACGGGTGGGTAGTGGACGGAGAAGTCGAGTCACAGATATGATATTGTGTCGGTATGTTGTGTGTCTATAAGCGTATAGAGCGGTCCTAGAGGAAAATAATGCCCATCCAGGGATGTGAAAGCTTGTGTGAATTTTGGCCCGGGTAACCGAGCGATCACCCATGTATGGGAAACGTGTGCTGAGGGGACATAAGGTTTGTTCTTTTGATTGAGGCATGGTTTTTTGATTGAGGCAAGTATAATGTCGCGTTTAGTTCCGTGTAAAGTCTTTCGGTGAAGCATTGCTGAACGCTTGTCGATAAGCGGGGCGTGCTGTTGATGGTGATTTTACGAGGTCCTCACACTGCTTCTGCTCCTGGCACACCGGTCTTGACGCTGGAATGCTGGCGATGGAATTTTTGTACATGGTCGTGATTCATACGAAACATCAAACCAACACGAGAACAAGCAAGGTGCATACCTATGAAGGTGTATGGTATATCGTCAGAGCTCAGAGGGTCTCATGCAACCCCGTGCAGGTTCGGTGGCAGGTGGGTCAGGTCAGTCGGGGGCCACCTTTTAAAGATCTCTGGCAACCTAGCATGTCAGCGCGTGCTGCTCGTGCAACCTGCATGTCGTGCAGAGCGTACTGGCCTACATGTATGGCGCGTGCGAATTGTATTAGCATGCACGTAGAAGGAGCAAGTGCATGGTTTTGGCTGAGTGGTTGCGTTGCCGTTGTTATTATGGGTGGTCTGCAGTGCCGGTGTCATGGCGCAGGTGTCAAGGGCGTGCACGTGTATCCGATGTTGTCTGGCTTACCTGGCTCTTTGGCTGCTATTCAATAATTGTGTTAACTTTGGGTATGCCTCTGGGTATCCTCTGGGTATGCCTTGCTTATTTTGAAGATTAGCCCAACGGGCCAGCTTTTAGGTCGCTTATCGAAAAGACTCTGGAGTGCGTCTTGGGCGTTTGAGCAGGCACCGATCAAGGCTCCAGTTTAGTCATTTCTGTCTGGGTAGGAAATGCCCTGCTACAGGTCGCACTGCTACGACTATCGGACCGAGGGGAACTGCTGGTGGTGTCTGCACACAAGTGCGTTTTCCTGCGCTACCACTTATCCGGTTCGCGGACGGCAAGGCGCGTCAAAGAAGAAACTGCACGTCCTCTCTGGTAGGCCTTCATCCGCGCACGTGCTATGGGTAAAAGGCGCCAACTTCTTTTCAACATCTTCGTTTCTTCATGCGCTTCGCTGTGTGGCGCAAGAGGACGTAAGGGTCGCTCTCCGTTCTTCCGATCAGAGGGAGATTGATATTGGAGTGCAGAAGGGCCTGCCCCATGTCACCATGTCATCTGTACGGCGGGATCCGCAACCTGATATCGTAACCGAGTCGATGCCGTAGAGCAGACGTAAGAGACATTGGGCTAGGGTCCCAGCATGCCGAAGCCGGCCGGAATTTTAGGGTCTTTCCCATTGCCGGAGTTGGCGTTGCGTGCAAAGCTTTGTGGTCGTCACTCGTAATTTATGTCGTCGGGGTTTTGGGGAGATCAGTGAGATGGCGTGTGAATGATGGGGTGACGAAAGCGTTGATTTGTTACACCTGCGGAAGCTGCGGAAGCTGCTCTAAAGCGTAGGTTGAGGTGATCATGGTGAATGCGTTTGACTGCTGCAGCGGCTGTGACCTCTCTGATGTATTGTCAGGCGTGGTAGGTATATTGGGTGATTTCGGCTGTCGCGTATCCATTTCTGAACTTTTCGCTCTCGCTGGGTTGCGGGGTTGCTTTCTGCCTCTTGTATCAATTCAGGCTGTCTGGGGCTGTCAGGACAGGCCAGGTTGAGGCTAGGGCGCTAACGGTTGGTGTCCTGTGCAAGCAAGTTGAGAAGGGGGTGCATAAGCATTTGATGAGCTGCAGATCTCACGGAGGCACCAATCTCCTACGGCGATGAAAACCTCTGGCTGCAACATTCAAGTTGGGTATTGATGGGATGGCGCACATCAAGGCGAGAATACCGTTGTTCGTTCTGCGCATTCGTGCTGCGATATTGAAATGGTGGTAGCCGACGTGAAGCAATATGAAATGACGGGTCTTGCCTCAAGTCTTCAGATTCAGACGGTGACAGGGAGGGGTGTATCACGTGTCGCCTTCGGGGTTGATGGGCCTGTGGGGTGCTTTAGCCCGTGCGCCAGTCGTTCGCATATTCTCGCCTCCGGGTGGCCCATTCCTCATATTTCCTCATATGCAGGCCACATCCGGCCGTGTATTTCCGCCCTTGTCTCATGCCCAGCGCATGCATGTTTGGCAATTTCTGCTTTCGCTCAATATATATCCCTCCTCAGCTCATTTAAACAGTCATTTTGTTTCAACAGCAGGAGGGGCCACTGCGGGTGAGGGGCAAACTGTCTGGGTTGCAGCGATGATAGATAGCCATGCCAAGGCTCTGGATCATGGTGCTGAAAGTCGGAGTCCGAACTGGTGTGTGAATTGGGCTTGGATGGGGGATCCGATGTGAGAGGGTCATCTTTGACTATTGCTTTTATGGCCAGGGTGTCGAGTGTCAAGCCCCAAGGGCAGGTGACATGCGCAGTTACTGGAAACTGTGGACGCCCCTCACGCCCGTCACCGCCCCAGCAGCAGCTGCTCTGGGATGGTATTGAGGTAGCAATAAATGGAAAAACGGGCGCTGCAGCCATGAAGTACGAATTGAGGCGATTTGACAGAACGTGGAGGCTACGGTAGTAGGTATTCTTGTGGACGCTGTGCATCTATGTGCTGAATGCCTTGCTAGACCTTGTCTCCGTGGGGCCGTGCTTGCGCGGGAGTGAAGGAAAACGATCCATGGCGCGGATCTGTTACCAGCAGTGGCTGGGTTGTGTTTCAACATGAGTGCTTCCACTATACATAGGCCAGCAGGTGCTTGCTATCTGGATTTCGGTTTTGTGGAAGTTTTTTGATGCTATCCATGGAAACTTCAACGCCATTGCGCCGCGGCCTTTCCGGCGCGTCATGTTGGGGGCCCCAACAGTGGACAAAGTAGACGCAGGGTTTGTGAACGGGATGTGCAGTTTATCTGAGCTCGGACTTCGGATTCCTGTTGGCATTCGCTCGGATATCCACCTGGGGGCCATGGTCGTGGTGGCGTCTAGATACTAGGCCACCGAGGCCTATCGCTCGTCATTTTGAATTCCTCTAAACGTTCAGATATGGGTATCATCCCGCATCTTAATGTCCCCAGGGGGGCAGGGAAGCTAAATTGTGTCCAAATTCCAGTACTTGACTAGGAAAGTACTTGTAATGATGGTTGGGGTCAGATGCCCGAAGATATGCATGTCGCATTCGCCGTGCGCAATGGCGGAGACAGCCGGTCTTCATTGTGGTAGCTGAAGATTGTGGTTGCCATAACCATGACCACCGGGGAAGAACATTTAGCAAACAAGTGAAAAGAAACAATACTTATGCATGGAGGGGCGTTGAGCTTAGGGGGAGATGGCTAGGTTACAGCCCTCCCTGGAGGCACCACAGCCATTAGGCAGGCATGTACGTACAGCAGAGCTCCACGGTGCTCTGTGGCCAAACAACGTGAAGAATTCTCTTCGTCAAGGGGACAGGGCAACAACGCTTCCGCTGTAGAATAGTTGTAATCTTGCAGTGGAGTCCAGACTGGTAGACTTTCTTAGGTGGGACCAGTCAATTTGCCTGCATCCTCACGGGCTTCTTCAAGGTGATAAACTTGCAGGGCGTACGGGCAGACCTTCCCTGCTCGTCACACTGGCACCGTCCTGCATCCACCTGCAAGTGGCTATAGGGAATTCGCTGAAGGGATTAGGAGGGGGCTTCCGAAGGTTGCTATTTTAGGTAAGGTTTCACGAAGTGGGAAGAGCAACGGGTTGCGCGCATTGACACTGCACAGGGCCCAACGGACCCATTCCCTCCTCCCTGACTCCGCAATCTGATATATACACGCTATTAGTTTTCATTTTTATATCACATATTTGAACCTCGCAAGGTGTACATGTAATCAAACCCTTTTAAATTTTGTAATCATTATAGTTCTGTTCTCCTGTCGGTTGTTACGGCAACTGTATTTTCCTCCTAAACAACCTGGGACGAAAATGCCGATGTGATCACATCGCGTTCAGAGCTGCGGGACCATTAGCCTTATAGGTAATGTCAAGAAGCTGAAGTCGTCACAGTCCGGATTATTTCACAGGCGATGGCGCAGCACGCGCGACGTCTGGCCGCTGGCCTATGGCTTAGCAGTGGAGTAGCTATGGCGGCTTATGGATCGCCACATGTTTTGGCTGAAAAGGATGACAAAGACAAAGTCGCGAATGTCCACAATGACAGGCTATTTGACCCTGAAGCGCTGGAGCGCGGTGCTAAAGCACTGCGTGATATCAATAAATCTCCTTATGCCAAGCAGGTGCGGCTCAAGTTGTCCACATAAATGTGGTGTGCTTGGACGGCGGCTGCCGATCGCTTACGATTATTGTAGTGTTTAGATGCGATGGGCGATGAAAGGCCCATAAGTATATTGGAACGAAAGGCGCTGTATATTTAGATATTCTACGCGGTGAGCGTTGGCAAATCTTGTGTTGACGGCTCACCTCCGACACTATGTCCGTCAGCTATACGTGGGCCATCTCATGAATCACCATCGGGGATGCGAATGTTACAAGATGCGTGCTAATATAGCAGTGGCCCGCATTCCTCGGAGGACCACGAGCCCCAGCTTGTTGATTGGCATGTCGCAGTATTTCGCTGACTCAGAGATGAGGGTCGGGTCGGGTGTTGAACGATTGTCAACAGGTCTTACATCTCGTACTTTCACGTCGCCGTGGTACGTGTACTTTGGGAGGTTGCTACCCTGATGGGTTAGGAAATTTACTAACCTGGCAACTGGGTGGCACCCCGCACTTGGTCTGAACCTCCGTAATCTCATGGAACATTAATGACTACCGCATGTTTGCGTACAGTGGCCATAGGTGCCAACGAGCCCTTCCGCTGTGATGGGCTTGTGTGTGTGTTAACCACAGGCACTTGAGCTCAGTAGGCAACAGGAGATCACAAAGCAGACCGAGCATAAGGAGAAGGAAGCGGATTACCGCCGCCAAGCAGCAGCTTTGGAGAAGGTGAGTATCGACGATGCTTGTTCAGATCGCCCTGGCAGGGTCCGTCTATTTGGCGCGGCATGCACCCGTGTTCCTCTCTCCGCCATCGGTCCGTAGCCTGGCCCCATGCCTTGGTACCGCTGGGGTTAGACCACTTCATTTTGGGAGAACATGGGTGCGATTTGTAGGCTTGGGATACATTCCGACTGGGTCCCCACCCGCATCGTACGTTAACTGGTGGATTGATTTATAGTTTCAATGCATGATATCAAACCGTCTCACACTCCATCGCGTTTTCTGTTCGCGCCCGCAGGAACGCGAGATTGTCCGATATGAAGAGGAGCGGAAGATGGAGGAGCAGCGCGCGCAGGTGCGAATAGACATGGTCGTGATGCCCGGGACGGTGGATGGTCGGGCACTCGAGGAGCGGAAGTGGGCGTGTGGGGAGTCAGGTGCCGAGTTGCTGAATGGGTGACCTAGGGGCTATCCGGGCGGTAGTGTGGGAGGCATGAGAACAGAGGGCACCTTTATATCAGCAGTGGGAATGGCTGACGCACAGTACGTGTATGTGCGCTAGTTCCATGCTTGCTGAGCTGGGGGTTCTACAGCTCGGTTGCGCGGCGTGCCGCAGTGCCGTCCCCAACGGGCCGAGTGGGAGCTTTTGGATGTCCTCGGAGGCGGTACAGAGGCTTTGAAGCTTGAGACGGGAAATCCGTATGCGGATTGCTTCTGCCGTGGAGTACGTTAGTGTGAAATGGAAAGAACAGACTGGACTGGGGAAACGGGTCATGAATGTAGGTATGCTTACAAGAACAAAGTAACAAGATAGAAAATACGGCGACACGGAGTCACAAATTTGTTGATTGCCGGTGTTGAATTGTGTTTTTCCTGCCTCACTGCTTCATTATGGGTCGTGCCCGTACTGTACGGCAGGTGGCAGCCCGTATGAAGCAGTACGAGGACGAGCTTGCCCGCAAACGGATGATGGCGGAGCACGAGCTGCAGCGGCAACGGAATGCGGAGCTGGCGAAGCTGCAGGTTGGTGGGGAGTAGCAGAGGGTTGGGCGCGGGGATGTGGCCTGGACCGGAACGAAGATGCAGGGGAAGGGCTGAGGTCAGGAGCGAACGGAACAGGGCGAAGTTAGCTCGACCCTGGGTGGAGATTCCGCACTGGGCCGAGGGCTGGCAGCAGCTGAGGGGACAGAGGAGACCCGACTCTCGTCAAGAGGAGAGATTGGAGGGCATTTTGCTCCTCTGGAGCGGAGCTTTCCGCTGAAGCCCTCAGATTATGTAAGTTGTAAGCGAGCTGAATGGAGGGCAAGAGAGAGTGCGCTGCAGCTCTGGAGGTACACAACAATTTGCACGTTCATGCAAACGTGTCTTCTGCGCAACTTCGAATTGCTTTCTATCTCCCTCCCTGTCAGACGCATTCCTTCCACCTTCCAGCTAACGCCCTCCCCCCCGTCATCCTCGTCGTCGTTGTCATCCTCGTCGTCGTCGTCAGGAGGAGGCATCGGTGCGGGCGGAGCAGGAGCGGTTGCGGATTGAGCAGCAGATTCAGGCGGAGCGGCGGGCGGCGGAGCAGTACGCGGTAGGGGTCTATTGTGGGGTTACGTGGTCTGCGGCGTATTCGTGTGATTCGCGGCACCGTTTTGTAGGCTGTAGGCTAAATGTACGAGTGTCGTATATTGGTGGGTTTCTTTGGTTTCTCTTAGCTAACTGGTTTGGCAACGCTGAGATGACTTTTCCGGTTGCGCCACGTCGTGGCAAGTGTTGATGCAA
Source organism: Volvox africanus (assembly GCA_030268105.1). Taxonomy (NCBI): domain Eukaryota; kingdom Viridiplantae; phylum Chlorophyta; class Chlorophyceae; order Chlamydomonadales; family Volvocaceae; genus Volvox; species Volvox africanus. The sequence goes on along the minus strand of BSDZ01000004.1, from coordinate 3,307,582 downwards.
AGAAGTGAGTCGGCCCGCTGCTCGGCTACCCCTTCACAGCTTATCTGCTTACCTCTCCCACCCAGGACGCCTAGGCACCTTCTATTCTGGTGTCGCGTTCTGATATCTTTTCAGATTTGAGTAACTGAGCTAGGCTTTCGTTGTGTCAGGTAGTGCAGCTTATGCTTATCAAAGCTTTCAGGCCCCATCTGAATCGAGGACTGAGTGTTAGACTTGCTGTTCAACAAGGTCCCCCATCTGGCCCCGCCAACACCTGTCCCCCTCCCACTTCTCCCCTCTTCAGGCGGACATGCAGAAGCAGATTCAGCGGGAGCGGGCGCTGGCGGAGGCGGAGGGGCGCATAAAGGAGGCCCGGGAGAATGAAGACGTGAACCGGCGGGCGGCCCTGCTCAAGTACCAAGAGGAAACACGAAAGGGTAGGCGCTTAGGGGAGTGCATGGGGAGGCGCTTCGGGTTGAAGGCGCGAAGGGAAGGGACGCGAGTGCAGGCGTGTGCCGCACGTTTACGATTCCCCGGTACCTGGATTGTGTTTCGTGGGTGGCAATCATGAGTGGAGTCGTCATGTCGTACACCAGACATCACATGAGACCGTCCTCCTCGTGGCCCTACACGCCGTTTCCCCGGCTTTCACGTAGCCATCGAAAGTATCAACGCGGTGATGAGCCACCTGGGGAATGCTGCCCTGGAGCTGGTTACCGACACCAACAAGCTGCTTACTGCCGTGGGCGGCACCACGTTGCTCTTCCTGGGCATCTATGCCACTCGGGAGACTACCCGGGTGGTGGGGCGGACGGTGGAGTCATGGCTGGGCACTCCGCGATTGGTGAGGAAGCAGAGGGGTTACGGGGAAGGGGTGCAATGCGACTTGCTCTTGCCCCGCTGGATAGGAGCTTGGTGTGGCGGGATGACACGTGCGGACGGGGGGTGTGAGCTGCGGCAGGTTTAGGGCCGACCGGGCCGGTCAGGGCGTGGTCCGGCTCCGCCTATAATAGGGCTGACGTTGATGGGAAATGTTGGGGAAGAGAGGGGCTCGCGGGATGGCGGATGAACACCAAGTATGTATTTATACCAAGGTATTGACCTAGCCGGGCTCCGAAGTTTCAACTGTCCGGCGCCTTTCTGCTCTTTGCGTTCGCATCCGTTGTCAGATTCGGGAGACGTCGCGATTCAATTTGTGGAACCCCAAGTCCTGGTCGCTAGGCGCCACGAAGACCAAGGAGGACATCAAACGGGACTTCTCCGACATCATCTTGCACCACGTGGGTTTGGGTGATGCAGGGAACACGGGGAAGTATGCGGCATAGGAAGGGGAAAATTAACAACAGCAATAATAATAATAATAATAATAATAATAATAATAATAATAATAATAATAATAATAATAATAATAATAATAATAATAATAATAATAATAATAATAATAATAATAATAATAATAATAATAATAATAATAATAATAATAATAATAATAATAATAATAATAATAATAATAATAATAATAATAATAATAATAATAATAATAATAATAATAATAATAATAATAATAATAATAATAATAATAATAATAATAATAATAATAATAATAATAATAATAATAATAATAATAATAATAATAATAATAATAATAATAATAATAATAATAGTAATAATAGTAATAATAGTAATAATAGTAATAATAGTAATAATCTCAAGCTGAAAAGTTAGACCGCCAATGCGACATTACGACGCCTAAATTGTGCGGGAACTTGAGCACAGTCGTGCTATTGTTTGTGCTTTTTAAGAAGCGTACTCGCTCTGCTTCTGCTTTCCGTAACGCGTAAAAGCAGTACACCTTAAACACGTGTTCCCCGTTGTGGTACTGCAGGAACTGCACGACACTGTTCGTCAGGTCGCCGCTGCCTCCGCTAACACCAAGGCCCACGGGGCCCCCTTTCGCCACATGCTGTTTTACGGACCTCCCGGAACGGGTGGGTGCGGGGCTATAGTGGCTGGGGGTTTGGTTTTCGGGAGTGTACAGGAAGTGCCGTGAACGACTGCTGTGGTGACCCCAAAGACTTCGAAGCGCTCGGGGCCTGGGGTGGAGGAGAAGTATCGGTTACGATAGTGTAATCAGCACTGTGTACCCATGGGAATGAGCATTACGATTATGGGATATCGTGGTGGGCAACAAACACGTTGGATCGAACTACCGCAGTGGGAGGCAGACCGGTGCGGGAAAACCTTAGCAGGTGGCGTTATCGGCGTGTTGCACCCCGGGACTTGCGAGGGGCTGCTCGTACCTGGGATGCCCGCTCGTCATGCTCCTCATGAATCAAATCCTGTTACCTTTGCTGTCAGGTAAGACCATGGTGGCTAAGCGCATGGCTCGCACGAGCGGTATGGACTACGCCATCATGAGTGGGGGTGATGTGGCACCGCTGGAGGGGAAGGCGGTAACACAGCTCCACCAGACCTTCGACTGGGCGGAGAAGAGCCGCCGGTAAGGGGGTGCCATGCACGGATAATGTGGGACTTATTTTTGGGCTAAAGCTCCTTAGTCGAAGGATCGGTAGAAGAGGGAGGTGAGATGGGAGTGCGGGTGAGGTTACGCAGGAGCAGGTACCGAGGGGTGACCCGACCCGACCCGGTCTGGTCCGAAAACGGCGTGGCAGCGGCAGGGGTGGGGTGGCGGCGGACGGGCGGTGGGTGGACCGTTCACCCATTCACGATGGGGTTCATGTATTCACACACAGGAGGTCCTTCTCAATGATCATCCGAACACGTTGCCTTTGTTCCTTCCCGGCGCTCCTTGCGCTGCGGTCGCTGTCCCAATCCCAGTCGGGTCCAAACTCCAGCCACCACATTCCATACGGAATGTGATACATGTGCCACTGCTGAGTCCGCACCCGTGCTGACCTCCCCGAAACCACGCGTGTCCCCTCCCCGTATCATTCCCTGCACAGCGGTCTGCTGTTGTTCATCGACGAGGCAGACGCCTTCCTGGGCCGCCGCTCTGACGCCATGAGCGAGGGGCTACGGGGCTCCCTCAACGCGTTGCTGTTCCGCACCGGAGATCAGAGCCGGGACTTCATGGTGGTGCTGGCCACCAACCGACCCGGTAAGCAACTGCTCCAGTACGATGTACTTGAAGCGGCTACGTTTGTGTGGGCAGCTGTGTGGGTGTTGCCACAAATGGCACTTCGTGATGATGTTAATATTGATCGCTGGTCTCCGAAAACACGATGGCCTCACTAGCATAATGGCGGTTTCTGGAGGTCGCCATACCGATTGGTTGCAGTGGGAGTGTCCGTTCGCTGGCCTGCATGCTCCTACCTCATGATGCATGTTGTTATGTATGTAGATGCGTGAATGCGTATGTGCGTGTGCATGCACACAGGTGACCTGGACGATGCGGTGTTGGACCGCATGGACGAGGCGCTGGAGTTCGGCTTGCCGGGGCTGGGGGAGCGCCAGCGCCTGCTGGGGCTGTACCTCGACAAGTACATCGCCAAGGCGGGCACTGCAGAGGGCGGTGCGGGGGCAGGAGCAGCCGGAGGCCCTCTGGCGAGGTTGACGGCGATACTCAAGGGTCGCAAGGTGGGGGAAGCGTAGTCGGGTTTGGAAGGGAATGGGGCAAGAGCGCGGAGGTCAGCAGTAAGGGGTCCAAATGGGGGCGGCAGGACCTCCGTAGCCATGAGCTTGTTGGGTGTCTTGGGTTTGCTGGATGTCATCGGGTCTACATGAGCCCCATTTTCCACAACATTTCCCTTCACCTGACCCGCCGTATCCTTACTTACTCACTCATGCCTAGATTGTTTCCGACTACCCGCACCACAAACGTCGCGCCACAAGCGCTATTATATAGGGGCAGCATCGTCACCAAGGGGCAACACGTCAATTTGTTTAGGCTCCGTGAGGGGACTACTTCCCGGGCGCCACACTGACCTTCACGGCGTTCATTACCTTCATACACACGCTGTTGCGCTGTCCGCGCGTCCTTAAGTGCCGCTGGCCTCTAACCCCTGGGCATCTCCTGGGCCCGTTGGCTGCGTCCATCCGTCTTATCGGGTTCCCTCCCTCTCCGCGCCCTAAGGCCTCCGCCGACCGAATTACCATCAGCGAGGGCATCACTGAGGAGCTGCTCGCGGAGGCGGCGAAGGCCACTGAGGGCTTCTCAGGTGGGAGGAGAAGGCTTTGTACGCTGGTCGGTCTGTTGGCTGGTTCAGACGGGAGGAAGCGGGGGGGCAGTTCCTCATAAGCAGCGGAACCCGGTCACAGACGGAGCAGCGGTGGAGGGTCCCGCTACACAGCAAACATCGGAACTTTGCTGGAGCCTTAGTACTAGTTGGCATAAAGTCCCGTCGTAGGTAGTAGGCGCGCGACAACACGGAGCGGACTGCTGATCTAATTGCGTGCCCTTCCCCCCCGCATGCGGCTGGTACAGGTCGTGAGCTTGCCAAGCTTGTTGCCGCGGTACAGGCAGCCGTGTACGGTGCGCCGCAGCCCGTGCTGACTCCGGAGATCTGGCGCACCGTTTTGGAGCGCAAGCTACACGAGCACGCGGAGCGGAGGGCCTTCCGGTTGGGACACCACGGCACGGGCGACTCAGCGGCGGGGTCGGCTGGGGCGGGGTCGGGTAAAGGGAAGTAAATAGTAGTTAAGGTAAAGGTGTTGACACGATGGGAAAGGAGGGGGGAAGACGAGGGCCACGTAAGGACGTGGCAGCAATGTGTGTGTCTGTGTGTGTGGGGGGGTATAGCATGCGGCTGTGCATGGAACACGGCTGGAGAATGGGTGTGGCTAACCTGAGAGGGGCCCTTGCTGGGTAGCAGGAGAAGGGGGGAAGTGGTCTGAAAGAGGGCGGCACTCATTGGGCGGCGGCACGGGGGATTCACGTCACCAGTGCAGTTCCTGATGGGGGCGTTGCAATGTCTGGAGCGACGGCGAGCTGCCTTCATCCATCACCCCAGGGATAGGGCGAAGGACGGCATTTTCTACACAGCTTTCGTCGTTGGGTTACGATAGTTGGGGCGGCCATCATTTTCATTTCGCAGCCGCAATCTAAGTTTTGATTCCCATCTGACCATCAACGATGCGGATTCGGACGTTGAGCCTCTGCCCTGCCCCGCCCACCTAGCGTCCATGCTCTGAGAGCCAGACGGGATCTAGGCTCTTGGAATACGGTTATTGTCGTCGTCCTGAGCGGCGGCCAGGCATCCTTCAAGTCGTTTAGGTCATACTGCCGAACGCGTCTGTGCCTTAAACCACGGCCGTACTTGTGTTAAAGTTAGTTCATTCGTATGTTTCAGTTATGTATGAGACCATGCGTGTGTCCTGATTAGGACGCGCGGGATGGATAGCATAACCACACGAGGACGGGCAGCAGTTCGGTGTGTCTACCATCCGAGATATTCGTTCGGTGGAGCGGGGCACCTAGGACAGTGACGTCGCGCCAACGGAGGGGTGGCAAGAGGAGCTGCAGCTGTTGCCAGTGAGCACTTGTGAAGGGTGTGACTTCGTGTGGTGTGGTGTGATGTGGGGGTGCGAAGTGGATTGAGCTGCTCTTTGCATTTTGGTGATTCAGGCGGGCGGACATTTGACTTGTCAATGCCAGTCTTGAAGGAGTCCCCGAACGAACTTGAGCCAGTTCCTCCACCAGAGGTTGGGAAGCGCCAGTTGCGCTTGGCTTGTTGAGAAGTTTGGCTGGCGCTTAACTTGGTGATGGGGGAGGAGCGCTGCCTGACGCTCGGGGGATCGGAGGCCTGTCGGCCCTCCCCATGGACCTCCTGGACCTTCAATTGACGGCTCACTGGACTGGTGGACAAGCCTTCTTGTTGGGGTCTCGGTTGGCGGCAACAGGCGGGGCATCTAGCTCTCAGCGAAGACATATAACCGACAAACAAGCAAAGAGGGGGGCTGCAATTCAGAGAACCTGATGCTAGTGACTTGGCTTTACTTCACTTGGATGTATTGCATTTGGGTTGTGCTTCTTCTTAGGGTTTATGATGGTTTGCACTTTGTTTGTTGTTGTTTGGTCCTGTCAGTCTTGAAAACGTTTCGGCGCAGGGGTTCTTTCCGATGAGCTCAGGTTACTAATGACGTGTCTAGCGCAGTATGGACTGGGCACCTGACTTTTGGCAAATCAGGTAATTAGGTAAGCAATGCTTACTGGTGGTTCGTGGGAGATAATACGTATATGGGAATGGATGGATCTAATGTTTAGGTGAAGCAGTTAGGTGCACGGATCGGCGTGTGAGAAGACACGCCTGAAAATGACCCACGGGTCGAAGTGGACTGGAAATGTGTACGGTTGGGTGCATATCTGTCGATGCGCACACATACCACAGATAGCTGTGATGAGTTTTCGGTACTGCTGTATTATGCTTTGTCGGGGGCAGCTACTTATCCATGATTCGTTAGCAAGCTCGGTAGGCAGGTTTGAGGTTTTGCGATTGCATTCGGAATTGAGTTCAAAGGTTTGCAAGCATGTATTCATCCAAGCCCTTGAATCCTCTTGGATTGGTTGGTTCAAGTCAGATCGCAGTCCTAAGATTAACTTGCATGCCTACCGTACGTTCTGAAATGGCTGGGTCCTAAACATCGGTAGGGACCTATAATCAAATAGGAGTTTATGCTCCAATAGCGCAGGAAGCAGCTACGACGAAGTTTCAGATATGTACGATGGGCAGCTACGATTTGGCGGCTCGACATCACGATAACAAGTGTTAATGTTAAATAGGGCACAGCCCGAGAGCTTTGAAGCTAGTTATCTGTATATGTTGACGGCATTCGGCATGCGAAGGGAAGAGCTTAACTGTCGATCATGTATGTTGTCACCAGGTAATTTTAACGGAAGAAATTTGAAGATTTAGCCAAACACCGAAGAAAACCACGAGTTCAACAATTCTGATTCTGTTTAAATCTGTTAAGATGAACGCGAGCAAGCATGCAAGCTTTCCGATACATCAAGACATAGCACCAGTTCAATAGTAGCAGGCCCATTCATTGAAGCATCGTAGCATCCGATGGTCCCATGAAGCATGTACTTCACTGCTCGGCCTCCTGATTGTTGGGGCCAAACAAATAATGCCGGATGTACACTCGATCGCGAGGTCGGTGCAACCTATAATGTTAAAATTCAATAATCCAGAGGTGCAGCTTGCAGCTTCCAGGCGAAGAAGGAAAGGAAATCCGTTATGGTTATAATGTGCGTTTTTCGGTTTCCAGGCTAGTTCCTTGGCGTAGTATCCAAAACGACTTGCAAATTATAGCTACTATTTGAAGCTCATACTTAAGCATGGCGACTGAAAATACTTTTGCTTTCAGAGGCACGTACTATCATACGCCAACATACGGCCGTTTAGATGTCCTGCGAGATGTGGTGCTCGTCGTTCAAGAAGGAAAGATTGCTCGCATCGCGAACGGCCATGAGGAGGCTGAGGTGCAAGTAGAATTTGGCCTTCCTGAAATCCGTCAGCTGGAGGCAGGTCGTTCTGGAGGGCCTCACCCGGCCGTTTCATGCGTGCACCTGACGAAGCAGATATCCCGAAGTCACTTGCCGAATAGAATCCCAAATCGGTCTATTTCTCCGACTCTGCATTGCGCCCTCTGGGCAACGCCCCCGTATCTTTGTGTTACCCCCTTCCCAGGCAGGCCAATACTTTGTGCCTGGCTTTATTGACACGCACGTACACGCACCACAGGTGCGGGAGCATTTGGGTAAGCTGTGAGGTCTTTTAGGACCTAAGTTTCTTCAAACTGGGCCTCCAGAGGCTCATCACTACAACTTGACTGTGTAAGCTGAGCCAAGCTCTTATCACTCCTCCCCATCGCGGAGGGGTGCTATCACCACTCTTATTACCCACGACTTGCCGCGCACACCTTGCACTGCATGCATGCCTATGGAGTTTTCGGGGGCTTAGCGTGTGAATTCAGGCATTTGGGTGGCAATGCCCGGGCCCTCACTTGCTTTACAGCCAAACAAACAACCGTGCCCCAGCAACTGGCGCCCACATAACCACTCCCTACCAGGCTATCCCGCGTCTTTTTTCCATTCCTTGTTACCACAAGGACATTACCTTTGCACACACCCCTTCCTCACGGTTCACTCTTACAAATAAAAACGTGACATCGCTGAACACTTCCTTGGTCAAACCCACGTTCGCATTTTCCGTTCGCATCTTCGGACAGTATCAATTCACCGGCACGGGCACGGACGTCCCGCTCATGGAGTGGCTGCGGAAGTACACCTTTCCCGCGGAGTGTTCCTTCCAAGACCTGGAGGCTGCCCGCCACCGTTACTCGTTGCTGGTGAAACGCTTCCTGGCCAACGGTACCACCACCGCCATGTACTACGGCTCCTTGCACTTACAACCAAACTTGGTGCTTGTGGACTCCATTGAGCGCCTAGGGCAGCGGGCTGTGGTAGGAAAGGTGAGGTGGTGGACTTACAGGGCTTACGGGTAGGAGGCTATTCTTTATGCGGGAGACATGACCTTTTGGTATGGGTCTCATTACCGGTCGATGCATTGAAAATGTGGTGAAATTTACATCCGTGGTGTTGTGAGAAGGCGGAGGTGGTGGACTTACAGAGGACCGTTTGTTTGCTGAAAGGCTGACTCCGACAGCAGGGGGTTTGTGTAGCACAAAGCCCTAGAACCTACCATCCTTCACAAGGTACCCCCTGCACTATCCCACCAGGTCAATATGGACCGGTTGTCCTCAGATGATTACATTGAGAACACCGCCGATGGGCTCCGGGACGCTGAGGAGTTCGTGACGTACACTCTGGGCAAGAAGTGCTCCCGCATTCAGCCCTGCATCACCCCGCGCTTCATCCCCACCTGCACGCCGGAGCTTATGAAGGGTAGGCCCCGGGGTCATGGGGCGTAACTGCCGGCGCGTACCGTTGTCGGAGTTAGCCCGCCTGCCTTGGCACCAGGTTGGTCGCTCTGAGGCTAATCCGATCCCCGACTTACCGCACAGGCCTGGCCGAGATCGCGCAGAAGTACGGCTGTCACATCCAATCGCATATCTCGGAGTGCTGCGGCGAGGTCAACTGCGTGCGCGAGATGCACCCCGAGTACGCCTCTGACGCGGCGGTGTTCGAGGAGATGGGTCTGCTCACCAAGCGCACCGTCATGGCGCACGGCACGCTGCTGTCGGATGACGACATCCGCCACCTGGCGCGTCGCGGCACCGCGGTCAGCCACTGCCCGCTGTCAAACTTCATGTTTGGTGACGCATTTTTCAGGTATGCTAACATGGAATTTGGGTTCAGAGTGGAGTTCATTCGTGCCCGCCGTTATGTAATGGAGGCCTATTGCCCGTTGCCCTACTTTCTTATGACTGGGGCAATGAATTTCCAAGCCTTTTTAGGGGGGGTTATTTGGCCCACATGAATGAGTGCAATCTCTAGGCCGTGGATAAAGTCAAGCAGGCTTTCATAGCTCCCACCCTATATACCTAAGCCTCCTCCCCTTACGCATGTGCGCGCTCCTCGCAGCTCATCAGAAAGCAATAATTTTAGCGGCCAAAGCTTTTACCGAAACCACCCCACATTGCTCCGGCGGACAGGGTCAACCACGCTGTTTCCCTGGGCCTCAAGGTGGGTCTGGGCACCGATGTGGCGGGCGGCATTTCGCCCTCCATGCTGTCCGCGCAGCGTATGGCAGTGGTCAACAGCCGCTGTATTCGCGCACACAAGTTGGCGGTGTCCGGTGGCACCACCGTCACGCCAGAGATGGAGAAGGACGTGATCACGTTCAAGGAGGCGCTGTGGCTGGCCACCGTGGGAGGCGCGCAGGTGAGATTGGTGGCATTGTTGACTAGCGCGTGTTTTACTACACAGCTCGTCAGGAATGCTTCGTCTGTCGGTGGGCTTGTGCCGGCTAGACGCAACCGTGTCATAGCTTATGGCAAGTGCAGGATGTCCACCTGCCGTGCACATAAATAGTAACCTTGCGCACCGCGCCCTTCGTCTCCGGTGTCCGTCGCTCTGTAGGCTCTGGACCTGGCGGACGTCGTGGGAACCTTCGAGGTGGGCAAGGACTTCGATGCGCTGCTGGTGGACACGAACCTGTCGGGGACTTCGGGTCCGTTCGATGTGTTCGAGGGCGAGGACGACGACCAGCGCTTCGAGAAGTTCATCAATCTGGGCGACGACCGGAACCTCATCGAGGTCTACGTGCAGGTGCGTCTCAGAGATGGGCAGGAGCTCGTTTGGCGGTCCTGCATCTCAGCCCTCTTCCACCGTATCGCAAGCCCTACCTCCCGCATATGCTGCTGCCGTGTTCCAATCTGCCAAAACGCGGAAACACCGTCGGCCGCGCTCTATGTATGATGTCGTTTTGGTTCTTCTTTAATTACCCCATCCGCCACTTTGCCTTCAGGGTGTCTGCGTTAGGCGCGGGATGGACTTCCCACTGGAACGCAGCGGAGGCGGCAGCCCTGCTGATGTTCTCGAGAAGAACGAGCAGCTTATGTCGGCCCCGACACCGCCCGAGCCCCTTGACGCTGATACGTTCATAGACCTGGCCAATGAGGAGGGACCCACGGACAGGAGCGCCTGCGATGGCAGCGGTGATGATACAGAGGGGTCTGTCGGAAGTGAAGGTAACGGCGGAGACATAAGCCGGGGGCCTGGCGGTGTTGATTGGCCCGTCCAGGTTAGTCGGATGGGGTTCTCCGGAGCAGGTGATAGACACGGGGACCATGTGGTCGCTGCAGCTGGTGATGATGGTCCGCCCTGTGCCAAGCGTGCACGTCGCTAGCAGTGCGCAGCCCCTTCGGCAAAGGGGCTGAGTACTTTTGTGCTGACATTGATATGACGCTGGAAGGGAACGACATTGTGAGCTGCGTCATATCAACCAGAGGGGAATGCGGAATGAAACGGCGTAAGTTTTGCTTGATACTATTTGCACGAGCGGATGGCGAGCGGATGGCGAGCTTCGCGGTCTGTATTTTACTCCTACCTGTCGTCTATCGCCAGGGACATTCAATGGCCTCCATGGTGTCAGGGCACTGACAGCAGTCACTGACATTTCTGATAGCAACAGTCGATGCCACCGGCAGCACTTATAGCGTGTGTTGTGGAAGTGTTCGGTTTCGAGCGCTGAAAGGATGCGGACTGTTGCGGGGCTTGCTCTGATTTGGTCGATATTGGTTGTTTGTTTCTTGACGTCGCACATTTTGAAGTGTGGACAAAGCCTGCTATTTGGTGGGCCGATACATCATCCCAAGGGCATTTTGGAGTTTGTCAGCATAGCATAACGAGATTGGAAAGAAGTGGTATTTTTCATAAGACATATCAGCAGCCGCATCCGGTGTGTGTCCAATGGCAATCCGCAATTGATGGATAGGATAGGTGAAGGGTTTTTACGTTGGTGTTGCCTTCCCCATGTTTTCCGCTTCACCACGTATAGCTTCAGCTCGTGCAGAAATAAGTAGTGTGGTAGGAGTAAACTGCTGAATAATTGCTGACTGCTGATGTACACCCCCTTACTAATGTCGTGGATGCCCAATGGAGGCATTTATGGATAGGGAAGCTTTTGTCGGAAAGATGGGCAGCGACAGGCACGTGAGCGGATAGGATGGCGGTGCATGGACATATTGTTGGATAGAAGCGCATAGGGGAGGTCGTGCTGCGGCTTCGAGAGTGATGCTAAGGTCATTCGGTGTAGCCTCATAATGCTATGACGAATTGTGATAACGAACTATGTCGCCATTGAGCGGAAAGAAGGCGTCAGGGAAGATATGTTGTTGGCACACACAAAGGTAAATCCAAAACCCAGCCAGCGAGCCGTCGGTCCAACCGGTTACATGGTGCCTGACAGCGCATATGCATGCTACAACATCTCATGCGATGCTGGGAAGTCTTGTACAACTGTAGTCTGCAAACAATCGTCATATAGACCGTACCAGTGACCTATAAGAAAGTACAGTTATATCGGCATAAAGAAGAAAATATGCGAGCAGTTAAGATGCGCTACATAATCAAGCCTAGGAACGCATACATGGTATGGCGTTACGGTAGTTAACAGGTCAGCGAAACGTTGGTGTGACGTGGACATGTAACTTCGACATATGCGATTCTTCATAGAGATTCTATCAGGTTCCCACGCGTACGGTATGCTCTAGGCCTTGAAACAGAGAGTTCACAAAACTCCTGACCGAAGTGGGTCGAAACACGAAAGGTTGCTAGCTTATGGACGAGGTAACGCATGTTTATGTGTACTAGGATGTCCACTTCGCCATTCTGGTGCAGGTTCCCTACCTAAATGTTCGGGTTCGCATGGTCATTTTCAAAATTCCTTTTCTATAAATGGAAGTCGGATAGACAGCTGGAGGCAAAAACGGCGCTTCAATATTTTATAAAGTGACAATCTCCTAGTTTTTTTGGCGTTTCATATGTCACAATGCACTTGCCATACATAGCCCTGAACCTGCTGTATTCTGGACCTACCTCAGCAAATGTGTGCCGCAAGTGGAAACGGAAAATTAAATAATAATAAATTATAAATATATTACCTAGCTTAGCATCCAGTAAAGTGAAGCCCTACTCGATATCGCTTTGTCATATACATAAAGTGTAAGTTATGTACGGCATTATACTTTTCACATGAAATGCGTCCATGTGCCCAACTTCCTCGTGGATGCCCTGTCAAACTAAGCGCGCGCTTTGCCACTATACATCATAACTATGGCCGCAGCAGTCACGCACGCATTCAGGGGAACCTTCTACCATACTCCGACCTATGGTCAGCTGGAGGCGCTTCGCGATGTGCTGATCGTCATACAAGATGGTAAAATTGCTCGCATCGCAAGTGGTGACGAGGAAGAGGCCGTGCAGCGCGAGTATGGCCTCAGCGAACTGCGCCGTCTGAAGGCAAGTAAAAGCTCCACCGGATGGTATCTTTGGGCTGGCAAACCGGTCGGTCGAAATTCAGTAACTTTTTTGTGACCTTCAGGATGGTCAATACTTCGTTCCAGGCTTTATTGATACTCATGTCCACGCACCGCAGGTAATTGGGGAAACTACAAGGGCTTTTTCAGTTCGTGTGGAAGTATATCAATACTGAAAACTATTTAATACTCCACCTTTTTACATACTTGCGTTTTTGCAACGAGCGTTGCGGGCCTGTTACTTGATGATTGCATGCTCACAGTACAAATTCACCGGCACGGGCACGGACGTCCCGCTCATGGAGTGGCTGCGGAAGTACACCTTTCCCGCGGAGTGTTCCTTCCAAGACCTGGAGGCTGCCCGCCACCGTTACTCGTTGCTGGTGAAACGCTTCCTGGCCAACGGTACCACCACCGCCATGTACTACGGCTCCTTGCACTTACAACCAAACTTGGTGCTTGTGGACTCCATTGAGCGCCTAGGGCAGCGGGCTGTGGTAGGAAAGGTGAGGTGGTGGACCGGGGCTTACCGGTAGGAGGCCATCCCTTGTGCGGGCAATTACGAAATATTTGGGGAAATGAAGTGAAAGGCGGGGATCTGCATCAATAGTGACCCACATATGCTTTCTATGACAACATTGTAAGCTGGTGTGGTTGTTTTAAGGAGGGGCTGTGAGCTTGCATTTGAGAGGTAAGTACTGCAATATTCCTCTCTCATAAACCTGGCGAACGCAGGTCAATATGGACCGCCATTCGCCTGATGATTACATTGAGAACACCGCCGATGGGCTCCGGGACGCTGAGGAGTTCGTGACGTACACTCTGGGCAAGAAGTGCTCCCGCATTCAGCCCTGCATCACCCCGCGCTTCATCCCCACCTGCACACCGGAGCTTATGAAGGGTAGGCCCCGGGGTCATGGGGCGTAACTGCCGGCGCGTACCGTTGTCGGAGTTAGCCCGCCTGCCTTGGCACCAGGTTGGTCGCTCTGAGGCTAATCCGATCCCCGACTTACCGCACAGGCCTGGCCGAGATCGCGCAGAAGTACGGCTGTCACATCCAATCGCATATCTCGGAGTGCTGCGGCGAGGTCAACTGCGTGCGCGAGATGCACCCCGAGTACGCCTCTGACGCGGCGGTGTTCGAGGAGATGGGTCTGCTCACCAAGCGCACCGTCATGGCGCACGGCACGCTGCTGTCGGATGACGACATCCGCCACCTGGCGCGTCGCGGCACCGCGGTCAGCCACTGCCCGCTGTCAAATTTTTTTCTGGGCGATGCCTTTTTCAAGTAGGGTTTGCCAATATGGACCGGTCTACATGTTGACGTTCACGTACGCCTGCGCTGTGATTGCCGGGGCATATAGGCTCCAAGTTCCTCCTGCTCAAGGCTTAAATATCTACTTAGCTCAAGGCGTTCTTCCTGTTGAATGCTCTGCTTTGTTTACCCGCTCATCAGAAAGCAATAATTTTAGCGGCCAAAGCTTTTACCGAAACCACCCCACATTGCTCCGGCGGACAGGGTCAACCACGCTGTTTCCCTGGGCCTCAAGGTGGGTCTGGGCACCGATGTGGCGGGCGGCATTTCGCCCTCCATGCTGTCCGCGCAGCGTATGGCAGTGGTCAACAGCCGCTGTATTCGCGCACACAAGTTGGCGGTGTCCGGTGGCACCACCGTCACGCCAGAGATGGAGAAGGACGTGATCACGTTCAAGGAGGCGCTGTGGCTGGCCACCGTGGGAGGCGCGCAGGTGAGATTGGTGGCATTGTTGACTAGCGCGTGTTTTACTACACAGCTCGTCAGGAATGCTTCGTCTGTCGGTGGGCTTGTGCCGGCTAGACGCAACCGTGTCATAGCTTATGGCAAGTGCAGGATGTCCACCTGCCGTGCACATAAATAGTAACCTTGCGCACCGCGCCCTTCGTCTCCGGTGTCCGTCGCTCTGTAGGCTCTGGACCTGGCGGACGTCGTGGGAACCTTCGAGGTGGGCAAGGACTTCGATGCGCTGCTGGTGGACACGAACCTGTCGGGGACTTCGGGTCCGTTCGATGTGTTCGAGGGCGAGGACGACGACCAGCGCTTCGAGAAGTTCATCAATCTGGGCGACGACCGGAACCTCATCGAGGTCTACGTGCAGGTGCGTCATTTTCCTGTTCCGGGTCTGTTCATGTCGCAAGGCGTCTATCTCGCTTCGAATTCAAAGGATTTTGCTTGTGGCACTGCAAGCAAGTGATTTTCTTGAAATATAACAGGGTAACTTTTGTTTGTGTGGGTCAATCGAGGAGGATTTCTATAATTTAATCACGGTAGTCAGCAAGTGGCAGAAGTGGTCGCGGTCATGAGCCGGATCATACAAGTTGCACTCAGTTTTGTGGTCCCGACTTCTAAACCCCCATGCATGCAGCATTTGTGATCGTTTGTTTGGTTTATGCTTCCTTTTACGCCTCGTCTTCCTTTTAGGGTGTCTGCGTCAAGCGTGGCGACGAGTTCCTCCTAGACGGCAGCAATGGGTGTGTAAAGGCCGCGGAAGACTCGGACCGCCTCATGTCAGCTCCCACGCCCGTCGAGCCGGAGGCCGCCTACGTGGACCTCGCACACCGTGCTGACAGCAGCGATGAGGCTGCCTCCCTGGATGTGGGAACTGCAGACGAAGAGGGGGCTCCTGCACCCGAGTCTGAGCCGCCCACCAAGCGTTCGCGCTTTTAAGTATGAAATGTACGATATGACTAGGGCATGTATTCGGATCTGGCGCGTAGTGCCATTTGGTGAGGGATGGAAATGCGGTGCGCTTGCTGCCACATTTGGCAGAGTGGGTATGAGTGTGATATTCTTAAGCAATGACGGATGGAGGGGCCTATGAAGGCTGTATGGCTTTACGAGCTAGATGGTGTGGTGAAGACCAAGGCCCGTGTTGGCATGGGTTGCCCCGTCTTGGCTTTATGTATTATTGCATATAAGTGATTCCTCCCTTATACCAAATCGCTATGGGCGCAGCACCTGTGGGCACAAATTCGCTAATTTATGCTCTTGTACTTCGCACTCAAGTTCAGCGCAGTACCGTTGTACCTTACTTTGTACCGCGAGAAGGTATTTGCGCGTTGTATGCTCAAGCCGAGAGATGGTGCGTCTCAACGATTATCTGTCTGGTCTTGAAGTCGTGGAGCACGCAGCGTGTTGTGCGTCCCGGTCTGATCCGTTGCGATCCGATAGCTTAAGACCATGCAGAGCGTGTAAGAGAGGTGAGGCGTTCGGTGTAGGAGTGGTTTTAGGTGCGTAGCCTTAATTTGAATGCCCAATTCGCTGCTTATGTACACACACTGTGGGATAGTTCGAGCGTGATGATAGTGACTCGGTAGAGACAACGTAGCGTCGCCCGGAGAGACGGCCCCTGCCAATGTGAACGGCACGCATGCCTAACGTCTGCTATACTGGCTGCGTTGTGCGCTTTCCTGGAGCCTGTGCGTAGTGTCATTGCACTTTCAAACCCGGAATTCAGTTATTACAGAAGGACCGGTCACGGAGCCTCGTGTGGGTCCGGTGCTTCCTATGCGTCCTATTCCGGTGGTTCTTAAGGACATCATGATATGAGAGCAGAACTGGATAAACAATTGCCTTAAGCCGTGACGCAAAGCGTGCGCAAGTGTTTCCTTGCTTGTATGCAAGGATTTCGTGCTGTGTGGTGGTGGCGGTGGTTCGGCGGCAGGTAACACCAGGTGAAGAGACCCCATAGGGCAATTTTGACGATTACTGGCTGCTGTGGCTTCCAATCCTAACTAACCTGCAAATGATCACCTACGGGTAGTGCTACGTGGTATTGCATTGGAACAGTTTGGAACAGTTTATCCGGCTGCTGCGAAAATGTCGGGAGTTTGTTATCTATGCCATCCCTATAGATTCCTGAAAGGAGTGCGCACGTCACCAAATGAGAATACCTTTTTGCATGTAAAGGCATATGCTGTCACAGAATGGTCTCGGCTAGCAGCTATTCATGTCCTGTTATCGTCCCGTCTGCGTTTGCAGGACATGTTTGCCGGGCACCTGTTTACAGCACAATAACGCCACAGCACAGTACGTGTTCACGTCCGGACATGGACAGGCAACCAGTTAACTGATTTCGAGATACGAACCCGGGTGTTAGGTCCCTGCACTAGCCCCCATGCAGCAAGTAACCAGTAATCCCTGCTCACTATGCTTTCGGGAGACCCTGCCAAGATTCAAATGGCAAAGAACCACATTGATTGTGGATCGGAACACAGGAAACGAGCAACCGACGACTCGATTCATCCACGCACGAAATGCACGAATCGGTAGATCACGAATTGCCAGACATTTTGACCGCATGCTTTCAGTTGTCACTTCCGAACCTTTGCAGGTGCGGTACTCCGGGCTCCCTGCTCCCTAAGCTTGCATGTAAGACTTGACTTGCTTGGGAGCTGGAGAACAAAAACATTAAGCTTGGCGCCATGTCTTTTGGCATTTTGACCCTCTTGTCCACCCCCGCCAACTCTTGACTACGTTTGGCAGCAAAGCTGCACAGTACCGTATACGAGACCAGCCATTCCACACAAGCTGTACCATTTGCCTCCACATGTCTCCACATGTACCCATAATACGACGTCTCCTTACGCCGCCAGATCATCCTGGAGCAACAGTGCAACCGACGCCAGTACCCACTTCGCGGGCGCCTCCTGTGTGCGCAACGTGAATGTTGACACGATGGGCGAGTACACGTTGGCGCGTTGCATATTCGTGTAAACTGGACAGTCATAGTAGCCATCCAGGTTGAATTGGTCTGCTGTGACGGGCTTGACCTGCAGCACCGGCATAGCCGGGTGTAGCTCGTTGGGCTTCGAGTCGCGCAGGCAGGCATCCTCGCGATCCCACCGTGCACCCTCTAGCACCAGCCCGTGCACATACACGCCCAGCGGTGCCGCCTCAACCACCTGCTCTGGGGTCGTCATGCGGGTTACCTCCGTCACAAACTTCATCACGTCAAGCGGCAGCTTGTTGGCGCGAGCATACGTCTGCATGACGGCGGTGAGGAAGGCCTTGGGGTTAAACAATCCTGGAAGCCATACCGTCACCGGCGTGATGATGTCACCAGCTGTCCAGGCTGCAAGTTGCTCGTAGCGCTTGATTACATCGGCGTACCATGCCGACAGCGTGTACACCTCCTGCACGCGTGTCGACATGCAGCTCATCCACAGCTCTGGAACTGAATTAGAAGCAATGCCCTTGGCTAGCTTCTCCATATTATCCGACATATTGAGGGCACCGTCCAGGCCCAGCTGCAGCTCTTCCATGCTGCGCTTCATCTCCAGCAGCAACGCATTCATGCGTGTTGCCTCCTGCAGCGCCACGACCACGAACGGCGTCTTGTCTTTGACGCGCAACTCGACCTCCACCATGTTGAACAGCTCCGGAAGACGTTCCTTGTACGCCTCGAGAGCTGTGCGCACCGAGTTCTCGCCGCCACCACCACCGCCGCCGCCGCCGCCGCCACCACCCGTCACCTCCACCACTGTCTTGAACAGCGTTTCGCCTAAACTCGTAAGCAGTGACAGCTCCGCGTTGGTGTGCATACCGTACACCACTGGGCTCTCCGCAGGAAGGCTCGTCTCAATGTAGTCCTTGAGCGCCGCGTAGTCCGTGGGCACCGGTGCGCGGAAGCCAGGTGCCAACTCCAGAGTGGGCGCCTCCCAGCTTGACGGCTCCTCAGGGTTGCCAACCGGCAGGATTTCCGGCCGGATCAGCACCTCCAAGTAGGTATTGCAGCAGCGGCGATCCATGCCGTCCGTAATGTGGCCACCGTAGAACACCTCTCCAAACATGTACTGCAGGTCGCGCCAGGGAATCTGCTCGTATGCCTCCAGGTAGTTGTACAGCACATCACCACAGGTGGTGAGGTCGCCCATGTTAAAGGAATAGCCACGGCAGAAGCCCAGGCCCGAGCCGGAGCCTGTTCCTATCCCCACACCGAACTTTTTACGCCCCAGAAGTAGCGAATGGTAGAAGCATAGGCCAAAGAGAATTGAGCGGAAGGCGACGCGCTTAGCAGGCGTGGAGGGGCGGTCGCACTGTTCCGGCGTGAATGCTGCGAAGGCGCGGCGCATGTTAGACTTCATGTCCGAGGGTGGCTCGTTGGAGATCTTGATGCACGTCTGCAAGATGGACTCAGGGATGATCTTGGCATGTGGTGCGCCGTTAATGGGCTCTGCTGAGAAGAAGCATCGGAAGTCAGGGTGTGCCGTCTCCGCCGCAATCTCCAGCTTGCGCTCTAGCTTTGGTATCCAGCCCTGCATCAGGTGCACGTTGTCCAAGAACACCCAGCCACCCTCTCGCGTGTACTTATCCAGCACAGCCTCCGCGGGAGCCTCCTGGCCCTGACCCATGGAGATGAGGCACAGCCGGCCGTTGGCCACACTGTAACCGCACTTGTTTGCGTACACCTCAATCTCCTTACTGGGGCTGTATCCGGGGAACAGGATAAAGAAGATAGGCGTCGCAGAGGATGACTCCTCCATCATGGCGGCCGGAGAGAAGGCGTCCTGTGGTGCGAGAACAACGAGAAACGGGAACGGACGGTAGGAAGGAGGTTAGGCATGCGCTGTTTCCATGCACAGTGTAACGCCAATGGACCTGGTCTGTGAAGCAACTCTTCTAACAAGAGGCAGCGACGAAGCCAGTTGTTCCGCTTTCAGAGAAGCAATTGGTCCCGCTGCAAGTTTTGCAGACCTAAGCCTCAAACCCTTGTTAGAGGAAGACGGAACCACGCACCTGGTTAACATATGCGGTGCCCATCATGTGCTCGCAGAAGTTCTGCAGGGCGTTCGTGATGCGGTCTGGGCGGAGAGCGCGGATGATGAGCAAATGGCGGAACTCCGACAGGCGCGCCCAGTCACCAGGCATGTTGGCACGCTCGGCCGCCTCATTATTACACCAGGTGTACCAATCATCGCTGTTTTTCTCCATGTCCTTGGCGAGATGCGCAAAGCACGGCAACGCCGTCAGGACGTCCAGCGCCGACCATTGAGACTCCGTCATCCAACTGTCGAACATGGCATGAACATGGCATTGAAATACTTGCCATCTCAATCATCATTGTGTACTGCATGATGCAAACCCTGTGCATGGAGCCTCTTGCGGCCTGGTTTACATATCCATGAAGCTGGCGGTCAGCATGAGCTCCGCCTATATCACCCAACAATTTATGCAATACTTCAACGGTATTCTCCAGAAGCGGGGTCGGAATTACGGCTATGGCCACCGTCCAGAGGGTTTCCGTCCCATCCACAAGCAACCAGCACGTACCGGCTGAGATCGTCGGTGATGGGCGGTGGCGTGGGATTGCGCATGCCACGGCACAGCGCCTCATATTCGGACGCGTCTACTGCTTGGCTACGCAGTAGGATGGTAAACGTGAGCAGGCTGAGCACGATGAGCTTATCACGGTCAAAGAGGCCGCGCCGTGTGTAATTGTACACCGTGTACGTGCATGTTTCCAGCAAGCTAATCAGCCTCTCCTCAAGCGCCTCGGGGCTCATGCTGTAGGACTCCTCGTCCTCCTCGTCATCGCCGCCCTGGCTGGCACGGCCGTTCTGCGAGTCGGGCAGCGAGGTCTGCGAGGCCTCGACCGCAGGAATGCCCTCTTGACTTGTGCGGCGTTCGCTGACACCACTGCTGCGCCGGGCCTTCTCCATTAATGTTTGGTGGTCCATGGGCTGTAAGGGGAGGGCACGAGCAGAAGCAACACCAACAGGATGAAATGTTGTTTGCAGGCATTTCGTTAAGTTGTTGTAGAAGAAACTGCTTGGATTCAGCGGCTGTTGCGTGGATTGCTGCAAAGCATGAAGCGTTATTGCAGGCATAAATGATTACGAGTAAGTCCTTCGGCCCCCCATACCTGGTCGCGCAAGGATGGCGTCTTCTTAAGCTGCGGTTTCTTCTTGCGTCCCCCTGGCGCCAGGTCCAAGCCGCGACTAAAAACTGTCACGAACGCGTTGAGTGAGAACTGGTAGAAGGCGTGAATCTTGTTCAGCGAGTTGAGCAGGAAAAACAGCATGGCGCCCCGCGCCGCCACAGTGCGGTATTTGTTGCGGTTCTCGTTGATGGCCTGCTCCGTCTCGCGTGACTCCTTGACCTGCACGGGCACGCGTCGCAAAAGTCCTCAACCGCCGCGTCCATGACATTGGCTCCAACAGCCACAGCCACGATGAGCAATATGGGAAATCCCTGTAGAACACGCAGCCGACACCATCCCAGCAAGCTCACCATGCTTTTGCCTGAACTCTATCCCAAGCCATCACAACCCTTTAGATGTCGACAATCAGCCTAGGGTACTCCGTACATCTTCTCAAGTCCTGCCCACCTTCTCGCTAATCTCTGTGGACACTCGCTTTGCGTCCTCCAGTGACTCGATGAGCGCCACATCCTCCGTAATGTCACCCTCCGCGGTGGACAGCTTTAGCAGCAGCCCGTCCTCCAGCTCCTTAAGCTTAATGGTGAACTCAGTATTCTGGATAATGAGCTGCGTCTTGGTCTCCTCCAGGTCGGGCCGCTCCTTGTTCACTACCAGTGCCAGCAGCTGGTCTTCCAGGCCCTGTTCTGTCACCGTGAAATTGATCAGCGTCGTCTCGGCCTGGACGTCCAGTACCACGGGTGAAAGGGAAAGTGCTTTAGCAGCAACAATGGATCCTAACCTGCCGCTGTCGCGGAGTCACAACACAGGTACGCATGGCGCCGGCCGGAGTATCGTCGGTGACGGTTACATTCTGGGCCCACGGCAAGTTATAATTGCGGCTATCCAGTGGTGCGTTACTGAGGGGTGTGTGTCCAGCCCTGTGTAGATTAGCAGGGTTGAATCAGATCCGTACCTGGATCTCAGGTGGGTAGTGCGGATTAGAGAGCTTAGTGTGCATGAAGAGCCTGAAGTTCTTGTTGTACTCGCACTCCTTGTCGCCCAGCTTGACGTACAGTGAGCGACCCTTCTTGAAGGTGGAACGCGTAATGACGGGGTTGAGCACGGCATCGATCGCCTCACCCATGTTCTCGATCAACACACTATGACCACTCTCAATGGCGCGCTCCATAACCGACAGCATGTTGGGTGCGCCCATGCGTGTGACCTGTACGGGCCACAAGGATCGAGGAGCAAGTACAGCGGGAAATTCCTTAGCCGGTGCGAAATGCTTGCGGCCACAAGACATCAAGCGTGGCATCAAGGAGCTTAAGAACTTATAAACTATGTGGATAGCCAACCGATGCCGGCGAATTACAGAGTTGTTCGTACGCTGCACGCTGCCCTGACATACTGCCTGGCCCCACTAGCTTCACACCTGTAGGTTGTTCTTGCTCTCACGCTCTTTAATCCATAGAATGCCCTGCAGCTGCGGATCCATCATCAGGCTCCAGCGCTCCGAGTTTGTAAGGATAGTGCCATTCTGGACGGAGGTGGGGTCAGATGGCAGGCCCTCGCGGATCCAGCCTGCAACTAGCGCGTCGTCCACCAACACCTGCACGCGCGCCAAGGTATAGGGTTACCAAGCTCAGTGGAAAGGCACGAACACCAACCACTATGCGAAGCCCAGCAGGATACGTCCCCCAAAATACAGGCACATCAGTGGCACGCAGGCCAAGATGAGCCAGCGGCATCCAAAGCAAGGAGCAGAGTTGTGCCCGCGTAAGCATCCGCATAAGTGGCTTTCAAGAAGCTGTACCTTGAGCGGGTCGCTTATGCCCTCAGTCATGGGCATGTGGCGTTCGCGCAGGAACAGAATCCAGTCGTCAATCAGCTGCGCGCGGAATTTGGCCGTGAAGGGTCCGGCGTACGATACGAATGCTGCCGCAAGAAGCATGTCACCTGCAAGAAAGGGGCCGACAAGGAAATTGTCAGATGTAAAACCAGAATGTGAGCACTAAGTAAATAACATGCCACTACTAGGAAACGCACTCTAACTCGCTGAATACCCGCAGAAGCAGGCCGCCCACGCTGCCGTGGACCCGGCTGGCGCCTGCTTACCAGTCAGGACCTCATAGTTCTTGCGGAGCTGCTCCACGGTAAGAGCCCAACGCTCGCCCTCCGATGCAAGCGCATTGATGAGGCGGTTGGCTAGCTCTAGCTTGCGTTGGCAGCGCTCGGCCTCACGGATGGCGGCCTCCTTATCATCGTTGGCCTCCTTGAACTGCTGCTCCAACTCCTGCACCTTCGCGTTCAACAAAGCCACCTTTTCTTGCACAGACGCCAGCCTATGGGAGACAAAAGGGGCAGACAGAGATATTCGGCTCTCTCTCAATGCGACGTATGCAAATGGGAATATGGCATAATACGATCATGTACACCCATGAAATGGCGAATACTTAAAAGAAGCCGTGCTGCATTTGCCTTCCTCTCAGCCCAATGGCGCACCCTAAAGCGCAGATGGGCGTATGTTACCCAGGCTTTGGCCTGCCTTGCCAATAACTTACGTGACGTTTGCCTCCTCGAGCTTGGCATTTGCTGCTGCCAATTCCTGGCGCTTCGGCTCCACTTCTTGCACCACGTCGTAGTACTTGATGATATTGATGGCCCACTCGCAGAGACCGGCGGCGGCTGCGGACTTCTTGCCGATGGCCTCACGGTTGAAGTGCTCCAGCTGAAGGTAGGGCCTGCATGCATCCACCGTCTTGCGTGCAACCTGTGGATCAGGCAAGGTCATGGGGATAAAGGGAACATTAGATAAGCAAGTTTGGAGCAGGAGCCGGTGGCAGGCATCAAAACCAAAGGCTTTGGCAACAGTGTGCCCCAATGCAGGTAGGCTTATTTACCCGGATCAGTTGCTCAGCAGAAATCATAATTCACCGGTAGGAACATGGTGCGGACCTGGAATCCCGACATTGAGTGGGTACATCTTACCCTGCAACTTAATGCAAACCCACTCTTGCACGTAGCAGGAAAGCACCAGGCTAAGCAGCCGCACCTGTCCCGCGTCGATAACAGTCTTGAACGACTTCACACGCTCGATGAACTTGTCCACGTTGTTCATCATCTTCTGCGCTGCCGCCCATGACTTGTCCTTTGGATTGTTGTCCAGCAAGCAAATGACCACAGCCGTAATATCATCCACACCTGGAGGTGGCTTCTTAAGCGACTTGGCCTCACCCAAATCCTTCTTGGTCACCGTCTCGAGAGCAGCCATGGCCTCAGCCACCAGCGGCTCTGCGGCTGCCAGATCGGCCTCACAACTGGCCTGTTTCTCAGAGACCTCCTTGGCAATGACCGCACACTTCTCGGCCTCAATCTGCATTCACGATGGTAAAAATAGGGTTGACACGAGGATTGTACGCCGACAGAGCCCAAGCATATATGCATACATTGCTGCATGACCGTTAACCCTAGCCCTAAAACCCTAGGGACACGCGAGCAACCAGGGCAAAAGGAGGCATTCGTCTTCGTTGCCTACACACCTGTGCTGCTGCGTTCTCCGCATTGACCTTCTCCTTCTCCACGCCAACTTGCTCTGCAAAGATGTTGGCGGATGCCACTTTGTTCTCCACTTCCACGGCCTTCACCTTGGCTTCCTCCACCAACACGTCCACATCCGCTTGCACCTTGTGCAGCTTCTGCAGACCGTTCTCCAGGCGCTCCGTGTTGTCCAGGTTCCCCTTACGCTTGGCGGCCAGGACGTTCTTGTAAAGCTTAATTAGCTCCAAGAACGTCTTGGGCGTCGTGTAATTGTAGCGGCGTTCCATCTCGCGGAACTTGATTGATATCTGCACCGTATTCAGCGTTCATGCAAAATTCACGTAAGCACCGGGGTCAATCCAAGCAACTTACAATACCCAGACACCAAAATGATGGAAACCAGCAGAAGGTGCACGATTAGTTGGCATGGTGGGTTTCATCGTGCGTTTCACTCCCTTGATATCGTATATGAGCACACCACTCTTGGACATGAGAACAAGAAAGGTTTCCTTCCATTAGGAAACGCCTGTAAGGACCCCGCACGCGGCTCAGCGCCAAAGCTTTACCTTGTTCACGAGCTGGAAGCTGTATGGCATGAACTCCACGACCGCATTCCGTACGTTGTCCTCGCCCAGGTCAACTTCATCCAGGAAGCGCTTTGCCACACTGAACAGGGAGCTCTCAGGCCACGGCTGAAACCAGTCAATGACAGTGGACGTAACCGTCGCCAGGAAGCGCTGCGGAGTGCGAGGAGGGGAGAATCGGGGAAAGGCTGTGATACGGCGAAGTGCAGTCAATTTAAGACCTAGTCCTGACACAGCTTTCAATACACAGCATCCCGCACGCTACTCCTGATCGGATGCTCAAAAACCTATTGCCGCACCTGTGAGCGCACACGGAAGTTCTCGCCGACTGGTGAGGCTGTGAAAACCATATGGAGGTTGGTCTTGACCTTCTGAATAAACACGCCCCAGCAGTTCTCCGGCGTATCTATCAGGCCCAGGCTCTTTGTCTCGGAGCGCAGCGCATTGATGATGTCGTCCTTGTCCTCCTGAGGGAACAGGTCGGGAATCTCACCCGACGACAGCAGGTCGTTGATGTACACCAGCATGCGCTCATCAATAATTTGTGAGTCAGTGAACAGGAACATGACGCCCTCGCCCTTGACGCCCGCGCGGCGGTACATCTTCTGGATGTCCTCCTTGAAGTTATTCATCGAGTAGGAGCCGGAGATCACAATTGTAGTGGTGACATAGCCACAAATGTGTGCGGACAAACGCGCCAATGACTGCTTGCCGGAACCGCCCACGCCGACGAGCAGAGCATGGCCCGAGGGATTGGACACGATGCGGCTGATGCGGCACACGTGTTTCATGGCGTCCTCGAAAAGCACAAGATCCATAGCGGCGTTAGTATCGTTGTACTCGTTGAGCGCCTCTGTCAGAGTTTTGTACAGTGATGCATAGTCCGGCACCTCATCGTAGGCCTTGTCCGCCAGGCCACGGGCAAAATGACAGAAGATGAGCGGCTTGGGGTCCTTCTTCTTATAGTAGTCGTCAATGTCCGTAACTGCGAAGTACTTCTTGGCGATGGCGACGGCGGCCTTATTGTAGGCGTCCAGGTCGTACAGTGAGACAAGGCGGTCGGCGTACACACGCTCCGACTCATGTAGCCACAGTTTGCCCCACTTGACGGGGGAGTTGAAGGCATCGGGCGTGGACATGAGCAGGCCCTGGAACACGTTGGCCAAGTGGCGCACAGTGAACTCGTAATGGAAATTGATGGCGGTCTTGCGGAAAGTCTGCGACACCTTGTCATGCAGCGCCAGAGCGGCCTGCAGGATCTTGGTGCCCATGTCCTGAATCTCCTCTCTGAACTTCTTAAGGTGGCCCTGGGTGTCGAAGCGTGATGATGAGCGTAGAAGACGGTTAAACCCGAGACACGTGAACACTCACAGGGGAGTACGCATTGGGTGCCTGAGGACAGCCGTCCACGAGGCTCACTACATCGTCATGTTCTGCACTAATCTGGACCGTCCACGATGCAAGGCAGCGTACAGGCTACCAGGAACTTCATATCCAGACGCAAACCAACGAGCCACAAAAAGCAGAAAAGAATTACAAGCCAAGGATACGGACCTGCAGAAAGGTGCCGTAGATCTTCATCAGGGAGTCCTGGCCCGGGAAGTCCACCGCCAGGGTCATGAAAAGGCGCTGCAGGCGCGGGTTGATAATAAAGGAACCAGCGGTGGGGTTCATGCACGCTACATACTGCGTGTTGTTGATGTTCTTGGGTGTCAGCTTTGTGCGATCGAACCAGTGGCCCCAGCCCAGGTGCTGGCGGATGAGCGAGATTGGCATCGCAGTCTCGTACAGATCCAGCTTCGGCATGTTCAGATCGTCCACAAAATAGATGAGCTGCTTGGTGCCAGGCGGCCCGTAATTGATGCCTGCCTTCTTCTCCAGCGGGCTCTCAAGCACCTGCACATAAAGGTTAGGATATTAAAGATGTGCATGCTCACAACGAGGAAGAGTTGTGTCGTTTCACATTTAGTTGGGATTTCATGCGAACTGGCATGTGTGCGAAGCGGTGAAGCCCGCATCAACACGTTGCGACATGCATGTCCGAATCCAACCCCAGCAAACCACAACAGCATTTTGCAAATATGTTGGGCTAAGTGCCACACAGCACACCTTCTGGAACGAGACGACGTCTGTAAAGTAGTTGAAGCTGATAGAAAGTGAGATAAAGTCCTCCGACAGGCTGCTAAGCTTGCCCTTCACCAGCTGCGTTTTGCCCACACCAGCGCCACCCACGAACATTATGGGTTTCCGCAAATCAACCATCATATCCAGGAAGAATCGCAGACTGCTAGTTTCCGCAGTAGGCACAAACACGGTGGACATGGGTTGCGAGCCATCGTAGTCTATGTCTGTCACCAGCTCAGCCCAAGGTTGGAACTTTTGCGTCTTGGAGTTGACAAAATAGTCATATACCGTGCCCTTGCCCGGAATCTTAACAGTCGTCCAGGTCTGCTTGAACCACTTGTCGAAGTTGCGCCTGGGAAGGAGAGGGGGAAGGGAAGTTTTACCACGAACTGGGACACGCTGGCGCCTCTTCATGGCGTCGATGGGAATCCGTACGTCGGATTCGTTGCATCCCTATAACCACTGATGGAACTAAATATAGCAGATGGTGCTTCAGTCAGTCTCACCTATACGGTATACCGTCCTTCTCTACGAGAGCTCCACCAAACGCCCAGATCATTGCGAAAACAAAGTACATTTCAAAAAGGCTCTGGTCAGCCTTGTTGGATAAGTTTTCGGGCCTCAAGACACCTTCCATAATGTTGACTAGCGTTGTGACGAAGTTCATCTGTGCCAGGGGTGTGATATGGCTGTAGCTTTTCTTCATTTCAAGGAGTGTAGTGGGGATGTACTTCTCAAACATGTCTCGCAGCCACTGCACCGGCAGCGTCGGGTCCTTCCATTTGGCGCGCTCCGCGTATGGCTTCACAACCCTGAGGGCAAACACGGGTGTGACGGGTGTTCACGGGGAGGGGGAGGAAGAGACAGAATTAGGTTCCTATTGCCTCAAATGGAACGAGGCACACGCTCTGAAGTTGCGACGGACTGACATGGACAGGATTTCGTGAGGCAATCACTCTACACGACAAGCATTGCAAGCGCGGCGTAGCCAGCCCGGCTCGAACACAACATACCATGCGAAGTGCAAAAGACGAAACCGGCATGCCACACTCAAGAGGTCCCAGGATGATATAGCCACAGTCGCTACGTACCGGTTAATCCAGGACATCGCCATGTTGTGCCACTGCTGACTCTCAGAAATGTACAGGATACCGGCGCGAGTGGCGGTAGCGGGCGTGGCGAACTTGAGATCGCGGATCTCAAAGATCAGCTTCATGTGCGGCAGTACGCGGATGCGCTCATTGGACGGCAGCGTCAACAGACGGTTGTCATCCATCACCGAGTTCATGGACTCGATCCAGTTAGCGTCCAGATCGCCATCCAGCATAAGCCATTTGGGATCGTCACCCGGCATATTGGCCAGCTCACGCATGTAGTATGACAGGAGGCCGTCCTTCCATTCGCGAGTCGCCTGGTGTATAATGGGGGGGTAATGGCATGCAAAGAGTGGTGTGCACGCAGCGTAGCAAAAGGTCACTGCGGTCGCCACAAGCCAAGGCACGCAGATGCCTTGGAACGCTTATCCCGACACGATTAAAATAGCAGAGACAGGCAAGCAGCACGCACCTGGTTGACTTGGCCGTACAGCTCATATGTGGAGATGGATTTGGGGTTAATGTCACGGATGATAACCTTTTTCTTGTTGGTCATCTTGAGGTAGTCGTTTATTGGGTTGTTGCAGCCCTTGGTGATGGACTTGGCCAGCACCCGGTAGCACTCAGTGCGACCAGTTCCAGTGGGGCCCATCAGGAAGACGCAGTGCCTGATGGCCAACAGCTCCGAGAACTGCACCACACGCAATACGAAGTCCTCCTCCGCCGTAAGGCCCATCTCCTTAATGGTGGACACGATGACCTCTTCAAACTCTAGGTCACGCTTCCGTGGTGGGTCAATACCTGCACAGGCGAATATGTAGCGGCAGGCGTGTTTTAATGCATTCATAAACTGCACGTACTGACATGATAAGATTATAAACTCCCACCCATTCAACAAACAGGCGATGAATCTTAGCGATTGAACAATAAAGGAAAGACGCATCAAGCTGGCGAGTCGCAGGGTGGCGTGCCGTACCTGGGAACAGGTCATTGAGCAAGCCCATGAAGATAACCATGTCTTGCGCCAGGATCTTGGGAATGTTGAAGTCACGCAGCGCGCGGAACAACACGTCGGCCTCCACCTGACCGGTCTCGGCGCGCAGCAGCGATCCAGCCACCACCAGCACTGATTTAATGGCACGCAGGCCCCAGTCATAATGCTTCTGCGGGCTGAGGAGGTCCTCCAGCAGGTAATACAGTGACGCGAACTTCTTGGCCAACATCTTAGCCTCCACGAAGCCTTCCGCCATGAGCATGTTCTCCATGATAAGCTGGCGATCAGGCACCATCACAGTGATGGGGCGGAAGAGGGCCTGCATGCGGGAGAGAAGAAGCCAGGAACACGGAGCAGAGGCGTCATATGATGTTTATCATCCATGGCGTAGCATATACGATGTGGACCATGAACCCCACGTGCACCTCAACCCATGTCAACCTGACACGTATATTTGAAACCGGGAGCACAATTTAGACATCACCATCGAACAGAATCGTTCTGTCAAACGTCCTGATCGGGACATCCAGCAGCATTTCGCCCAATGTTGCAGTAGCTCACCTTTAGTGACTCCGGCAGCTCTGCTCGGCCAATGTACCCAGGATTCATGGTGATGAACGCCGAAGTACCCTCCTCCAGTGGCATCTCCACACCGTCTGCAGCAATAAATGACCAATTCGCAATGGCTGGGTGCTTAACGCCCTCCTTGATGTACTCCAAGCCACGGCCCGGCAACATCGTCTTGCGCTTCTGGCTGTCGGTGACACACTTGTACTGCACCGAGCACACGGAGAGCACCTCAGGCACCAGCCGGTTGAATTCGTCGAAGCAGCCCCAGGACCCCGACGCAGCCAGGCCCTTGAAGATATCACCCATGGTGCGGTAGTCCATTTCTGGGGAGCAATTGAAGACATACACCGACTTTCCAAGCTGCGCGGACAAATCTTTCGTGGTCTCCGTCTTGCCCGTGCCGGCGGGGCCAGCAGGGGCGGTGCCTAACGACAGCCAGCACGCCTGCGTGCAGTGTGTAAGTGTAGCAACGGGGTATATGGCGACGATAAGCGTGCAGGGAACCAGATATCCACTGCCGATGACCGGTATAGGCCGCGCTGTATCAGGCACAAAGCAAAGTCTTCTATAGAACAAGCACGTGGAACATAGGGTGCCAGCAAATAAAGTCTGCATGCAGCAGTCTTAAATATAGCACACGAGGAACGTACGATCACCAGCTGCGGGCAGCTTCTGTGCATTTACGGCATGAAACCTTCGTACCTGCGTGGCAGTAATGTAAATGCGATCCGTGAGGGGCGTGATGACCAGGCGGGGACCATTGCCCAGGTATTCGTAGCCGTACGGGAATGATGCATCGCAGATGCGAATGCGGCAGTCCACGATGTCGTTGTCCCAGTACGACCGCAGCTGGCTAACCCATTGGAAGCAATCCGGTTGGTCTGCCTTGGCGTCCACAACCGCCTGTACAAGATCAACCATGGACGTGGTTTCCTTACTAAAAATATCAGGCATGTGGCGAATTGTTAAGGGTAGGCCTGCACCACCTTAAGCTGAGGGCTTGCAGCTATTCGTGGTAGGACGGGGTGTTGAGTTATACAGCGGAGGCAGGAAGATGTGGAAGCCCTATGCAAGCCTTTGGAAAGGCTTATGAACTGCTGCATGTGTATATTTCCTGCTTGATGGCTCCCCATGGTCCCACCAATAAGCGCGTGTCCGTGCGCACCGACTCACTTACCAGAACCATATCACGCGAGTGAGCATCGATGGTAATCATGTTCATGATTTTTTGGCGGCTTGGTTTCGACAGATCTGTGCGTGTCACCTCAATCAGCTTGGTGAGCTGCTTGACCTGTAGAACAGCAGGTCACGATACGGGAAAGGATAAAATTGCAATATGCGACGCCCCAACGGTTCTGACAGCTAATCCCTCAATTTTGACCTACACATTGAACCAGCGAGTGTAGTGGCCTGATCTCTTCTCCAGTTCCTGTTACTGGGTCCGTTGTATTCCAAGCTCCCTACCGGCCGGCTATAGAAGCCATGCTTGAAATGCAGTAGATAGACACATACTGCAATTTGTCTTCCTAGTTCCCCAAAGGTCATGCCACGTCCCCCGCCTTACGTAGCGTGCACGCACAGGAGGACAACCTCGGTGCAAACACAAACCTGGAAGTCGTTGTACTTCGCCATCGCGTCCTTGTCACCCTTGGCCATTTCCACGAATGCTTGTTCCACCTCCATGCACCAGAAGATCTGATTGACCACCAGGATAACTTGCGACGGCCAGTCAAAAAGCCACTGCTCGCGCGGCTTGGAAGGGTAGTCTTCCACCGATGCCTTCAGAACCATGCGCAGTTCGTCACGCATCTTAACAATGATGTCGTTCATGTATTCCTCCACCTACAGTTGTTACCAAACAGGCAAAGCGACCATTCCATTGCGCTTAAATGAAACAGCTTGACACAGGGAAGTCCTCAATCCCACGACAAGTTGAGGCATGCAGGCTCAAGGCAACATGCAGAAGCAGCCGATATTTCAGGAGTTGAGCTGACCTTGTTCTCCAGTGGCAGCGGCGAAGAGAAAGGCACATACTCGATGCCGACGCACGATTCCATGCCCAGGCCCTTTGGTCGGCGACCCGGTACAACCTCCTCTGTATCCAGACGGAGCTTGTCGATTGCCTGCGTGAAGGACCGCAGGGAGCAGCAAGGGGCCTTGCTGGCTGCAGTACAAACACAATGGAGGATTTCCACCCAACTGGAGGTGCGAATCTGCCAGTTGTTCGGCGACCAGAGCGACCACAATATTCAAGCGCAAGTGCATGGTCGGACTAACAGTGCCATGCATCAAGGAAGATGCCGCGTTGTTTGGCGATCACAGGTACCTGGAAGCACTTGTTCATGTGCATCTGGACGCGCACTGGGTTGTTGCCGTTGGACAAGATGTCCAGCAAATCGGCAGCAGACACGAAATAGAAGCGCGGGAACGCGCGGCGTTTGGATTCCATGTAGTCGTTGAGCGCCTTTTTGCAAATTTCCAGTTCGCGCTCCTGCGTCTCCAGGTTAGCGTATAGGCCATCGCGGTGGCAGCAAGCCACGCAGTTCTTGATCTCTTTGAACTCCGCCAATACCTGCAAGACAAAATTATGGTCACACTGGATGTAAAAACGGTAAACCGCACATCAACAACGTACCGCCCGTGGCCTGGGGAGGTTTTGATACAGGGTTCTGTGAATCTGCGTTTGCGGCAGCCTTGACGTGGAGGCGCGTTGTAACACAAATCCTAAAGCTTAAGTCGTCGAACGTACGGGTTTGGATGAAGACATCTGCACCGAGGCAAGAGGCTCAGCCTGACACCCTTGATTCCCCAAGAAGGGCCCCGTGCATACCTTCTTGACCTCCGTGTCAATATTGGCGAAGCGTACCGTCGCCTCCGGCAGCTCCTTCTTCACCTCCTCGCTGTGAATGAACAGCGACTCCAGGTATGCCCATGTGCGCTGGATCTCCGCCATAATCTGATTAACATCCGCCACATCGTTGAGCTTCTTCTGCCAGCCCAAAATCTCATCTTTAAAGGTGGCCATGTAACGATTGGCAATCATGCCTTGCACCTGGACCTGATTGTCCTCCAGAGCCTGTTGGAGATGTGGAAGAAGGAAGGAACAATTTGCTGTGCATGACCGCCCCAAGACCTGCCATTCCTGACGCCTTTCTACATTCCTAGAACTCTTCGTTTTCCATGCATGCAAAAGTACAAACCCTGGCATTAAGGGAAGCCTAACCGGTATGCGGTTGGGGAGGTAGCATGATCACCCGGGCACACCTCGAAGTCTTCCTCTGCCATCCTGATGGTGTAGACGGGGTAATCTTTGTGCTGTGCGAACTGGAACTCGACGCGTGCCCAGGTGTCCGTCAGGCGCTTGAGGGAAATCTCCATCTTCTCCTCTTTTTGTGCACGGTCCACGATCTCGCCCACCTCCTCCTCAAACTTGTGCAGCTCTAGAGCCAACAAGTCGTTGAGCTTAAAATTGGGGTCCTTGACGTCGAACGTCACCTGAAGCCATTAACCGCCAACGGTAAGAGAACATGAAGGTCTGCTAAGGGCATCACGTTCGGGATCATCAACAATTATATGTATCCGGCGCCAGGTGCTTCTGCAATGTTCGTTGCCATAGCACTCAGTATACTATCCTTTGCAGTCGGAGAAGAGGAGACAGGTTTGTACGGGATCCTTACAGCGCACGTCCAGGCTCAACTAATGGGAAGGACTGCAAGGGATGTGGGTTATACATGAGGTGCACCAAGACCAGTGGGCGCACCTTGGTGGTGGACATGAGCTGCTCCCAGTGGCGGTCACGCATAGCGGGACTGCGCAAGTCGGCCACCAGGGGCACAGACACCAAGAAGTTCTTGACAGCCTGGTCAACGCCGCGGAACACGTCCTCGTCGCGGACCTTCTTGTGCAGGCTCTTTACCTCCTTAACAAACTGCTTAGCACCTTCCTCCATGATGTCGGTGCGAATGTCGCTCCATAGGGTTTGACGCCAGTCCTGAGGGTTGTGACTTATGTTGAGGCCAATGTAAGAATGACTACGCACTGCAGCTCGTCACGCTTAGCTAGTTGGCAGGGGGATATCCTCCAAGACGGATAGTTGAGAATCCCATCTCATGCTTGCACGATGTATATCTACACGCCATCATTTCTTCCAAAACAGCACACATCGCACTTCCGGCAGGCCCTTACCTGGAACTGCAGCTCACAAAGCACGGCGGTGTCCCACACGTCCTTCACCATGACAAGGTCGTCAACCGTCTCCTTGATAGACGCAATCACCGGCTCCGTCAATTGCGGGAACTCAAACACGCTGGAAAGCTCTTCCAGTCGGTCGCACTCCTTCTTAAGATCCGCTAGCTCGCGCGCCACGGCGTCCAGCTCCGGGTAGGCCGCGTCGAATCCGGTGTTGTACTTGAAAAAAGCGCGCGTCCGGAAACCGGAGCGATAGTTGCGCACCTTGGCAGCGAATACTTCGATCTCCTTCTTGATATCCTCCCCCTTCTGAGCCTGTCCTCCGCATCCAACGGGAAGTCACACATGATCTCGTAACAAAAATGCTGCTGGCGAAGTTGGCCAACGAAGGGTGCGGATTACCAAAAGGAAAGGTGTGAATGAAAACAGCCATGTGCGTAACCCAACCTATCTGAGCCTGCCCTACAGATATGAGCATTTGAGGGTTGAGCGCTCGAGCTCCTTAACAGAGGGGCCTGTGCGCAGGATAATGACAGCCTAACGAAAAAAACTGCAGGGTAGGGCCGCATCTTGAGTTATTTGGTGTCATAAGCCAATCATCAAGTTCAGGGTTCTGCTATACCAGCAGGCTTAAGTAATGTTGCTTTGAGACACCATCTTCTGCCGGCACCCTCTTACATAACCCCGATCAAGGTTCCCAACACACACATCCTGCTTGCCCTGCCTCATCATCACTGTTTTCGTCCTTGAACGGCTGCCCGGCCTCGCATGCATATATATTTGTACAAAACGACACCGTACATTACATGCCGCTAGGGTGCATTGCTCTCAGCTGGGTATGGCTTCGCCCCATCGCACCCCGCAGGGCATTTTGGCTGGAAGTTAGCATTTCCACGGCCCAACCTTTAACTAGCAGGTCTAAATTTTCACAGGAATGTCTTATCGAAATCACGAGTAAGCATTTTCATTTTCGAGTGAAGTCTGTGCTTGGAAAATGCTCGGGAACCTCACATTTATACCAACAGATCTGTTTAGCTCTGTTGTTGCTCCAGATTTTTACGGGAACTTTCAGGGTTACTCAAGTCCATTATCGTCGTTTATTACGTGCCTTTAGGTCTGCATCCGTCCCCCGGACTTTCCACGCATACCATGTACATCAACCCCACACACACATGTACCTGAATGGGCTCCACATCCGTCTTGACCTGCGGCTGAGCCTTCTTAATCTCGTCCCACTTGTGTGCCGCGTCCTCCAGCCGCTTCTCCATCTTGTTCACGCCTGGTACCTTGTCGCGCGCGAGCTGCGCAAACGCCTCGTGCAGCTGGTCGATCAACAAATCCGTGCCAGCGCGCTGGCTTTTGACTTGGTACAGTGCGTCCATGACCTTGCGCAGGCCGTTCTCAAAGTCCTTGACCAGCTTCTCTGGGCTACGCGCCAACTCCATGCCGTGCGCCTGCACCTCCACCCACTCTTCAAGGTTCTTGAGCAGAATCTCCGTGGAAACGCGCATCTTTGGAGTGAACATCATTGTTTCGCGTTGCTCTAGGAAATCCAGGTATTGCACTAAGTCAAACTTGGGTGAGCCCGACGCGGTGGACAGAAGTACAATTCTGTTGCGCAGAAGCGAGGCGAGGCTGCCGGTGGGAAGCACCACATCAGATGAGCCCAGATAAATGCGCTCCCATCCGTTGGTCGCCACATCAAACAGCCAGCCGTCGTTGATTGGCTTGCCATCAGTGTCGAGGCCGCCGTGAAGGAAGACTTTCCCGTGCGAGAACTCCCGCATGATAGCACCGTAGCGGGGCACTGGCACCCCGTGCGCGCCCGTGGTCGGAGGGTTAACCGTGCAGTGAATACTATTTGGGCCGGTGATTTCCATGATAATTAGCTCGCCTGTAACGACGCTCTCCGCCTCGTCGTTCAGCAATTGCCCGCCGAACATGACAATTCGGTTGCCGGTTGCTGCAGCGGCGGCAGTTTTGCGGGGGGCAGGGATGTCACCCTTTAGGATGGGCTCCATCCAGTTGGCGGCCTGGCGGTCCGATGTGTCCATCATCGCCAGCTCACTGCGAAGTTATTCATGGAAAAAGAACCAGTTAACAAGGATCACAGCGACCATGGGTGGACGAAACCAGTTTCAGAGTCAACACGGCTGCAACAGCTTCAACGGTTTCCGGTCCTTAGGCTGGCGTGGGGCAATCCATAAGGTGCAAAAACGTGTGTCGTTGCGTTATTCACGTCAAACGGATGTCCCGTCAACGGCGCATTAGAACAGGATCGAACCGTGGCCATAGCGGCGCAGTGAATAAACAGTTTCTACTACGTCTTGGACCGCATCTAAACAGTACGCCTTTCTTCCAGGCTCGTCTGATGGAACCGGACACCATATAACGGTACTTTACGAGCGCCCGGCAGCTAAGCAGAAACGCGTCAGAACTTACGTCATGACGTCGCCGTCGTGGTCGCCCATCATGACGTAGAGGTCTTTGTCAATCACCACGGCCACGGCGTTGTTACGGGCGGCCACCGGCAGCTCCAGGGCATGCGGAGCGGCCTCCCCGCTGGGGGGCGCTGGCGCCACTGTACCGCTGGCTGGCCTCTCATCTGCCTCCCCGCTGGAACCTTCCGTGCCGCCTTCCACAGCGGTGCCCTCACCACCATTTGCAGAAGCCGCCTCACCCTCGCCACCCTCAGCAGGGGCAGCTGCAGCGTCAGGCGCCTCAGCTTCTTCATCCATTGCAGTGGCGCCTTTAGGGTGCCTGCAAGGCATGCGATCACGCTAGAAGTTCATGTATGAGTCCGTCCCAATCCTAATTAAATATCCTTGTATGTCAAAGCGGCTGCACCGAAGTTCCCGGTACCATGCTAAGGAACAATTTATCAACAAACTCCCTACTAAACCGCTGCTGCGCCCAGGTTTGTTTTATTGCGCTGCTCCCTTTGCAACGTACCGCATGTAGGGACGGTTCTCTGCGGGCGTGCTCCATACCCAGCCGTCGGCCTGCTTGCGAAGGTAATATACATCGTTGAGATCGTTCTGATCGGCCAGGTTGATGCCACCGAACACGAGCAGCTCGTTCTCGCTCAGCACAACGGTCGAATGCATAGTGCGGTCCGGCGGCACCGCACCCGAGGTTGCAACTGGGCTCCACCGCCATTCCGTGTGCTCCGTTTGAAGCACCGTCACGCCCGACTTATCACCACCGTACAAAACCAGCTCGCTCCCCAGCGCCGAAAGCGTGACACCCTTGCGTTTCGAGGGTGCGGTGCCCATAATGCGCGGCCTGACCCATGGGTCCAGGCAGCGCACTGTGAACGGCGAACCACGGATAGGCACGAAATCTGCAGTGCCAAGCTCGTTGAACGATACATGGATGTGATACACACCGGCCGTGGGTGCGAAATACTGCACCTCATACTGGCCATTGTTAAGGTCGCGGACGCGGGACACACCCTCATATTTGCCGTCGACGGACACGACGGTGACCTTGAAGATGTCTCCGCCGCTCGTGCGTTTGTCATTCAGCGTGTCTTTGGCCTGGATAATGAACGGCACTTCAATACTGGACAATGTTTCCACCAGAAGGCCCGGCCCATAGGCAATGCAATTGCGCGCTGCGGTGTTGGCGAAGTACGCAAATTTGATCTTGTTGACCGTCCAGCCCTCGCCATTGATGGACACGCGAACATCCACCGTAAGCGCGCCGTATTGTTCGTAGTTGGGCGTCTGCACGCGAATGGTCTCTGGGTCAACGTAAATGCCGTCTACAATAACCTCGTTCTTCTCGCTGAGCCCAAATTTGACCTGGACCTTGCCGTCACGGAAGCGCAGGCCGCGGATAGTAATGTCCGTCGAACCGAACACGGGGCCCATTTCTGGTTGAATGCCCGTACAAGCATACGGCGGACCAATAATGGGTGACACGTTAAGCTTATGCAGGTCGCCGAGCCAGCGATTGGCCCAGCCGCCGAAAATAAGCAGCGAACATGTCTTGACATCAAATACCCAGGCTGTATCCTCGCGACCCACTGGCGGGGTGCCGTGGTCCACAGGTGGCGTGGACCACATCTGACTGCCGCAATCCATGACCTCCACAGTGTTGAGATATTGCATCATTCCCTTACGTCCGCCGAAGCTGAAGACTTTGTGATATGGGACGCTTTCGATGCCATCACAGACATTGTTGCAGATCTCGTACGGCAGCGACGGCGGCTGCGTGTCATTCTCCCATGCCATGCGGTTCAGGTCTAGCATGTGGCTGTCTTGATACATCTGACTAAGATCGCGGCCACCCATAATCAGTAGCTTATCGTAGGTATCCGAGTTGGGGGTCACGGGGTAGATGAAGGCTGAATGGTCAAAGCGCGCGGTGGGGCCTGTGCCGAGCAGAGACTCGGTGATGTTCTCCCAACGAAACCCCTCGTCCCCGATGTACAATACCCACATCTCATTGTAAACCTGGCCACTGCCCCCATATCCCCCGAAGATGAAGACACGGTTTCCGAAGCGTGTGGCGGTGAAGTGCGCACGCGGCTCGGGGGCGCTACCCTCCACCTCCGCGGCGGCCCAGGTCTTCTCCTCATAATTAAATACCCAAACATCATTGTAGCGGGTTCGTTTGTTTAGGCCGCCAAATACTAGCAGTCGCTTGTCATCAATCTGACAGGTTATAGGCCATACATATTAGTGCAGGGAGGGGGCAAAAAATGAGTAATGCAACTGGTGACATTGCGGAGCCACGGTGTTTGAGAACGGGACCGTGAAAATCAAACGGACTAAACCCTAACAAGGCTAACCAGGACCTACGCGCCTGTGGACTTCAGGCAAGCGCATAGAGGCTGAAAAAAAGGGGCGATGATTAAAGGGCATAGTCGATGTGAATCAAACGAACTAAGCTTCGTGCAGGTTGGGCTGGGTACAGACGACGAAACCAGTAGTCATAAACCAGTAGTCCCAAACCTCGGCGTACCCATACCCCCCGCAACTTTGCATGTGTTGTTAAGTGACTCACCGCAATAGCAGTGTGCCGGGCACGAGGGGGTGGCTGGTTAGTGGCCGTCAGCTCCTTCCATTTATACTCATCAGGATCGCTTGTGTCCAGCTCATATAAGTCATTGAAGGCTGTCGCTTTCCCTACGGGATCCAAGATTCGATATGTAATGTCGATGGCGTTATCGGAACACGTTCAGCCAACCGCAGCTGCGTACCGTCTTTGCGCCCGCATCCTCCGAAGAGCAAAAAACGTTCACCAAGCGCTGTGAATGAGTGGCCCGAACGAGGGCACGGAGCTTCACCTTGAACGTTGGGAACTTCCCAAAATATGGACTGCGAACATTGAATGACCGAAACCTTGTCACGGACTACGACGACCGCGGGCTGGTCCACATTAACATCGACAGGCAAAGTTGCGTACCATTTTGTCCGTTCAAGCACTCAGCAACTCATATGATAAATATATGCAGATATTTTGGTATACCTCAGGAAAGGATGCACTATAAAGCTCAGGTTGGACTGTCCCACTTTGAATACACAAAAAGATTGCAACGTTGAGTCCTATGTTGACCAATTCTTCGCGCATACATTCTTCCTCAATCTTGCAAGATACACAAGGGACAAGTGGCCTCTAAGTCGTACACGTACGGAGTAAGCTCACTACTGGTGCCTTGGTTTGGTACGCTAACAGTACCGTTCAAGGAATCATGGATGGCAGCTTAACTAGCTCGTAGGATAGGAGCGTTTAACGCAAGACACCAGCCCGACTCTCTACTCACCTTTCCTGTAGGCTCCTGCTGGTGGCAGTGCGAAGCAGCAGTTTTGTACAACGTGTTTTAGAGTTACCCTTCTCGACTGCTTGCTGCATCTGACCCCGAAAAGGCATCGGTGAAACCCGACGGCCACCCAGTAGACTTCATCGATCAAATACATCGCGCCCTGTTGCATAGGACATGCCGCCACAATTCAAGAAACCTCTGGCGAGTAACGGGCTCCTGGTTACGCTGGGGACCGTCTTATGATTGAACCTAAAGTCAAGGACTTGTGGACTTATCGGCCATCGAACCTTCTTCGCTGCAGGAGTATGATCCATCATTGGCTCAGCAAACATTACAGAAGAACTATGCAAACTCGGACGCTGCTATAGTAGCTAAGAAGCGGTCACTTCTAGCAGAACTGGTACGGTTGCAATACGCTTGACGTTTCGTTGTGCAAAATAAGCCTCTTCAAGAATATGTTATGTATGGGTTCTGCAAGGCCTGTCTTTAGGTTCGGGGGTGGTAGCACGAGGATTTTCGGTGAATGTGGAACTCCTCGCACATTCCGCCAGGGTCTTGCTGATGAGGAATACGAGCTCGAAGATGAAGATGAAGATGAGGCGATGGATGAGGACGAGGAGCCGCTGCTGGTTAACCGAGCACACAACCATACAAACGGTCAGGCCTCTCGGGCTTCCTATGGATACCGCGACCTGTTTGGAAAGGAAATGGAGGCCCGAAGGCGTCAAATAATTGACGTGAAGGTGGGCCGACCAATCGTTGGGGCGCGCACATAACGTCTCGGTTGGTTGTCTGGGTATTGCACCTTGGTCTCATCCGTTTAGGGGCCATAACCAATGCTGGCATCATTTCCCGTACTTATTGCACCCAAAACTTATTCCTTCCATTTATTGTAGACTTTTCCTTTGCGTTTAACGGTGTGATCCGCCTAAAACTGTCAGGGTTACGATCAATACCTGGCCGACCTGCTGGAACGCAGTAATGAGCAGCTGCAGGTGAGCAAATCGGGTGACCAGCTAAAGGAGCTAAATGCTCGCGGCTTGTTGTGCCACTGGCTTGTAGTCAAACGAGATAAGGCGTAGGCCGTGGGTTATCTAAGATTGTCCTGCCTTCCCGTCTGCGTACCTGGGTTTTGCGTTGCAGGCACTTCGTGCAGAGCAGGGTCTGCAGTGTCCTGGAAATGTGGAGGTGAGACGGGACTTGCGGTAATTCCGCCCAAGAATGGATGCGGAGCCGCTATCCTTTGTGGACCAA
Organism: Volvox africanus; assembly: GCA_030268105.1. Classification (NCBI taxonomy): domain Eukaryota; kingdom Viridiplantae; phylum Chlorophyta; class Chlorophyceae; order Chlamydomonadales; family Volvocaceae; genus Volvox; species Volvox africanus. Next base: position 3,266,681 of record BSDZ01000004.1, on the reverse strand, counting down.
TCACAAGCGGCACAGCACGTATGACGTCAACCGTTTCTCCACTTGTTAAGCGGCATATCATTTATGACGGGCAGTCCCTGTTTCCTTGGTTCATGTGGTGGGTCATATGCCATGTTTTCCCATTCCAATTACACGCGTAGGTCATACCTGCACTGCAACATGAATTAAAGGCTCTGCATGAGGAGCTCAAGCAGCTCCGAAGCCAGCAGCCTCCCTCGCCGGACACCATTGACGTCAGCCGGGGAACGAACAGGTGCGCGAGCTTAAAAAAATAGTTGGGCGTGTTATCCGTGAAACATTGAGTATGCTGGAAATTACGGCATTCCCATTGGCTTGCTGCTAGATTGCGTGCCCTACTACATGCTGGGTTGGCCTTGCCTAAAAAAGGATTGACGGCTAACGGATTGACTAACACAGGATTGACAGCTTCAAAAGTGGAAGGGTGACATCTTGGGCTTCCCGTGTTAAGTGCCCCATGGGATAGCTTACATGCTGCAAAGCTTACACAGCTATAAATGCGTGAATACGTGTGATACCATGCATACTTTCGGCACAAGAATCTGCTTCGTGGTCATGTAGTTAATCGCATATCGTTGCTTCTCCTTAGCATTTCTGGTTGTGTTGCTGCGTTCAGCGATTTGATCCAGCAGGTCACAATGCTACAGCGGCAGTTAATGTCTCGGGATGCCAAATTGCGGGACATGGAAGCAGAGACCACAAGACTCAAGGTGTGGTGCGCTGTGTTCCCGTGTACCGTTGTCGGGTTTTTCTATGGGCAATGGCTTATTAGAGTCGAGAGGGGGAGCAGGCGCCCGGTTGAAACACTCGGTGCCGGGAACGTCCTCGCAGGCTCTTCTTGTGGACAGCAAGGCTCCCTCGGACGTCAGTACCCGCCGCAGTGACACCGACAGCACGGTGGAGGAGCTGAAGCATCAGCTAGCTGAAGCGAAGGTATGGGGATAGGGCCGGTGGGTTGTGTTTAGGGCTTAGGTCTATTTTCAAAAGATAGTTGATGCGTGCTTGGAGTTGGTTGCAGTGCGGTAATTTGCTTCTCTTACTTAGTCGGGTTGATCTACCAAGAAAGCATGTCTTTCAGGGTGCCTGGACTATTTGTATAGTTGGACGACTTATTTTCGTACGGAAATCGTCTTACTCGATGCTGAGATATTGAACTTACACATGGCTCGTTTAGGCTCGCGAAGCACAGCTCCAGCACCAGCTCGCAAAGGCCCGGTCGGACGTTGCCACGGCGGAGGCCAATGCCAGGTCGCAGAAGGTGGTCCCGGCTGCCGAGTCGCATGGGAACAAGGTTGCAGCCTTGCAGCACCAGATTTTGACGCTCACGGAGGAACGCAACAAGCAGGTGTCGGATCTGGAGGCAGAGCTGCATCAAAAGCAGGTAGGTGAGGGATGCTCAATAGAGAAAAGAATGAGGGCGTGGTAATGGCGTTGGAGGCCAGAGGGCAGTCGGAGGTGTGGTGTTTTGAACAGTGGGTCTGGGGTCAATGAGCATGTCTTAATCACGACTCGTGATGCCTGCTGTGCCGATGGTCCGTGCGTATTGCCTTGTTATAGTGACCAATTTGTTCCACGCGTCCAACTTTCGGCAGGTGCAAATTCATCAGTTGCAGAGCACAAAAAGCGACGCGCTGGCAGCCATGAAGGTGAGGCTGACGCTAACGCTTGATGCATGCCTGTGCTGTGAATGACACAGGACGGGCAAACGGGCGCACATTGCATATTCACTTTGGGGCAATCCTGTTTCCAAGTTTCTTATACCTATACTTATGAACTTATACCTGAGACTGGCGTTGACGTGCATGACGTATTCCTGCACCGCCTGTATGGTTCATGCCACCTGAACAGGAAATGAAGGGTAAAATGGTGGCATTGAAGTCAGATACAGACGCGCACATGCGATCGCAATTGCAGAGTATACAGGTGGGACAGAATCCAGCCCAGTGCGCGTCCGTGAAGTGAGATTGGGGCACCCGATTTCGTCTATCCCGAATGTTTTCAGCAGCCTCATGCCGTCCAGGAATGGCAGCTAAGCTTGGCTTTCCAGGCCCGTGCCACAGATCAACATATCTTTGTGCCCGTTCTTTCCAGGCGCAACTTGACGAACTCCATGCTCTGCGCGAGGGAGTGCTGGAAGAGCTGGTAGCATTCCAGTCGGAGATCTTCTCGGACAAGGTGCTGACGCAGATGACGCGCATGGTCCGCGACCGTGAAATATCACGTGTCCGCTCAGCGCAGTCAGACCTGCGAACCAAGCTGGCAGACATGGAGTCAAAGGCTCGGGATGCGCGCGAGGAGGCGGACACCGTGCGCAAGGAAGTGCGTATGCGTGCATGGCTGTGCTAGCTTGCGCGGGGTGCATCACACTATTCCCATGCCCCCGCCCACATTCCTCGGTTTGGCACTTAGCCATCCGCAATCCAACTCCCTGGAGCAGTTCAGCGTTCAAGGAGGGGCACTACCTCGATTACCGATGCATGCACGTTTTTTATGGTGCCGTGTCCTTGTGTTCGGTTGCATTTCCTTTCTGCATACGTCAACCGTATTGCCAATGTGCAACCTGGGATGTCATCTTGGAGGACGACTCACTTTCCCCCATGCCTTTGCTCGGCACTTTCCGTTTCTCCCCGCCAGGCTGAGCAAGCAGCCCGCATTCTGCAGTTGGAGGCACAGGGACAGATTGCGCACTACCGTGAGAAGTGGCGGATGGAGTTTGACAAGCGGCGGAAGCTCCACAACCAGGTGTGGAAAACTTCACAGCATAATGCTCGATCTGCTACAATCCCAAGCGGCCTTCTGACGAGTTCTGTGATGCTCCACTGCCGCCGGCTTTTGACGCAACGTATATACCTATTCGGTGTCTCGACTACTATATGTTTCTGAGATGTATCGCAACAAAATATATGCCGCCAGAAGGGTGCTATCACAATCAGCATCATGTGCGTGACTTTGGGGCCTTTGGATTCCGGCCCCGTGCATTTGTGTGTGCCTTAGGTACTGGAGCTCAAGGGAAATATCCGCGTGCTCTGCCGAGTTCGTCCACTGCTCGACAGGGAGCGCGCGGCTGGTGGTGAGGGCTCCATGCCGGTCAAGGTCGTCAGCGAGGAGATGCTGCGCGTGGCAGCGATGGAAAATAAAGCGGAAAAGGACTTCGAATTTGACCGGGTCCTGGCGCCCGACGAGGGACAAGACAAAGTGAGCGTGGGAACGGTGCTTCGACATGTCTGCCGAAGCTTGGTACCCTTGGTGGCGGTGGTTCCCGCTTGTCATTGCTAATATTCTTTTCCCTATGTTATACTCACCAGTATTTAAATTCTTGAACCTGATTGTTCATTCCGCCGATTATGCTGCAGCTGTATGAGGAGGTTTCAGCACTTATTACGTCCGTCCTGGATGGCTTCAACGTAACTATTATGGCATACGGCCAAACAGGTTCCGGAAAGACATTCACCATGGAGGGACCCGAGGTACGCGCGCAGAGAAAAAGGAGCCGGATGGAACTAGATGGTGTGAGAATGTGCTAGGGAGTAGGTATGGCGTCGAGCAGGATTGCTTTGCAGCTTTTACTTAGTTCTTACTCCCTTCGGCTATGCATGTCACCTCTATGCAGCCGTTTTGGTGCGGAAACACATTTCCTAAATCACACTTCGCATTTCCTAAATCTGATGCCGTGCCATCTTGTCCTCATAAGTTCCTGCACCAGGTGCTTCACGCACTGTTCCCTCACGTGTACTTCGCCTGCATCTGACCCGCTCTGGCCCGGTTTCAACTTATTATTTGTTCAGGGTAACCCTGGCGTGAACCTGCGCGCACTGGCAGACCTATTCAAGCTGGCCGAGGAGCGAGGGGCACAATTCACGACCATGTTTACAGCATCAGTGCTTGAGATCTATAACGAGCAGATTTATGACCTGCTTGTGTCTGGCGCTCAGGACGGGGACAAATTGGACGTAAAACAGGGCCCCGATGGCATGTATGTGCCCGGCCTGAAGCTAGAGGAGGTGCATAACATGGGGGAAGTCACGTCCATGATTGGCCGTGGCAAGTCGAACCGTTCTACCTTCGCGACGAACATGAACGAGCACAGCTCTCGCTCCCACCTGGTGCTATCGGTGTACGTTTCGTGTGTCTCTAAGCTGAACGGTAAGCTTTTGTGGTTGCAAGGTGTAGCTTGTATGGTTTTCTCTCCCGAGTTCCGTTGTGTTGGATGTTACGTGCTTCCCTGCTGAAGTCTAGTGTTGGGGGACGCCCCCTCCTAGCTGTGTGCACGATCCTTGGGTTGTCGGGTTTTGCCATCATGCTTCCTCCCCTATTCCTGGCGGGTGTGCCACAGGCACGGTGCTGCGCGGTAAACTGCACTTGATTGACTTGGCGGGCAGCGAGCGTCTCAGCCGGACAGGCGCACAGGGTGACCGTCTTAAGGAGGCGCAGGCAATTAACAAGTCCCTTAGTGCCTTGGGTGATGTCATCCAGGCACTGCAGCAACGTAACGCGCATATCCCCTACCGGAACTCGAAGGTGAGATACCAGTCTCATGCGTCACACAAATTTCATGGATCTATAATTGATGTTTCTTGGTCGATGTCGTGGACTCGCTGTCGGTGTTATGAAACTGCAATATGGCCGTGGATTATACGATGTGCTATGTCGGCTTAGGTGCCTCGATCATTCCCAACATATGACGGGGGTTTTACGCATGGAGGACCTTCTTGTCTATATTTTTTGTCCTTTCCGCTATTTTCTGCTGACTCCATGCACTATCATCCATTACCTGCCTCAGCTCACTCGTCTACTTGAGGATTCATTGGGGGGCAACAGTAAGTGCGTCATGATCGTCAACGTGTCGCCGGCGGTAGAAAACGTTTCTGAGACCAAGTGCTCACTGGAGTTCGCATCTCGGGCGCGCAAGGTCGAGCTAGGTCGTGCCCGTGCTAACGTGACCTCAGGTGACTTTGGCCCCACCATGGGCAACACCACATCCAACAGCAGCTCCAGCGTCACACCCAGCCCGGCTCCCAGTCGACCCATAAGCGGCAGGACAACACCCGCGGGCGAGTCTTCCATCAGTAGGGTGGGCTCACGCGAGGCTATGAACTCACAAATGCGCCGGTCTTCCGGGCCAAGTGGGCTGGGGCGATGAGTCAGCCGCTGCTGATGCAGCGACTTGCGGTTGGGATAAGAGCGGGCTTCGGTTGGGTGATGGGACAATTGCTGTACTCACGGAGTTCTGCCGTGCAAACTTGCGGGATGATTCTGGGGAACGGTGGCTTGTCAGGAGATATGGTATTGATAGGACCATGTACTGTGTGTCGCTTTGGGACTTAGGGCATTGGCTGCATGAAGGGCCGAGGGGGGCTGAGCTGACGAGCTTGACTGCAGGGCATTGATGGGGTGACCTGGATTCTGCAAAGCCTTGCACGTTGCATAACTGTACCGCGACCGGTACGGCAGCTTAACAGCCAGTCGTTTAGTGCGCCATAAGTGCGACCATTAGGCCGGGCCCATGAAAAGGGGCGCTGCGATGCTGGCAGTGGGTGCAGTGCCAACTGCGTGTTTAGATTTTACAATAAAATGTATAACTTTTTGTGAAGGGCACCGCGTGGTAGTATTGCTTCTGGTGGAGTGGGGCAGCGGGTTGCGCGGAGAAGTGTGCTCCCAAGGCGGTGGTGAGACAGCCTGTCTGTCGACATGCCGCTTGGGTTGGAGAACTGCTGGTGGACCCCGTCTGGTAGCGCTGTGGCCGCCCTGAATGACTGCGATGTCCAGACTCGTGACGTGTTAGGCGCAAAGGGCTGCAAGGGCGTATTGATGTTAACAGACCGCATGCACTGTGGTGCTTAATGGTGATCCTAGCTGGCGATCTTGCGTGGTTGTTGGTCTGCTGTTGGGGTGATAGAAAGCCCTACTTAGTGTCGCCATATCTGACATGCAAAACTCTTTGCAAACTTCAGAGCAGGAAGGTGCTCATTGGTCGTCACACACGCTGGGTGTCTGGTTGGTGCGTCACTGCCCTCTACCAACGGCGTTGTGTAGACTTTATAAGGGGCCGTCTTCACCCCGTTCGCCCCAGGCTGGGGCGCACTGGGTGCAGTGTGCCTCTGGCAGGCAGACATGATTTAATCTGCGCCATGTGGCGCGCATAGCTAATGGTGTACAATGAGTGATGACAATACGAGAATACTTATAGTTTTACAGGTCCTTGGCTTAGCCTCCTGCCTATTTTGACTTCCCAAACCGGAGGTCTGAAGTGTGTCGCTGGGCGTTGTGTGTGATCGATATACCCCTTGTGATGTTCTCCGTGAAAGCAATCCGTCGGCATAGCGTTTGACAGTGCGCTGACATTTTTTGACGCTGGGACAAAGCGAACAGAAGATTGCTCTATACTCGGTACACAGGGGCTGCATCGTGATGACAGCTGGGCCCCTCCTCTACGGCAGTGACTAAAATACATATTGTCGTTTTTAGCTCGTCGGTGTGCGTAGCACGCGTTGCATGCTTTGGGCCTTCGCTTAGCTTTGTAAGAATCGCACGACCATCCCATTAGCTCGGGCGTCACAACATTGCAAAATTCGCTAAAACATCTTTATGTCCCTATGCAGGGGCGACTCAGAAATCCATTTCAGAATCGGCAAGGACCACAGCATGGATACTCAAGCACATGGGAAGCCCTAACGCTGAGTGGGCCCCTTATCGTCCCCGAAGCAAGGAAGCCCACGACGGAGACCCTGTCGCATGGCGCTTCCATTCGGACCTAGGCTCCAGAGAGTTTCGTGCTTTTGTCCTGTATACGCCCGCAACAGTAACCGAGTAAATGCCGTATTAAATTACGCGTACGCCTGTTTGGCGGGAGGCAATTACATCTGTCTCCTTAATCAAACCCCCTCAAAAAGCACCAGGACAACTGCCGAGACTTGGCAGATAATTAAACCTTGCCGCGCGGTTCATCCTCCCAAGCACAGCATCAGCATTACCGCGCTGCTGGAAAACATCACACCCTCGCCGAGGGTTGTGACTTCGCTGACATCCAGGGAAGGTCTAAATAAAGCAAAATGCCCAGGTCCCTCATTCCCGTTGGGAACTTGCCATATGCCCAGCAAGACAACATAGTCTACAAGAACATCCAGGGCCCCGGCTATAGCAGATTGCCGAAGGCAATTCCTCGCCTGTTGGATACATATTTCGCTAATGCTTCCCTTCATGCGCTGCCATCGCTGCCGTTGGTAGTGCTATTGTTGTCATTGTCAGCTCCTGCCACGGCAGGAGCCTCCGCATCAGCGTAAGCGAAGGGCAGGCCGTAAACCTCTTTCCACACGCCTTTCCACCAGTACACCGCGCCCAACGCGATGACATTGGATGTAAAGATGAAGGCAAAGCTCTTCCATACGAACGGTAACGTCACGTTCATGAGAGGTACCTGTTTACCGGGGAGCGGGCCTTAAAATATCTACATAGCCATGTGTAGATTCCTGCACCCAGGACTTAGGCAGAATAAAATGCAAGCCTAGTACCCCGTCCCCAGCCTTGGCAGCTATGCAAGTAGATAGAATAGCAAAGATATTCATGACCTCATTAGTGTGCCGCGCGACTCGTGGCACCCAGTCCTTGCATGGCTAAAATTGCACATAGGTCCTATCCCTGCGCCCATAAATACCCGCAAATGCCTACCAGCAGGAAGAGGATGTTGAGGGCGTCCTTTTCTTTCACCGTGCACTCCTTGGCGCGAAGCGAGGGGATGGTGAACATCCAGATGGACCACATGCTGCGGGTTGGCAAGCAAACCGTGAGGAGCCTAAGCGCGGCACATGCGCATGGGAAGGGTTTGGTGGTGCACATGCGCATACCAGGTCCATATGAAGATTGTCATGTCGCATTATTACTTCACACCGCGTAGCTAGTGATCAAGGACATGAACCCTATCCGCATTGTGTACATGGCGCGCCACCCACCCCAGAAGACGGGGAATGCTTGGCTCATCGGTGGGCCAGATGATGTTGAAGGAAAGTAAACCGCCGGCGACGAGGCAGATCCATGACTGGTACTCAAAAACATCATACAAGAGGCTGCCCTTCACGGCAGGGTTCTTCTGCTTCGTAGATGAGCGGGGTGCGAACGTGCTTGCCGCCTGCCTAGTAAACTTGGTCACCTCCTTCTCGAGATCAACTTCAGCGGTTGTTGATGTTGACGGTTGCTCAGCTGTTGGGACACCAGGAAACCAAAACAGGACCATCCGCCAGGAGTTATATATTTATTATATTATTTGGGTACCTCTTTCCGTATCTCCTATGTCTGCCCTAGATCCGAAGAACATGGTAGTGATCCCAGTGCGAACCTGTTTGTGGTGTACTATTGTTCCCGCTCCGCACCAACAGATGTCGCGCCAAAGCGCTACCTCTTGGGCACACCAGCGGCCTGGCAGATTTTACAGATGACTGGGGAAATCTTTGCTGCATTACCTGCATTTTTGCAAGTATGTAGAACTGTTGATGGAATCAAGCCGAATGCGGAAATCCAAGTGTGAGGTAATCACTAAATATCATTTGTATGATAACCAGACTGCCAATTCGTCAATACTCATTGGACAAAAGTTTGGCCTTCGGAGCATGCTGAGCACACAGTTCATAGGCCCCTATCGGTACCTGGTGGTTCTCTCTGCAAACAACTTCCTAACATAATTTCAAGTTGTTAAACCTTTACTGTCCAATAGCAATTAAGGTGCATATATGCTCTATCTTAACAGTGTCTGCCGTAGAAACCCCGCGTTATACATTTCGTCAGAAGTCACAATACCAAAATGGCTTCAGATCTTGAAGAGCAGAAAAAGTTGGTCCTACCTTTTATGCAGGTGCACTAAATTTTGTAAAGGTCCTGTCGCACCTGCCTGTGCCTCCTGGGTTCAGCTCCCCCCCCCTTCCGCGTTTTCTTTACTATAGAGGGCCCAAGAAATCCAGCAAGCGGACCCAAAGGTGTCATACTACTGCCGAATGTACGCCGTTGATCAGGTAAGCAAGTGGGACTCTGCCGGGACCTGACTGAGTGGCAGTTGATTATCTCCACCCGGGTTTCAGGGCGGCAGCGCCCCGTTCAGAGCTGTCCCGGCAATGGTACAACTGGCTATTCCAGCGGCTTCACAGAATCAAAAGTGTGGGGGGTTTGTATAGGCTGATGCATGGCTTACTACCCGAATCCCCTCTGAGACAGCTTTTTCGACAGCAACTAATCCCGCCGCCGCTTGAATCTTATTAATCCAACCAGACAACGCCCCTCCTGCTGTGCAACCGCAGCCCCCCAAGTGATGTCGATGCTTGTTTGAGCCCATAAACGTACCAGTACCACACTCCCCATTCGGCGTCCCAACCTCAATAACCTCGCACAATCCTGCCATTCGGTACCGCAGCTGCTCTAAGCACTCCGATCCACCGCATTGCAAGTTGTCTTCCTATGAAAGTTTTTAACCCCAACTCTTAACAAACATTCGCCGCACCGCCCAGGCTCTTAAGCTGCCTCACAGGGCCAAGGAGATCACGTCGCTGCTATCCGTTACCCTCAATCAGCTAGAGAGGGATAAGGCCCATCTGAAGCTTGATCCTGTCTCAGATCGCATCCACTGCCTAGGCTTCGCGCTGCGCATCTTTGACAATGCAGACCGTGTCGATCGGGCAGGTCGCGCGACAGAGCGCACTTCGCGTGCATACTACGCAGCCTCCGTGTTCATTGAGGTGCGCCAGCGGGCGCTGGGGGCTTCTATCCTAGAGTTTCGCAGTTTCCGCCTTCCCGTCGCCCGGATGTGGAGGTCTTTCCCTTCCCGTTGGCCCTCATCGGTCCGGCATACTTATAATGGTAATCCCCAAACTCCTTGGGCCTGCAGATCCTGAATCAGTTTGAGGGCGGCGTCGATAGCGAGTTGCTAGAGAAGCAGCGGTACTGCGCGTGGCGGGCGGCGGAAATCCGCAAGGCAGTCAGAGAGGGACGACAGCCTATGCCGCCGCCCTCGGCGGCGCCGCCAGCGGGCGCGGCAGCTGGGGTTAGTCCTGCAACCGTTACGGATCTGCCGCCTGCTTCCGGATCCAGCGACTGGGCATACGGCAAGCAAAATCAGCTACATGCACCGTCGCTGCTGCCGCTCCCGTCGGGTGACAGCAGCTTCAGTGGCACCAGCGAACTCAGCTTTGGTTCCATCATGGGTCCCAGCTACACCAACTTGAACGTTCGTGACAATCGTACGGATCTTTCCTCGATGCCACTTCCACCTTTGCACGAACGGGCTCCGCCACCATCGACTTGTTCTTCCTTTGGACAGCGGGATGCTGCTGCTGCAGCGGTGGGCACGTCAGCTTACAGCAGCACAGCACGATTCTGGCCGGGGACTAGGTTGCTTGTGCACACAGAGGAGGGGCTGGAGGAGGAGGCGACGGACGGGAGCAGCGCAAGCGGCGACGCAGGGCATCATCCCGGAGTAAGTCTCAATGAGATGTTTGTTCCGACATTGATTCCCCTATGTCGTCCATATGTACGGTCATGAGTTGCAGCCTTATGGTGCTGGACACCCCGTTAAGACCTGCACCTTGTAATAATGATTCCGCGCGTCTGGTCCGACCCCGGCTGTTCAATTCTCAACACTCTCCCTTCACAGACGAAGGTTGGGACGGTTGGCCAGGTCATTCGACGGCCAGATGGGGGATACAGGTGCGGTGGGAAGCCGGCTGCGATATCGAAAGGTGCCTGCTGCCCTACCTGACTTTGCTTGGGCACTGACCCAGGGTGTGACAGCTAGCTTAATGGGGATGAACAGATTTGGTCGGTTGGTAGGGACCCTAGAACAATGCAGCTCGTGCTAATGACGGATAGGGGTGTCGTCAGGCCTTGGATCCCTCTATAACCCATGGCACCCAAAGATGTTATGTGCACCCTTATTGGCGCCTCTTCCTCCGCAATTCTCACGAGGTCGCTGCCTAAGGGAACTGCGAAGCTCTGAGCTACTTATTCGTCCTCGCCCCGCAGCTATAAGGTGGCCCTAACCGACCGCTTGGTGGAGGTGCCCGACGAGGCGGCAGTGCTGGCACTGCAGGAGGGCGGAGTGGCATGTCTGCTGCCGCAGCAACAGCCAGCAGGGCAGCAGCAGCAGCAGGCACCGGTATTGGTGAAGGTCCTCATCATCAACTACGCGCCATGGTGCGTCTCTTGCCGGTCGAAGCTCTCATCCGCGTGCCTGCTTCCTGGGAAAGGATAACCTTTTCCGTCCCGCTGTATGCTGGTTCCAAGCCAGGGAAAGCGGCCACTGGCGAAGGCGATACGTATACGACTCTTGTTTGTGACAGCAACTCCTGTTTGTGTCAGACCCCATCACGTCGCGGAACGAGGTCACACCGCAGCAGGGGCCAGACTTCCCGTCCTTAAGGCCGCATGTGTTGCAACTGCCTTCTCGCGTATGTATGTGGTCAGGTCCAATCTTTCCCTGGCACCGTCTCATGTGCGCCTATAAGTCTCCTCGATCTTCCTCTTGCATTTCCACCCTCTGCTGCGCTTCTGTGCTCCTCCCGCCCCAGGCCACCGACCTACTTGGTCCAGACTCCAGACGGCAAAGAGCACGTGGTGGCGGCGCAGGAGCTGATGCCACCGCCCCGAGAGACTAACACCACGGCTACGATTACAACACCTCCTCCACAGCAACTGCCTTCGCAACCCGCACCGTCGGCGCCGGCGTGTTCACCTCCGCCGCCACCATCTGATACCCAACAGCACCAGCAGCACCTGCCTCCCTCGGTACCTCGAGCGGCGATGCCGTCAGCGCCGTCCGTCCCACCACACCCTGCCCTTGGCTTCGGGACCCCATCCGCACTTTCGCCTTATCCCTCAGTCGCTGGGTCGGCTGCACCATCAGCCTATCAGCAATCGTACCCGAGCGCTACCCCAGCACCTGCCATCGCTTCCGCATCGTACACAATGGCACCTTCCCTCCCGTCCCTGCCACCGGGTTACAAACCACCGCTCCAGGTACGTCGTGGGGGTAAGCCATTGAAATCAAGATCAGCACGGTGTTACCTGAGTTCTTGACAACATTTGGTAACGGTTGCCACCTGCTGAAAGCACTCTGTATCGCAGTCCCCCTGCATCTGTTGTAAGTTGATAACTTCGTCGGGGTCGTTGCTGTGGGCCTTTCCTCCGCTTGCACCTGTGACTCACCAGTGACCAATCTTTCCAGTGCCGCCCTGGCTGCCTCCACCACCCGGTACCACTTGCGTAGGTTATCATGGATGCGCAGAAGCAGGCTAAGTATGCGGTGTCGGCTCTGTCGTTCGAGGACATCCATACCGCAGTGAAGCACTTATCAGAGGCCCTAAGGCTGCTCACCAGCCCACCACCGGCTCCCGCGACGCACATTGGCCATGGTAGATGATGCCGCACCAGCATGTCGTTCAATACCCTTCTTCCATTCTCCTTGCACCTTCGCACCCTTTCATCCAAATCTGAATACCTTTTCTTGGCTTCTAAAGATTCACGCCACCAACTTAAACTTTATCGGGTTTTCGCAGCGGCAACTCCGCGTGGGAGCCCGGCTGCGGGACAGTGCACCCAAACTCGCGATATGGTGCCAGGCTGGACTGTGCATGCGGCTCAATTTACGGCCGGTGGCCGCCTCTTCCTTAGTACACCTGCCATCTTGCCACCACCACATTTTTGCCGCAACATCAGAACCGTCAAGGGATCTGATTTCCAGTGTTAATGATGTGTAGGGCATGTGGCCTTAGGAGATCATTTTTGCCATGGGTTCGTTCGTAATCTTGTCGCTGGACCTGTTGTTATGTGCGCCGTGCAGCGACGGGACACCTCCCGGCGGACGGCCTTCTCGGCGCACGAAGACGTTTTTGGAAGATTCGAAGCCATTGTTGGGTTGGTGCATATTCCATTTGCAGCAGAGTGTTTGTTTGCGCCGCAGCCGGTTGCTTGTTGTAGGAGTTGGGTTCAATCTGCACATGAATGCAGGGGGCTGGATGTAGCAGCCATCATGGCCAGCACTTGCTGGGGTTGTGTTCAAGTATACATCGGCGGAACTGAAGGTCAAGTGCGTACCACAAAACGAGATTGGGAGTGTTAATATGCTCTGGTGGTGCAGGCGGCGATCTGCACTTTCATAGAGGGGAGGTGACTGCATTAGGTCACGAGTTTAGAAACCATGGTAACATGTAATTGAAATATTTCGATGATAATATGTTGCTGTGTGCATCTTTGACAGCGGCGGAGGCATGGAATCGTTCAGGGCCGGAACTATCTTAACGAAAAGCTGTCATTATATTAATGGTAGTTACACCGCCCCTTAGGCTGGCGTATGCTAAAGAAAACCCCGGGGGTTAATTATATACCATTTGACACGTGTACCTAATTGTTGGGGTCGCAGATTTCCTTACTTTCTGCGGCCAGTTTCTAAGCCATCCTACTTAGAGCCATGGGGTCACACTTCCCGGGTAGAGCACTCAACCGTTGATAGGTTCCGCCAGTGAGGGCTGACAAGATTACGACTGAAGAGCCATCTTAAACCTGCTGCTGATTCTCTCACTGGGGCTCCCCTAATTCTTTACTACCCCGATTCTCGTTCACAAGTGAGTCATTGGCAGTCCAGATTGAACTACTGATGAATAAATATGGCACCCTACCTCTCAGGGCCATCTTAGGGACATTGCGATCAACTATTTGTAGATCAACTTGTGTGGTACTTTAACGGCCGCGACTCCCCCTGAAACACAGAGACCGCAGTATTCCCTACGTCTACAAGGGCTCATGTCAGTTGCACTCCTCCACTTGATGGGCCCGCCCTGAGGTAGAGCACCCACCCCACCCCCTACTCGGGACATGTATTGTGTTAAGTATAACAGCACCTGAGCGAAATCTGACACTAGCAACGGGGTGTTACAGATTGACGAACACCCTCACAGCATCCTCACACGTAGTTGTGCACACATAGTTGACACACCACCAAGCCACTAGACACGCACACTGGAGACACAGGACATGTGTACCTATAGGCACACCTGCGTTCAGGGACTACACACATAGACTACATGGTGCACAACCCTCTCATGGACACAGAAGATACAGAGCACCATAAAGGTTACCTCTTATGGTGCAAACCCGACAAGCACCGCAACTCATGTCACTCAGCTTCGCACGCACACTTGGTTGTCAAGATTAACACATTACCTCACCCTAACAAAACCTGACATTAGCAACACGTAATGGACAATAACTCAGTGAGATATACCCTGAAAGCACGTCATCGCACGCATACAGCTTCACACCTACACACCTACACACATATTCATACCCAAGCAAGCCACTTGCGACGCCAGACAGCACATACTGATAGACACGTACACGTGCCAGGCACAGTATACAGTAGAAGTCAGGGACTAGACACGCCTTGTTGGGGGGCTAGTGGACTGAGATTGCAGGGTGAACGGGCCTGACACACAAGGAATGGAAGCCAATAGAGCATGTCAGGGTGTGAGACACCCTGACTACATAAACTCACCACACAAAATGGCACAAATAGTTTGCATACATGCAGTCAGGCACAACATGCCAGTAGACACGTATAGCTGCAGATATGGCATACAATCCCACCCCCGGTTATGGCTCCTAGAAATCTTCCGTTGCATTACGCGGCGTAGTTTCTTTGGTTTAACATCTCCCCACAATGCAACTAAGAGGTTTTACATCCCTCCGCAAGATCTTATATATTGTTCCCTAGGCTTCTACCTGAACAAATTTGTTTCCAGTCGATGTGGGGTATACCGCCTTCGTCCTTACACGCCCCAGCCGCTGTCCCAGAGAATACAGCTGCTTGGGGTTAAAGATCCAGTGGATTTGGAATCCGGGGAGCGACCCATGTGTCGGAGTTACACCCGTGGGTCCCCCAGCCGGTGGTGGCAGTGGCGGAGGTGGCGGGGGTCGGCGCAGTACTGGATACTCCATAACTCCCATGAGACGCTGGATTTTCGCCAGGTTGGGGTGAACCAAGGGAGCCTGAGGGGCGGCGGAGGGAAACCCAGCGTGCACCTGCTGTGGCGTTCTCGCCCGGGGCTCTGCCGTTGCCAACCTGTGTCCTTCGGTCCCGGGTGCCATCGCTGCTGCTGTTGCTGAGTCTGTGGCTGCTCCTACTCCTGAGGCAACAGATGTTCCATCCGCTACCTCTGCTGCTGTCGTTGCCGCTACTTGCAACAAGGGGCAATACGCTGACGAGTCGCGACCGGCGCCACCGGCGCATCGATGCCGCCATCATTGTAATCATCGGGTTGGGGTGGCAGGTGCTGGTCGGTCGTGTCTGCAAACAGAGACTAGAAGCTCTTCAGGGGCTAAACATGTCTCCGACGCCGGCGCATCTCCAAAACCAGAGCGACGGCCGTAGAGGCAGCTGCGGCCACAGCTGAGATCCCCACCAGCACCGCGGGGCGGCTGCCATGCTGTTGGGGTTCAATGAGTGAAAGAGCGATTTGAAAGGTTAAAGAAGTAAGTCACACAACTATCCATTATTTTCAGAATGATATGCAATAGCTGTTCTTGCGCCATGCCTCGGTTTCGGCTACTGCCAAGTCCAAAACCTTGGCTCAACGCTCTCATCGCACATGGTTGAGTTTATAAGAATCTGAGTACAATTTAGATTTCGGCATATGTCTCTGCCGCGTTAACCTGCACTATAAGGCTCCCTAAAGCCATCTGTCATCGCAAGGCCGCACGGCTTTGGCACTCCTGCCTGATGCCCTACCTTCGCACCTAACGGGATTCGGTATACTATGTTACATGTGCTTGGCTTAATGTATGTGGTTGCTGTTTTCTGGCCCGCAACTGCCTGGTCTCATAGGACACGTATCGGCGTATCGGAATTATTTCTTCCGTGGTAAATCTTTATGTGGGTAACATGGCACTGAGCTATCGAAGAGCTCGTCAACCAGACAATCTTTATAACATTCAATGCTAGTATTTTAACATGCAGCTTGTAATCTTGTGAACTGAAGAAGCCGTTGGTTGCGGTTCAATTAACGATCTTAGCGCCAGCGTGCTAGATCACAATCAGCAATTGCCCAGAATTAGGTTATATAGTTTATTAACACAATGCAATCCTCTGGTCGTCTTCAAGGGCGCCAGGCGCACGCTGGCTGCGGTCGCCAAGTTTCTCGTAACCTTCGACTTATTGTGCGCGCAGCTGGTAGCACCTATGGAACTAATTTCCGTGTAACAACATTTGGAGAATCCCATGGAAAGGGCGTAGGTTGTGTTATCGATGGTGTGCCGCCGCGCCTTCCAATTACCGAGGATGAAATCCAGCTGGAGCTCGATCGCCGGAAGCCTGGTCAAAGTATTATTACCACGCCGCGTAAGGAGGATGACATTGCTGAGATCCTTTCAGGCGTTGTGGACGGCGTCACCCTTGGCACTCCAATTGCCATTGTGGTCCGCAACAAGGACCAGAAGTCTCAGGATTACTCAGAGATGTCAGTGGCGTACAGGCCAAGCCATGCTGATGCCACCTATGACTTCAAGTATGGAATCCGTGCGGTAGCTGGTGGCGGCCGCAGCTCAGCGCGCGAAACAATTGGTCGGGTAGCCGCGGGTGCAGTTGCTAAGAAGCTACTTAAAGTGATCGGCGATACCGAGGTGCGCTGGGTGTAAGTTAGCACGTGACTCCCGCGTGACCTCCACCCGTCCCGCGGCAGCGGCGCTGCCTGCCCTGTGCCGTGCGATGGAGCAAACCTTACAGGGGGGTTGTTTCTTTTGCACTTAATGGTTTTCTTGTCTATCAATAATTGAGTTGGGTGTGGGAGCCGGCGGTACCTCGACAATTTCTTCTCTACCTGTACAAGAACCAAAGACGGGGCCTAGTGTTGCTATCAGCAATTTTTGAATGACTTCCAGCAGCGTGTTTCCCGTCTTCAGTTTAGTATTATTGACCATAGGCCCCGCTGTCCTCCCCGTCTTTGTCCACCCTATTCCCCTGCCCCTCAATTGGGTCCCTAGATCCTAGCCTTCGTAAACAAAGTACGGGACGTTAACTCGAATGTGGATCTTGCCAATTTCACGATGGCGGATGTGGAGTCCAACATCGTTCGCTGTCCGGACCAGGAAGCGGCGCAAAAGATGATTGACGGTGCGCAGTGGGGAGAGGGCACGAATGTGAGGCAACACGATAGGCTGAATGGGGTGAATGGGAAAACACAGGATGGTTGATGGTGGGGGTGAGTCAAGGGGACACGGATGATTTATAATGAACTGCGTTTGGGGCTTGGCGGACGTGTGGGGACGAGGCTTCGGGTTGTGGACTGGATACGGAAGCAAAGGCCCGGAGAGGATGGGGGGAACAATCGTTAATCGCTGGGCGGGGGTAGCTGGTTCCTTTTGCTGTGTTAGTTCTTATTCGGGGTGCAGAGCGGTGGTGGGTTGCGCCAGAGAATGACTGCAGGGGCGACAACGATGGTGTCTTGGGGGGTTAACGGAGGGCAGGAACGGGTGGAATGGGAGAGGCAAATTTTATGTTCATGAGGTTTACCAGGATGAGTGGCGGCGTGTGGATGTTCCCTCCCGCCTTCTTACACCGTTTGTTTCTCCTGACTGGTCTCGCTGGCGACAGCACCTTTGCATTAGCCCCTCCAGTTCTGATCTTTCACTTCACGCCTATATCTGCTTGGAGCTTCGGCTTATCCTCCTCTCCTTTCCCGCGCCTTTACTCCATGCTCCACCACCACCACCCTGCTCCCAGCCATCAACGAGGTCCGCACCAGGGGTGAGAGCTGCGGAGGGGAGGTGACCTGTGTGGTGCGCCGATGCCCCAAGGGCCTGGGCTCTCCCGTGTTCGACAAGCTGGAGGCGGAGCTGGCTAAGGCCATGCTCAGTCTGCCTGCCACGAAGGTAACGGGTGGGTTGGCGACAGTTTCCGGGGGGTCTGTTGTGGAGGCGGAACTCAGGTTGGCAGACGTAAGGGAGCTGCGGAAGAAATGAAAGAGAGGGGGTCTGGGGAGGCGGAGGGATAAGGAGGTTGGGCAGATGGAGAGGGGTTGGCGGCGGGATGGCCCGGATGAGCTGCATCATTGGACGGCGGGATGGACGGTCGGAGCATCCTCACATTAACTTCTGAATGGTGAGGTCAGCGGGAAGGTCGGAGGACTTGAAAAGGAAAACGACGAATGAAGGTTTAGTGCGATAGTTTCGTGGTTCCTCCTGAGCTGCTGGTCGTGTTGTTTTCTCGGTACTTGTTATTTTGCTGCTTCTGTGCGCACGTTGGGCACCATACCACCTTGATTCGCCGACGTCGTAACCCCGCAGGGCTTTGAGATTGGCAGCGGTTTCCGCGGAGCAGCCATGGTGGGCTCAGAGCACAACGATGAGTTCTACATTGACGAGCAGGGCCGGGTGGGTTTTGGAGCAACCGGATGCAGGGGCTTGGAAGCAGTCCTTAGAAGCTGGAAGGTTTCCTTCAGGATGCTCAGCTTCACAAGGAAGGAGTAGAGAGCACTTGTACTACTTAGTGTGTTTTCGTGTGCGCCGCCTCCGTCTGCGGTGGGAGCATAGTCGGGCTGCCTGAAGCGCCTAGCAGTTCCGTCCAGCTCGGCATAGTTAGTGCTTCTTTCCATTATCAGCCTCTTTCGCTACCTCCCTGGCGATGTCCCTCTTTGTAACAACCCTACCACCTTACGACATCCTTCATTATGTCGCACTTGCACAGGTACGCACTCGCACCAACCGCAGCGGCGGCGTGCAGGGTGGACTGAGTAACGGCGAGGACATCGTCATCCGGGTGGCCTTCAAGCCCACCTCCACTATTGGCATCAAGCAGCGAACAGTTACGAGGGAAGGGCAGGAGACGGAGTTGCGGGCCCGCGGGCGGCATGACCCTTGTGTCGTACCGCGGTGAGGGAGGGTGAACGAGCGGCTTGGACTGGGGATCTGGATGGAGTGGAAAGCGGGGACCGCAGTCGCTCTGCCCGGATGAAGGGATTTTTGTGTACTCATTCTCGGGTTTGGGGTTTGAAGACTCAAAATGTATCTTAAGGGGCTTACACTCAGGACATGAAAACGAAGGCGCGAAGCAGCATTTTCAAGTGGCGGGCTTGTCATGCGTCTGATTCACTCGATGTGCCCACCTGTACCGCCCTTCCCCTGACCCGCAACCGAATGATCGTATCTCACAACCTGCGCGCCTCCCTGCAACAGCGCGGTGCCCATGGTGGAGAGCATGGTTGCGCTCGTCCTCGCGGACCAGCTACTTCAGCACTACGCGCAGTGTGAGCTGTTGCCGCGGGAGGACGCCGTGGGGGCTGACCCCACGGTCGTGAAGCAGTTTGCACGCGTTTGAGCGCTCTCTCTCTGGAGAGGAGCTTTCAGGAGACCCGAGCGCCGACTGTGACAGTGGCACTGTCCATGTGGGTATGTGCACATGCGCGTACTGAGGAATTGGGTAATGAAAGGGGAGGGTAGCAATCTAATCATGGGTGCGGCAGTGGGGTCGCTTAGCTTACAATGAACGATTGTGACGTGCTACACCCGGAAGCACCCGAGTGGGTCCGTCCTTGCCACTTGTGCGGTAGCAGCTGGTGCCGACAAGCACCTGGGGAAAGTGGATGGGCTTAACTGTCTCGGAGTCCTATCCGCCGAAGGCTCACAGCTGCTGCTGACCCTCAGCTCCAGGTCCTCATGGCGGAAGGGGTGATGGACGTGCATGTGGATTGGTACAGGATTGGTTGAGAATGAGAGGAGGTCGCCGATTCCTTACTGGGAGGGCAGTGAGATTCATCGGGGTTAGCTCCAATGCACCTCTGGCTTCGAGGTTTAGGCTCTCTGCACTCTGCTATCTTGGAGTATCTGGGGGTGAAGGTGGTGGTGATGCTGTGAGCGTGGGTAAGAGGATGACCTACATGCGGCTTGATGGTCATCTCCAGCGCTTGTGTGTACGTGCTTGCTGTGTTTTCGTGTGCGAGCTCCATTCGGCAGCGGCAAATAAACGGAGGGCTCCTGTAAATGCCATGCAAATTCCGGCTCGGAAAGGGTGGGGGGCCATTATCCCGGCAGCCGAAGGTACAGGCTACGGTACGGGAATACGGGAGGCCTACAAAGGAGAGCGTGGGAGAGGCCGCTCGTCTTTGCCGAGCAGCTTATAGCTCGTGAGGAGAAGTGCTTAAAGAGATTGGGGAGGTGTGACTGGGGACTGAAGGGCAGGAAGAAGCGGACGTGGAGACAGAGGAAAGCAGTTCAGGAAGATAGAAAGGAAGGACTAGACGGGTGCCAGATGCGAAAGATTGTGTCAATTTGACGGCGGAGATTTGTCACTACAAGTGACTATGTAATATTCGCCATGCATAGTAGCAGAAATGGAGTCCAGTGTTCGTGTACTCGGCTGGCTGCCTCCACGTCCCTAATTTTGGAGATGCAGGCATAGTGTTGTGATATCCATCACCGTCTATACAGAAACGACGACGCAGATACGCCCCATTATCTGTTTTTCATCTGCCTTGGGCGTATCCGAACGTTGCAGCAGTACCCGGAAGGGGGTTACGGTGCACATCACCCTGCAAATGCACTGCCCCTCAGAGGAGAACACGGAAACCGCGTCCATAACATTAAGTATGCGGGGCTGGGAGGGGTGTACTCGGTCTTGCAATGTCAAAGGAACGAGAAGCCGAAAAATGCATCGAGGATGAAAGCACGAAGCTCACACCGCTGGCTAACGAACATGAGAAATCGACGGCTGTGACGTCAGCGACACAAAGCACAGCTCTTGTGTTTGATGTGGTGGCGGTGTGGTGGTGCGCCTCTTGTAAACCGCTACGAGGACCATCGCTATGTGCAGGACCAGGACCCAGCCACTTGCCTGCCGCATCATGACCCATGCGTCCCTACTGGAGCATAGCCATAAAGTGGCACGAGCCACCTTGAGGTTCCGGTTTCGTCAACACTGAAAATTCACCTCCTGGTTTGCATGGCACCGGTGCAGGCCCAGACGCAGGCCCAGCCTGGGCCCAGAGTACAACGTTTTATTCCGCTCTCTTGCTGGAGCTACTCCATGCTACTCCATGCTGGAGCTACTCGATGTTCCATCCAGGTACATTTTACTAGAGACACGCGATGTGATCCTCGCCGACATCGAAAAGGCAGACTTTGAGGATACTGGCTGCGAGTTTGACTTGGAGAACTGACAGTTCCCTTCATAGGCATCTTCTGTCCCGAACAACAGGCCCTTCTATGCTCTTACGTTCAAGAAGTGCACTAGGCGTGTCTGGGTCATGTTCCTGCTGGACACTGGGTCCCCGCACACCTGCCCGACTGAGCAAAAACACGCGGGAAGCCCTTGGCTACGCGGAAGTTCCATGCACAGCGCACGTTCTGTGTCTTCCCCTAGCATAACCACTTTGCCAGCCGAGGTTCGTGCGTATGGCACGGCAAGGCCCAGCTTCACCTGTCCGCAAACTACCAGATGGAGTGTGCCACGTTAAATACAGCCGGATCCTGGAGGCAAACGATAGGCCGCTGCTGGAGTGGGGGGTGCTGAGCTGTATGAAGGACGCCCTGACTTGTGTACGTGCCCATCTGTGCTTTCAGGTGTAGTAGCCGTCTCTAGTCCTTGGCTTCTTGGCGTGTCTATCCGTGGCAGCACCCCACTGGAGAATGACGGTGACAAATTGGCCATGGCCGCCGCATATTCAGAGCCTTTCAGGAGGCAGTGCGGTAGTCGGCGGTAGGGTAGGCGACTAAAACTTCGAAGATGCACCGGCTGCAGGACAACCTAGAAGCCCTGAGAACATGCTACACTGATGCTACAAGAGCACCAACACACCTGCTTAGGACGAAGAGCTTGAGCTTCCTCGGACCTCACACACAACCGCAGGCAATCGTGTTGAACTGTTCGCGGCGTCTAGGTGATTTAAGCAAACCGCGGGAGGAGTGACATCGCCACTCCAAACCTCTCGGGCCGAAGTTGCCCCTTCAACTCACAATTCATCCATGGACCGAACCTTCACCTTGGAACCTTCACAGTACTTTACTGTTCCTAAAAGGAGCTCAAACGGGTAGAATTGGTGATGAAAACCGACCCGTAAGGGAGCGAAATGCAGGTTGGAGCGCGAGGGCGCTGTGGCTGAAGCAGCCAGCGTCAGCTGCGCTGAGCAGTAATCCACCAACATACAGGTTCGGATGGCATGCCAGCACTCGGCTGTATGCATGCTGATGCTGCGACGGATAGGCCCCACCGCACAGGCGGTCACGGAGCACGTGACGGATCTGACGCTGGAGCGCGCGCTGCACAACAGCAAAGAGTTCCTGGACTTATCGGGCAGCAGCCTCACAGCCGCGTCACTGCCCATGCTCACCGCCTGGCTGCAGCAACACCCGTAGGCGCGCGTATGCGTCCAGCGCACGAACCTAGGTTTCTTCGAGGCATGCAGGCATCTCATGGAGCGCTATGGAAGCCTGGAGCTCATCCAGAGCCACCGCCTCATGTTCTCAGCTGATGAGGAGGGGACCTGGAAAGGCTGCTCACGGCTGTGCCTGCAGGGTTGAAATGCCAGGACGGATGACGATGTTGCCCAGATTAATGGCAGCCGGAAGGCGACGGAAGACAGCCTGCAGCGCATCCAGAAGCTGCAGGAGCAGGAAGTGCAGCAGCGCGCCGATGCTTACTGACGCGTGGACAAGGACCTGCAGCAGATTACAGCCGGGGTGAATAGCCTGGAGAAGGGGTCCTGCTCGCTATTCAGCTACAAAAAGTTCGTGTGCAATGCGTACAAAGTGCTCGTGCCACCCTGGTCCAGATGCAGCTCAAGACCACGGGCGACGTGTTCGAGCTTCCACGCTGCCAGCGCAAGCTGCTCAAGTTCCCCCGGACTGCCAGGGCGGCGTGGAGTGGGACGGTGTGCTGTTCACGACTGCGCGCTTAAACAATCGTACCTTGTGAAGGCCAAGAACTATTTAAGTAACACGGACATCACGGACATGGCTCCCGACATTCGGCGGACGATGGAGTTTTCGGAGCTGTGTGCGGCCGGCAAGCTGCCACCCAGTGGCGCTAATTACCACGAGTTGCAGCTATGCCGACCTGGCCGATGCACAGCAGGTGTTCGGGGTGGTGGAGGCGCCGGGCTTCACTGAGAAGATGCTGCGCAGCGCCGACGAGGGGGGATTCTTTGACAGCCGTGTTGTTGGTGTTGGTGTTCGTTAACAGAGGCACCTACCACCTACAGTCGCTGCAGTCAGGCGGGCTGCTGGGGAGGCGGAGGAGGAGGAGGAGTGAGAGTAATGAATGAATGAAGTGTGCATACACCAAGCGTTACAAGGCAATGGGAAAATTTGCGGTGAAGCCCACACATCCATTCGGCCTTTTGGTGCATTCTCAGCGAAGGCATGTCAGTTTTATCTGCAGGAGTCCGTTGCCTTATGCATTAAGTTTGACTTGTGTGGGGGTAGTGTATTTGCCCCTGCTCTGCTCTGCGTGGCGTGCTCTGCAGCTATACGCATCTGCTGGCATGTTGTGTCTGACTTAATGTTTGAACACTTTATGTATGACACTATCTGTGTCAAGTTGCGTACGTGGGTTTATGTCTAACCGAGTTATTGTCCATTACGTGTTGCTAATGTCAGGTTTTGTTAGGGTGAGGTAATGTGTTAATCTTGACAACAAAGTGTGCGTGCGAAGCTGAGTGACATGAGTTGCGGTGCTTGTCGGGTTTGCACCATAAGAGGTAACCTTTATGGTGCTCTGTATCTTCTGTGTCCATGAGAGGGTTGTGCACCATGTAGTCTATGTGTGTAGTCCCTGAACGCAGGTGTGCCTATAGGTGTGTCGTACACATGTCCTGTGTCTCCAGTGTGCGTGTCTAGTGGCTTGGTGGTGTGTCAACTATGTGTGCACAACTACGTGTGAGGATGCTGTGAGGGTGTTCGTCAATCTGTAACACCCCGTTGCTAGTGTCAGATTTCGCTCAGGTGCTGTTATACTTAACACAATACATGTCCCGAGTAGGGGGTGGGGTGGGTGCTCTACCTCAGGGCGGGCCCATCAAGTGGAGGAGTGCAACTGACATGAGCCCTTGTAGACGTAGGGAATATTGCTCCCTCTGGGTTTCAGGGGGAGTCGCGGCCGTTGAAGGACCACACAAGTTGATCTTTAAACAGCTTTTCGCAAAGAACACATCTCAATCGGGTTCAAGTCGAGCAACGAGTGTACGGCGGCACAAAGCACAGTTCTTGTGTCCGACGTGGCAATGTGATGGTGGTGCGCCGTGTGATGCTGTGAATCGCCCTGAGGATCACCGATACGCTGAACAGCCACCCACAGAGCCATGGCCAGACAAGAAATCCCCGACGGTGCCGCCGTGGCTCTTCCACCAGCTGGTTAGCTCCAGAATGGAGACTACGTGTTGCACCCCAGGCCCTCCAAGAATGAAAAGGCAGAACTGGAGGTCATACGGCCTGCCGTGAAGCCAGGAGGAAAGCGGGGACGTTGCCAGGGCACTGCTGAGCACACTATCTTACAAAGACGATGAACGCATGCAGAAATGGAGGCAACCAACGACATTAGAAGCCCAAGCGTTGAGAGGACAACGCTGATGCAAGGCAGGCATGCAGCTGGGTTGCCCACCCAGCTTAGTCATCGTCTTTGAATGGAAACCTCTCGTCCCGGTGCTCATTGAGTTTGATGCGCAGTTCATAGCAATCGTCGCCCTTGAGCATGTCGGACACCCAGCGGCACTCCACCTCCATATTCACCTGAAATCGCACGCAGCCAACATTCCTTCATCTTAAGAGGCAACTGGCGGCTTAGTCTTCACCACCATAACGGAAGATGCTCAATCCTTAGAATGCACACAAATATATACAGTGTTGTATGCAGACCGCCCCAGTGTCCAGGAAACGCCGGGGTTGCCAAATGCGGCAACACTGGCAGGCGGAGGGGATCCGGGGAGCCCCTCAGCTGCAATCCGGAAGGATCATTGGCAGGTATACGGAAGGGAACAAACATATCATCAAGGGCTGGGCCCTACTGAGCCGCTTGCCTCAATCCTTGAACCCCTGCAGCAAATCCTTCCCCCGTCAGCACCACCCACCATCTCCAAGGCGCCTCGTACCACCCCTGCCAATACATTGCAGTACTTGAGCTCACGGTACTCCTCAGGCAGCTCCACGAAGTCCGCCAGCGGGTTGTCCGTGAGAATCTGATCGGAGTGAAGGGCACGCGAAAAGAGGGAGGAGGGACATCGCTGCTTTGCGATAGATACAGTATCCGCACCATCAAGTGGGACACCGGTTCGAGCTTTCCTGGAGCAATCAGTACGGCCTGTACAAAAATGTGCTCAGCTCAGACTGTACAAAAATGTGCTATGCTCCTCTTCTCCCACCTCCCTGCTTCCCCTTCCCGTTCCTGCAGGTCGCCCTCACCAAACTGCACTCGGTCTGGTCGGGATTCCAGTTGGCCACATTTGCGCTGACGTTGAGGAACATGGGCAGCGCCTGCAAGCAGTGCCAAGCGAGGGAGGAAATAAGGAGGGACGCATCACCGTTTGAGAGCTCATCTTGCATGAGCAGTTGACGGAGGCAAGTGAATGAAGGAACCGGAAGCTAGCCTGGCAACGTATGCGACCATCATCAACAAAACACACCGACATGAAACAATCACCAAATTTAGCACCCGTATCTTTACCTTCCCAGACCTCGGCTCCTGCTCCAGTCGCAAAGCCCCAAAGCCAACCCCACCCGCACAATTCGCCAGACAGTGCTCCCGCGACGCCATAGTCCTCATGAAGACACGAAGGCGCAGGTCCACATGGACTAGAACAGCAGCATCCAAAGCAACAGTCCACTCCCAGAGAAATGCTTCAAAAAAGGTCATGGCGGCAGCTGCCCGCCTGCAACTCCTTCCAGATCGTCGTTCCCAATTGCCCACCTGTTTCGCCACCACGTCGGCAGTGTCACGGAAAGAGGAGCACCGGGTGATCTTGGCCTTCGCCAGGAACTCATCCACCAGGCGGATACCCATGTTATAGCCCCTGTTTAGGGAGAAGTTTATAGAAGGAAGGGAAGCCTGTGTTAAGGTGTCGTGATAAGAAGGGGCTTACTAATTTAGAAATGAAGGGAAGTCGGTGTCGAGCGCTGTGAAATTAAAAGGTGAAAGTGGGGGCGGAGGGGGGTTAGATGGATACGCCAGCCAAGCCGGTGTGGCCGAACTCCAGAAAGCATCATACCGGCTGTCAACAGTGTTAAGAAAGGTTAACGGGACCGAGAAAAGAAGGCCCATGTCAGGTAGGATCCTGTAAGCCATCCACTAATGTAAACTGTCCGAGATCAGATATTTAAGAAATGACACCTACATCTGTTCTAATTGTTTGTTGACCTCCTCAATGTCCTCAAAGTCCGAGATGAGTTGGCGCACGATCGAACCATAGGTCAGCGTAAAAACCTCGGCATTCTGCAGAATAAGCAACCATTGTAAAATTATAGCTGACTTTCAAGTCAATGTACTTCGCGCCAACAAGTGGGCGGGTCCTCACAATTTGCTCTAGACTTGGTGCATTGCGGGCCCCAGCGGGGCCGCCCCTCAGCATTGCTCCTCTTCAACTTTTAACCAAACAATGAAGCCCGATGTGTTGGGAGTATATTGTTCCGCGTTTAACTCAAAAGTCGGTTCGACTATTTTTTTCTTACGCAGTGGACGAGCGACTTCGGATAACCGAAACACAAATGAAAAGGAAAAGATTTCTATATGTAAAGGTAATTATGCCATCTGTCATCATATCAAGCACCTCCCGGCAAACCAGGTTTATTTGGACTTGATGTACGGCATAATACACGCTGTTAGCCCTGAACCGAATACAACCAGCACATGTGCGCCCTCTGCCCTATTCTACGATGGCAATGGGGGTGTCGAGTGCGTGGATTTTATCGGATTAAAGACGTGGATATACGCAGATGCTAGAGCAAGCTACCAGACCACGTAAACTCTCACCGCTTTCAACCGGGAACCTGAGCTGAGCCCTGAAGTTAAGTAAATCCTATCTAGGGCGAACTGCACCATCGATTCAGCTCTCTTCGGGAACATGCCCCTTGATGCTGGCCCAGGACAGGCCTGCCGCACAGGACTGTCTCAGTCTTAACGCTTAACCGGCACCGATGTGGACCGTGCTGATATAACTGTTGGGGTCTTAAGTGGCCCTTGCTGACGAGTCTGCCGCAACGGCAAGGGTACTGTGTCGCCGCCGCTGAAGTTTGTTTGCAAGGGTGTGGTACCTCCCTTGAGATGTACCCATGCAGGTTACTACGTGGTTGTCTTCCCAGCCACTGTCGGCAACTTAACCATTCCCGGAAGGCCCCGGCAGCGACGCGCGTCGTTCAAGGTGATGCAATCTTTCCAGGACGCTGTCCAGGGTGAAAGTAGATGATGGCCCTAAAGTTTTAGGTAACCTGCATGGGTAAATCTCAAGGGAGGTGCCACACCCTTGCAAACAAACTTCAGCGGCGGCGACACAGTACCCTTGCCGTTGCGGCAGACTCGTCAGCAAGGGCCACTAAGACCCCAACAGTTATATCAGCACGGTCCACATCGGTGCCGGTTAAGCGTTAAGACTGAGACAGTCCTGTGCGGCAGGCCTGTCCTGGGCCAGCATCAAGGGGCATGTTCCCGAAGAGAGCTGAATCGATGGTGCAGTTCGCCCAAGATAGGGTTGCCAGAAGGGCGGAAGCAAATGGGAAATAACAAATAGCTAAAGAACGCTATGCAAGAGTTGTCACTTAATCGGCATGTAAGCCAACATGGGATTCGTAAAGTCTTGCGGCGGATTAGCATTATTACTAATGATAAGACTAATGTCGCTCACAATAAGGTGTATGAATATGCGATCAATATAAATTTTATATGCGAGTTTCTGAATATATTTTATACACATTGACTGTGGGTGTCCGGCGATTAGATTGTTTCCACCGGCGCCTTTCGGCGAGATCCGCACGGCAGTTAACTGCGTCTATAATTATCAAAATGCTTATCTCGTTGTCTAAAATCTACAAATGCTAGTATCCGTAGTGCACCGAAGGGTAGAGTTAGTGAACTTGTCCTGTCACCAGCCATGGCCGCCGTGCAACCCCGAGATAGCATCGCCCGAAAGGCTGCCGTTTCTTTCACAGGCGGCAAAGACTCCATGACCGTTCTGCACCTGATGCGGGCGCCTGAAATCGCGCTGGAGGCTGCCGATACTTCTTGGCGCGAGGACGTGCGAGAACGGATCGCCAAGGTGACGCATTGTGAGGTAGCCTTGCTTGTGACCTTCGTGCCCGCAGGGAGAAAGCAGTGTTTTAAGGCTCATCCGTTGGAGGTTGTGCAGCTGCAGGTGGGTGGGTATGCACGGTCCGTTGTTAGGTATTGGATTTCGCTCCAATGGGTTGGTCACTGAGGTACGCACCTCCATTCGCTTTTCTCAATTCCTTAGTGGCTACAATTTTTTACTTCCTAAACTCCCCGCCCCTGCAATAAGCCCCCTTTAGCCTGGGTTCACTTATTAGGGTTTCAATGTACTGACACTCCTAGTCCTCTCCGCTGCATCCCAGGCCCGCGCTCTGGGCCTCCCACACCTTGTAATGGAAGTCGAATCGGCCCCCAGCTTCCTGGAAAGCTATAAAGCCAACATCCGCCGCCTCCGGGAGGAGTACGGCATCACTGCACTGGCCACTGGCGACATCCTGGACGTGTGCAACTCCTTCATGCCCCGGGCGGCTGCGAGCACTGGGGTTGATATTATCACCCCGCTGTGGGGCATCGAGCGCCGGCTGCTGCTGGAGCTGGTTTGGGCATACGGCATGAATCCACTGATTACGTGTGTCAACGTCACCAAGTTCACGGAGGTGGCAGAGGTGAAGCAGGCGCCGCCTCCGTCACCACCACCGCCACCAGCATCAGCGATGCCGGTGGTGATGGAGGAGGTGGCGGAGGTGGCGGAGACGGAGGTGGAACCGCAAGCAGAGGCGGGTGAGGCAACAGGAAGACCTAGCAGCGGGGGGGCCCAGGGAAAGAAACCCTTACCCGGGTGTTGGTGGGGGTTGGGAGGAAGGGGGAGGGAGGAGGGAGGGGGGCTCCGGTAAGCCAGGGACTGCAGCGCCACAGAGGGCAATTAATGAGCAGGAGGAGGAGGCGGCCTCGGTGCGGCCTTGGTGCCTTGTGTATTGTCGTACTAGCGGCAGCGCGGCTGTCGTCTAGTAGTTGCTCACAAACACCACCGCTACCAACCGCAGGAGCATTGGGTATCACAGCCCCCGTTGCGGACACCGAGGACGGTACTACTGCTACCAAGGAGGCTACCGAAGCAGAGGCATATTGTGATGCGTCCGTATCCGTGCGCTCCTCGGAAACCACCGGCCCTCAGGTGGGACTAGCGCTCCTAGGACGTCAGCTCAACCGGCAGCTCCATGAGGACGTGCTGCTTCCCGCCAAGCGTATGTACGGCGTGGACGAGTGTGGAGAGTGGGGTGAATACCACACGATGGTCACGGACAGCAGGCTGTTCGCCAGGCCGCTACACCTGTCGTTTGCGCCCCGGCAGGAAGGGGACTACGCGTTTCTGGAGCTCAGTGCAATAGGGTTGGATGAGCACTGCGGGGCCTCTGAGTCCTTTTCCGAGTTTGAGATCGGTTTGGATCCCAGCGGAGCGCAAGGCGCCCAGGAAGCCTCAGGTTATGTGTGATGGGTACCGTGTGATGGGTAATGGGTTGCAGTGCCTGCCTCTTTCTGCCTCCTTGTAAGCTGTGGTCTCCAAAGAGACATACGGATTAAGCCGCTAAAGCACACCCTCCTGCATTAGGTTGGCAAGTGCAAGAATGAAACCGCGAGGTAACCAGCTCTTTCACGCGGGGGGGCCACCAGGGAGTCGAAAGCGGGCTGGGACCAAGCCACTGCGCCCAACCTCGATGACGATGGTCAAGAACGAACACATGCAATGGCGGGCGCGCAGTTTTACGACAGCGGGTGTTTTTTACAGGAGAGCGCACTCACAGCGTCCGAAAAATGGTCATCCACTGTGTCGTACATCGTAACTGCAAGGTGGCCTCACCTGCCGTCTTGTACGGAACGTTGTACATGGGCAAGTCTACGACTCGGTTCACTGACACACATTCAGACGCATGCCTAGTCCCACCACCTACACACTCTGCATGAACGTTAGGTGGCCGGAAACCTATCAAAACCTGTGCGTTTTGAGGAATGTCACCTATTGCACTGTGTCATGTGAACTCTCCCTCATCTCCCTCATCTCCCTCATCTCCCTCATCTCCCTCATCGCCCTCATCTCCCTCATCGCCCTCATCTCCCTCATCTCCCTCATCTCCCTCATCTCCCTCATCTCCCTCATCTCCCTCATCTCCCTCATCTCCCTCATCTCCCTCATCTCCCTCATCTCCCTCATCGCCCTCATCTCCCTCATCGCCCTCATCTCCCTCATCGCCCTCATCGCCCTCATCTCCCTCATCTCCCTCATCTCCCTCATCGCCCTCATCTCCCTCATCTCCCTCATCTCCCTCATCTCCCTCATCTCCCTCATCTCCCTCATCTCCCTCATCTCCCTCATCGCCCTCATCTCCCTCATCGCCCTCATCGCCCTCATCTCCCTCATCGCCCTCATCTCCCTCATCTCCCTCATCTCCCTCATCGCCCTCATCTCCCTCATCTCCCTCATCTCCCTCATCTCCCTCATCGCCCTCATCGCCCTCATCGCCCTCATCTCCCTCATCTCCCTCATCGCCCTCATCGCCCTCATCTCCCTCATCTCCCTCATCTCCCTCATCGCCCTCATCTCCCTCATCGCCCTCATCGCCCTCATCTCCCTCATCGCCCTCATCTCCCTCATCTCCCTCATCTCCCTCATCTCCCTCATCTCCCTCATCTCCCTCATCTCCCTCATCTCCCTCATCTCCCTCATCTCCCTCATCTCCCTCATCTCCCTCATCTCCCTCATCGCCCTCATCTCCCTCATCGCCCTCATCGCCCTCATCTCCCTCATCTCCCTCATCTCCCTCATCGCCCTCATCTCCCTCATCTCCCTCATCTCCCTCATCTCCCTCATCTCCCTCATCTCCCTCATCTCCCTCATCTCCCTCATCGCCCTCATCTCCCTCATCGCCCTCATCGCCCTCATCTCCCTCATCGCCCTCATCTCCCTCATCTCCCTCATCTCCCTCATCGCCCTCATCTCCCTCATCTCCCTCATCTCCCTCATCTCCCTCATCTCCCTCATCTCCCTCATCTCCCTCATCTCCCTCATCTCCCTCATCTCCCTCATCTCCCTCATCTCCCTCATCTCCCTCATCTCCCTCATCGCCCTCATCTCCCTCATCGCCCTCATCTCCCTCATCTCCCTCATCTCCCTCATCTCCCTCATCTCCCTCATCTCCCTCATCTCCCTCATCTCCCTCATCTCCCTCATCTCCCTCATCTCCCTCATCTCCCTCATCTCCCTCATCGCCCTCATCTCCCTCATCGCCCTCATCGCCCTCATCTCCCTCATCTCCCTCATCTCCCTCATCTCCCTCATCTCCCTCATCTCCCTCATCTCCCTCATCTCCCTCATCGCCCTCATCTCCCTCATCTCCCTCATCTCCCTCATCTCCCTCATCTCCCTCATCTCCCTCATCTCCCTCATCTCCCTCATCTCCCTCATCTCCCTCATCGCCCTCATCGCCCTCATCGCCCTCATCGCCCTCATCGCCCTCATCGCCCTCATCGCCCTCATCTCCCTCATCTCCCTCATCTCCCTCATCGCCCTCATCTCCCTCATCTCCCTCATCTCCCTCATCTCCCTCATCTCCCTCATCTCCCTCATCTCCCTCATCTCCCTCATCTCCCTCATCTCCCTCATCTCCCTCATCTCCCTCATCGCCCTCATCGCCCTCATCGCCCTCATCTCCCTCATCGCCCTCATCGCCCTCATCGCCCTCATCTCCCTCATCTCCCTCATCTCCCTCATCGCCCTCATCGCCCTCATCGCCCTCATCTCCCTCATCTCCCTCATCTCCCTCATCGCCCTCATCTCCCTCATCTCCCTCATCTCCCTCATCTCCCTCATCTCCCTCATCTCCCTCATCTCCCTCATCTCCCTCATCTCCCTCATCTCCCTCATCTCCCTCATCGCCCTCATCGCCCTCATCGCCCTCATCGCCCTCATCGCCCTCATCGCCCTCATCGCCCTCATCTCCCTCATCTCCCTCATCTCCCTCATCTCCCTCATCTCCCTCATCTCCCTCATCTCCCTCATCTCCCTCATCTCCCTCATCTCCCTCATCTCCCTCATCGCCCTCATCGCCCTCATCGCCCTCATCTCCCTCATCTCCCTCATCGCCCTCATCGCCCTCATCTCCCTCATCTCCCTCATCTCCCTCATCGCCCTCATCGCCCTCATCGCCCTCATCTCCCTCATCTCCCTCATCTCCCTCATCGCCCTCATCTCCCTCATCTCCCTCATCTCCCTCATCTCCCTCATCTCCCTCATCTCCCTCATCTCCCTCATCTCCCTCATCTCCCTCATCTCCCTCATCTCCCTCATCGCCCTCATCGCCCTCATCTCCCTCATCTCCCTCATCTCCCTCATCTCCCTCATCTCCCTCATCTCCCTCATCTCCCTCATCTCCCTCATCTCCCTCATCTCCCTCATCTCCCTCATCTCCCTCATCGCCCTCATCGCCCTCATCTCCCTCATCTCCCTCATCTCCCTCATCGCCCTCATCGCCCTCATCGCCCTCATCTCCCTCATCTCCCTCATCTCCCTCATCGCCCTCATCTCCCTCATCTCCCTCATCTCCCTCATCTCCCTCATCTCCCTCATCTCCCTCATCTCCCTCATCTCCCTCATCTCCCTCATCTCCCTCATCTCCCTCATCTCCCTCATCTCCCTCATCTCCCTCATCGCCCTCATCTCCCTCATCTCCCTCATCTCCCTCATCTCCCTCATCTCCCTCATCTCCCTCATCTCCCTCATCTCCCTCATCTCCCTCATCTCCCTCATCTCCCTCATCGCCCTCATCGCCCTCATCGCCCTCATCGCCCTCATCTCCCTCATCTCCCTCATCTCCCTCATCGCCCTCATCTCCCTCATCTCCCTCATCTCCCTCATCTCCCTCATCTCCCTCATCTCCCTCATCTCCCTCATCTCCCTCATCTCCCTCATCTCCCTCATCTCCCTCATCTCCCTCATCTCCCTCATCTCCCTCATCTCCCTCATCGCCCTCATCGCCCTCATCGCCCTCATCGCCCTCATCGCCCTCATCGCCCTCATCGCCCTCATCGCCCTCATCGCCCTCATCTCCCTCATCTCCCTCATCTCCCTCATCTCCCTCATCTCCCTCATCTCCCTCATCTCCCTCATCTCCCTCATCTCCCTCATCGCCCTCATCGCCCTCATCGCCCTCATCTCCCTCATCGCCCTCATCGCCCTCATCGCCCTCATCGCCCTCATCTCCCTCATCTCCCTCATCTCCCTCATCTCCCTCATCTCCCTCATCTCCCTCATCGCCCTCATCTCCCTCATCGCCCTCATCTCCCTCATCGCCCTCATCGCCCTCATCGCCCTCATCGCCCTCATCGCCCTCATCGCCCTCATCGCCCTCATCGCCCTCATCGCCCTCATCGCCCTCATCGCCCTCATCGCCCTCATCGCCCTCATCGCCCTCATCGCCCTCATCGCCCTCATCGCCCTCATCTCCCTCATCTCCCTCATCTCCCTCATCTCCCTCATCTCCCTCATCTCCCTCATATCCCTCATCTCCCTCATCTCCCTCATCTCCCTCATCTCCCTCATCTCCCTCATCTCCCGCTGTTGTCACCCTGCTGGCGCCTGCTGGTGATCTCCATCAGCATGGTCAGAAACAACTGCCGGTTCTCGTGGTCCGTGATCCTCCGCGGGGCAGCCCCTGCCTGATCCCAGCAGCACCTGGAGGGGCGGGGCTACGCGCCGGGGCCTCGACCAGCTGCAGCCTTGCCCAGCCCAGACCGCCCCTAGTGCGGGTGCCCAGGTGGAAAAGGGAGGGAGAGCTGGGATGAGGGAGAGATTAAAATAACCAGAGGCCAGGCTTAGCCAAACAAACCGAGGGAGATGACTATACAGCTGACGTAAGGGTGTTCAGGCGCAAACTAGGATAGGATAAAACAGGACAATTGCCTTGTCAGGATTATGTCACACCACTATAGTCCCATTTGGTTTGTCGCGAACTTTAAAATTTGTCAGCGTGAGATTTCGTCGATGATTCTGATTAGGATGCGCTATCCATGGTGATGCGGCTGTAGTGTCCGGTTTATTCATCTTTAAGGCCATCTAGGAGCCATGTTACTCCTGTACTTACTCCTGTACTCACGGTGCGGCGGGTAAACTGAGTTATAGCCACACGGAGGCCGTTCGCCCCTTGAGCTCCCGGGCCAATCGCCTTTGCGTGGAAAGACCTTCCGCCGAAGGCCTTCAGAACCTGCGACTCCGCGCGCGCCACGGGAAGGAGGCCGAGAAGGAGGTCAGTGGGGAATGAGGCGCCGAGGCATGGTTTGGTCAGTCAGTCTGCATAGGTTGCTGGTCGTGGCCAACCTCTAATAGGACTGATACACCAATGAGCACCCGGAAGCTACGATGGTCTGTGGCACGCTCCGGACGGACATCAGCGTAGTCTGGGTTTTTGTACGTGTCCGATTCCATTCCATGTCCTAATTGAGGGCACCAAATGGCAACCAGAGGAAAAATCAGGCAAATCAGACTCAAGGAGTTAGGGGCAAGGAATGGTAATTCCAGGATTTTCCAGAATTCCAGAACCCTAATTCCAGGATTATTGCTATTTGCAAATCAAAATCGAATTCCACAGAGTCGGCTTCGATGCCGTGCTTCGGAGTGCTATACTTAAGTCGTACTATCGCGTGTCGTACACTAATCTGTACGACATTGTCATAAACAATAACCGAGGGGGATTGCTTCCTGACGTCATTTCCGGACCCAGCCTGACCTCGTTCCTGCCACTACCAGAACATTTCCTCACCGGTTTTGAGAGCCTGTTATTACCCGCTTTATGTATTTAGCATTTTGATGCCGTACATGTAATTGTGGTACAGCCGCAAGTCCCAGCTCATGCCCTCCGGCTCATTCGGAAAGTCGTAACCCGCAATCACCGACGATAACACCCCAGCGCCACCGACGCTGCGGCCTGCGGAATTGAAACCACCACCAGGAGAGGTGGCGGTGGCGGCGGCGCTTGAGTCGCTGCCACCCTCAGCGGCGACAGGCTCGCGACTGGCGCTGCCGCTGGCGACTCCATGCAAAGTGGCGGAGGGAGTTAGCGGCGCGCTGATAATCGAACTGTCAGAACGTGCCTGCGGCTGCACTTGCGGCTGTAGCTGCTACGCCTGTGGCTGTAGTTGTATCTGGGAATCAGGATGGCTCTGGGTCATGGACTGAGTCTGGGGCTGCGGCTGCGGCTGTAGCTGCCGAAGCTGGGGCGATGGTTCCACAAGTGGTTGTCGCTGTTGTTGGAGAATCATAACCTGCGTCGTCGTCTCCCTGGAGACTTTGTCTGCAGAGGACATTGTCACTGACATCACCGCCAAGGGGAAGGGGAAGGGGAAGGGGAAGAGGAAGGCTGCGGTGCCGACGGACGTTTGAATCATGCGCAGGGCCCTTTCTCTATTGGCGGGTGGGTTATCCCTGCGCACAACAACGGAATAACCACCACGTCGCTTCATCATGGGGAAAGGGGGAGACTCACGTGCAAGTTCTACAGGTGTGTAAGTCCGGACTCTCCCGGTGTGGCAGTGCCTTGTCGTACTCGAGATGTACGAAAAGGTTAACATAATAACGCTGGTCACGACATTACTAACTACCAAAACCCAACACGCGAGCTACAGTATTCATGGATACCATCTTGATAATGGTACTGTACTTTCGCCAATCCATTTAAGGAGGTCGGCCGGTTAACTGTTTCCGTTAGTAAACAGCTAGTGTAGCTCCCCAGTGTCTAGCTCACTTCCACGTCATCGCTCGTCAACTAACCCAAGTAATGACGTCAACTAACCCAAATGTTGGTACCTACCTGCGCACCTCCAACACGCATGGGACCAGAGTGTGAGAAATACCTTCACTCCCTGCAAATGGCACTGCCGCAAAAGCCATTAAGGTCCTCGACTGCCGCCCCACCACGCCCTGTACGACCTCCGGCTCCGGCGGGATGAACAGCCCACGGGTCAGGCCTAACTGGTCGACACAGCCGCGCCTACTGAGTGCAATATCCCCCCCTGCAGCTGCTGCTGCGGTTGAGGCGGTGTCGCAAGTTGCTACTGCTGATCCATGGGGGTTCGGGCCCCAGCGCAGGGATTCATGGCACCGTCAATGTGGAACCAAACGCGGAACACATTGCCCCCTGCGTCCGCCAAGTCCTTCACCGCGCCCTGACCAGAGCTTGGACGAGCGACACAAGCACGAAAGCAGGGAGCAAGGGATCCAGATTCTTAAGGCAATCGTGGTGCATGCATGCATGCAAGCATATAAGATGCTAAAAATGGCTTGCTATGTGCAGAACTCTCACGCAGCGGCAGGCGTTGAGATGATAGATGTATAACAAAAGGAGAAGGAAGAAAGAAGTAATACCGCGAGGGCGGGAAGCTTTTCTTTCTGACAGCTGGTACGTAATGTAAGAGGTTGAGAGGCCAAGTTATGGCAAGGCGCAACATTTGGGACCCGACATCCCCCGTCTAAATCCCCGTGTGAACCCCAAACTTGTCTGTGAGGAGTTGATTGAGTGGGCGCCATCGTGGTCGTAATGGTCGTAATGGTCGTAATTATCGTGGCTTGCGATGCAAGCGATGTGACCGAGGTCCGCTGGACATTACCGCTGTGGTTGGTGCTGATCGAGGCAGATTGATTCTACGGATAATGCTGGGGATGCGCACGGAACCCCAGCAGAACCGACCATTATGGATGTGAAGAATATAGGGGTATGATTCACGAAATCGGGGGTTTGGTGCGACGCCCCTTCTCAGGGGAAGTGAGAGGAGTGTGCTTCTTCAGTGCTCTTCCCTACGGGTCGGGATATGCAAGGGTTCAGCCGGTGTCAGGCCCGGCGCGTGAATGTGTAAGGCACATACGCTTAAGGGATGTCACTGGTAGCGGAAACCTGTGGAGCTCCTGACCCCATATTTATGCCGGCCATTGACCGTAAGCCGCGGCCATTAAGATATTATGCGTGGTATCCTGTTGAGTCTCAAATAGCAGTCCACTTATAGCACACTCCTTACCACGGTGCAACAGACCCACATAACCAGTTGTAATCTTGCGAACTAACCGCCTACCCCTAAGCCCCTTAAAGACACGTAATGGCCAGAGAAGTTTCCCATACAGTATCCTTGCTCTGCCTGCCGTAATCCGCACAAACCACACGCAATGTCCCCCCCTGCCAGCACCGTCCCTTCCACCCAGCCAGCACGGTCCTCCCCCCCATCCGGAGCAGCTGACGGATCTCCACCTCATCCTGCTCCAAACGCGCCACGCGAAGAGGGAATAGCGGTATGTTGCGGTATGTACTGCTACTGCTACTATTGTCCATGCAATCCCTCACCACCGGAGACCGGGCACCTGTGCGAGTCTGCACTTTTTCCATTTTCATGTACCCTCAAGGTACACTACACTGAGGCCTATAGTTGGTTGATGCTGCAAGCGGCTGTCGAGGTAGTGTATTCACCGTACGCCACAGTATCACTTGTGAAGAGCACTGGTGCAAATTGGGTGAAGATGAGCCCTTGTTTATTTCATCATCACGTGCGACATGGGTGGTGGCGGGAAGCTTTCCGGGACGAAATCCGAAGTCAACATCTGGTCAGGAGCCAGGGCGTGTACGAGACTATACGAGCAATCGTCACGTTTCAAAACATGTC
Source organism: Volvox africanus (assembly GCA_030268105.1). Lineage (NCBI taxonomy): Eukaryota > Viridiplantae > Chlorophyta > Chlorophyceae > Chlamydomonadales > Volvocaceae > Volvox > Volvox africanus. The sequence continues at coordinate 3,228,766 of BSDZ01000004.1, read as the reverse complement.
ATGATCGGCGCCTGAATGGTGCATTTAACAGACACAACGCCGCAAATCTCTTTCTTTCCTTACCTACCACCAATGTAAGTGTACAAAACGTAAGTGTGTAAAACGTACAAAATATACAAAATGCTGTGATTGAGCCCGAAGAAGAAAACATACGGATTAACTCAACTTGACGACATGACACCAACCGCTGATAGGTTTGATGTCAAATTGTTAGGGTAATACGGTGTGAGCGCGGGTGAGAGCGCCAGTAAGGCCAATTATTGGTTGACCCTTGCATCGTGATCGAGCGTTTCACGAACACGTGGAGCTGGGGGCCATCTCCAACAAACACACTGAGCAGGCAGAAGGGGTGATTTTGGAGCGAGTGATGACACGATCAGCAGGCACCGGTGGATATCACCACCTGGCAATTCTCCACTTCGGTCAATTCAGAAAAGCGCTGTGGCATGGTAAACCTTCTTTGTAAGGGCGTAAATCCGAAGTGGAGAAAACCGACGAAAGTGACCCATAGCTTGCGCGCAGCCATAGTGTCCGGGTCGATGCCAAACCACCTCGGGATCATCCGCACCGGTCGGCACAGGGATATTACGGAAATGGTCGGTGCATGTTTCTTCGGTGTGCATAGGCATCGCCGGCAACCGTGACGCCAGTACGTTGAAGTGATCGCGGTCGGCACAAGAAACGTTCTGTTGCTTTGCTGAAAGGCTATGTGGCCCATGGGCCACCCATACGATATCACATGATGCTTGCGATAAGCTTATCATTAAATATACAAACAAAAAATGAGATGACCTTGGTTCGAGCAAGGTCACTGGTCATTTTACGTAATCATATAACTTACATTAGATATTTACGGCAATCGAACCGCTCCAACGACCTCACCGAGAGCGAACTTGCAAATCATTGAAATTTCCTCTCCCTAACCATGTTAAGCTCTTGAGCTATTCTTGGTCTCGCAGTACAGGAGCCGCCCGACTCGTCGGGGCCTTACGACTCGTCGGGGCCTAAATCATTTTCCCCCAGCGCCGATCACCCGTAGATATTTAAGGTCGATAATGATGTATTGCTCACCAAACATAAGCAGACCAAAATGCATAGAGTGTAGTATCAATGGGCGGGGAAATGTCGCTTTCGAGATCGCCGCAAGAAATGTTTGTTGCATTACTGGACTTTACCCTTGGTGACCCTTCCTCAGCATCGTTGCATTAATTGAACGGGATTAAGCTCATAATCTGGATTTCATTCGCAAGAAGGTTAACTTCTCTTGGGCAATATCATCGCTGCGCTGTAAATGGTTATGCTAATACGATACAGTATATACTTAGAACGTTCGTAAGTCCAAACGACCACGACGCCTTGCGATTGTGACAAAGGCAACTCATGCTGACGTGCAGAGTTTACAACCGCCTCGGATGCTGATTCGCTGAAAGACCTGCCGATTCGAGGCACAGGAATTTCGCATCTCATCTTTTGATAGATCAGTATAGAGGCCCCAGCTAATCACGTGTCCTTTGCCTCTTATGGCGCTTTCCGCATAGTATGCGTCAACTAGCAAGCAACCGTTTTTCATTGGCTAAGCTCGCTAGGAATGGACGCAAACAACCCGAGGATGCTTCTGCGGTATTATCGTGCCCCAGCGCACGCTTTCTTGGGAAGGCCCGGGGTAATTCCGTTGCCCCAGTTGCAGCCCAGGAGTCAACATCAAGTCAGGTGTCACTTACACATTCCCGATACCCAGCTAATACAACACCAAACGATGCTTTCAGCGAGTCAACCTGGCGAGGCTTCGCGGCTCAGGCGGGCGTCGTCGCGGCGGCGAACACCGCGGGACCGGTCGCTCATACCAGCGTTCCGCTTCAATCATCAAATACCTTCCCAGTCGTGCCTGAGACTGCATTCGGCTCCATGCCGCCAGACACAGCAAGTTTGTCGGACAGCGGCCCAGGCCGCCCTCCGTCTATCGGTGTCTCCGGTGCAACTGTGGACCCACACTCCATTCCTCCAGGGAACCCCGGCGACTCCAAGCATCATACCGCTTCCTGCAGGGATCCTCCAGCAGCTGAGGCAACCAGGGCAACGACTGCGGCGACAGCTGCAACGACTGAAATTTACACGGTGGTCGCAACAGCACCCGCGGCGGCATCAGTCGCTGCCGCAATCAATGTTGGCCACAGAGCCTACAACGAGGCGAAGGATGCCTCTTTTAGCGGCCGTGTCGTACAGCACGACGGCAGTCACGCGGTGCACCTGCTCGTTTCAGGTATGCAGTATCTGAGTACCCTATCTCTGTCGTTGCCCGATGTGTTTTTGACCACCAAACAAGGTTGTTAGGGTTGTCACCCGTCACCCGTTGCCGTTACGGGGAGATGGAGCCCTCTCCCTGGCTGTAATTCAGAGTCTGTAGAAGTCCTTGTCGGATCCTACGCTGTATCCACTTTGGGGCCGCTCCGGTTTCAGCCGCTCTGGTTTCCCTCTTGGGGAATGCACACGCTTTGCGGTCAATGCCCTGGCGGTTATCGTGTCCGCATCGGTCCCCTCGTCCTTTGGTCGGTGCATCTGTCTTTAAACGCCATGTAACCCGAAGGCCGGCCATAGATGGAAGGACCCCGGAGTAAGGCGCCAGATGCGGTCGTCCATACACACACAAACTGCCCGACCCGAACCGAAACCCCTCCCCCGGATCCTTCGAGTCCCGTCACTTCTCCGTCCGTCCGTCCGTCCGTCTGTCCTCTGACTCGAACTCACCCGTACCGAAGGTACCACTTCCCGTGACTACAACTTGCGAATGGTCCGATGCCACGCACGCGACGAGCTGCGCCTCCCAAGTACGACTGGGTCAGTGGTGGGTAGCGGTGGCGGGTCATTGTGCACCACCGCCGCGCGGACGGAGGATGTGCCGTTCGGCACCTTCCTATATCGGTGAGACTGTGATGGAGTCGGGTGGCGGCCTGCTGGCTTGGGTCCCCGGGTGCGTTTCCGGGTCCGCTGTCTCCTCCGTTGGGAGGCCATTTCCTCCAGATGCTGCGCCCCCAATATACATGCACCTCACCTCACCTCGCCTCACCTCCCCTTGGTGTCAATACGTCAATGAAAGAACATGGCGTGCATTGAGGGGCATTGGGTGGCGAGAATCCTACCTATAGCTTACACCGTCGTATTACACGTTGTACACACAGGCAAGTTCGTGACACGATTACGGCCACGTTCCTCCCGGCGGGCTACCCGGACACCACCGGACAGAACTACGTACGGTTCATGACGTGGCAGGTGTGTCGTGCGTGTGCGTGTGTGCGCCAACTGGGTTACCCAACCCCATGCAACGTGAGACGATGCACTTGTCGAACTTAGGAGTTAGTTTCATAGTACGAACCTAATGTACGAAGTCGCATATTTGCCGTACGTTTGCACCACATTCAGGGCGTGAATAATATGGCCATGACGGCCAACACCGTGCTGGCCTCCACTTTCATGCTGTACGCCGTCGGATTGGGGGCTGGCTCCATTCCCACCGCCGGAGCCTTGAATTGGGTGCTGAAGGTGCGATGGGGTGAGTGGATGAGCGGACGAGGACTTGGGGATCGGTTCCGTATATCGTATCGTTTTCGCGGGGCCCTAAGACTCTGCGGTCGTACATCTTTCCGTCTTCGAGTTTCCTTCCGCGATGGAGAGAGGGGGAAAGGGGAGGGGAACGGACTGCACGAGGAAGATGACGAAGGTTCGATTCCATCCTTCATTGCGACTTATGTGATTTCTCTAGGTTGGGTTTTCTGGGGCGGGGGCTGCGAGGTACATACCCATCCTCACACACTCGTATGTCCCACCCCCGATGACCTACCCCGGGGTCACATGCGAGTTACATACCCCGGCTTGCCCCTCCGGCCCAACCCCCGATACACACACACACACACACACACACATGGGGCCACCTGTGGCCGGTAATGGAAAGAACAGCGCCCCGTCCTCGCGGTGTTACTTTTGTCTTTCGCATTCTTCTCTCATCCTCAGCACCCGGGTCCGTGATCTAGCACCAACCGTGGGTGTACAACGAGCTGCATGCTGGGCCAGGTTGAGCCGCGTGTGTGTTTCGCTCTCCGCACTCGCCACGCAGGTCGCCGCCGATTGCTCGCCGATGTGAATTGGTGAATCTCTGTACGTCGGCTTCGGCTGTGCGCGCCGAAGTCGCTCCCCTTGCCGCTTGCCCGCACTTCATGGCTCATGCCCCCTCAAACCCCATCTTACCTCGCAGGACGGCATGGGCCAGCTGGGTACCCTCCTATTCGGAAAAACCATCGCCCACAACTTCGACGTGCACTCAAAGACTTGGTACGCGGCACCGCTCAAGACCCGGGATACGCAGCTCCCGTGTTGACCTTGTGTCTGTGTATGCACCGCACCTGTCCCCACCTATGTCGTGCCATGGCTCCTATTTCTCAGCTGTGAGAGAGAATGGTCGTGTCTCGAACGTACATCGCACGACATGTTCGTTCGTGTATTTGTGTAGTCGTCGTTATCCCGATTCGCTCAATCCTCGATTCATTTTCGCGTGAGCACTCGTGTATTTCACAACTCCAGCTGACTGTGCGATCCTCCTCCCCCTTCATCGCCAAAAACTCCACACAAACAGGTTCTTTCTGTCAGCGGTGATGCTTCAGGCTGCAGCCGCACTGGAGCTGCTCACGGTGTTGGTTCCGGAGCACTTCCTCCTGATGGGCTCCTTGGCTAACACGCTGAAAGGTGGGTTTCCCGGCGAGGTGTTCGGAGGTCTTAGCTCGACACCAGGTGGTGCATTCCAGTCGATGCTTCCATATCAGGAATGCGAAGCACGTGAGGTTGGGAGTGTTCATATCAGGTGGTATCTGGTTATAAATCCTGAACTGGGCCGCATTGTGGTGTCGTGACATGTTGGGCAGAGGTCTGATGTTACCCCTTCCTGTACTGCGCTGTATCAATGCAATCCATGCGGCCTCCCAGGCTTGGCATGGATGGCGGCGGGCTCCACGAGGTCGGTGTTCCACCTGAGCTTCGCCCGCGACAACAACATTGCGGACGTGACGGCCAAGGGTGGGAGGATGGATGGATGGGTGGGGGGATGGATGGATGGGTGGGGGGATGGGTGGGGAGAAAGAGGACTGTTAGCTACAGAGGAGCTACCAACCAGTCGTTGTAACATCGATGTCTGCAACCAACACCCTATTGATTTGGCGACCAGATAGAGAGGGAAGGAAACGGATGAGCAAATACATGAAAGTGCATCTCATTCTCACTCTCTCATTGCACTTCTCACATCGTTTGATGATATGCGCTTGTTTGCATACGAATATCATCAGAGTACTGTGCAACGCGGCGCCAGTGGAATATACAAATTAATAAATATGTCGTAAAACGTCAACACCAACATCACATTATTTGTATGTTTAGGTGTACCGCCACACCCCGGCATGTAGGCTCCGCCATACAGCGGGCACCGAACCATGCAGCCCCCTCCCGTCCTCCTGAACCATGCAGTCTCTTCCTCTTGGGCCCACCCTCTCCCTCTCCTGCCGCCCCTCTGCTCCCACCAACCCACTATGCCGCCACCATACCACCATGCAGGCACCTCTCAGTACATATTCGCCTCCTTGGTGGGCACTGCGGGTGGTGCCGTCATGTGCGCGGCTGTAGGACAGAGCGGGGCCGCTGCGGCCTGCTGCTTCGGACTGCTGGCCGCTGCCACCATCGGCTCAGCTTACATGGCGGTGCAGGTGGGGACGTGGGGAGTGGGCAGTGGGGAAGCAACGGACCGGGTCATTTGTGGGAGGCGGGTAGCGAGGGAGGGCTGCATGTGCGCGTGTGTGGTTGCGGTTTATGCGGTATCACGATGCTCCGAAGCTTTTAGGAGCTTCATCCAGGGCGGGTAGGCCCCTTGGCACCTTCTCGGTGTCGTGCTGTGTGGTAGCGCATATTACAGGGTTCCGCACCCACCTCTTCCCGCCTTAATTCCACATCTGTGCTGTACGACAGGTCATTCCGTTATCCACCTTGAACGCTACGCGGTTGCAGCTCCTGGTTGACGCGTTCCTCGCCAGCATAAGCCCCCCGGATGTCCACGACCGGCTGCGGCGACATCATCACGGCCGGCAGACGTATGTCGGCAACGAGATTCGCGATGACGGAGGTGACGTGGACGGCGCCGCCTACCGTGGCGCTGCCGGCGCCGCAGCTGAGGCCGATGATATCAATGACGGCGCGAGAGGTAGCGGCAGCGGCGGTGTTTCGTCAAGGGCGGCCGGCGGCTTTGGCGGGCGAGATCGGGATCGAGATCATGGCAGCGCGATGCGGCGGTGTCCACGGCCGCGAGCGTACCGCACCGTTGACCGTTGCTACATCGGGCCCTCTACGCACGAGTACGAAATGATGTATGACGATAGCATGGACCCGCAGGTTTGTATGTATGTATATGTCGTTGGAGCCGTTGACGGTTTCTGTTCAGATTTCCTGGCTCATGTTTGGTGGGTCAGAACCCTATCGCACCATATCATCCTTGGGTGTGCGGTGGCTTCCCGCCCACGACTATCCGTCACTCTTATCGCAAACCCAGGTGCCCCCTCGCCCCTCCCATTTCCCTCTCAACGCCTCCAACCCCTCCGCCCTCGCAGGTCCCGACCCCTCTGGAGCTATCGCCGCTGGATCCACCGCTGCCGTACTTCTCCCGCGCTGCGTACCGACTCTCCCCCGACATTATGGTGGGCAGCCGGCTGGAGCACATCGTGGATGGTGAGGATATGTCGCACTGAGGCTTTCAAGAGGCTGTGTGAGCATACATACACATGCACACGTCTGGGGCGGCCGTTCCCGACCGGGTGGCGTAGCTATGCAGCGGCCAGATGGCCACAAATCCAAAGGCAATCCTTTGGATCCACTTTTGGATCCGTTTTAGAGTGACTTGTTTGCAAGATGGGCGTACACGGCAGGTACGAGCGCTTGTCAAGGTAAATAGGTAGCTTAGTAGCTGGGAGGTAAGGCCCATGTGGTTGAGGTTGCTTTCCTGATTCCCTCCTTCAAGGTATTGACTGCCAAAATCCCTTGGCCGGCCTCCCTCCCCATCGGGTGTATGCGTCCGTCGCGTTGTCCTTACTGACTTGTGCTTTCTCACCTTTCTCTTCCTTCTCTGTCTCCGCGCTTGCTCTTCTTCTTTCCCTCGCATGCGCATTTCCTTGCTATTACGACTGCTATCACCGCCGCCATTGCCCAGGTGAGTGGTTTCGCGCGGAACCGCGCTCGGCTCTGTTGGTACACGTGCGCACGCTTCGGGCTGGCCGGGTTGAGTGGATAGGTTGGGTTCAGGCGCGTGTAGGTTCGCTTTACAGGTGGGTCGGGAGGAGCACTCGCATGGCAGCGGCAGCGCTGGCGGTCAGGTTAGCGTAGCCTCGGAGTCAGCACGTCTTCCACTTCGTCGCCAGTAAAAAAGGCCGATAGTATAATTACGGTTTCTCTTTTTCTTTTCTTTACTGCTTTACTTCGCGGCCTTGGCGACAACATAGTTTACGTCACAGCTCGTTTCCACTTTTCCTACCTTTGGACGACGTCAGCCATCATTTGACCCTCACGGGTAGTCCTCGTTTCTCCAGTACCATCATCAGGATTCGATTTTTCGACTTCCTCCACCCCCTCCCCGGTGCGGCCACCCGCCGTCAGGTAACGCCAACCTGCTAGTGATGTTGCTCACCACTTACAAGTACGCGCACTTCATGGTGGTGCCGCGGAGGGAGGCTCTGCACGTTGTGCTGCACGAACGAGCTGACCCGCGGGACATGGTGCAGGTGCGTAAGACTGCGGGTAGGGTGGGTAAGGCGTCATCGGCCCGTCTGACGCGCAGCCCTAGGTTCCGGGCGGCCTTCGGAGGGACGGAGGTTCGGAGGGAGGGGCTCAGCGGGCGGCGATGTCACGTTGTCTCGCCCCTCGCGATCCCCGTTCACGTTTGCCGTCGGCATCTAGTAACCGACGAAGGGGAAAAATCAAAAGGGTTAGTAGATGAACTCTTTGTTGGACTTAATAAAGCATGTAAACAATTACCGAATAAAAGCTCTACTTCCAAGGCTATCAAATATGCACTTAATAATGAGACAGCATTAAGGAGGTTCCTAGATAACGGCAATATTGAAATAGATAATAATGCCGCAGAGAGAGTACTTAGAGCTGTTGCTATCGGTAGGAAGAATTGGGGGCCTTGCTGCTACCACATGGCTTCGGACCGCATTGCAGCATTCAGGAAATGAACTACTCGTAATACTGAACCACTTAAGGGACCGCTTAAGCAAGCTGCTCGAGAATCTAGAAAGCGAATCTTAGAATGTTCTTTTGATCTCGTAATATGATTGGTCTTGATGGGATATGATGGAGGTCCCCTATTCTCCTCTTCTTCGTTTGCCCGAGAGGCTCTATAACCCATCATAAGGCCCATCCCTGCATCCCGAACTGCCCACGGATTTTCAATCCGCCTGCAGGCCTACCTCCAGGCCTGCATCCTGCGGCGGCGCCTCCGAAGCGACCAACCGCTACCGGACCCTGACGAGCAGATTCCGGAGCTAAGATTGGAGCTGCAGGTTTGTCCGGCACGAGCACGGGCCTTATGATGTACGTGCTCATCCCGACCAGCAATACTGCGCTCTCTGCTTTCATACCAAGATGTTGGTTTGGGGAGAGCGGCGGCCCGCCGAGGGACAGCCAGCTCCCTGTCTCTGCTGACAGGGCTGAGGGAAAAGCGGAAATGAACCGAGTAGCTCCTGACTCCGTAGGCCAGGATCTCATGGGACGGCCAACTACCTAACTGATTCCCACAACAGGGATAACAGCTACTGATACCCTTCCTCCACCTTTGGGCCCTGGCCCGACCACACTCAGGAGAGCCTGGCGGCTGCAGAGCGGCTGACCACCATCTTCATGTCCACAATCGAGGTACGGCCGGCTCCAGGGGATAATGTACGATGCCTAGCTCAAGGCCAAAACCCAGAGGCGCTCCACCTGCACTGCGAGGAAGGCTGCTTTGGCGCCTCCCGGCCTGTCCCGGCCTTCTAACGTTACATATCCCTCCGCTTGCAAACTCCGTTGGCAGGCAAACGGTTGGACTGTGGCCAAAGTGGTGGTGGAGGCTCAACGCCGGCGGGCTCGCTGGTAGGAGGGGTGAGGTGGCCTCAGCCTCGGGGGATCAGAACGGTGGAGGGTCGCCCCAGCCCGAATCGTCTCCCCGCGCCGTTTGTTGTCCCCAACGCGGCTGTTTACCAGTTCTCTGGGCGCTCTCGTGTAGCCGTGTGAGAGCGCCGAAAGGGTACTGCCCTTTTGGAAAGCTGGTTGATTGCGGCTGAAGGTGTAGCAGGTGAAGACATTTTTAAGTCGTGGCTCCTGGCCCGTAGGGGCTGCATGGGATGTCATGCCGAGCCAATCTCGTGGTCAGCTTGGGAGCTGGTAGCGCGACTCCGTCTGCTTTCCAGATCTCCTTCGGCGAGATCCTGGCTGCATGTCAGTTTCTTTGTTCCTTTCAGCTTATCCTTCCAGCTTTTGTGGGCGCTCATGTTGATACACACATGTGTTGTTGGTGGTTCTTTCGGGTTGTTTGAATATTGGACCTCCTTTGTTGCGTTCATTATTGCGATTGGAAATTGGGCAGTTTTTCCTCATGTACTTTTGGTCAGCCATGAAGCAATGCTTTACTCTGAAGATCTTACACTAGGCTCCAGGTGAGAAGATTGAACTTCAGTGGGGACGCAGCACCATGTGATTTAGGTGAGGACCTACAGAGAGGGGCGGGGCTTCATTGTTGACGCTGGCAGATATGTGGAAGGCGCGGTCCAGCCATTGGTCCAGCCTTGCAGACAAAAAGGAACCAATCACTCACTTCAGCGCCGACTGAGTCCTGGAACTCCTTTTTGCTACAAAGACCCTGTGGGTGCTCGGGAAGCTGCTGCTCTTAGGCGAGAGGGACAGACTGACTTGGGTTCACATACGGATTGCAGTCTAGGTATACCTTTCCAGAACGTAAGAAGCAACGACACCAGTTTGTAGCCTCCAGTGCCGCTGTGGCCGCTTTTTCCTAATCCCTTTCCTGGTCCTGGTCCTGGTCCTGGTCCTGGGGCGAGACGCAGGATTTCGACATGGGGAACGGGCAGGAATACTCTTACGTGCTTCATCGAGGCTTACCGAGGTTTGTAGCGGTTGGCCTCGTCTTGCATCATCATCATATGGCGGGAACGAAGGTGGATGGATTTGCTCAGGGCGAAGTGAAGCCCTGGGCACCCTACTGGGCGGGGCTAGGTTAGAACTGTCCAGGATAATCTTGTAAATGATACTTGGACAAGGTTGTACGATGGCTGTGTATTAGCGTGCAAGCGAGGCGTCTGAGGGTTGGTTTATTAGGGATGGCCAGAGAGGTTGTTGGTCAGGCACGCTTTGGGGGGAATGTACTTCCTGTGTGATTGTGTCTGTGCGGGTCCATGAGTAAGATGTATAGGGGTTGATGCGTCACCGGCAGGAACGAGAACGGGTTGGTAATGAGATCCAATCAGCCCACACATCTGTTCTCGTCGGGTTGTTTTGAGAAGATCGCGCACCCAGATATGGACTTCTGGTATGGCGGATTCATCAGCAGAAAACGAAGCCCATTTTCTGCTGATGAATCCGCCATACCAGATGTGTACGGTGCTGAGGGAGCAAGTGAAGGGTCGTGCACGCGATGCTGCGCACAGGTGCGGACGTCACAATAAGACCGCTGACATACCGTACTGTAACTCTCGCAATTCCGCAATGTTGACGGAAGTTGTCTGTCCACAGATGTATTGCGAAGCCTTTTTAGGCGGGCGTTAAACTTTTTACAACGCAGGATATTGTGAAAACGCCAGACTCATACGAGTTCCTCTCCCGTCCGAAGCGTGTCTATTGCTATAAGCTTTCACCCAGGCGCATTTAAGCAGGGTTGAGAGCTCCGAATAAACACGCAATCAAGCGGAAGTGCGAGGAAGAGCGCGCCGAACACTATCAGCAACTCGCGCAACCGATTCAAAATGTACGGAGCATACGGAAACCTAACTGTTGCCTCCTTATGCCGTGCAAAATAATCAAAACGAGCCTTTTAGCGTGCAACTAAGATGCACCTCGTCGGAACGCCCTGCCAGCAATCGTCTTTGCCGGAGAAAGAGCAGCGCGCGCCCAGCCTTACCACCCTTCATACGCCCGTACAGCCCTTTTTCTCTCCCATGCCGGCCATTAGCACTCCAGCCCCACGGCATCAAAACATTTAGCGTTGCACTCTGGGTTGCACACGCACCGGGAACGCAGGCTGGCAGCCATCGTGAGGTGCTGTTCGTCGTTATACAAAGCGAGGTTGACTTGTGACGTGTGCGTGCCCTTGCGCATGTCTGAGAGCTTGCGCTGTGCACGGCTTCGCTACCAGTAGTGCACCGGATGAATTGATTGGCATTAAGGAGACGTCAAACAAATCTACACATAGAAACATAAACCCTCTTGGAAGGACGGACATGTCGGCAGGCACTAGCGAAAAAGAGAGGAGCCAGACATAACTTTGCCAGATCTAGGAAACATGTGCAGCGTACCATCAGACACGAGATCGTTCAAACCAAATCATTTTATACTAAAATCGGACGTGAAAGAAGAAATCAGATTTCAAACATAATGAGCAGCTAAGAAACGCGTCCGCACCTTGCTCCTCTACCTCGACATCCATCGGTTGCGTCGGCGCCCCGAAAGGCACTTGAGTTCACCGTAGTACAATCGGAAAGCGACCGGCTGTCCGATACACACGAGGAATACGTTATACGTATATCACCATATGGCCTTGCGCGCGGTGGTGCTGTACACCCCTTAACCATACCAATAATCAGATGCAAGCCAAGTGTGTACGGGAGCCCTTGCTTCCTCAACCTACGGCATTATGACCGTGCTTAACGGGCATGTCAATGCACAGCATATGCACATATTGCAATGCAGCGGAAACAGGGTCTTAACTCCATACGTAGATCCTGGATAAAAATGCTATCAGCGGACTGAACCAGACCGCGAAGTAGTCCAGCCAGCAAGCCAGCTGAAGTGGACACCAAGCAAAAACCTCCGTAGGGTGTGCCAGAGTGGCAGCACCTTTCAGAGGGTGCAAGCGATAACGCAAGACTTCGCTTATTCCTCTCTGGCTTCGTGATCATAACGACACCGCTAGCCATTTTCGCGCACACCAAGATGGTTGTGGGAAGACCATCAAGGGAAGTGAGTACATCTCTCTCCCAAATCCAACAAAAGGGAACTCGCAAATAATATTCGCAATATTATCAAAGGATGGACGGACGGGGTAGCTGCGGGCCAAACAGAGGCCCCCGCACCGGCACCACCCGCCGAAAACTGGCAGCGTTGGTGCTAACAGCTGGCCCAGACCCCACTTTACCAAGTTACAAGTCATTGATAGATGCTATGGAAGGTCTCAAGCGCGCAATGACCACACGTGGCCACGATTCACGCTGCGCTGCATATACAGCATATACAAGGTAGGTGTGGCAGCTCACATACAGGATACACATAAAGGCGCGGATAATTGTGCAAAGGGATTTGGTGCAATATATGTATTTAGGTGTATATTTACGTTTCGCACGTGAATGCGCAGTCTGCCAAAGGTATTATATACGGCAGAACGGCGAGGCCGCAACAAACGGCAAGACTGACAGACGGAGCGAGGGCAAACAAATCAACCGAACGGAGCATTAGAACACCTTCTCACTGTGCCGAGTGCTGATATCTCTCCCCTCCCAGACCATCCAGACCAAGGAATGTACTGTACCAGAGACCAGCATCTCTTAACCATCTCTCAACCAACGCACCATCAAGGCAAGCCTGCAGAACCTCATATTCGTCCTCATAGCGATCTCATCGTCTAGCATACCTTACAAATAATCATATTAACCTGTTCAACTATCGACCGGTACCGACCGGTACATCGTCGACAGCTGACCGTAGAGGGGGTGTCTATCTGTGCGCGCACGCGCGATGTTGTTTTAGGGTTTCAGTTTAAGGGCGCCTCCGGCTCCCCCTCTGCTCGACGACTACATCTGTTTATTACTACATAAGTAGCCGTTAGCTGCTGTGCTGTAATAAGCGGGGGATGAACCCTCAGCCTCAATGGTTACCTTACGCTCGATCCCACGGCACCCGCCTGCATGCCATGCCTGGATGCCTCTCGAGCACAGCCAACCCACCCACTCGGCATCTCCCAACAAGTATGTACTGTATGATCTCCCCGGCCGCAGGACTTCAGACAGCTGGCAGTAGCACACTAACGAGTTCACCAATTTCACGCTGCCGCTGCTCAGTCCTCCCTGGTACCCATGGTAATTTAAAATGTATGTATATATCTATATATATACATCTGCTTTTCACGGAAGTAGCGCCCAACTTCAATCCCAAGCAAAAGCCAGGCGCTTGCCGGCCCGTTGCCTTCATCCCGGTTGTGGGCCAAGAGCAAATCAACCTGCGCTCTGCTGCTGCAGCGCGGTACACCGTTAATCCCTAGTTTGGTGGTGCTGGAGTAAGGTTGCCGGACGTCCGCGTGTACAAACCAAGCCACCGGCAAAAGCTGCCCCCACTGTCCCAAAGCGTCGGATGCAGGTTCATCCAAGGCATGAGCCCCCTGCTGAATGCAATGGCAGCTCCTCGATACGCAACAACCGCGACCGCAGTCACCTTGGCGCGCGGTGATGCTCACTGGGCAGGAGATGTCGAACCGCTTGAAACGACAAACGGACCAGTGCTAGCGATAGGGCCGGCGCTGCCGGCGCTTGGAGACCCGGCGCTCTTGACATGCAGCTGGCCGTTCACAAGCTCCAACTGCCCGTTCGCCAAGCCCGTCGCCAGCACCGTCTGCAAGAGGGGCAGCAGAAGTTGGACCTCGGAGCCGGCTGGAGACACGCTCTGACCCGGGTCCGAATTTCGGCACGCAGCAGCGGAGCCGAACTCAGTGGAGATGCGGCGGATGGCGGCGCGGAGGCCGGCGGGCCCGGGATCTGACGACCGCGCGAGCGGATCCACGTCCACGTCATCGTAACAGACGTCTGCGTGTAGAGCATCCATGTCGCTGGAGGAGCCGGTAAGGAGGGTCGGGAGAAGCCCTGATGGATGCTCGACTGCAGAGGCCGACACGGATCGCAGCACGTGCTGCAAAAGTGTGTGGTACTGTCCCGTGACAGTCGCAGCGTCCGCATGAACACCATTGGGGCCGACAGCAACTGCCGCCAGCGCGGCTGCGGCTGCGGCGGCACTGGAGTCGTATGCGCTCAACATGGTGCTGCCGGAGGTCGCGGAGCCCGAGGAGGAAGAGGAGGAGGAGGGGCGGGAGACGGCACCACCGACAGCGGTCGAACCTCCCAAGGATGCCCGGACGACCAGAAGGGCCACGTCCTGCTGGGCGGCAGCTGCGGCGGCGGCCGCCGCAACGGCAGAGTCACAGTCCAAGGCCAGAGACATAGGAGGACTGCCAATGGCACTGCTAGAGTGCTGCGAGTATGACGACACTGATAGCGGCGGTGAATATGGGCTGGCACTGCTGCCTCCACCAGCAAGGTGAGAAGCCACAGGTGTCGATGGCGGTGCCGCGACGGACTTCGTCAGCGACAGGCTGTTGAGTGCTGCCTCCATGTCGTCAACACCACCCCGCTGCTGCTGCAGCTGTTCCTCTGCAGGCGTCGCCGCACGCAGCATAGGGGACGGACCTGCCGACCGCGCGTGCATGTTCGTGACCGCCGTTGCCGACTGTGTTATGCCTGCTGGCGTCGACATGCGGCGTAGCACACCGCCGCGGTTGGTCGGAGCTGGCATGTGTCGGGGTACGAGGGCAGCGACGCCGCCAACACCACGTCCGCCGCCACCGCCGTGTACCAGGCGTAGTGACGGCGCCGCAGCCACAGAGGACGGATATCCCGCGGAGGTGCGCCGGCTGGCGTCAGCACTGGTCCATAGCGGCTGCTCGTCACCGCCGTACGTGCGGGAGCTGCCTCCGCTAAGGACAGGACCGGCGTTGCCCGTGTAGGGTATCTCTCCAGGATTCGAGTAAGACCGGGCCCGACTAGTCACCGGCGGGACGCCCTCCCCTCCACGGTAATAGCCAGCCGGGGAGACGAAAGGACTCGAGTAGCTTGGTGGCGGCGGCGGCGGTGGTGGTGGCGGCGGCAACCCTCCGGTAGGTATTGGCGGCGGCATGCCGCCGTGAAGGAGCACCGAACCGCTGGGAGCCAGATGCATCGAGCCCGGGTGGTGCACGGCAGCGACCGTCATAGTCGTCGCCTGTGTGGCGATGTGTGGCCGCGGCGGAGGCCGAACGGCGACCATCTGGCCAGTAGGGCCTGGCGGCGGCAATTGGACTGTATGCACTGCGAACGATTGAGGCACACCAGGCTCTCCCTTGAGTGATGTTGGCTGCGGTATCGGCATTGCGGGGTGCAGCATGGCTGGACCTGGTTGATATTGCACAAAACACGGTACAGCACCTGATGGGGCCAGCATATCCGGGCGAAGGGCCTGATGCGGTTGCGGAAGGCCCATCAGGACAACTGGTTGCAGGAGGCCCAGCGGCGGCCCCGGGGGCATGCTGGTGAGGGCCGGTGCTCCCACGGTCGCAGATGCCGGGCCGACGGCACCACTATTGGCAGTTCCCGCCAGCGGCATGAATTCGCCGCTCGGTCCGGAAGTGGTTATGGCGCCGGACGACGACGGGGACGGTGACGGCAGCGGCGGCGGGATGGGCAGCGACGGCAGCAGTGCAGGCATCACGGCAGGTGAATGCGGCAGCGTAGCGGCATTGTCGTTCTCCTCAACACTGCGAAGTTCATCGACACTGTGAGCGAAGAAGCACGTCGGGCGACGGCAGTTGGCGCCCAGGTAGCACAGCCGGGTGCGGTAGCTGCCGGGACGTTTTGGGTGGCACGGAGCGGGGCGAGAGAGGGCTTTACGTTTCCAAAGGTCAATATCCAAAGACTGTAGGTCATGACAAGCCAAAGCAACTTTGGCGGACGGATTAGGTGGAAACGACTTTGCGACCAAGCCGAAAACGCGAAGAATTTTGCTTCGGAACGAATTCGCTCGCTTGGGTACCACTTGGGCAACCACTTTTGCAACCCAAGTAATATTCGTGCTAGGCATGAAGAGTGCAATGTTGCTATCACATAGGTTGGTGCTGCAACTCTGCAACTGATGGTGAACTGCTTCAAGAGTCTGATGACTCTTGCCCAACGGAATCGTACAACAGCATGCACACATCGAGAAAATGAAAATGACAAGTATCTAAAATCTTTAACATGTCATCCTGTCCTGATTGCGTGGATAGGAGCATTCGAACTCACCGAGCTGGATGAAGCCACTGCTCGAAGGTGTTGTGCGCGTAGGGACAGCCATCGCCATTCGGGCATTGCCGCTTGGCTCTTGCGTTGATGCAAGGATCGGGGAGATAAGAGTGTGCCCTGGGGCAGCGCCGCCGAGCTGTCTCACCGATGTGACTGAAAGGGCAGTGAGTCCAGCTGTGGCGATAACCATGTGGGCATGGCAAAATCCTGCGTGAAATCGTAGGTATATTTGTGAGTTAAGGATGTACATTGAAAGCTAGAGGCAGAGGGCGAAGCTATGAAGCTAGTCATAAACGTCGGCGTCGACACGGCAAGAAAAATTCTGCACTTGCAGCTTCAGCTTAAAGACATATATCTGGCATATATATTGCAATCTTTTAACCTTGCCAACCATGACGTATCTACGAACACGAACCCGACAGGCACCGTGAAGGATGGCAAGTGTCATCTTTAACATCCAATCCTATTGGATTGCAAAATGAAACAGGTAAAACATTGAGAGACATGTCAGAAATTGGGGTGTTCCCTTCTTCAGGCCTGCGCGGCACCCTCGTACCCTACCGGGCGCTGACGAGGCTCCAAACCGCACTTCCCCTCTAATACTCACTTGTAGTTGTACATCCAAAATTCATCTGGAAGAGATGCACTCCGCAGAGCTTGAAGCATATCTGCCTGGCCAGCCTGGTCGGACTCCAGCTGCCGCTCAAACAGGTCTATATCGTTGTCGCTCATGATCTCAGCAAGTAGTCCTGATCACTGACCGGCACACAACGTATTTGCGGGTCTTGCGCACCGAGCCGTTGGCCGGGTGCGAAGCTTAGCGCACAGCTGTGTTGTCGAGCCGGGTGGCGCGACGAGAAGATAAAACGCCTGTCAATTCACGATGAACAATTAATATATATGAAATCCTGTAGGTTACTTCACCTCTGATGCGTTGAAGTACACGATTTCATCTCGTCGGAAGCTGTTCGGCTTAGTTTACTTATATACAACGCTTTCGAAGTCCTTCCTGTTATACTTTGAGTATACATGGGTTTTTATTTTTTATAGAGCGTGTGGGTTCCTCTGGTTAGTACGGCGTAAGAAAACCGAGGAAGAGGGAAGCTGAAGTGCAGTTAATTGGAATACCTCAGAGCGCGTCAGGGGAATTGACGGTGTTAATAAAGATATGTACTATGATTCTTGTTTTGAAGGCTTCCCAATTATTGAAGCTGCGAAGTTCGCGTAGGACATGAGCGTGCAACCGTTACGAGTAGCGAGCAGTTAGGTTGCTCAAGCGGTCAATATTTTAAAGTATACTGATAAATTATATCCGAATTCATCGTTGTAATTCTCATTTGAGATTTCAATGCATCTGACGAACAACAAGAACAGTATGTGAAGTTCGTAGCTCCCTGCGCTATATGTGCGTCAGAACTTGGATATGCATAGTTAATTCTTTTCCAGATCATAAATTGAACCGCCTTACATGTTCCTGAGGACACTTGGAACTTTTCCTTTGAAGGACATTTACACTAGCATCTGTGTATGCCAACGACAGCCCAACGACTTGCTCTACCAACTGCTCATTACCTCGTTCACCACTATTTTTCATTACTAAGACTTATCGAAGACAGAGCCTTCCCATAGAAATTTACTCACCGACAGAATTGCGTAAATTCATTGGCCAAGAGGGAACGCGAAAAGCCGCATTGCCCAATCATGAACGCAAGAAGCCCACTGCATTGCCGTCTCCCATCGATACCCCCCCCACACACACAATATGTGCTCACCCTGGTCCAACTCTATATACAATCATGCCCAGCAAAGGCACGCCACTGCGTTTCGGCGCACACCTCCATGAGCGAGATGGGAAGGGAAATTGCATCCAACAAGTCAGCCAGGAGGGATCCTCCGCATCCAAGCCCATAACGGTTGTTCGCATCCGACCTGACGCGTGATCTGGGTCACGCCGATTGGAGGCCGGCGTAAACCCTCGTCTACGCAACCACGTACGGGGATGGTTTGATCCGCGTAGCGTGCCTATGTAACCCCCCAGTAGCATGCTGCGCAAAATTAAATAGGTACAATTCCATCGTAACAGCCCAACGCCATCGCCACCGCATGCCACGAAAACAGCTTCACACGCACCACTTTTCATCGCAGCCACAAGTCCGCGGCAGGTTCCGGTGTAACGCAGCAGCAGCGCGTTATACCAGGCGCTCCATTCCTTACGGTCGACGCCGTTTCTCTGGCCTCCGCACCGCCCGGTCCGTGTCCGCGTTAAGCCGGTTTGCCAAGTTGCGGCGTGTCTCATGCAGTGCGATGACTTCTGAGCGCAAAGCTAGCCACGCTCCAGACGTGCTGCGCGTCATGACCCGCGGACCGTACAGCGCTGCTGGGCACTGGAGCTCCGTGAGGGTGGCTTCGACGGCCTTGAAAGCCCTGCTAGGATACGATATCGCCGGTTAATTGCAGTGCCGAGCGTAGGTCATAGCTTTCACATTACCGGCAGGGTTCAAAATGCCTCGCATGCATGCATCGCACTTCATTCCCCAGGATTGAAAGAAGCGTTTGGCGTGATGAGTAGACCCAGCCCCTTACGTTTGCATCATCAGCACGCATTCATGGCAGCGAGCACTTCCATACACGAACGGCAGTGGTCCCGTGTCCACCGCTGCACTTAGCCCTGTTCCACACCACATTGTACCTGGAGCCGCCTGTCATAGCTGCCGCCTGCTGCGCCGCCATGGCCTGCGTGTGCGCGCCTCGGAGGTATACGCCAGGCTTCTGTAGGTAGGAACGAAAACGAAGCAAGCCGCGCCCCCGTGCGCGTACAAAAAGGTTAGGCAATGTAATAATACTAATACTATTAACATAAAATGCCATGATGTCAAAGTGTATTTGCAGCAACAGCAGCAAATGCTGGCGTCGACAGGACGGCGATGCATTTCCATGCCGCTTCCAATCGCATATGACTGCTTCCCGTTCGTCCGCCATGCCGCATGCGCATATCTAGCGCTGATAACGATCGCCCTTGTTGAACCCCTTGCGCCTCTGGCCATAAACAACGCACGTCGACAACTTTGGTCAGTGTGCGCCTTCCCTGCCCTGTGCTCCCGCGCCCCCCCAGAAAGCGCCGCAAGAGTTGAAAGTCCCTATCGGGAGCGCGAAGCCCCAGCAAGCAATGCAACAGGGAGTTATAGTTTCCCATACTAGCCTAGGCTAGTCTGTGAGCTGTATATCACAGAAACGCATACCCTTCGCTATGTCCGGAGGGCATGTATACACAGCGACGTTTATGGACGCACCCAAACACGGTCCCTCTACGAGCGAATCACAGAGTCCCCTCCCTGGACCCTCTCGCGATAACAGTGCGCACCGGTTTGAAGGGCTTGACCTCCGCATCGAACAATGATGGAATGCCGGGCGGCGGGGCCGATTCGTACTCAGCGGGGTGCCGCATATCCCCAGACATTTGCCCGGGCAAGGGGCTCAAAGCCCGTGGCGCACCACCGGCCACAGCACCGAGGCCCATCGCTGCAGCTCCAATGGGGGCTGCGGTGGGGACACCGTTGCTGACCGCAGCAGCCGGAGCAACCGGGCGGCCCGGCTGGGAGGGGGACGTGGTGCGTGGCGCAGCAGCAGCAGCGGCGGCGGCGCCTGTTGCGGTGGTGGCTGTGGTGCTGGTGGCAGCGGCCGCCGCCGCCGCTGCCGCGCGACGAGCTGCCATAGCCTCCGCTTTTCGCTTCTCCTCAATAGCGCGTGCTTCTGCAAGTATCTGTGATAAAGTGCAAAGTTGCAGCAGAGTCACGTCATCGAGTCCTTATCGCAATGGTGCCCGCACAGCACGGACGGTTACGGGTTGAAGGGAAACAGGCCCCTGGCTCAAAACATGCACGAGCCATCGCCAACGCACGGCAAACCAGTCAGCCATAAGGAACCACCTAACAATGAGGAAAGAAATAAAAATGATTAGCATCGCCACAAGCATAGCTGTTTCGAAAAACATCAGTGTCGAGCCTGCGCTCAGGATCCCATGAAAAGATAACTCGAAAAGCAGACGTTTCTCAGCCTCATCAACTCAATATCGTCTGCGTTCCATAAACTTTATCTTAATCGGCCAACTCCGTCATCATATCCTGACCTCTACTGAAGTCGAAAGCGCGCCCCACTGCACCATCGCAGACTGGAGGTTTGCCTCCACCATCTTCGCTTTGACACGGCACACCGTCGTGCGACGGCGGGAGGCCCACCTAGCCCCTCATTGCGTACCACTTCTACACCTGAATTCTGGTCGCTGTCTCCAAAACCCAGCTGTAGTCATTTCAGCTTCAAATAACTGCAATGCTGATTCTTCTCCAGCTCTCCGCCTAGGCCACCGGACTCATCCATCCAAGGCCCCATCCCAGTAACGATTTCCTAGAGGGCCAACGGCATCACCCACCGCGTGCTCCTCCGAAATCTGCTGCGGTGTGCGCGCGAGGAGCGCTGCGAGCGCCCGCTTTCGATCCTGCTCCACCTGCTTGTTGAAGGGGTGTTTGACGATTGTGTTGTTGGCCACCGCCGCCTCCCGCCCTTGCCGGGACACCAGCAGCTTGCGTGCGACGTTGTAGTAGCGCTCCTTCAGGTCCTCCACACTGCGCAGCGGCGGCGGCTGGGAGGGGTTACCTCCGGCGGACAGCCGCCCGAGCCACTGCCAGCCGGGCAGAATTGCCAGCCAGCCGGGCACACGGGCAGAGAGATAATAGGCGAGCAACATCGGTTAACAAGTTATCGCGTCAGCAAGTTGCGCCATATCATGCATCATGAGGCTGTGCTGGTTGTGACCAGAAGCAGACAGCATTAGAGTAGTCAGGTAGCTAGGCAGGTACACATGAATGTTGGAGGCAACCCTGACAAGGGAGCCCGCCTAACCGCCGTGCTACACTCCGCTCTGCGCTCACTCGTGCTCACTCCGCAACAGTCGGACACTTCAGAGCGCTGCTGCCGTAACTGCTCCCTTGCAGCACACGGCATCTTCCAAAGGAGCTGATCCAACCTTATGCTAGCAGCACACAAGGCCCACCGCCAGCGCCCATCGGCCTCCCTGGAGCTCCCCAGCGCCCACCTCATATCGATCAAAGACAACATGCCATCGCAGGTCAAACTGCTCGCAGAGGTCGTACAGATAATCCGTCTCCTCGCGCGTCCAGTTGCCGCTTTCCGGCCGTATAAGGCTGTCGTACTCCTCGTCATTGTACTTGTACAGTTGTACCTGGGGAATTAAGGGAAGGGAACACCATCCGACGCGCGCGCCTGCGTCTGATCTTCATGTATTATTAGAGAACACCGACTGGCGAGCGCCTAATGGGTTGGCCAAGGTGACGATTGTTACCCGTGTCGTTAAAATTAGCGATGATAAGGGGGACCCAAGTCGCTTATGCGTAGTTGTAGCTTGCTGCAAGTAGCAACGAGCGGATCCATACCGTCACAATTTTGATGATCTATTCATCGTAAATCACACACACACACACACACACACACACACACACACACACAACGGTCGGGCTCTATGACGTAGGTGTCCGGCGTGTCCCCTACCCCTAAACCCCAACCAGATGCGTCACCAATGCCCTTGATTATCCTTTTCTCCACAATAACATAACTCACTTTTTTGTTGTACTTTGCATACGGATACTCGGAATCGTGCGGTTCCCGAATGCCGCCATTGGCACCCTTGGAACACTTCAACCAGTGCAAGAGCTCAAGCCCGTCTGTCCTTGCTGCATTTATAAAGGGACGATACTGATACGTGATAATGCCCTTGGTGGACGGCTTTGGCTTCTTTAGCATATCATTCTTCTTCAAGCTGCTGGCAAGCTGGCTGGATATGATCGGATGCGATCCTCCAAGCAACGCGAAGGCTTCTCTAGACATGCCTTCTGGCCGCTTAATTTTTTCTTTCTTCTCTTTCGGTGCTGGCGCTTTCTCGTCCGTTTGGGACGGCCCCGAGCGGGACATGCCGAGAATATCTTTGACGTCGGCCATGGTGTAACCTCCGAGTTAATCTAGGGCCGGCCTTTAATAGCGGTGCTTAGGCCGCAAGGTAATCAAGATTGGTCAAGTCATCTTTCGGCCAAAAAATGAAACTTGTGATGCGACGTTTAACCACATTGAGGCGGATGACATGAAAGCTCGGTTTCTTGAATAGTGTAACAGCCAGAGGAAGAGGTCTAGTGGTGGTTGCCTAACGGTACAATAACGATAAATCCCCTGTACCGAAGAGCCGAACATCAACGAATGCCCAACATTACCTTCGTTTCATTATTGTCTGTGTTTAAATTTAACATTATACCGGTGCACGGTACAGAGTATAAGCTCTGAGGAAAAGACCTAATCTGTAGACACAGTATTCAGTTTCATACCACTCAGGCACCAGCTATCTGTCAATTGCCAGAGGAAGGAAAGGTTAATGCTCTGTAATAAAGTGAACATTTCCTCACAGAGCAATCGGGAGGCCTCTGTTGAAATTTGCTCGCATACTGATCCAGCTGAGACATCCTCGCTTTTTCTAGTCCATTCAAGAGGTGAAAACGTTACGGAAGACTAATCAGTCGAGGCAAGCTGGCTTCGATTGTGGAAACCCTTGAGGCCCCGCTCCTACGGGTGCCATTCGAGAGCCTCAAGCGTGCCGCCAAGGACCGCAAAGCGCTTGTCGATGATGCATCCGAGTACTTGGCAGCGTTAAAAGCCCCGCTGGTCCTAACAACAGGAGCACTTGGCCACCCCCCGCCTACTGGTCCGGTGGCAACGCCGGCTTCTGAAGACACAGAAATGCCAGATGCAGAACCGTGCGCTGAGCCCAAAACTTTGACAGCCGGCCCCAGCTCTTCTCGCAGCTTTTTCTCCCCCTCCCCTTCCGCCGGTGCCGGTGCCCCTCTCCCTGACGCTGAGCCTTCGCCCGGTCCCGCGGAGCAGCCCTCTGTCGATACAACAACCGGCACCGCCACAGCACGTGAAGCTTCCATCGAGCGCCTCCGCCTGCTGCTTGCCCAGCTCCAGGGAGTGAAGCGCAAGCTTGCTGACGTCTCCCGTACTGAGGCCGACGACTGTGCACGCTGTAAGGCCCGCCTTGAGCATCTTTCAGCGGTTCGCCCTGGTCAGGAGCCTGGCGTGGGCCTGGGCCTCATTTCCTGGACCCGCCAGCGCCTGGATATCCTGCTGGTTGACCACCTGCTCCGCAGTGGCCACTACGATACCGCCAATCGTTTGGCTACCTCTTCTGGCATCTCCCTGCTCTCCGACGCCCATATCTTCAAGGGTGCGCGCCGAATTGTGTCTGCGCTGCTGGATACGCATGATTGCGGTCCCGCGCTGGAGTGGTGCCGTGAGAATCGCGTGCGGCTGACCAAGGCCAAGTCTCCCTTGGAGTTCAAGCTTCACGTGCAGCGATTCATTGAGTTGGTGCGCGTTGGTAATCGCACTGCCGCCATCACCTACGCACGGGCCTATCTGGCGCCGTGGGCGGGCCAGTACATGTCTGAGTTGCAGCGGGCGGTGGCGACGCTGGTGTTCACGCCTCAGACGCGCTGTAATGCCTACCGCACGCTGTTCGATGAGTCGCAGTGGCGCACGTTGGCTGACCTCTTCCTGCGGGACATGTACCGATTGCACTCGCTCACACCCGAGTCGCTACTCAACGTGCACCTGCAGGCTGGCCTGTCTGCGCTCAAGACACCTTCGAGTGGTGAGCCCGGTGGCAGCCGCGAGGATCCGCTGCGGCTTCCGGCGTTCCAGCGTCTAGCAGCGCAGCTGCCGTATGCAAAGCACATGCACTCGAAGCTGCTGTGCGCGGTGACCAAGGAGCTTATGAGTGACGCAAATCCGCCAATGGTGTTGCCCAACGGCATGGTTTACAGCCAGCGCGGTGTGGAGATCCTTATGACGCAACATCAGGCGAAGCAGCAGGGCAAAGGGGCCGACGCGGCAGCTGCTGCTGCGGCGGCGGCCGTGCAAGGGCAGGCCGGAGGCGCGGGTCCGCCGGGCAGCACCGGTGTGTGCCCCGCCACGGGGCTGGTCTTCCGGCGCGACGAGCTGCGGCGCGCCTTTATTGCCTAATCACGGCGGTTTGGGGCGGGGCGGCCGCTGATACAGGGCTTTGGAGGGATGAAGCTCCTGACAGCATAGCAATTGCTTAATGGTTGGGGAGGAAATGGAAGAAGGGGAAGGAAAGCAGCACGGTACGGATGTCGCAGCGTGGGCTAGCAGCGCTAAGTGCTTTGTGAAGGTAGGATGTGGCTTGCGGCAAAAAGCAGGGCTAGAAGGGAGTTGTGCGTATGAGTTGCTGGTGCAAGACAACACATGTATTATAGACAAGCCATGGGGCACTAAGATTGTTACTGGTGGCGAGAGACTGCTGTCGTGGGGGGGCAGTACCTCCGGAATGATGCGGTGGTGCCCTGCACGTGTGGCTTTGTGGTGGCGCATAGCGCGGAAACTCATCTAGTATGCATCGGCGTAGTTTGTTTCAGGCTGCCTGACGGAGCTAACGTGAGGTGCAGGCTGGCTGAGAGCGGCAGCTAAGAACGAGTTCGGTCCGCCCCTCCCTCCCTGATATGGATATTGCCGATGTTCCAGCTGATGAAAAGACAGGGTAATGCATCCTCTTTGATTCGTAGTGTCAGAGCGCTTCGAGACTGCTGCCCTAATGAGTCGGAACTGGGAAGACTCCTGCTTGGGCGGTTTTCCTAAATGCTCCTTGTTTGAGTATTGGGACGCCGGAGTTTGCAAGCCTGGAATGCTCCCTGTGCAAATTGCTTGACAATAAGAAAGGATGGTTGGATGGCGCCCGCCTAGTTGGCGTGGAAAGGATTGATCGCCTGCTGCACGTCAGCCAGTTGGTATGCTGCTGCTATGTAAATCTTAGGGTCGTTGGAAAATGCGTATTGGCTCGTGGATATGCAGGGTCTCGAGTATGTCGAGCCCATGACGACGGACAGTTGCCCAAGGACCCCATCCGTTTTCCTTGTAAGAAGCGGAAAGGAATTTCACACTGTGAATTCGACCGCCTTAGACGTCTGCCGCATTGCCCACTAGCATAACGGATAAACGAATTGTAACCGAGTTACAGGCGATATGGTGGGCGCAAAGCGCGGGCTCTCAATTAATTGAGTAACGAGGTTTATACGAACTAGGGCACCATACATCCTTACAGCGTTGATACATGTCAGCTGCTGCCCTCGGGCAAACACTTTAGAACCTTGACGGTAGTCCCTGCTTTTCACGCCCTGATTTATGGTTTCCTCTGATGATTTTTGTGACCATCATATATAACTAAGCAACAAGCCTCCACAAACACCGCTCAGGGCCATTTTATGTGTCTTGGCCCCTGTAGCCTACACGTGACGGAACGGCTTGCCGTCCTTTACAAACCAGACGCATGCGATTTTGGAGATTGGAAAATGGTAACTAAAAAAGCGCTGTGCCACGAAGATTGACAATGGTGTCTTGCGACACTAAGTTACAGTCCCGCTGTCGTACGATGTAGTGCGTCGTAGCCCTACAGCGTTCGCGACATTAAGTTTTATTGGAATCCAGATTATAAAGCATTATTACATTAGTTTGTGGGGGCGTTTCCTGGTCGTGCATATTAGGTTCGTCTTCCGACGATAACATCATCCGGACCATGCATCTAACGCGCTGTCCCTCTGCCGCTAAGGTTGGCTCTCGGAAGTTGAGCCGTAAGCAAGTTGGTGTTAGGGCTCAGGTGGACAGCGCTGCTGGTGAGTCGGAGATGGGAAGCTGATTTGTTCTAGAAGGTCTTACAGGGGTGCGTACATAAGCAATATACGCATGTGGTTTCCTTATCAAATTGGACTTTCCTATGGATGTCCGCGCACCTCGATTGCCTACGCCAGCGGCCATCACACCATGGTGGCTGCGTCCTTCTTGTATTCCGCGCAGTTGGTGCCAAGGTGGAGCGATGGCTAAAGACTCCATTTGATATTCTCGCATTTGGGCCTCGTGCTGGAGCTGGCGCTTTACTATCTGTTCCAGAACGCCTTCGGACGCTGTGAGTGAACGTGGAGGCTCCGTGCAGCCGCTGTACCAAATTTGCCTCTCGCTGACTTTATCTTCTAGTGGTTTTTGCCTGCAGTAATCCTGATTTTGATGTCTGCCGACCCTCCCGACCGCAGGCAATCGGACGTCGAAAAGGCTATAGAACTTCTGCAGGATCCACGGCCAATGGATGAGAAACAAACAGTTGTGCTTAAGGTGCGCCACTTTCCTCTTCTCAAGCGGCACATGATTCACTCGCCTGACCTCCCACCCTCCCACATCTTCCATCCCTGCACTGTTTTGGTACGCCTTCAATCGAAGCACTGGTGATGTAATTAATATATACATTAAAATGTTTAAGCTCTTCGTGTTGCACATCGTTGCAGGAGGTGGAGGATACCCTAGTTGGCTTCCTTGAGAAAGGCGCCATCGTGGAGTCAGACGTGCTGGCCAACGTAAAGACGCTGCTACCTCCCGAGGCGGCTAACCTGCTGAACGAGTTCATCCCGGAGCCGCCCAACAAGCAGCCCAACGTAGTACATGTGGAGCCAGTGGAGACTGTGCCGCAGCCCCCGGTAACTTATTACCAGGCCGACGTGATGGCCAACCAAGTAGGTAGGACTATCTCGATTCTCGTTCCAGTGTTGCCATATTGAAGATAAAGCAACAAGTTTTAGAGAGTGTTACTCACTGCATGAAAGCTATGCCTTTCCGCCTGGTAGGTTGCGGCGAAATTTAGGGCTGCTTTTGAATGGGTTGCCTGTTTACCACACGACACCTGCATGCCCCAGTGCAAGGATGCTTGTGAAATCCTCATGAGGGCCTTGCAAATTTTATGCAGCACGTTGAGGTAGGAACTGCGAACTTGTGGACGCGTTTGCTGGCATATTCGCTGGGGCCTGCAGGGCCCCTTGCTCTACTTACTCTTCAATTCAGCACCATCCCACCTGCGCCATACTGAAACCGCACTCTCTGCAAATGTCGCGTGCAGCCTCTGAGATGACGGAGATCAAAAACGCCGTTTCCGGCCTGAAGAGTGCACTGGACGCTGTTCGCCAGAACACTGACGTTGCCAACACCAACATTTTGCGTCTGAACCTTCGTGAGGCTCGCGACCAGCTAGCGCGGCGTGTTGCCGAGGTGTCGGCCTCCACAGAGTCAGACCCGTCTATCACCGCTGCGACACGCGAGGCTCGGATCTTGTTGGAGGAAGTCGACAGTTCCTTCTTCGCGTCCTGAAGGGCTGGCAACCCCTGTAACTCAATCTTTTGCTGTGCAGGCCGTTCAGCCTGTGGAGGCAGCCGCCAGCTCCGTAGCTCTCGTGCCAGTGCCCTCAGTGGACAAACTGTTCATGAGCTCTTCAAGCTTTGTTATAGTGTCTCCCAACTGTTTGTGGTGGCGGAATGACGTAATATCCCACGAATGTGTGGTCTCGTGGGGCGCTGGGGCCGTGCTAGTGCACAGTCCTGGTGTGTGGGGCCACGCATGTGCGAGGATTACAAGGTATGGCTGTGGGGGGATATCCTTTGCTTGGCTATTTGGTCGTTCCCTAATGCGTAGTAATTTGGCGATTGCGTATTTTTAATCTGTCTAATTGTTTATGTCGTGATGACGACCGTTTGATCATTAGCTTCTCGTGAGATGTTGTGGGCCTGAGTAACCTACACAGGTTGGGTGCACTGATGGGCTGGGCACAGCTGCGAAGCATTCTGCCCGTCCTGGCCCTTGCTTGGGGTGTTCTAAGCAGGTGTGCCGTACATTCTGTGCCGTACATTCTCTGCCAAAATTGGCGAGCTCCGTTTGAAAGACCCTTCTGGCCTGGTTAGAGGCTGAGGTGTAGGAAGTATATGTACAGTGAAAGTAACTGTTTTTACCAGATAAAATCTGATCAGTAAACTCTTCCTTCCAACATTTCAGCGGGCAAATTAGTACATGTTGGGCCTTACATGGATATCCTTTCATGTCAAGCCATACATGGCGGCAAGAATATGAATGCTGTGGCATAAAAGCTCGAAGCATACCAGTACTCCACCTGCCGGTTGGACACGGATGGATTCCCTGGACCGAGGAATTCCATATAAAAAGTGGTGACAATTGCGCTTACGCCTAGCAGCCGTAATCAAATCTACCGGCAGATATGCAGCACATTTATCGAGCAAAACTTAAAAAATGGTATCAGCTGAAGAAGCCTAATCTAAGGCAAAGTGCAAAGCCCGCAATATCGATTACGTCGCTACGAGTCTGCGCACAATGCACTTCCTCGTAGATTTTACCCGCGCAGTGCACGTGATTACTCATTATCACATCACCCGGTGGCAAACACAACATCATGATCCACGACAGCGGTGCCACCAGAATGGAATACCGCGACGTCAACGCAAACACGTACAAGATTCGTTTGTTGTTTGTGTACGCCACTTCCATAAGAACAGGGTATCATAAATGGCACATGTTGAAGCACGTAAGCCATAGCTTTCAAGTTATATCACGCACCGGTCGGTAAACCAAGTAAAGCAGCTCCCTTGATCAATTGCATGTGTGTGAGAGAGATCATCTAGGGAATAACCCCATGCCACGATATACGAACTCCGCCGAACAGTCTCGCCCAAAAAGTACGCTCGCCACAGTGAATTCCAATTTTAAAATGCGATGGCAACCATATTTGGTTTGCATCCTGCTTTCTGGTTGCTGAACAATACCCTTTTCTAATCTTATTTGTCCCTTGCAGCAGCGCCGTCCTAGTCCAAGCTATCATTCGACAGTGGCATGCTGGCACAAGTGATACTATCCATGTTACTAGTACCGGCTATGCCTATGTCCACATAGATACAGCAACAACGACGGCATCCCCAGCCAAGCCATCGCTTTGCTTACATCGCGCATAGAGGATGCGGATTGAATGAGCCCCCCAATCTATCCAGCCGCTGCCCTTCAGTTTTGATGTCCTGCCTGTCTGACTCACATTCGTCATTGACTCGTGTCGGTATTGCCCGAGGACCCTCCGCCCGATGACACCATGCTGGCACCACTGCTGCACAGTGAGTCACACAGAGTCTGGACAGCGTCCGCCGTGGAGCTCGCTCCGAAACTGACGGCGATCCTGTTCCCCTGCAAACGCCGTTTGGCGTTTGGCAAAGGCAAGGCAAAGACAGGGCCATTTGCAAACGATGCTGCCTTCATCATGAGAAACCACATGCAGCAGACATGGACTCTCCTACCATATGGTTACTTCTATCATCATCGTGTCTCCGGTCCTAATCCTTACTACGTTGCACATTTTGCACACACAAACAAATACACACAACATTTGATGCTCTACTGCGCAACATGGCAACGATGGAACACTTTCTAAATGCCAAGAATATGCCAATGGACGGCAGCGGCAATGACCTAGTATGCCGCCGTCGTACAGCTTCAAATTTCCACACACGTAGATTTCGCGGAGCATTAGGCTCAGACATGCCGATTTGCTCGCGTGGGCGCATGCCCTGGCCTGGCCCATAAACCCCCAGGGCCCGCAGTGACACCTTTGCTCCAACCCCAGCAGGCCCCAGCCCCGGAAGCAAGGAAGAAACCCAATTCTGTGTTGCGGACTAGCCGAGTGTGTAACGGGTAATCGCTGTGGAGGTTCGTGATTGAAGCCGCGGCACTAAGCAACTCCCCTCACGGCGGCATTCCAAGCAAACTCACTTGCGGGCAGGTAAGGATGGACGTGTCGTTCACGTAGGTAGTGAGGGTACAGATATTAATGCGGCTTGCGTTACAATGCCACAAGGAACTCGGAGTGCACACCCACTGCAGGGGCAATTGAAAGCAAAAGTGATGGGGAACCTGGGTCGGAGTACCGCAGGCGGGCCATCAAAGTTCCCTTCACGAAGGTAAACAAGCAAACAAGCAAGCTGGAAACAAGGCAGAACAAATGCGCAAAAATGCGATATGCGGATCAAGCCAAGGCCCGGCGGCCCAACCGCTCACACCATTCCTATACAGTTTTTCTACACAGTTCCTTCAGTGAAGGAAGCGGGTAGTGCGGCCGTGCAATGATGGCCGCGGAACCTGAATCTGACAAATGATTCCACAGCCCTCCTAACCTGTTCCTTTGCTACTTACCATGTCACAGCAGCCTGCTATGGGCGTGTTCAGCTGCAGCCCTGCCAGGCCGCCAACGATGGCCGCCAGCAGCGCTGCCACCGCCCCCACCGCGATGACGTACACAAGCAGTCCACCGATTTTGGTGTCGGTTTTCTGGGCAAAAGATGCAAAAGAGCAGCATGCATACGGGCAGCAAAGCGCCAGGCAGGGGAAATACCGATTTGAAGTCATGTGCATGGCTGGGTCCCAAAACGCAGATATCCTCAAAAGCGTATGCAATAAGAGGGCTGAAAGAGACCCAAGACGGTAGTGGTAGGGGTTGGGCAGACTTGGACAAGGCAAGGCAGGCGTGAGCATCTCCAGCCGGGTAAGGCCCCACAGCCAGTGCAGCCGGGCGGGATCGAGCGCTGCACTCAGCCCTGGCATGCGAGTAGGAAGAGAGAGGAGGACGCAAGGCAATTAACAACACGCTTCGTAGCGCACATACATCTGTTCGCATAATCACATAATCTGTTCGCGTGTGCTCACCTCTCTTCGCACCATCATGATGCCGAGGCATATCACTGCGCCGAACACAAAGCCGGCTGTATTGCCACTGTTGTCCACAAAGGGTGTTGCGCCGATGAAAGCGTTTGCGCCCACGATGAAACCAACCACGGCGGCCGAAGCGAAATGGCAGGTGAAGCGCCGCCACCGAAATAGCAGCATCGCCGTGGAGGCCCCTGACCAGACCGGACCAGACCAGGGGAAGGCAGAGGACGGGGATCATCGAATGATGCTGTCGGGCGGTTCAATGCAGAATCACGACCGTCAACTGCGAACACCAACGCCACTACAATTAGTCTCGGCCGCCACAGGCCCTTACCCGCCAATCCAAACGCCGGGATGGATGCACCCGCTGTCGAGAACTCTGCGCCGACGTTGACTGATACAAGTAAGCCAGACAAACCTGCGGCAAAGTACATAAGCGCTGCAACGAGATGCAGGGACGACGGCAGGACTTCAATGTAGCTAAAGTTAATGTTGGTTACGAACAGTGCAGTGCACTCCTTTGGCATAACCTTATCGTGTATGAATAGTAATCGCCGCAACGAAATGCCAGCGAAGGAGCGGACCTTACCACCCTACCAACATAACATTCACCGTGTTATGAAGATTCTTAAGGCAGCAACATCATGGGCTTCATGGCCAAAGCAGCGCTCGACAAAGAATGGAACTTACTTTTCCATGCCGCACAGATGCCACATGCTCTGAACAGCAGCTATGCCTACAGCTTTGAGCACCTCGCCGCCACCGCTACACGATGCGCATCCCGCCTGGTACCTGCCCAGCACGCTCCCCAGCGATAGCTATTCAAGAACCTAACCACACGAAAACTCACCGACCAACCAGGGGCTGATCTCCCGCACCAGGAAGTGTCCAAACGTCCACACCATGCCCATATTGGAAGTGATGTGGATAGCACCTAGGTAGGCAGACGAACGCACAATTGTAGGAGCAGGGCTGGGCGAGCAAGGGCCGGGGCCAGTCGGGCTTCAGCACAAGCACCGTGCCTTAAAGTGTGATACTTACCAGCGTTGTGAAACAGAGAGCTGATCAGGCGCCAATACTGGCGGCGTTGGGTGATGCGTGGCGTGTAGGTGCCACTGCAGCATACGACGGCGCCAAGAGATAGAGCCCATGTCATGCACAGGCATAACAATTCAGTGAGGACAACAACAGAACTGCACTTGGTCTGCACACTGCAAACGCCTCAACCGTGGCAACTTCACTTGTCTC
Organism: Volvox africanus; assembly: GCA_030268105.1. NCBI lineage: Eukaryota > Viridiplantae > Chlorophyta > Chlorophyceae > Chlamydomonadales > Volvocaceae > Volvox > Volvox africanus. Next base: position 3,196,514 of record BSDZ01000004.1, on the reverse strand, counting down.
ATCATCTGAATGTGGAAAAAGTGGAATGTATCGTCCCGTAGCATAGACTATGCGGTATGCCAAATTCCGGATGACAGCGACGTTGGGCGAGCGTTCAGGAACCCCTCTTACTAGGGTCAACATCCTCAAGGTTTCGTTACAATCGCTCAATTCACGTTTCGGTGGTAAGGGCCAGCACCTTCATTCAAGCCGTAGACAAAAGAGATCAGATCTCAGGCACTCCCCATACTCACCCCATTTTGAGTATCCCTTCCTGCCCAGGCCCTAGCAGCGGGTTGTCTTGGAGGTCAGCCACCTGCGCACATGAGGTTCCCGGGTACACCGCCGCTTTGAGCAACCCATGGACCGGGATAAGCCGCATTCAACGCAAAGGACGCGCCAAAGGACTCCCTAGAACTCCCGGCGAAGGTTCAAACGCTGCATGGGCACCCTCTGGCTGCTCGGGACAATAGCGACAAATACCAAATCCAGGTCGGCCTGAACTCTGACCACGTTCCAGTCCAGAGCCACATTTTTGAAGTGTGACACATCCTCCTGGCGGCAAGTGTTGCCACAAGAATTCCGGATAGGGGACATCGTGCCTCATTAGCTGCCTTGCGCCTCGTTACGGCGACTGCAAATACAACCTTTGCATCATGACATAACGCCATCGCGACTCGCCTGCCACTCCATCATATACAGTCCGACGATGAAGTACACGAGCTCCCCAATGGCCAGGGCGTTGTACATCCAGGTGAAGAGGCGCTGGCGCTTCCGCATTCGAAGGCGCGCTCTGTTCGGAGTGAGGGGGTTTTGAGGTTTGGTAGGGGTAAGGACACACCAAGGGAAATGTCTGTCTGCGGATGCAGGAATGGATAAATCCCGTATGGTGTACAGGACTTTTGGAACATAGACTTTCCGAAGGTTGATGTTGGAAAGATCTGGAAGGCGCACCCCTGACGTTTGATCCTCTACCCTATCCTTATCCAAGACTGACGACGGAAGGGAACAAACAAACCCTGCAGCTCTTCGGCATAAGTTACGCCAACAGTATAATTCAACCACTTACGCTTCCTCTCTTTGCAATTGGTAGTGATCCTGGCGTGATTGCGCATCCTGTGCAGACTGGACTGCCTGGGCTTGAGCCCTATGTAAGCAGGGTCGTACATGGGTAGAAGTACAAGGCAGCTGGTCTGTCAGACTTGGATATGTCCGCTTCAGCTAGGGACTTTCAGAAAGTATGTAATTTTGTGCAACCTTCTATCTTATTTGTTAAGTTTACCAATATTCGGTGGTTGAGCCCGTGAACCCTCCATTGGCCGGCACGGCTGGATAGGGCACCAGAGCTATGGCCGGGGTGGACATCCTAAGCTACGTATGGTCGATATCGTGCTGTCCGTCACAAGTTGTCTTATAAAACTCGCCCATAAAAGAACGACAAAAATATGGCACTGATACTCATCATGTAGAATCTCGGCAGGTGCCACAATAACTTGAATTGCCAGCTTGCAAAAAAATACTAGCATACTGCCCTGTCTCGATTTAGTACATTATGCATGACGTACATATACGGCACTGTTTCGCGCCCAAAAGAAATTACTTCTGTGATCTCTAGCAACTATGTCGTATCCTTAAATTCTGAAGAAAACGATGATTATGCAAGAAGCGTCATGCTATTATTCCATCTGTATCTCGGACTGAACCGCCTGGACATTTATTGGAACGGAACGCCTTCCCGGACCGCGTAACCATAGCTCACATTGATCTTTTAGCTATGTCCATGAACATCCTCGTAACGGTTGTTGAAAGGAACTGGTTCTTGCTGCTGCCGGTGGTAGTCCTGGTCCTCGCACTAGCAACGGTGCGCAGCGGCTGGATGTTGCAATTAAAATTGTCTCATGGCTTTGGGCGCTGCTTAGGTGGACTTACCACGCCAGCTGATATCTTCGGTTGCAGGTACTGATCCTGAACCGCCCGAAAGCCAAGAAGCCGTTCCTCAACCCGAGCGAGTTCAAGCCGCTGCCGCTTACAGAAAAGACTTACATAACGCACAACACCGTTCGCCTTCGTTTTGCATTACCGGATCCTAACCAACGCCTGGGGCTACCTATCGGCCAGCATATAACTTTCCTCGCAAAAGGCGAAGACGGGAATAATATTTATCGGCCTTATACACCAGTCTCAGATGATGATCAGATGGGTGCGGTCGATTTTATCATTAAAATCTACCCTCAGGGGAAGATGTCACAAGTGATCGCAAAGATGCAACTCGGCGACACCATGCTCATGAAGGGCCCGAAAGGCCGTTTCACCTACAATCCGAATATGGTGAATCATATCGGTGAGCCGCTGTGCAGATATAATTTGCCTAATGCACGACAGGGGCCCAGCCTTTCGATGGGTTGGAGCGTGGGGGTTGGGTTGTAAAGCTCGGACCACCTGGGTTGTAGTCGGGCGAAGCCATAGAGGCAGTACACGTTCTGGGAGCTTACCCATGTATGGCGATGTCCGATGTGTATAAACTGAACCTCACACAACGATAATCACGGGATGTTTGCATGGCCTTCCAACAGGCATGCTGGCGGGTGGTACTGGGATCACGCCGATGTTTCAGGTCCTAAATGCAATTTTAAAGGACTCCAAAGACCGCACCCGCGTAACGCTTTTGTATGGTAACTTGACTGAAGATGATATCTTGCTCCGAAAGGTGGGTTAATTATTTTGCTGGTCCGCTGCGAGGGAGATGGGTCTTAGGGAGTATTGGCTTTATGACAAGCATAGATAAGGTTAGTGGCTCCTGTGCTTTCTTATAGTGAACATTATAATGTTAGCTTTCAACGCGATTTCGGCAAGTCCCTTATGACTCAACGGCAGAGGAGTATTAAATTACACGCCACCTCCTTTCAATTGGAAGTCTCTCCGAACCGCTTTCTTGGCTTGCAGGAACTAAATCAGCTGGTGGCCATGCACGGCGACCGTCTGTCGGTGTACCACGTGTTGAATAGTCCACCGACAAGTGGCTGGCAGGGCGGCAGGGGCTTCATCACAAAAGGGATGATTGCTGAGCATTTCCCGTCTCCCGGTGGGTAGCTGCGCTGACGAAGCTCTGATTGAATAAAGCTTGACCCTGCTTGACCGGCTTCATTGCGCCACTGTGACTGTGGCCCTCGCCATGTTGCCGCACAACTCCCATGTCAGGATGCCATATGCGTCGTATTATTCGAGGATATGGAACGAGTTAATTGGTCGTCTTGATATTATACGCCTATGGTAACTTAAGTCTGTTTAGGCGTTGCCTTTGCATTGCACCCAACGCAGGCATGGGTCATATGGTCCTCCGTTGCGGACCTACCCCCATGATGACGGCAATGAAGCAACACCTTGACGCCCTGGGCTTTGCAGAGGAGTCGCAGTTTCAGTTCTGAGTGGGAACTCCGTATGCCCTAGAGATAGGATTAGAGCCCAGGAAGGAACGTGGAAGACCTTGCTGGAACGTGTATGTTGGAGTGAGGTAGATTCAGGACAGATTCTTACACGTCAAGCGTGTGGATTACGAAAGCCGCATCAAGCGGGATGGCTCCTGTGGAATCGAAGGGTGCCTCTAATGACAAATATGTTCGGTGATTTTGGCTGCAATCTCAAGAAAGCGAGCGTATGATTAACTCCTGAAATCGTGATTGTGGATGGAAGAATATATGCCTTCGGGTTCACCAGCTACGCTTGGTGTGCTTCCGCAGTATGTTGCGGTATAGAGGTGGCTGAGGATGGGGCGGTATGGAGGTGGCGTACCTCCGAAGGATTAGGACATGCTGACCGCCGACATTGGACGTTCATCCGGGGAGATCCCTCTTCGTCCCACCACCAAGTAAAATCTATGACTCGTTTATTTGCAGTCACTTTTTGAAGTTTTCACGGGGCCATGTTTGCTTCTTCCGAAAGGGATTTCGGGGCGCCAGGCCCTGAAATCGCTGAACAAAGCAATGCAATTCATTACTTCCCGGCAGGTGACAACCCTCATCGTATTATGCCTTGCACGTATAAGTAAGCACACTTTTAACGAGTTGATAACTACCTAGCTCAACGACACTCGACATGGCCTTCGACGTAGGTAGTGCTGGATGTGCGTGCCCTTACGACAGCAGTGGTTGGCCATTCCGAGGGTGAACTATGGCTAAAATAAATTGAATTGGACGTGTATAGTTACCTTGGCTTCATGATTACACGTCGGCAGGCAAGGACTCGATAAGCTGGGTATCTTCAATCATGAAGGATGGGTTCCTCAATGATCTGTTAGATCATGGAGCAGCCCATGTAGACATGTGTTGTCACAGAGCAATAGCATTCTCATGGGGTGGATTGTACGTACGGCGCATCATTCAAACATCCGGATGTGTCGTCAGCGGACCGGCGTCCATTAGAAGAGCCGATAATAACTTTAATTAAGTTTTCTGCCCGCATTTCACAGGCCCATATGTACTGACGCCGATTGTTACAGTTTCGGTACAATCATATCCCCTAAAAACTAGAATTGCTTACCTTATACCTGGGCTGGAGAAGAATGCAAAGCTGCCTAATCTATCGGAGCGTCGGGACTGCACACCTGCACCGTATCTTCGCTCGGCGCCAGCACTCGTTACCAAGGCCCATCATTCTCACCGCAAGGTATGTGGATGAAGCACCAGGGGTCTGCAAGCTTAACTGCAAGTATGATATATGATATGATTGTATTTGTAATGCAGCGGGACGAATCTAGAGGCTAGCCCTGCCGCTAAGGAGCCAGCGAAGGTTGAGGAGCAGCAGCAGCCGCAGGCGGAAGTCCCATCAATTGTTGATACTGAGAGTACTCCCGTACCCGAAATTGAAATCACGCCGGCGGCCAGAGCGGCAGAGGAGGAGCTGCAGTCCAGCACGAGCGGAGTTAAGGAGCAGGAGGTTGGGGAGGCGAGTGCTACTCGGTCTCACCCGCTGGAGGACGTGCCGGCGGAAGAGGAAGAAGACTTTATTGCCTCTAAGGTGCATTATAACCTTAGTGGCGTTCCGCATGCCTGTTTTTGGCATAGCACGGGAGGTTACAGGATGGTGTTACCTGGCGCAGTACAAACAAGCGGGTGCAGCCAGACGGTCAGTACGCACTTCCTGGGTTCACATCTCAGCAGCATGGCGACCCAAATCGAGCTATGTCTTCAGGGAGTCTCGTAGATGCCCACGAGGTGCACTTCGACAGCGCGTTTTCCTTGGAGCATTTATCATTGATAGTTCTTGTTTTTGTAAGGTTCAGGCGAGTGTATGCTTCCTTTTCGTGTTGGGTACAGGAGCTCGTCGCCGAAGTATTGGACGGTTATGCGTTCGGCAAACGAGGGGAGCAATGGCTCTTTGCACAGCTGGTAGCCATCGGCATGCTGGTGTTCCCGCCGCTAACCCTCAAGGTATGGTCGTACATAGTTGGATGGCAAACGAATGAGGTCCTGCGAAGTAGGAAACCAAGTTCGGCGAGTTTGTTATTTCTGAGATGCAAACGACGTGAGTTAATCAGGCTCTTACCGCTGTTATACATGCCAAGCCGCTGCTGCGATGACTGCTCGGCGTTCTTGGGCGTGGTGAACCCGATGCCTTAGTGCACACCCTTTGCTCAATTGCTCCATGGTGGTGCCTTGTAGGGCCTGGTTGATTTCGTCGCCACATTGGCCCTCACGACGGGTCTGGTGTTCATCGCCACTGCATTCTTCAACCTTGGCCGCAGCATCAGCCCGCTTCCAGAGCCGCGAAAGAAGCACCAGTTGGTGGTGTCGGGCATTTATGGTGAGTGATTCGAGACGGATTTCGTCTGTTCGCTCTGGTCGCGATACGCGTTAGGTAGCATGGCTTTGCAAGCAGCCCTGTGCAACATTCACTCACCGTTGCCGGGCGCAGACAAGACACTTTGCCTTCGCCGTTTTGTCCTGTTGAATGCCCACCCCTTTCTCCTCTTAAGCGCCGCATAAACACCAGTGTATCACAAAGTGCCTCTGTGGTCCCGCTGTGCGCAGGCTATGTTCGTCACCCGATGTACGGCGGGCTGCTTCTGGCTGGCTTTGGCCTCGCCGTGCTGACCCGCAATGAAACGCGGCTTGCGATCCTCGCGCTGTTGTGGTGGGTCCTTGAGAATAAGGTACGTTGAGGACCGTTGCGTGGCGCAGCGAGCCAGGAAGAGCAGGGACGGTTTCTGCTAAGACCATGAAACCTCCCGATTTTATAATATCTTGTTATAGGACGTAAGTTTGAAGCGATGTACGTATGGTCTACGCTCCTGAGGGTGCGGAACGGTTATGGGTCTCGTTTTTCCGTCTTGTTTTTCTCATTGGGAAGTTGGATGCCTAAACTTTGCATGAGCATGCCAGCGGAAGCGCCATAGGTCTTGCCCGCATGCCTCAAAGTGGTCACTGCTTGCCACTGCCACGCATCGCCTGACTTTGCCATGTACATGACCCGCTGTGCCACCAAGCGACGTTTTTCGACGTGTTTTTCGGGGTTAACTCATCCATGCGAGGGCCCTTTCGCATTCATTTCAGGTTACCGTGGAGGAGAAGGCACTTGCAGCACGTTACCCTGAGTACGCAGAGTATAAGGCCAAAGTAAAAAAGGTGGGGCATGTCTGATTGCTGCTCGATGCCGCGCCTGGGAAAGGTGCCAGGCGCAATGGGCCGCGACAAAAGAGAGTGGTTAGCCGCACCGGTACTGGGGTGCATCAAAGGCGCATCCTGCTTTGCTGCAACGCATAGCTGCTGTTGCCCAGCTCTGCGCTTGTCCAGGCGCTTGCACATTCGGATGCTTCCATTGTCAGTGGACACCTGCCAAGCTCCTTGCTTTGATTGCATGCTGTATGCTCGACCAGCCGGGCTCGGCACTTCGCACTTGTAACGCAAGTGCGTGCGCTGCGCAACCTAAGTACCCAGTACTCAGTGTGGTAAAAGGAGTTAATGTGTGAAACGCCCAGCACGGCATCTTCCCTCTTCGCACTTGCCATTGCAGCCTTTGAACCCTGTTTCCCTGCGCCCACAGTTGTTCCCGTTCGTGTACTGAGTACGAAGTCGAACAGCAACCCGCTTCCGGAGCCGTCAAATTTCTCCCAATGTTTTTGTTACATGCTGGCGCGCGCTCGAGGATGGAGGCCAGGGCGCTACCGGGTGTAGACATGTTGTGCAATTCAGCATGTGAGCTGCTGGAGAGATTGATCCGGTGCTTGACGCCGAAACCGTATTGTGAAGACAGATTATGGTTATTTTTTCTTATTTGGTTTTGCTGGGCCGAGGCACATGGGGGCCGATGCAGATCCAGATGCAGCATGTTCCGATGTGGGCTGTGTACATATGACGGCGTGCATGGCGAACGCTGTGGAATTCTTGCTTGTGGCGGACCTGGCGGCATGGTACACCCTTGGATGCATAGTTGCGCTGTGTACGAGATTGCAGGGCGTAGAGACCTAGAGACCTAGCGCACTTAGGGGGAGAAGGCCGTTCGTGCGCAAGTGGCGCCTCTCGTGGTACAGCCGGAAACGCATTGGCTTAAATGCAAGGCAAACTTCACTTTTTGACTCGTTCGCCTCCAGCCCTTCATACATTGAGATTTGATGTTCCATATGCGGAGCGTTCTTCTTTGATCCATATGGTGTTCAATATCAGGTTTGCGCTGTTCAATTCGCATTCTTTTGCGTGAGCGCGTGGAGTCCACGAGGCTTAGCCTCGACGTCCCTGCATGCCAATTTTTTGAGGCACTGGACAGTCTGCATGGCTTTCGTTGCCCACTGCATGACTGCGTGGCCGGAGGCGTTAAATGGATGGTGTACTACCACACCCACCATTAGAAGAGCATTTTTGCTAGCTGAATGAATCGGAAGGTGTGGTGACTCTTCCTGGAACAGCTGCTATACGGCTGGTATGAGTGACGAGGCGGAGTAGTGATTGTTAATGGACCGTGGTGCTAGCTTTGCGTGCCGTGGCCATAAGAGTTCATGAGCCTTCTACGGTTTATTGGTGTGCGGTGCTGATGAAGCTGGGGCCATGTGGGTACGGTAGTTGCATGTTATGGAGATCACGCGTTTCTGATGTGAAGGCCCCAGTGCAGACCGGGACCATGTGGTTGGCTATCAGCTTCGTCCAAATGTTTTTTGCTTGATCCCAATTCCCAAGACAGGTAATATAAGCCCGCCTTTGTGAAGAAACAAAGGCTTCGGTTTAACAGGGTACCTGCGTGGAGTACCTCCTGGTATTGGCCGGTTTTTGTAAGGTGAAAAGTCGCGCGGGGGGAGGTTAATGAGTATAGGTCAGGGCACAAATGCCGTACAAGTTGGCGGAGCTGCTATGACATAAGGAATTCAGCAGTACACGAAGTCACGTCCTTCGGTGTAGAGGGGGATAATCAGCTTGAGACTCCATGCTTAGGGACCTACCCCGTTTACAAGGTCCTGTTGACCCCAAAGCGAGCAAAGCAAACTCCTGCTGCTCAACTCTTCCTCGTATTGTTGACTGCAAATCGAACCCGTAGGATCACATTGTTATCAAAAATCCTTACTGAATGCAAACTCGGCATCCCGGCCCAAGGTGGACAAGCAAATTTCTCGCAGTGACACCGGCGCATATATTCCCGAGTTGCTCATCTCCATAAACCAAAAATGCACACAGAATCGCGCAGATCGACTCTGCTCGGCCTTTCACCGGCCCCCCTGCACCGAATCCCCTACCATAAAAAAATTCCAGCCACTTCCACCAGTGCCCCAATCGCCATGGGTCAACGTTGAGGCTTCAAAAACAGACAAGACTTCCTGCTAGCAAGCACACGTTTCATTGTACAGACAGAACAGGAGTCGGGCTTCACACAACCAAATAAACCACATAACCCGCACACAAACAATCCATCCCCATCCAGCAGGGGATGGTTCTGAAGCAGCGCACCAGATAGCACATATGCACCGCATGTGGCAATGCATAAAGCCTCTGCCTTTCCCATGTCAGAGAATAAGCACGTCGACAAGTGCACCGCAGCCTGCTGCTGAGGCCCACACATTTCTCCGCATTGTGCACATTGGTCATACCGACATTCCCGGCCCAAAACCCAGCGTCCAGTATCGCCACTAACCTGCAATTGTCTCCTACCCTCGATTCGACCCAAAACAAGCGAGACACAAAACACGACGACTCACGTGTAGCCATCCCACGTCGCTGACATGAGGCGAACAACAGACATGGGAAATGCGATAGCCGCCTTCCCCCTTTTCGCGCGCAGAAGCCCACCCCCAATGACTTGCCATCCCGGGGCTGGTCCTTCCGGTAATCGAGCATCTACATTATTGACAACCGAGACGAAAACTCGTTCGTTTTCTGGCAATTACTGGACGAGGCTTCCATACATGGTCTCTCTCAGCCCACAGCAAGTTAAAGAGTTCCTTCCGTTCAGAGTGCAGCATAGGACTCTTGCAAACGGGGCGCAGCATGTCTGGCTCCGAAACAGAGAGCCTCTCCAGGGCGTGGGAGGGGTGCCAAAGGGCGCCACGGACCGTATCGTCCTGTACGCAAACCAGACTTGCAATCTCCGCTGCTCCTACCAAGTCTCAGTGGCCTCATGCTTGGCACGCCTGTGCAACCCGCGCCATAATGTACGATTGTGCGGCCACAAATCCCGGAAAGCGAAGTAAGACCTGCTACACTCAAATATGTTTGTCGTACCTTCTCTTTACTAAATACATGTGCGTTGAAATGTCCTTGATAATCCACATTAGCGCTGGTTTGGTTATGATTTGTTCGCCATGCCATAGGCTAGCCCAGTGCACGCCCCGGAATCGAGAGAGAACTCCCCCATTTTCGTCAGTTCAAGCACTACCACAGCACCTACTGTCATAACCACCATCACCATAGCTACTGTCAACCTTTATCCATCACTGCCGGCAGCCTCCCTAGTTGTTATCACCTCCCTCACATGTTAACACCGACGGCACAGTGACCAAGATATAATGAACCAGGAGGACGCGGCTACCAAGGACCGCGACGCGTACGGCCACATGAAAGCTCTGCGCTCTGGGCCGTTCCCGCGAACAGACTCCACAATCGCAGGATGCAAACCCCCCCCCCATCATCTCATAATCCATCTACCCGTATCTGCTAAAAATACGTGCCCATGGATACCTACCGCAACTATCACAAAGTCCATGCAACAACCCATCACCGATGCAGGCGTGCAAGCAGCCCATAACCACAGATCTAAGCGGCGCAGTTGCCAACAGCCCGGACTAGCAGGACTAGGTGCGGCGGGGCTTCACGGAGGGGAATACGACAGATCATCGGGGAGCGCAAGGAGCAGAGCCTGCTGTTGTTGTTGTTGTTGCTGCTGCTGTGGCTGTGCTGTATGCTGCTGCGCCGTGGTCTGCTGGTGTTGCTGATATTGCAATTGCTTGGGGTGGAAGCTGCCGCCGGTTGGTGCTCCCGGAATGGTGAGCACGGCGGCGAAGGTCGCACCCGTTGCACTGTCCCGCAGTTGTACATGTTGCTGGTGTGAACCTAGAACCATACCGCCACTAGATCCACCGCCCGTCAGGCCTCCCATAGGCAAGGATTGGGATCCGAGTTGGCTGCGGTCTAATAGGACCAGGCTCTGCGGAAGGCCAGGCACGCCGGCATTGCCGGCAGTAGCATTCGCCACTCCTCCGTGCCTTTGCTGTGGGACAATGCCTTTGGGGGCCAATAGCTGCTGCTGCTCTCCCGCCGACAGCTCTCCGCTTGCCGCCGGACCAATGCCGGTGCTGGTGCGGGGAGCCATACCACCGCCGTGCCCAACTGGTGCAAAGGCTTCCGCCCCCGGCGCACCGAAAGCAAAGCTCCCAACAGCACTGCTTTGGACAACGCCACCGGCGGCTGCAGCAGTCGCGGTGTCCCGTGCAGCAGGGAAGCCTCCAACGTGGCCCAGGAGATGGTGCTGCGACAGCGGTGATGTCGATCCCTGGCTCAGCTGCAGCAGCTGCGTACCGCCGCCAACGGCTCCGTGCGCATTATGGATAGGAACCCCGCCCTGGGCAGCATGATGTGCGAAGCGACAGCGCTCACCATCGCGGCAGTACCCTTGAAGGAAAAAGCGACACGCACGGTTTGTGCCTGGGATGGCGGCAGCGGTTGCGCTGTTGCGCAACTGCACGCTGCTGCCTCCGCCGCCGGATGGCCCGGTGCTTGCGACGCCGCCCAAATGCACCAACTGCAAACCGGTGTCGGTCTGCTGTTGCGATTGCTGCTGCCAATCCAATACCTGGATGCCTGGACACGCCGCCGAGGAGGTCAAGCCCACATGGTGTTGGCCTACGCTATTTCCAGGCTGCAGCGACGATGCGGGTCCTGCCGCAAACGTACATCCACTGCCGGCAGCTACGGTGGCATCGCCATTCATGTCACCCGCTGTTTGAAAAGGAGGAGTCCAAAAGCCGCTCCGCGCCACGAGACCGGGGCCATTGCCGGCTTGCGGCTGCTGCCCCGAATGCTGTTGCGGTAGCTGCAAATGCAGGCTTGACCGGCCGTTGCTACCACCGCCAACTCCGGCAGTGGTGGCCGCAACTGCCATGCCTGGCGGCAGCTGAACTAATGGTGGACCGGTTCCTGGCATGCCTCCGGCGCCCAACGGCCGCACCTGTACAATGCCATGCGCATTGGCACTGGCCGTAGCCACCGTGGTGCGGGGCGAGGCATGTACAGGAACCAGACCCGTAAGAGACACATCCGGGACTTGAATATGTAGCCCATTCCCCCCACCACCGCCAGCGAACGTGTGCCGGGCTGTGACGCTTGATCCCAGGAGGGCTGCGACATCGTCCGCGGGCCCGCCGCCCACACCTTGCGGGGCCGGCTGACCATTAAACATCAACGCCCCGGGGACGGCGGTGGCTAAAGCGGAGCCCCCGCCAAGCGGATTAGGATGCCACCCTGCGCCAGCGCCGTCGGGTTTCGATGTGCACAACATACTGCCAAACTCGCCGATAGCGGACGTGAAAAGCGACGCCGAACCCATAGAACTGCCGGTGAGTATCGGGCTATCGAGACCCCAGCTCGCCCCACCCAAATCCACGAAGCCAAATCGCGGCTTGGCAGCCATTCCTCCCCCCGAGCCACCTCCCCCCCCCCCAAGGGCTGTGATTGTGGCGGTCCCAGTTCCTCCTGCCCCACAGGCGTTGGCACTTTCGGGCACCACGGCGGGGTTGTCGGTCGTGGGCAGCCGCGGCAGCACGTCCAAGTTGGCGCTACTGGCGACTGGCTGGCCTGATGAAATCGTTGACAACGATCCAGCGCCACTAATGATGCTGGCACTCACTCCCGCATCCAGGCCTGCGCATCCAGCGCCAGCGCCAGCGCTCTGTAAGATGACGTCATCGGCAGACGCCATTGAGCTCATGCCTGACGACGTGCGCTGGCTAGGTGTGCCATCCAACGTGCTCTCGGCTGCGGCGGTAACGCCAGAAATTGTACGAGTGGCGGACCCGCCACCGGCATCAGCACCTCCGGACACCGTGGTAGCTCCCGTGCAAGTCGGAGAGTATACATGAGGCACGTTAACATCATGATCCATATCCAAAGCCTCAATCACCTCCTTATTCAGCGTGTGCACCACCTCACCCAAGCTTTCCAAGGAATCCCCGCGTGTATGTAATGTAGCTATGGCACGGCCCGCCGGCACCACCGTTAAGATGCGATCGCTCACAGCTGGCTCGGGAGGGCTCAGCAGCTGCGCCGAAAAAAGGTCATGCGTGGCTTCTGGCGGATGACCTCGCGGCTGGCGAAGCCCACCAGGCGCCGCAGGTGACAATATTGCAGTTGACATTGGCGAGATGGCCGCTGCAGCCGCTTGTCCCGTCAACGCTTTAGACCCTGCAGGAGCTGGACCCTGCGCCGCCCTAGGGTTGGTCATCATAGGATGTGCCTGGAGGTCCCGGGATAAATCCGGCTTTCCAACTGGAACCGACACTGCACAAACCGTAACAGTTGTCGTTACTATACGCGTATTGGCTGCTCCATTGCTGGCCCCAAGGTTGGGCCCTCCCTTTCCTCCAGCTTTACTTGCCGCAAGGGCCTTGGCCGCTCCGTTGGGTTTGTCGCCCCCCGACTGCCCCATGACATTGGCGGGCTCTACCGCTGCCGTTGCGAGTTTCATTTTATGCTGCTGATGCTGCAGGTGGTTCTGCTGCTGGTGCAGCTGCCGCGTCTTCTCAGCTTTGGCCCGTTCACGCTTTTCCGCGAGCAACCGTTCGCGCTCTGCAGCCTCGGCTTTCTCGCGCTTCTGACGTTCCTGCACGTGGCAAACACGTACATGGCTATGCTCACGTTAGGGACCCTCAAACCAAAAACGTCCAAATTCACCCAGCCCCATCTGCCATTCCACAATACACGCCACCGTGCATTCCCCAAACCTGCATCTTCGATTCAACGCAGGGCCACAGTGAAGTTCGTTATGCACCCAGTTCCTGGACCTTTCCAAATTGCAAATCTACAGTACCTATCTCCGTTTGACCTTCGCTCTGCTACGTGCTGGACCCTTATCCTCTGCCATCGGCTCTATGCTTGTGTACCTGCTCCTGGCGCAGCCGTTCCTGGCGTTCCCGCTCCTGTGCCTCCTTCCGTGTGCGTTCAGCCTCTTGGCGCTCATGTTCGATACGTGCCAATTCTGCCTGATCTTCCTCCAGGACACGCCGGGCCTTGGAGGCTAGCTCCCGGACCTGTAAGAAAATTGTGGGATAACCAAAGGCCGCATTAGTAAGCAAAATCCAAAGGACATTAGAAAAGTGGGGCAATCAGCTCCGCAAAACCAAGCTCGTGCAGTAGTGACCTGCAGACTGGGAATGACTGCACCACCAGTAAAACCGTATAACTTCAGTTGGCATGAATCGTGCCCCCAGTGTCTCACCGCCGTCAGGGCTTCATCATCCACGCCTGCAGCCCCAGCCGAACCACCACAAATGATGCTGACATTATTGGTTGCAGCACTGTTACTGTTGTCACTGTTGCTTCCGCACACCGGCGTGGAAGGCGTGGGCAGTTCTGACACACCCGGGCTGTTGTCGTTTGCGACCTGCGCCGTAGCTTCGAAACCACCAGCAATGCTGCCCGAGTTGCCGCGTTTCCCACGGGACACCCTCCCCACCACCGATCCATTAGCCAGCTTTGGAATTTGCTGTGGCTGCTTGGGCCCGTCCTCGTTCATTGTGGTCTCACTGCTGCCCAGGGACGCAGCAGCTGCAGTCGGCCCTACTGTCTCTCCCTCGGCCGGGGCGGCCTCACCTATATCACTAGGCTGCTCATGTTGCTCCTTCGCCGCCCCTGACAGCACGCCCTCTGCCTTTTCCAGTGCCTCCTGCAATACACCGACCCGCTGCGCTGTCGACCAATCGGAATGCGGCTTCAGCGCCGCCTCCAGCTCCTCACGCGCAGCTTGTGCCGCCAGGCGCGCCAACGTCCGCCGCGCCGTCTCAGGCACCGGTCCCGCCGTCACGCCGCCTTGCTCTGCCGCCTCAAGTTTCGACTTGATGGCAGCGTAACGCTCAGCAGGGCCCCCATCAACTCCCGCCAAGACGGACTCCAGCGCCTGCATCAGCTTGAGCACGCGCTTTGCCTGCTGAACCTTGACACCCGAGGCCGCCGCTTCCTGTTGTGTGATGCACCACGCGGCACATGTTAACAATTTCTGCATGATTAGTATGGTGCAACCGGGTAACCTAGTGATCAGTACGGAGTCTTCAACCCTACAATCATGGAGTGGTTACAAGGCCATTATCAATTAATACCAATCAGCCACGCAATGACACGACGCCTCTGCTCGCTTTTGACACTCCAGGTCCAGATCCATCACCCGTACCGTAGTAACCGACCTGAATGGCTCGCGCAAGGACCCCAGTGCTGGCTCCCTCATGTAGGAGCCGAGCCAGTTTGGCATCGCTGACGGTCATTGCTCGCCAATGCTCCAGCGCCTTGCGTGCCTTAGCAATGTCAGGCGCCAGGAGGTCCTCCCATTTGGCCGCATCCTACAAAACAGAGACAAGCGGCCACCGTGCCGTGAGCAGTCATCGACATTGTGCTGCGTCGCTTAGCATCTGTAAGATAGGCGCATGAAGCCGCACCTGCAGCGCCCGCTCGAGAGCTTCGGCATCCTCCGAGCGCAGTTGGTTCTGCAGGTTGCGAAGTGCCGTTTCCAGCCCTGTACGCATCCGCGCAGCCTCCTGTAGGTGTGCTCGCAGCTCCAGCGAGGTGCGGTACGATTCGGGATCAAGCTCCTCGGCGCCAATCTACATGACAGCGTAGGTAGTGCAGAGCAGCACCCAAGCTTTGTTACAGGACAGTCACCTAGAACTGTCGGCCCCGACTCAATCATTGCCTTCGCTACCCAGCCCCAGCTCAAACTTGTGCTATTTTCTCACGACTCTTTTTCTGAAGTCCTAAAATCCCCATGCAGACTCAGGGTCGCGTCCCCGCACAAAACCGCACTGCAAGGGAACCGGCCGTGCGGTTCCTTCCCCCCCCCCCGCAATAAACTGCTATCACCTTTTTGGCATTATATATAGCTGCCTCCAGCCGTGCAAGGTCTGCCAGGGTGCGGAAAGAGGCCGCCGCTTTCGACAGCGCCTCTGCTGCGCGCTCAGTGTCTACCCGCCGTCGCGCAGCTGTCATTAGCGGCCCCAGCACGTCCGTCAGTCCCGGCACGGGGGAGCCGCCGAGGCTACTCAACGTGCTGGCCGCCGCCTCGGCCTTATTTAGGGCAAGCTTGAGCTGCATAGGGCCCGATGGCCGCCGAGCCATGACGGCCTCTAGCTGGCGGGAGGCCTCGGCAGCTGCAGCTACAGCTGCCATTTCTTTCAATAGTCGCTTAGCCTGCGAAGAAGTTTCGGAATGAAACATGAACAAAAGTTCCATGCCAGGGGTGGCACAAAGCCGTAGCCTCCTGTGGCGATGAGCCATACGGGCAGGCCAGGTCTCGGGTATGCCAAGATAGCCGCGCACAAACAAGTTAATAGGGTAAAGGCACAGGAAGTAGCCTCTAGCAGCACGGCTAACGCGCAAAGTAAAGCCACTCTGCCACGGTACTGACGCAGCGAAGGCGCTCTAAACTTCTCCGCCTGCTGCCCGGGACATGCCTTCCCTTTACCAACTACTGAACACAGAAAGTGCTATATGCACCAGGAAGCCTCAGTACCGTACCTTAGTAACACTAACGTTAGCATCTTTTGCATCATTCATTGCTGCTTCAAGTTGTTTCATTCTGCGTTCCCATTCGACCATGTCCGGCGCAGGCGTTCCCTCGCCACCGGCCGTGCCTGCAGCTGCAACCGCACCATCGGCACTGCTACTGATGCTCGTATTATTGCCCTCGCCACCGCCGCTGCTTCCCGCAGCAGAAGATGGTGAGGCATGCCCGTTCGTTTTCGGTAGACTTGACGCCGATGTAGAACACGGCGTCGCTGTTGTAGTCAGCGAGCCTGGCCTTGGGCCAAGCTGCGTCGCCACCCTTCTTGCCCCGGAATCCGCCCCAGAATCTGATGTCGCCGCCGCGAGAGGTGCTGATGCGGCAAACGCCACCGCAACGCCTCTAACAGAAAAGCTTAATGGATGCAGGGCGGCGTAAGCGCGCACCTCATCCACCGCGCCCTCCAGCTTCTCCAATGCCTGTGCACGCTGCGTCCACCGTGCATGAAGATCCTGAGCTGCATCAAGCTCGGGCCCAAGACGACTTCGGAACGGTTCCGCTGCGCGCAGCGCCTCCGTCAACGCCGCCACCGCCTCGCTGGTGCCACTACCGGCACCTCCCAGCGCCGCCGCACCGCGGGCCCCAACGAATTCCCGCAGGCGCGCGGCCGCCGCCAATTCCGCCACAGCGTTCGCCACCACACCGCGTACGATGTGCGCCAACATGGGGCTTGGCAGTGAAGACAACGTGATGGCCTGCTCAAGGTTCCCTACCACCTCGGTGCTCACGGGACGCGCCAGAATGGGCGTGCTGTCAGCCCCGTAGGTCACCGACGCCTGAACCACTTCCTGCAGCCCCGCGTGCATATAAGGTGTGGGAATTTAAAAGTACCTCTACGCAACTATTCATAGACAGGCATGCAATAATGTTCGGTAATTGAAATAAGTGGGGACCAGTCAAGCGCGCCAGAATGCTGCGCGATGATGCGACGGCCGGATATACGGCGATTGTGCCAGCCATCTGAGTGAATTGAAAGTCCGCCGTGCATCCATCGCTATGCGTACGTCACCAAACTTGTACCTGTAGTGTCTTTGTGGGCGGCATAGCTTGCCCATGCAAGGCTTCCGCTAGATATAAATCCGAGTCCGCCGTCTTAGCCCACAGCTGCAGGGCCGCCACGTGGCGCGGATCTAATACGCCGGCGCCCTGCGTAAGGCCCGCTTTCTCAAGCCGGTCCCATTCGCGCAGGCATTGTTCCGCGCGCCAAACTAGAGACCGCGTGGGCGAGGCCTGGGCTTCCGTCTCCAGTAGCAGGCAAATATGCACATAGACCACTCGTGCCAGTGCCTGATGTGTGGCCAGGGATCGGAGATGAAGGTTGCAAACTGTGTTATCCCACCTGTGTAATGTCTGTGACGGAGAGCACGCAAAGATCAAGGTAGCACCTGACCCAAATAGATATTTCTGGGGCTTACCGCCCTAGCAATAGGGCGGTCCTCCCCATTCCATCATCAATGCAGCCCCGTTGCCCGCGCAACACTTTTGTTGATTATCCGTTCGATGACTGTTCGATGGCTTCTTCCCCGGCTTCCTCCTATTAGCTCGATTCGCCTCTCGCTCCTCACCTGCCCTACCGCACGCCAACGCTCCGCGTGCGACTGCTTTACCCGATCCACCTTGCCGAACAAGCGCGTGGCCTGGATATGTGCCATGCGTACCGCTTGGATAGCCAGGGCAGCGCACCCCGGGCATGTGCAACCGCGGAACTTGAGCAGCACGCTTTCCGCCCAACAAGAATAAAGTTCAGCCTGATCATGTTCGAGTCCCAGGCAAAGTGGAAAAGGACGCAGTCCATGTAGGAAGAAGGAAAGGGAAATGGACCATAAGAGTATATGGTCGTTATACCAGGTGCAGGGATAGGAGGCTTCGGCAAAATGCAAGTGCAAACGCAAACGGACGATGGTACTTGTATTGCCTTCCCTGTCGATTAGCATCATCATTACCAGCTCAACACACGTCCTCACACCGGCTCCACCACAAATCACAAGTTCAGAAATCATATCACACCTGTTCATCCTCCAGTACATGGGTTTCCCGTGACTCCGCTGCCCCTGCCGCCACTAGCTCCGCAAACACTTGCGGCACGACATCACCATGCAGGTCTAAGGACTGCAGTGCATGCACTGATCGAACGAAGCATTTGAACGCCTTTTCGCTCGCCAGCTCCTCGCCGGTACTGCTAGTGCCACTTTCCTGGAGGTGAAAATTGATGTCGTGTACCTGGCTGATAGGCGGTGGCGGCGGTGGAGGCGGCGGTATTTTATTGGGATCTGTGAAACACATCTGCGATATGTCCGGCGGGCCCCGCTGGAAAGCTGCTGACTCCATGCATTCGCGCTTAGCTTGCTCAAGGTGGCGCAGCCCCGCCTCCGCCTCAAATCGCATGCGGGTCACCAGAGCGTGCGCACGTGCGCGGGCTGCCGCGACCTTCTGCTGACGCCGAGCGTCGATATGGCGATCCACCACTGGCCTGCGAGAGCTCGTAATGTGAAAAGGGCCGGACGTTTCAGGTGCAGGTTCCCAAACAGCATGCGCTTTCCTCTGGGCGCCCCCTGTTTGGGCCACCTCCAATACCCACACCAATCTTGTATGTTCACGTAACCTACTCTGGCATACACACTGGCGCAAGGCTAATCCATTTTGCACTGCCCCAGCACTCTTTCGCTTTCTCAATCAAGCCACACTCAAAGTGCTTGCTTGTTCCTCTTCACGCTGATGGCCTTCTAGCAGGTGGATCTCGCCATGTTTAATTGCAGCCACTGAAGTATGACGTAAGTCTGTGTCTTCCGGCTCGCATGCGACGCGCCGTTGGCACTCGGCGACACCTTTCCCTTTTTAAACCTGTACCTATCCCTAATGCTTTTGATTCTACCTGTGTCCCACTTATGATAGTCACTGGGTCTGGTTAACAGCCACATAAACAGATACATTAAAGTCCCAGGTTGCGACAGACCCTCGGTAACAATGAACAACTTCTATCCATTAGCACGGATAGACACATACCTTATGATGCTGGTGTAGCATCCCACCTGTCCTAACAGGCACAGTAAGCAGAATATCATTAGTCGCAACCAAGCAAGCAGCCCAACGCCAAAGCTGAAGAAGCACCGCCGAGCAATTAAGCTGCGGGCAAGGTGGCTGCGGCACTCCCACACCTCTTGATCATGCGGACCCATGCAGCGGCAGTTCCGATGCACCGGCGTCGCTACAGCGGAGCTGGATGCGGCAGTGATATCCGTTGAAGAGGCTGTCGCGACGCCATCACTGCACACGGGAACCAATTCAATGGGCAGCTCCCCAGAGGCCGTTTTCAGGGTGGGCTCCGCGCCACAGTAGAGCAAGTGGTCCACCTGGGCTGGGTTGCCCCGCAACGCGGCGCAGTGCAGTGGCGTCGCACCATCCAGCACGGCCGCGACAGTCTCTCGCACCACCAGTGGCGCCGATTTGTCATCCTATGGCTCGGCAGGGAGGCCGAACAGGGAAGCGTGGCAGTGCGTTAGAGATTCTATATGTTCAGATGCTAAAAAAATTTTATTATGATGAAGCCAAGATCACGTTACATCGGCTGGGCGGCACAACGATAGCATGTCGCACACGCAGGGTGCAGGACCTGGCTCCAAGCACACGCGCGGGATGAATCTGCAAGCCTGGCCGGGTAATGACCCATGATACAGGACGCAATCTTCCAAGCCACCTGCAATATATCCCGACATTAACCGCCGCCACGTTCTCGCTCACAGAAAAAAACATACAACCTTTTGCCCACTGCCCAAAGGCGAGCCCACTGCCCAAAGCCGTGGCTTAGCTACCGTGCAAGCGTAAAGCTTAACTGTCCACTGTCCACCATCTCCAGTTTGCGCACTTCTTAAGATCCATGACCTTCATGCATGACAGATAACGCCGGTGCTATACCCACCGGCTGCAGCGGGTTAACTGGGGTCAGCTGTAACATGGGTGGCACGCTGTCAGCGTGTTTATCTTTGTACAGGAAGTCCAGCACTGTCCCCATGAGGGCGGGATCAATACGGGTGTTCACTAACTTGCGTCGCTCCTCGTCCGTCACTTGCAGGTTGGAGACCAGCTTATCGATAGAATCTGACCGAGCAGCGAGGTTTGGCGTCCTGGAAGGATATGGCAGTCGTAAGCGTGCCAGCATGCATGCATAAACACTACTTGGTTGGGTAGCTGCCCAGGCTGTCCAATTTGACAGAGGGAGTGCGACTGATAGCAGTACTTACTTGGGGTACAGCTGCGACAGCTTGCGCCATGGCACGCAGAGCAGAAACTCCAGAAATCCGGCCGGGGCATTCATCAACGCCGACACTGCCAGCGCTGCACTTGCCACTGCCTACATCATGGGGTTTCCGAAGGGCCCTGTCTTCCAATGCACACCTTAGCCGGAATCACTTACATCCTCGGGGTGACATTAAGAGCAAGCTGCAACTCGCTCGGCCCCCGACAACCCACCCGGCAACGATCCGCATCGAGCTCCTGCAGGTGGTCCTCGCAGCGTGGAAGCATTACGTTAAGTGCGGCTGGAAGGAAATCATATAGTATTCCTTCCGTCAGCTCCTTTACGCGTCGGTCCTCCGAGTCCATGTGTGCTGTCAGCCTGCTCTCCATTTTTTGCAGCCTGGACCGCCGACTCCTGAGATGAAATTTGTGCAATAAGGCCAACCCAATGTGATAGAATCACGCGAGGTTTGCGAATGAGCCTCCTTGTTTGGTGCGGCGCACTCGCTCGACGCATCCTTGGCTGACCAATATCCCAGGATGTCCACTCGCCCCATAACCCCTGGACGCAAATAGGCTTACCCATACATTCCGTCTTGCGAAGCAGCCTGAGGCTGCTCCATGGCTGATATCGAAAGGCCCATCACGGCCTCGAGGCCAAACAAGCCTTTAGCATTTAATAGAAAGGCCTGCAAAAAGATTACGTGCGATGCGGGTAGTTGTGCAAAATGCGCCAAGCGAGCGTGACAGTTCCCAAAGGCACAGAGAGAAGACATTAGATCGCGCCACGGAAAATCCATAACTCCTCATGGCTGCGATGGCTTTGCGCCAAAGCAACGCTCAGGGTGGAAGTCAAGAAAGAGCCATCGTGAAATCGAACAAAACTTCACGTGAATGGGATTTGATAACACAAAACATATTCTTGTTTAACACCGTAAAGAAACGTAAAATGTTATACAAAGATTATAGCAGGCCTAAGCTCTGGCCAACTGACCTGTTGTGCGCACACCTGGCAACATCCCCGAGCGAGGGTAATTGTCTTCGCGGTCGTATCATATCCTTCTTTCCCGATTTTAATGAATGGGGGGGGGTTGCTGATTTGCAAGTACGGACCACAGTGCAAATGTATTTTAAAAACCTAGGCTGACGTTCGTATTCAGAGACTCCATATCCTATCTACGCAACTCTATACGTTAGAGGCATACCTAAAGCTGGAGTCCCGAGGTGAAAGCTGATGGTGTACGGCTGTACGGGTGCGGTAATAATGTTGGACTGGCCCCTACGGTCAGGCTAACCACATCATGGGCAGATGATTTCTTCGATGAGCAAAACGTGTTTTATTTTTAGTTCGGGAAAGGCTTATTGATTTCACGCTGCTTCTAAGCCACTGAGTTTCGCCTTTCAGACTCGCCCTTTACCCTGCAAGCTTGATCATGGCCTCTCAAGTTTTAGTTGGTCAACGGCAAGTGTCGGAGAGAGTTCGAGTTTACGCGCCATCGCTCGTCGTTCATGAACTTTTACAGGAAGGAAACAACCTTTCCAAGACGTTGCGAGAAGAAATGGTGGGTATTAGATGGATGATATTGTGCGCATACATCCAATGCCTTTTTTTACCGCGGCCCACTGTGACGTGGTGCACGGAGTCCGGCCGGCTTCATTTAAGGCAAATTTGGCTTACAGTAATTCGTTTTGAGCTAAGTGACTTTGGACGCAGTGAAACATTTTTTTCAACTGCGGGCTAACCATTCAGTAGAGTGGAAAACAGCTAACCCCGGCAACTAAACGCAAAACCTTCAGGCAAATCCTTAACCTGGGCCACCTGGCCCGCACTGCGTTTTGGCAATGCTGACCCCCGATATCATATTTTTGTACCTGTCCTCCTCAGAACCGCGCCTCGTCCGCACCTGGGGCGCCGAGGAGGTGGGGGCGGGGCTGGGACTGGGTCTATCAGCTTTTGGAGCGATACATAGCACACGAATCTGCCTGCTGTTGTGGTTCTACTACATTCTATTATCTGCCGTGTCTATCCTTTCAAGCATGTCGTCCCCGTGCAAACCTTGAGGGATAGATCAAGAAACGCCTTGCGTACTGCTGCCTTCTGTAGCCCTTGGCGCGAGGAGGCGGAAGTGGACTCTCTGCGCGTGCGGGTGCAGCAGCAGCGGGCCATCAGAGAGGCGGAAATGGCGCGCCAGGATGCTGCCTTTCGCGCCACCGTCCAGGTACGGTAGCAAATCCGTGTGGCAGGACGCCATGTATGAACAGGCTGTGTACGGGGTCCTGGGGGGCCTGCAAACACGCAATTAGGCTACTCCGCATAACAGACTTGGCATTGCTGTCTGTGCCCGTGCACGGGGTATGAGGGGCTTGAATGCAACATGATATCGCGTCGTGGCCGCTGTGGCATGGCCTGTCCCATGGGACGCCAGGTGCCCCTGCTGAAAGATGCGGCCAAACTTCTTATCTCCGTGTACATCACACTAAAACTACGTGTCACCTTTTAGTTATGTGGCTAGCACAAGCACCGTGAGCAATGGCCGCCGGACGTTCTCCCGCCCCTTCCCACAGCGGCGTCGCGAGTTAGACATGCTGCAGAGTGACGCCAAGCTGGGAACCCTGCTGACTGATGTACTGTCGGGCATTGAAGCGCCAGACGGTCCAGTGGCGGAGGCGGAGGCAGCACTGGCTCACGCTACAAAGGTGGGGGATTGAAGGCGATGGGTAGAGGGCAGTTGCTTCAGTTGACTCGTTATGACATGGACTGGGTTACAGCTACGTGTAGAGGACGTGAGCCATCTACATGGTCGTCTGCGGTGGTCGTTCTCAGCTCGCCGTGTGAGGCAGTTAGGACCGGATTTCGGGCGACATAGGGGTGTGGACGTAGGGGATTCAGAAGAGGATTGAAATCCATAAAGCGGGGGCACCGGTGGACGATGCTCGATGACGTTGGCAGGGGAAGCAATCGATGTGCAAAAGATCCCCAGTATGACAGATGGCTTTGCTCTGGGAGGATTTGTCGTTCGCTGCAGTGACAGCATGTACCGTGTTTCCGCGTGTTCACATCGTACGGTTGGTTTGCAGAATAGGCAACGTGCGTGTGCACGCGGCTACAAACACAACTAGAAATACTAAAAGGCAAGGTAAGGGCTTGGAACCCAAGGATAGGCAGAAGCATTAGAGGGCGAGTAAAACCTGCCAGATTGGGATATCACTTCTTTGTGGCTCGGCTGTTCGCACTAGAACCCAGCGTTTATAATTGTAGCGCCGCCGTCACCAAAGCGGGCACAACAATATAGCCCCACCTAACACCCACGGGGCAAGATAGTCGTATACCCTTGCCAACGCCTTAACTTGGGTGCTTAGTCGCTAAACCTATACCGATGACCAACTTACCGTTTAACGATGCGATGCCCTCGTGGCCGTTCCCTCCGCTCGCCTCGGCCCTTAGATTCGAGACAAGAAGAAAGAATCCCTACATCAGGAATGGCATTCCAAGGTCTTTGACACGATGCAAGGCCGATTGCAGTCGGCACTAGACGAGCGCGACCCATCGGCCATTGAAGCACGGCTGAAGACGCAATATGATCAATACCTACACACCACCAACACTAAGGTCGGCGTCTTCCGCGATGTCATCATCGAGCAGGACTACAACCCTCTGACGGCGGGGCAGGCAGCCATTCGGATACCCGTAGGTATGTGTGGGGTTTTGGGACAGGAAATGAGTGTGACACTGGCCGAGCGGAGGATATGGAGTCATTGGCATGCTGTGCGGGTGAGATGCAACAAGGGATTCGTAAAACTATGCCGGCATACCTTAGCAGACATGTATAGGCATTTCTCGTTGTGTTTTACTGCTTCACCACGGCTTCACATCCAGTCGTAGCACGGCCTTGTCAACAGACATGATGACCCCCATGCGCCATCTCACGCATGGGTCGCCAACCTTCCCTTTCCTGCCTCCTTCTGGCGTCCTCTCCCCGCGCCCTTCCAGGCGACATTCGCGACCCGCTAAAGCGAGATGTGCTGAAGGGAGAATACGAGCAGCGGATGATGAGCGGCGGCTCCTTTGGTGCAAGCCGCCGTAGTAATAGTCAGCCGCGTAGTGCCTCAGCGGGTTCGCAGGGAGGTTCCGTTAGCGGCGCCTGGCCGGGCAAGGAGACTTTGGACACGCGGCAGTGGGGCGAGCTGGCGGTCTCGGCGACGACATTCGGCCATTGTAACGATGGCATGGGGGCCTATGTTGTACACCCCAACTCGAGTAACACGGTACGCTGGGGCTGCCGTGGTTAGCGCGATTTGGACGGCTAATGTTACCTCTTACCGAGTTGTGTGGCCGTAGTATGGGGGACCGTTGGGGTATTCGTCCATATACTTCTTGTGTCGCCTTCATCTAGTTAGCCATGGGCTCGTCTCGCACGAGCAACATCCCGACCGGCGCACAAAGGATGCGTTTTCTTGCTAAGGCTACATGGTTTAATTTACTGTTCTGTGCTTATGCAGCATGCTGCACTGCACCATGTTCGACCAGCCACATATCCGACCTCGTTCCTCGCTCGCGTTTGCCACACGTTTTGGTCCTCCTTACGGTTCGTCAATTGCCTTCTCCTACATCCCCATCCGCAGATGTGCGTCAGCCGCGTGGTGATGGACCACTACGATTTTCCGCGGACCAACGATGCAGCGGCAGCGGAGGTGCCCCCCGGCAAGCGTATCTTGCCAGGTCCCGAGCAACGCAGGGGCCGCGCAGACTTATTTGACGTGGTGCATCACACGTGCCATCTTAAGCCCGAGGGCTACACGGGTGCGTGAGTTTGGTGCAGCAGAGTGTGTAGCGATCAAGTCTGACCGTACAGTTTACGTTTTGCCAAAGTAGTGTCAGTAACGAGTTGAGGTCCTCCATTAGACGGTCCTCCATTAGCCTTCGTCGTCCTTTGCTCCGGATCGTTTAGCTATCCTGTGAATTGCTATGCTTGCTTGCGTTGTCCCATTATATTGGACAGGGGGAGACCAGTGGTTGGAAGCCCGAGGCAAGGCCAAGCCCATGGGCCCCGAGCAGCGCCGCGGTCGCCGCGATCTCACAGAGGTATTGCGGGCTCCAGGGGAGGGCCGGCCGCCACCCGCGCCCGGCGCCGTGGTAGGAGACCTGTGGCTTGATGCCAAGGGTAAGGCGCGCGTGGAGGGGCCGGAAGTGCGGCGCGGCCGGAAGGGATTGTATGAGACGCTGCAGCAGTCAAGCAACCCCTACGAGGGCGGCAGCAAGGTACGTTCGCAGGATGGCGTGCGCACGGGGTGGAAGGAATGCCGAGAGAAATCACAAATATAGGCCATATGCAAGGGGGGCAAGGAGAAGGGAACTTGGGGTTGGCCGGCCGGGCGGCTCACACAGTTTCTTGGCATATCTGCACGTGTCGTCGCAGCGAAGTTCATATGGGTGTACATGATGGTGCGCAACTACATTAAATGAAAATGTCCTTCTCATGGTCACTGACGGGACCCCATTCAAATGTTTCACGCATGAAGGTGGGTGACATGTGGCTGGAATATAAAGGCAAGCGAGTGCTGCCCAAGCTCCCTCCCGAGGCGGGCGCAGCGCTGGCAGGGATACCCGCACAGGTGGCGCCTCGCCGGGCTACAGACGAACGAAAATTTGCCTCTGTCCTTACCGTCATGGAAGGACAAGTAACAGTTAAAGACTAGGCAGAAGTAATCCGTGCACAGTGCGGCGTCTGCGGGTGGGTGGAAGCATAGCAGGACTGTTCTGTAACATTAGGCAAGGCGGACAGTGGCTCAACGGGGAGCAGGACTACGTGTTCTGCAGGCTGCCGCGGGAGGGGACATGCCGAAAGGCGCGCCGTTGCTCGGACCTGGTCGTACGCTCTTAGGTCATCTTAATAGTAAGTGTTGAAATAGATGCAGTACGTGGCTTCGACGGGGCGGGCGGAGCCTGGAACAAATGGTCTTGAGGCACTGCAGGTTTCTTTAGGATAATGCATACCGTTTTAACCGAGTCGACCACGGCGCATTTAAGCGTCCAGCCTATGGCCTGACGGGCAGTAGTGTGGAATTTAGCACAGCAGGGTCTTAAGCATAGCACGAATTGCTGGTCAGGAGATGTTTGGGGAGTGTGTCGGGGCAATTCATTGTGGACTAACTGTGAGCACTCGTGTTTCTTGCCATGATGAACGGGGGGCCCGCCATCCTTTTTCTGTGTGTATGTGGCGGGAGAGAACTTCGTAATGTTGTGATCTTGATGCGTCCTGGTTGCAGTGGGGCAGTCAGTTTCTTACTGTACGAATGTATTCATGGATATAACCTCCATGGTCGGCGAGCTGCAACTGCCGCCGCAGTCAAGGCTAGGCCCTCCGAGAGGGCGAAGGATAGAAGCCACTTCTTCCGCGGATCTGACCAAAGTGATCAAGATGAGGCTGCACGCAGGCTTTCCCTTGAGGCGTTGAATGCGGTCTCAAATGAGTTGTCTGCGAAGGTAATCCGCTTGTTCATGATTTATCGCCTCATACTTGCCGCCTTGATGTCTGCATTATAGCACCTGATAGCGCTATCCAGTGGATGCCATCTCAAGGGTTAGGGCGTTTGAACGTCGACAACCTTGGCGTACGGTGCATCCAGATAGGTGAACGCCCGAGTCTCTAGTACTGCTGCTGCCCGTTGGCGTATTTGTATAGATGTTCGATACTTATGACATGGTCATTAGGACGGCAAGGTGAGCTCGCTTTATGTGTGCGGAGGCGCCTGGATTTTCATTGGGGCTCTCATTCTAGCAGGTCATGTTGCAAGGCGCGCTTCCACGATACGGACGCAGGCACGGGAGTCGGCTGAGGCCAGCGCTTGCGGTCCTGCTGTCGAGAGGTTTGGCTCGCCTGGGATGCAGAGGCCGTGTAACCCGCATTGCCGATTAAAGCTGTATTTAATAGGCTTGAAGTATGTCCCATTCGCGAAATACGGAAAGAGTGGTGGTGAATATCTCCGCAAAATGCTGGGAAGAAGGGCGGCTGTGGGGCCTTCGTCATGTGCTAAGATGCTGTGATTACACCAGGGGGTTGGTGGTAAGGGATACAAAGCCGCAATATGTCTAAAACCAACCCTTACAGCATGATTAGCATCACGTGCCACCTTATTGTCAAAGTTTCTCTGTTCATGTGCTCCAGGTACCCCAGCCGACCTTTCCAGATGCCAAAATGCGCCATGACAAGTGGCCCCCCCTACATTAGAGTACATGTCGTAGCCCGTACCTACATCGCGCTGAGCGTGGACCGTAGCCTACCAAGGAAGACACCGTCCCGAAACGTGACAATGGCTCGTTGCCGCAATTCGCAAGTTCTTACTAGATGGGACTCAGCAACTCCCGTCACACCAGCCGTGAGCTGATAACTCAAATGCCGTCAACAAACAATACTGATCGATGATTAAATAAATCCTTGCATCCATCACAAGTAATCAGGCTTGCCTCCGGGTACCAAGATGGCTATATTGTTCCCGTTCAGGAGGATCTGGTCCAACCTGGTAAGTTTCTTGCCTTCGGGCGAGTCCTCAATTTCAGTGACATCCTCGAGCACCATATTGACGTAAACATCAAAGCCTCTAAGAGTGCCGACAATCTCTTTGTCGCCCTTCATAATTACCCACATTCGCGAGCCTATGCAGCGGTCTATGAGTTCAGATGGCAAGAGATGGCTAGGATTGCCTTCGTAGTTTCCCTTCTTTGGGGCAATCATTCCGCAATTTGCCACAAAGACCGTCAGCAAACGAGAAAATACGGTTTGCGTGCAGTAAGCTTGGATAACAGTCAAAACCTGGCGGACGTGTTGAGGACAACCTTAATGTTCATCCGCAAAGGTACGAATTTTGAAATGTTAAGAACGTACAAAAATGGCTTTAAGTCATTCCAACCGCCAACCGTTTACGGCTCCGACGCGTGGACTTACGGTCTCATGGACCGAAACAGCAAGCAAAGTTTTCCTCTCTTTCCTTGATGCAATCGGATTCCTGCAGTCCAAAAATGAAAAAACATTTGGGGACGTGGATACCTCAGTCCCTTCATATCTTCCAACGCCCACTAAAAACTACTTAACGGAACTCGCTCTGTGCGTAAGATGTAAATGATACACTCACAGCAGGGACCCACGTTAAATGCCTTTTGTGCGCGGGACACACTACCAGGACCCAAAGGCAGTCCACGTCTATGATAGGCGGGTGCTGAGCACTATCCCCCAACCCACGCCACTTCATGAATATACACGCACAATGCCTTGCCACCATGGGGATAAAGCTTAACGAGTATAAGGGCCTTGACGCTGGTGCCAATCCTGGGGCCCAGCAATCAACACGAAAGTAATCGTGAATATCCACTCGCTTCCCATGGCTGTGTAATCTACTTTTCCTGATCATCGTTCAGCTGTTTACTGGAACACCCCGTTTAACCTGCCGCACTGCTGCCTGCGCCAGAAAAACGGCCTTTCTGCCATGCATACTGGCTCTTGACAGCATGCCCAAAGCTCCTCCATAGCGACCTTCCCAGCTTCCTTGCTAACGGCAACCCCCGTGGCCACGATCTGTTGCTGATCTTCACAAAACGCACTGGGTGAAAACCTAGCACGTCGTCGTGCAGCTATAGCTGCAATCCGCTGACTCGTGCATAAGCATCCGAAGTGCATTGCATTTCGCACACTGAGACCTGCCCGCCTAGATTCTTGGAGATCCCTACTGGTGCGCCTACCCGAATCGGGTGAAATTCTTGAGCCTCCACCTACTTACGCCGCGCATCGGGACAGCCCAACACATCCGAAATGACTCAACACTGCACGCTGGGTCATGCAGCCACTTGCAACCGTGCGTCACGAGGCGACGATGATCCCAGAACGTTGCCCCTCTGCTCCTCGGCCTGCCCTAAGGCCTCCATGAACTCTTCGTAAGTAATAGAAGCGATGGTCGACTGATATCGCTCCAGTGACAGCGCCTCTCGCAGGCTAGCGCCTATGGGGCCGTTGTAGCCGGCCTTGCGAATAAGGGCGTCTACGGCTTGCTGCTGGTTCCATCCCTGTTCTGGCGCTACGTCCGGAAGGAATGTAGCAGTGCGGCGCGCACCTCGGGCTTCTGGATCTGGGTCGGTGAAGTGAATGATGATGCCATGAATGCCTACCGTCCAGTCCTGCCATCCCGCAGCCTTTTCGAAGCGCGCCAGGAGGGAGACCTGGCGCCAGAAGACGGGCCGAGAGGGTGAGCGTGTAAAGCTGGAAAGGGTGAGCAGTGGAACTCTGCATAGTGAGGTGCTGCGTCCGTGCCCGTGCCCGGTATGGCTGCGTGTAAGGGTAAAGTCTCCAAATAAGGGAGGACCTCAAGTTGCAGGAAGATTGCGGAGACCGTGTCCCGCTTACGCTCTTTAGGGCTATTACGCACAGTTGGGTAGAGGATACCGCCATGTCCTATGCAGAGGAATCCTACCTTGCACTGCAAGGACGGGAGTTCCTTAAGCCTAATGGGCGAGAATCGATGGTCTCTGAGGCTGCTGTTCAGAGCATAATCATGCAGTGCTCGTTGCAGTTGCTTGGATTCAAGGGTACCGATGCAGCCACGAAGCCGCCAGTGTCCTCCACCCGAGAGCGCATTCCACGTAACAAACAGTGCGCAGCGACTATCAGGAAAGCTCGGAACTGGACTGGGGTTGCCTGTCAGGTGCGAATGAAGTACCGCAAACGCGAAAATGCAGTGGTCGCGGGTTGCAATGTTGGGGTCCTGGGGGTCATCTGCTGAGGTTGGCAGCACCATTGCACCAGTGCCAACTCCTTGGGGCTTGCTTCCGTTTACCTTCTCTATTCTTGACAGAAAACAGCGAGAGAACATCAAATGGTCAAATGTGCGACCTCTAAGCTTGAAGTTTCAAACCCAATCACTAGTTAGAATAATATTATTCTTTAAGCTCCTGTCATCATTCGTTCTGCCACCGTATACTCGTACACTAACCGTCACATTGCCGTTGCCATGCGTTCCAGAATACCACACTTCACAACCTCTTATTCCCAAGTGGTTGTTCCGGAAGGATACAAAGTTTGATAACTTCTATTACTAATATTGACACAAGCCTAGCTCCGGCTACTGCTACGTGGCAGGATGGATTACCCATCTTACCATGTAAGAAAAAACTCGCATTCCCCCGATTGCCATAAAGGTCAGCAGGGCGTTTCTTCTAACCTTGGGCTGTTCCTCTCGCGCAGGAGAGGCAGACATTGCAAATGTGCCTCAAGCACACGTTGAACAACCTGTTCCAGCATGAGGCCTTCGTAGCCGCGGACCTAAACGGCATCGCCAACACCTTGACGCCTCCCAACATCATTGGGCTGAGTCCACACAGGTATTGCCTCTGAAACAGCTGAAATTGTCAAGACACGGATCGGTGTTGCATGATCCAAAGCAGAGCTCTGTGCCAGCTCCTCCCCAGGCATGCCTGCTTTAACAATTTGCAGAAGTGTATCTCCAAGCAGGACTTGACTTGGATCCGTGTTTGCCCCATGGAAGGATACCCATCTTTGGAAACTATGACGTCAACGTCCTTGAGGTGGCTTTGCAGCGGTACGACAAGGTGCGACATGGATTTACTGTGACGATTGCGTGCAAACTCACACCGAGTTTTTCAATAGTTGCCATGTAACAACATCGCATGGAAACAAAATGTAGCTTGCTTTTGCGTCCTCGTTATTATTGACGCCCGACACGGCATCACTGTGGGTCACGGCGGCTTGCGCACGAGGTTAAAACCCTCGTTCCCGCCCTTTGGACATGACATCGTATACCACAGGTTCTGACATGGTTACCACAGCGGCCCCAAGTGCGGAAGTCGCCCTCATGCTCAGGTCCGCAGCTGCCACGGACATGCGCTCTTGCAGCAGGGGCTTCGGTGAGTGATGAGGCCGTGAGGATGCCTATCATGTGTCGTGGTTTGTCCCTTGGAAGGCTCCTGCACAGCAGGCTGCCCAACCACCTGCGATGAATGAACTTCAGAGCGGCATCACACATATGAAAGTCAAGGCAACGGTTGCAACATTTGCCCGGGGAAAGCCAGGGATCACTGTTCCTCATGCCCCTCCGCAACATCTCGTTCTAGCCGAAAACATATCCGGACAGGAGTACGACTGTCGAAAGCTACACGTGGACAAGGAGGAGGAGCAGCAGGAAGGAGATCGAAAACATCAATCGCAGCAAGACGAGATGCAGCGGCGGCATCCGCATCCTCAAGGGGCTTCGCCGCAGCAAGCCTCAAACACACCGCGGACTGGCACCGAGCCAGCGGGGACTAGGAGAGGGTCAGGTGGAGGCGCCACGTCCTCTCCCGGGTTGTGGCTACATGACGTGATATCGCGACCTGACCTATGGGCGCTGATCATTAACGTGGCGCACCCGTCCGCATTCCCTCCCTGGAATTGGCTGCTTGCGGGGCTTGGCGCCGGGGGTCGACACTGGCTAGGCCTGCGGCGTTTTGGCGGCGTCTGGTATGTGCAGTGTTGGGGCGAATAAAGGAATGCGCAATTAATGTGATGTTACTCAACGTCGTGAAGTAAAATGGATTATCAGTGCGTGTGCAACTCGCGGGGGAAAGCGTCTGGCGGGGAGTGGGTGCTGCGTGGGAGCGGTTGCTTGGCGAAGGAAGGGGACGTTATTCGACAGCGTGATGAATACCCATACGCGAGCTTTCAGTCGCTGCGATTACTTAATACAGCGGAGCAAGCGAAGTTTCGGGTGGCGTTTCAAAATGGCCAGAGAATTTAGCACATGAGCCCCGTTCGCTTCCCTGACAATTGATCAAGCTCTCCCCCCTTGGCCTGTACCCTTCCTGATGCTCTGCTACGTAATTATGTCAACGCCATAATATCATGTCCTCGTTTGTGAAAGGGACCAGCCTGAGCAATTCATGACAGTGTATTGCGGTACCTTACCCGTCATAGGTGCAACCTGGACAGCCACTTGCCGCACCCTCAACCATTCCAAGGGAAGGAGGCGGTGTGCGAATTCCTCCAGAGGGCTTTGGACGAGAAGGAGGCCACGATCCTGCTTGTAACAGCCGCACATGTCGTATGAACAGCGCCGGACAACAGGAAGCAGCATGAGGCAGCTGAGCTCCGCCAATATATTATGTCAACGACGATGCCTGATTGTATATGAGCGTGAAATGCTCACCTGCCAGGGGTTGTAGCATCTGACACTTTACACATGTGTGCATGCCCGTTACTTATTTGTGACATGGAGCCAGCATGGCCTACGTCAGTGACCAGCCGTCTTGACCTCTCCGATGTACACTGTACGGTATCAAGTACCCACACTGTGATACGGACGCTGGCCACGGCCGTGTGATAGCGTGGTGGTGGGGCCTAAGCACACGTCGCCCTGTTAAGGTTGGACCAGTTGCCATTTACTATGCCGATGGCTTGTAAGGGAACCATAGGGCGATGTCGCGACAAAAAAATGTAACCAAGGGCCGTAATGGATATGGCGCTACGGTAAGGTCAACGGTACACATCATGGGCCGTGGTCTGGCGCCAAACCTCATAAGCCCGCCATACAACACCCGCCTCGCCTAGGACTTTAAAGTACATATTAATGCAATCCTCTCAGTTTCTCCTGACTGCTGGTTCTGTCGACTCCGCTTGAGAGATAGATGCCAACATATCACTACTTACTGACTGTTAAAGTCTATACATGTGACAGCTATATTTACTGTATAAACACACTAACAATCTTTCATTATTGCTTTGCATTGTTCCACCCGCCACAAGTGTCTATTTCGACTGGCACTGGCGCCAACGTTGACCATTTAAAGCCCGTGACATCTCTCACGTGAATTGGGTGCCGTGTCACACGGCATGAACACGTCTGTCCGCGATCGCCGCAGTGTCAGGAACTGCCACCGCAACCGTCTCTGGCAGCTTTCTCCACCGAAAGCCCTGTTCCTCCCTCCTTCCCTGGCCTCTCCTCGATGCCTTCCTCCCCCTTCATCTTCCCTTCCACCCTGCGAGGGCCTGTTCTTCCTCATCCCCTTCTGCCGCCATCGCCCCCTGCTCCGTCACCTGACCCCAGTTGCAGTCGTGTCGCCAGGAATACCCATCGGGTGCACATGTCGGCGACTGTTTACATGGCCAGTTGGGATATCGCGATCCAAGCCACGAAAGATAACGCAGGGTACCAGCGGCCGAAGTAGCAGCGCCTCATCAAAAGGGTCCAAGGTACCAAGGAAATGAGGATTGGCAAAATCGCGCCGGGTGAGGGGACAGTGAAGGTAAGGTCAATGCAGTACGGGCGGCCGGAATGGGAAAGGGAAGTGAAAATCGGGAGAAAGTACCGGGCCGATGCCTGGGTGATAATGCCGGTCAGCGCAGTTAGGAGCAAGACACCACTGAGGCAACAGGCAAAGGCGAAGTCGCCGCATAACACTGATGTTCAGGGACAAACTCAACTGTGATAACACGACGCGGTATGTACCGCCAACATTAACACCACTACCTGCAGCGTTAAGGGCTCCCAGATGCTGCGGTACAGCACACTGACGCTGTGACAGTTACACGCCTCCAACCACACCGTGGGTACCGGCAGCGGCGAGGCGCTCCAACGAACAGGCAAAAGGATGAAGGCCAGAGTGCCGTAGTCCAGGAAGGCCCTTAGCATCAGCAGCGCGTTGCGGTACTTGCAACTGCAGTCAGAAGCAGGGAAGGGCACCGAGGTCACCAAGGTCACATAGCGCCTTAGGTAGCTAAGGCTCCGCCTAACTAGGCAACGCAATCCGAATCTCATCCAGCTAGTCTTACTTGTGTAAGCTGCATTATGGCAGGAACTAACCATATGAAGGATGCAAGTTCACCCACCCACCCAACCATCCATCCATCTACCAGATATGATTCTGTCTGGGCATGTATCTATCTGTCACAAAAAATAATAATTTAAATTGATAAATATATCCATGTTAAATAAGGCAAAAAAAATAAAAGTGTGGTTGGGGTAACGGCAGTTCATGAATCAACTATCGCGCTAACTGTACGTACCCGTGCTTGTGGTGTTGCACGTCCCAACCTGCCGCTCTTGGTTTTCGATCGCATTATTCCTATAGCAAAAATTCAAATGTAAATTAACTAGCTTGCATGGTGCATAATCCGTGGACGCACGTCGCTTACATATTGACAAGGTTATAAACGCTGCGAGGGCCCACCCTTAACATTTACGCCGTTAGGACCGTTTGCGATGCCGCGCAGGAGGATCGATCGCGTTCGACTTCCTGTGCCTAACAAGCTAATCGAAACTTAAGGTTATTCAAATGAAAGTTAAATGTATCGCTACCATTGAGCGATTATTAGATTCCCCCTGAGCGTCAGAACTACTGAACGAATGTTTTGAGTCGCTCTGTCTGTCGCTCTGTCTGGTCACTTCGCACGTTGACGGACGGCCAAGGACCCTTTCGTCATCAGCGCCCGCATCCAAGAATAGGACACGATGCGCCTATACATGTCTGAGGTTCCAATGATAAGCAGAGCAGCTTTCTTCTTTACTGCAGCCGTATTGCAAATACTAATAAGACATAGGTACAGCTGCAGTTATAATAGCTAGCTGCGTGGAGAATTCATATCCTACATATATACTGGCAAGTGCACCGTGCAGCAGAGCGCACTACGGGACCTGAAATCGGCACTGAAAGGCGAAAAGAGGTATGTAGGCAGGGCGGGGTGACCTACGTATCCCGTGGGTTCGTTCTGGATGCATGGCTGGTGCGGACCGCCATGCATTTCGCGCTTTAATGCTTCCCAGTCACCGTGTCGGGGAATTAAAAAAATACATAAACACACGACTAATCGAACAATATCAAATGTATAAACCGTGCCGAGCGATCTATAATATATAGCTCCACTCTATCGCTTTCTGCGGCGACGCATCACACATACACAGCCGCCAAACGCACGTCATCGTTGCCCGCAGCAGCATATGCTCATATACGCTCCTTATTATTGTGAATACCTCTCTCACTACATACATACTCTTGGAATTTCATCGCGATATTGCTTTATTTGGCTGGGATTAATCAATGCATGCATCCAACGTGTGTATATATACGTGAACCTGCTGCATGCGTGATGAAGGAACGAGTATCGACATATTGCGGTCACTCTGTTGCTTCGTCAACAGTCTTCATTCGTCCCGCCGGTGTGTGGGCTGCTGCTAAGTAACAAGCCGCAGCGGTCACTTTAGAGGGCGGCCACGGGAGCTCATCGCCACCCCGAAAGCGATAGCGAGCCATAACCATACATGGCCGCCGTGCGCATCTCGTGCCATGCGCTCTCTCCTTGGCTATTGGCCAGCGCGGTGCTGCTGGGCCTTTTCCTGGCCCTGGCGTACCTGCCGCAGCCAACACTGAGTGCCCGTGACCTGGCCCCCACCACGGTCCCGGACGTTAGCGTCTTCTCTGTGGAGATGGACGACAAGGCTGGCCCAGGCGCTCAGAAAGCAAGGCAGGGGATTCCCCGGCGGGCTTTGCAAGGGGGATGGTGGTGGTGGTGCTGCGGGAAGGGCGGCGGCTCGTGGAGCTGGACGGTGACCACTCCGCGGAACAAGTGGACGAAGACAGTCACCTGGAGCAAGGGCGGTTAAGCCGAAAGAAATGGAATGCCAGGACGTACGACGGGCCATTGCTGCTTACTAGGGTTATGCACGTTTACGCCCGGATGGATTGACTCGCACTCATCACGCTGCCCGACGGACCGGTGCTGTGGGTCGCTGCTGATCCAGCATCACGCACGAATGGGTGTTGTGTGTGATGCAGCCGGCACGCGGCCAAGTGTGAAGCCGTTTTTAGGTCGTACTGCGACGACGGATATCCTGACGCGGCCCTGCTGGGAAAGGCTGGCTTGCGTGTAATGCATTCGGTGACGACCAGTGCAGGGTCACAACATACATCCAGTTAGATGTTTCCCTTGAATGTTACGCCACCCAGTTGGGCCCTATGTTGTCTGGTAAACCTCACGTTTGTTGACATGCCATGCAGATAGCTAGATACGCGTGGTTCCGCACGCCACACGAACGCCTGCCTTGCTTGGTCACTGTAGAGGGGTTCGTTGCTTGATTCGTTTGCAACGGTTTAGTTTCGGTGAAAACAGCATTATTGTTACCAAGTCTAAAATCTACTCATTCGAGAGTCTTGAATATGTTCAATCGTCATTTGCTTGTTTGTCACATACAGGCTCATGAACTTTTCATCCATAACCATATAGTCACTTCATACGTATATCTGCAAGCTAGATAACCGAGGTAAAAGGGAGAGCGAGTATTGACGTATGTCTGTTTGTGCGGATTGGCAGTAGTCGACAGGGCGCGTGGTTGCGCTGTTGCATAGCTTATGTCTGTTTGTGCGGATTGGCAGTAGTCGACAGAGCGCGTGGAACTAACATTTGCGATGTTGCATAGCTTGCGGTGGGGTGGGGAAATCCTCGGTTTTGCGTCAGTTAGCATTCCCGTTGCTCCTCCGAAATTGGTAAAGCTGCTGTTGTTGGCCGTTTATTTGGTCGCCGCTGATTGCGTGGGAAGGATTTGGGGGAATGCGCCGCTGCTGGTGCATGACATACAACTTTAAAACCTCTTTTGCTATCAATACGGTTATCAGTATTACAAAATATTCTACCGTTAAAAACGGTAAATCAGGCGTAAGCAGGGTCGTTCTCGCTATGGTACTGTTGTGAAGCTGTCGTCGCAACAGGTGAGAACAGGTCCAGTTCAGCCTAATTGCTGGACAAGCGAGCTGCCACTATGCCTCGAGCCACAAAGACACACCAAAGATCGGGCGAGCAATAGATGTTACAAACAGCAAAAGAAGCAGTACAGCTTCGGGGAATAAATAGCGACTTGGTGAAAAGGTCGTATATAAGACCCTTCGCATTTGAAAATTCAGACGCAGTTCTGTCCTGACAGAGCGTCTAACTAACAGACACTAATTAAGACAGAATAAATTATACTGGCAATCATCCTACGACTGTTTTAAAAACTGCAATCCACAGCAAATCTGGTCATTTCAAATTGGGCCAATAAATATTTCCCCAGCTAATTCTTCAAGTGAGTTGCAGAATACAAACGGTCAGTATAAAACAGTGAACACTGATTCTTACTCAAAGTATCTAAATCAGATGAAAATCAGGCATTAACAGCAACACAAGTAGCTCTTGGCTTCCAGTACCTTTACCGGCGTATCATCTCCATGAATTTGACTTGCTTTAAATATATATTCCTAAAATGATACAGAGCACCGGATTAAAATTAATACAGTGTTACTGATGTATCCTCTGGATAAGGAGGTAATGAATAATGTTATTGCTGGAGCTAAATTCAACTATTCTTTTAAAGTTACCCTCTTCATCTAAAATTATTCTGCCGTAAGCATGAAATTATGATTAATTAGTTCTGCACTTTTGTAATGAAACTGTTTTTTTAAATTCAATTAGAGGAATTATACGGAGCTGAAGTAATTTGGGGGAATGCGCTGCTGCTGGTGCTAGACAGCTACATACGCGTGGTTGCATGCGTGTGTATATTGATCATGTATCCTGTTGTCTTTCCTGCTATGTTGTCATTAAAATATTTGGGTAGGAGTTTTGAGAACTTGTTGTGCCCAGTTGTGCAACTCAGGATGAGAGGGAGGGGAGATGAACACGATTCCCCTTGCATGTAAAACTGTTGCAAATTAAGCCATGCCATTGCCCCGCCCGCCCATTATTATGAGCGAGGCCATTGTAGTAGTTGAGAGCCGCCAAGGCCTCCCGAGATGCTGAGAAGGTGCTTCTACACCTTCGTATCGTGGATGCGTGTGCCGCACAGGTACGACTAGGTACGACAGCCATTTTTTACATGCATGATGGATAGCAAAAAGCCTCAAGCCATCTATTCATTAATAGTCCAATTACCCCCTATATATATACACATCACACACACGTTAAGTAATGTTAAATACATACATACAGATACATACAAGTAACCAACCTGCGGGGTATTTCTCCTTTCTTCCCAGGGTTGTCCAAGCTAAGAGGGCAACGCTGGTGCCGTGTTTGCAGTAATATATTAGTTGATTCTACACGTGGAGGATGAGAACCTACATCCAGCGGACACCTGCCATGTAATGATGATGGAATGTTCGTTGTGGTCGTAGAAGTGTTACACGGTGTGTGGGCGACTGGCCCCAAAAGAACAAGCATTAGGGCCCCTAATGACCGGGCCGAACCACATACACCGCAGGGGCTTTATGTCTTTCTGTACACATGTAATAATGTGCGCACAATAATAAAGGCCCGATCGGAAGATGTCAAGATTCCTAATCATCTCGGTTATTAG
The DNA here is from genome assembly GCA_030268105.1 of Volvox africanus. Taxonomy (NCBI): domain Eukaryota; kingdom Viridiplantae; phylum Chlorophyta; class Chlorophyceae; order Chlamydomonadales; family Volvocaceae; genus Volvox; species Volvox africanus. The sequence goes on along the minus strand of BSDZ01000004.1, from coordinate 3,157,706 downwards.
CCGTAGATACATACCCCCAGCAGGATATATACATACTACAAATGTCCCACCTAGCTATGCTATGCTATTATTTAGTATATGAGTGTTGCTCACTCTCAACAGAGCCATTCCTTGGGATCGCTCCGTGCTGCTGCATCGCAACTTCATTCAAATAGAGAACTACTCGCTCCTTACGAGCTAATCGCTAACTACTCGCTCCGCGCCTGACTCGCGCCTCACGCCTTTGCAAGCCTACTGGATTATATGTATCTATATATATGTGTGTGTTTTTAGAAATAAGTGGATCTTCACCACGTACTCGTTGCAAGGATAAATAAGCAAGTATGGTCGAGCCGCCAAAAGTTCCGTACATTAAAGTCACTTGGTCTCGGAACCAGGTTGTGAGTCTGAACGAACTAATCAACTTAATTCTAACATGTATATATACAAATACATGCGACCTTGTTGTTTTTAACAACATTCGTCGTCCACGGTCAGGCTGGGGTCCCCGCCCGCCGGTCCCACCATGGCCATGTTCGGCGCAGATACGTGCCGATGTAATAAAACGGCGAACTCTGCCTGACAGTATCTGACAGTAGTAGTTCCTGGCCAGTGTAAGAAGCTCCAAAGTACACATATTTTGTTTTCCCCTCTAAATCTCTTTCTCTATCGTATCAAAGGCAAACAAGCCTGCACATACATTTTAGATCACGGACGCGGCAGCATTACGTAGGTAGTGCGTGCTTGAAGTTCGTAAATAGTGTGTTGTAATACGCGCTCGCTGTTCGTAGCTGTGTGTGACGATTCCTGGAGATACAACATTTGGTATGAATCATATAAACATACAATCAGGGCAGGCTCCGCTTAGGCTTCATTCGTATTTACAGATTCTTTTCAGAAATGAATCGATCTTGCCTCTTGAAACTAACGTCTTAACCGACACGCTCACACGTGTAAAACGGCGTACAAATCCAGTCGTACCTTTGCTTGGGAGGGAGGTGTTTATATGCATGTGTATTCTTATCACATTATCTGAATTCCATTAAAACTAATAACTTTACGTACCTGCGGACAGGTATGCACTCGCTGCTGATTTCGTTCTAACGAAGGCCCGGCAGTTATCTCCAGTAATACAAGTATTGTTTGCACACCGCAGCTGACAAGCGTCCGCCGACCTGACTGCTATTTAGCAACGCTGTTGCGCCGAAGGTATATGTACGGCGCGCGCCTGCTGCCGCCTTCCCTCTATGCGTACTTTGACCTACGTGCGTGGCGCTGCTTATCTATAAAGAATGTAGCTATGAACTTATAACCTTCGTTCGTTCGTTAACCAGTTGTTTCAATAATAATCACTATTACTTGCGTGCGCGCTCTACGTACTTACCTTCACCTTCCCTATTTTTGTCGCCCGCTTGCGTTGATGACGATGTTGAACCAACTCTGCCCGGGCGTAGCAAGATAAGATGTGCCGACGAGGCTTCACGTCATCACCGTCATCGCCAGCCATGTGGTCGTTCACTCCAGCCACGGCGGCAGGGATGTACCATCGTCTGTCGTGTCTGCTGCTCCCTGCCGTTATGATCTTAACCTTCACGCTCTTTATGCAGCCGGCCACCGCAACCACGTGTGGAGGTGCATCGTACGATACCACCCGGAACGGTACGTAAGTGTGCAAATCTCTTCCCCCACCCCTCTCTCTCTCATATATATAAAATAAAATGTCATCATCAGAAATTTAGTCGACTAATAATAAACAAGCTATTAATATGGCCAAAGTATACACCCAAGGACGGATGGATACTACGTAGCATCCAGATGTAAACATCTGGGGGCATGGAGCAAGTACTCATCAAGCAATGATTATGAGTGCATCTGATGATGGGGATTGCGGACACTCGTGCACGACTCCCACAAGTAGAGTCCTCACGCAGTGAGACTCCATCTTAGATCGTTCTTGGAAATATACGTTTGCCACTTTACCAGACCAGCCAGATAGAGTCTTTGCACAAAGACCTGCCCTGCCTCCATCAATCTGGCAACCGAGCGAGCGACTCGCTTCACAGAGACCCCAGCACCTCTTCCCTGGAGTGGACTTTATCCAATCTAGCTACTCCATCTGGTATCCTGATTACGCTATCGACAGTGAAGTTATCAACGACAAGATATCGACCGCAAGATGACCAGTTATCTGTTTGGACATCTTCTGATGGGCGGGGCCTTTGCTGTAGGCGCATATAATAGAGTTACAATACTCACTCCCTATTGTTCCCAGCTGATGAGTACCCTGCCTATTCGCCGATTAGTACCCACGGTTTCTACTGTGGCAACCTGATTGAGGAACCGAGAGTCCCATCCTTCCCCCCTCGGCGCGCGGCAAGTTAGCACTGATCTGGCTACATTTATCCATTCGCATTCCAATTCACTGCCCGGAGTCTTTTCCCATTACTCCTCCGAAAAGAGACTTCCGCTGCTACTGATATGGCTATGGCATGCATATCCTCCAGAGTTTCCAGCAGAGCCCCTTCGATCGGTCATTTCCTTCACGCACAGTACAGTGCTGTCCCCTACAGGCCGCTTGTCCAGATCCATTTCGATTCCAACCTTCCTTCTTCGGAGACCGCTGTTCCCTTGACCAGCCAATCTACCACACTGAGGCTGCAAAAGGAGTCCTATTTTACACGCCTGGAGACGACTGGTTTTAGAGCATATTATTTGGCCACTACATGAGAGTCCCCAACCCAAAGTCCCCTCCTTTGTATGCAAAAGCCTGTCGACTCTCCGTCCAACAATTGGAGTTCCCCAAATCCCGTGCACCGCACCATCCTTTTCGTTAAGGAGAGAAGCCTGCCACTGCCACTCCGGCCACTCCACCAGAAGCCCTGTTGTATCTCTGTTATGTCGGCCTAATTCCATAAGCAATCGGAAGATGATCGGAAGATGACCATATACGGTCCATCCTGGACACTATCCGTAGACACTCCAATCAAGATACCACAAGCCCAAGTGTAGTCTCATCATTTCACACCACAGAGAGAGGGTGGAGGGTTTTGTGGCTAGAGGTACCTGTGTCCAGGCTTCGGGTCCTCAGGGTTTTGGAGGGGTCAGTGAGAGAGTTCTTTCCTTCTTGTGCAGTGCAGGAGTTTGCGGGGCCAGCTTTGGGTGGGGCCGGAAGGCTTTCTAGGGGGCCGCCAGTTTGGCTTGTCATCCCCCCCTCCACCTCTTGTTGGGTTATTCCGGCTCGGCTGTGTAAGAGTGTGCTTTCCTGCTTGTGTTTCTCCTCTGAGGGGATCTGTGTGTGTCTGTCAGTCTCTTGCCAGGACAGGTTCGGTTTAGAGGAGAGGGTTCCCCCTTCCGTTGAGCAGCTAGATGTCCCTCGTTTTCCGATGTGTCCTTCTGTGGTATCTTGGTGCCCCTCAGTGCTCTGTTAGTGGCCAGGCGAGAGCCTCAGAGGTCTTGCTGGCCCGAGTGAGTGGGGGAGCACGTGGCAGGACAGACAGACAAAGTATTGAGACGTAGACTATCAGACATTAGGAAGCCTGACGTAATTACGAGAAAGTAGAGTTACATATTATCTGATAGTAAGGAGTCCGAATAGTTCGTTCTGGAGTCGGCACATATACTTGTGCGTATAGCACTACAAACAGTACGAACGCGGGTCGATAGCTTACCGCCGAGTACAGCTACAACAGCGGGATTGTTGCTAGTATGGATCACTATATCCAACTGATATACCATTTTATAACACGCCCCCTCGAGACATGCCTAGCAACAAGTGAAAGAAGATAATTCCAACCAGGGATTCTTCTTGAAACCGAAAAGCTAAAGCCAAACGAGTTCGCCCCAAACAAACTTAGAAAGCTTACTCGGCCAACCCCATCGCCGTAATGCACTTCTTAAACTTTATCTCTCCAAGTGCCTTGGTTAGCACATCTGCTACCATATCCTCCGTCGAACAGTGCGATAAGGCAACTTCCTTCCGCAGGACTCGTTCTCGCACTAGATGATGTTGCACGTTGATGTGCTTAGAACGAACTGACATTATCGGGTTATTCCCAAGGCTCATCGATCCCTCAGAATCCGTTCGAATCTGAATAGCCTGTGTCCTCAGACCCAAGTCTCTGGTCAGCTTGCGAAGCCAAAGTGCCTCCCGCACTGCAGCTGCCGTGGCCTGGTACTCTGCCTCCACTGTTGAAGCTGCCGACGTGCGCTGCAATTGGCTGTTCCAGCTGATAGCTGCGCCGTTTAGCAAGAATACGTAGCCAGTTGTGGACCTCCGAGTGGCTGGATCTCCAGCCCAGTCGGAATCACTGTAGCCCACCATGGTGAGATCGCCATCTCCGTCATAGCATAATCCGAGCTCCTTGGTGTTGTACCTCTCGTTCGCGTTTGCTCATAAGTGTCTGCACGTCTGAAGACTTTAGACACCGATGCGCGAGCACTTGCAAGTACAGCAAGGCAAGCGAGAGCAAACAGAGACAGCGGAAGACTTCAAGACGAAGAGAGATATAACTTACGGTCTTACAGATCGGAATGATGCAATGGACGAAATCGCCGTCAGCGCCGGAAGCAAGCAATCATCACGCGGCGGTGATTAGCGAAGTTCAGGCTTTAGCTCGGGCTAAGTAGGATATCGTATAGCAATAGTAATGTAGAACACACAAGTGTTCTCCGGTATCGAATGTCTTGTCTAGCTTAGCCGTCCTCGCATCTGTTATACTCGCAGCATCGCAATGCCGTACGATTCACATTAGGAGGCCGATCCTAAATGTGACAACCCTACTGCGTCTAGGCGATGTCTACGCATAACAACGTATAAGCCTTTCCGGCATTCGCATGATGCAAGGGTCCGGATAACGATATCCGGTTGCAGGGCATGCATCGCGACGAGTGCGGCGCTCTCAACGTGTGCTTTAATGAAGTAATATTATATCAGATAATATTACTTATCGTTTCGTAGCACGAGCATAATGCGCACTTCAATGATTAGGTCATTCATGCATGCTAGGCGGATTTGCCATGGTGCGATGTCGCGATGGATCATGACAACATGCCAGATGCATATATAAATGTATGCGAATACATTTATATCATGCAGATTCATTCATATGTAATGCGTTCATCACAAAAGCACTTCGACTCATAGGATCGCGTCGACCTACGCGTCGACGGGAAATGAACCGTAGCACAACAATTATCCCCCCTCCCGTATGCAGCGTCCTCGCTGCATCATACAGCATCGACTGCAGGGGTCATTGGGCTTGTGTGGCACGTTTGCGGGCTTCTTCGAGCAGGGGTTTCATGTCCTGTGAGAAGTTGCGTGCCGGTTCCCATGAGTTGTGCTCATCGGTATACCCTGTCCACTTAACCAAGTACTCGTGTACTGTTCGCTTACGTCGGTGTCGGCCCACACGACGCGCGCGATAATCTAACACCCGCTCCACATCGTAAAACTTCTGTTTACCAGCGATCCAGGTCTCGGGAACTGGTTCGATCGCTGCGGGGGCGTTAGCAGGCTCAGGGACGGGTTCCGTACCACGATACGGACGAACAAGCGATACGTGAAACGTGGGGTGAATGGGCATATCAGCGGGCAATGCAAGCTCCACAGCCACATTCCCAACCATGCGCACGACAGGATACGGACCAATCCAGCGGGGTAAGAGTTTTCGGGATCCGTCGGCCAAGGAACGCAAGTTCTTGGTGCTTAGCAACACGAGTTGCCCTTCCGAAAACGTCACATCCTGCTTGGATTTGTTGTAGTATTCTGTCGTTCGTTGCTGCGCCGCGTCCAAACACGACTTCGCGTCTGTGATTCGGGACATAAAAGACTTGGCAAAAAGTTTAGCAGCAGGCACGTTCACTTCCAACTCTCGCCACACGGGTAGCGCGGGATGAAACCCGTAGTTAAGAAAGAACGGACTTTTGCCTGTAGAGCGGTTAACAGCGTTGTTAAGCGCGAATTCTGCCGCAGTCAAATATGTATCCCAAACAAGTGGTGTGCGACCAGCATAATTGCGCAACATATCACCCAACGTGCGGTTTGTGCGTTCGGTTTGACCATCAGTCTGCGGGTGATACGCCGTGCTCAGGTTGACGCGCATGCCAACTAGTTTGCAGAGCGCTTCCCAAAACTTAGACGTGAACTGTCCACCGCGGTCCGAGATCACATTTTTGGGAATCCCGTGTAACCGAACCACATTATCGAAAAACAAACGTGCGGTTTGCTCAGCCGTGCAGGATGATGTGCATGGTGCTAGGTGAACCATCTTAGTCAGACGATCGACCATTACGAACACCGCATCGTATCCCCCCTCAGTTTTGGGCAGCGCGACTACGAAGTCCATGGAAACACTTTCCCAAGGCGCATCCGGGACAGGCAACGGTTGCAACAACCCATGGCCCTTACCGGACAAAGCCTTATTGCGCTGGCACAGACTGCATGTCTGGACGAAGTTCGCCGCATCCTTAGCCAAACGAGGCCACCAAAAGGAACGTTGCACCAAGTCGATCAATCGCTTGCTACCAGGGTGTCCTGCTAACGGGTCCTCGTGGAACCGCGCAAGGATGTCGTAGTGTAGCGCGTCGTCGTTCGGAACGACGATTTGCATAGCTGCACCCTCCGTCCGTAGCCAAAGGCCATTCTGCTTGCGAAGGTTTCCCACATTAGCCGGGTCCGCGAACCAGGCGTCTGCGCTGTAGGCAACCTTCAACCGCTCCGCGAGGTCCGTCGTGTTGTACCTCTCGTTCGCGTTTGCTCATAAGTGTCTGCACGTCTGAAGACTTTAGACACCGATGCGCGAGCACTTGCAAGTACAGCAAGGCAAGCGAGAGCAAACAGAGACAGCGGAAGACTTCAAGACGAAGAGAGATATAACTTACGGTCTTACAGATCGGAATGATGCAATGGACGAAATCGCCGTCAGCGCCGGAAGCAAGCAATCATCACGCGGCGGTGATTAGCGAAGTTCAGGCTTTAGCTCGGGCTAAGTAGGATATCGTATAGCAATAGTAATGTAGAACACACAAGTGTTCTCCGGTATCGAATGTCTTGTCTAGCTTAGCCGTCCTCGCATCTGTTATACTCGCAGCATCGCAATGCCGTACGATTCACATTAGGAGGCCGATCCTAAATGTGACAACCCTACTGCGTCTAGGCGATGTCTACGCATAACAACGTATAAGCCTTTCCGGCATTCGCATGATGCAAGGGTCCGGATAACGATATCCGGTTGCAGGGCATGCATCGCGACGAGTGCGGCGCTCTCAACGTGTGCTTTAATGAAGTAATATTATATCAGATAATATTACTTATCGTTTCGTAGCACGAGCATAATGCGCACTTCAATGATTAGGTCATTCATGCATGCTAGGCGGATTTGCCATGGTGCGATGTCGCGATGGATCATGACAACATGCCAGATGCATATATAAATGTATGCGAATACATTTATATCATGCAGATTCATTCATATGTAATGCGTTCATCACAAAAGCACTTCGACTCATAGGATCGCGTCGACCTACGCGTCGACGGGAAATGAACCGTAGCACAACAATTATCCCCCCTCCCGTATGCAGCGTCCTCGCTGCATCATACAGCATCGACTGCAGGGGTCATTGGGCTTGTGTGGCACGTTTGCGGGCTTCTTCGAGCAGGGGTTTCATGTCCTGTGAGAAGTTGCGTGCCGGTTCCCATGAGTTGTGCTCATCGGTATACCCTGTCCACTTAACCAAGTACTCGTGTACTGTTCGCTTACGTCGGTGTCGGCCCACACGACGCGCGCGATAATCTAACACCCGCTCCACATCGTAAAACTTCTGTTTACCAGCGATCCAGGTCTCGGGAACTGGTTCGATCGCTGCGGGGGCGTTAGCAGGCTCAGGGACGGGTTCCGTACCACGATACGGACGAACAAGCGATACGTGAAACGTGGGGTGAATGGGCATATCAGCGGGCAATGCAAGCTCCACAGCCACATTCCCAACCATGCGCACGACAGGATACGGACCAATCCAGCGGGGTAAGAGTTTTCGGGATCCGTCGGCCAAGGAACGCAAGTTCTTGGTGCTTAGCAACACGAGTTGCCCTTCCGAAAACGTCACATCCTGCTTGGATTTGTTGTAGTATTCTGTCGTTCGTTGCTGCGCCGCGTCCAAACACGACTTCGCGTCTGTGATTCGGGACATAAAAGACTTGGCAAAAAGTTTAGCAGCAGGCACGTTCACTTCCAACTCTCGCCACACGGGTAGCGCGGGATGAAACCCGTAGTTAAGAAAGAACGGACTTTTGCCTGTAGAGCGGTTAACAGCGTTGTTAAGCGCGAATTCTGCCGCAGTCAAATATGTATCCCAAACAAGTGGTGTGCGACCAGCATAATTGCGCAACATATCACCCAACGTGCGGTTTGTGCGTTCGGTTTGACCATCAGTCTGCGGGTGATACGCCGTGCTCAGGTTGACGCGCATGCCAACTAGTTTGCAGAGCGCTTCCCAAAACTTAGACGTGAACTGTCCACCGCGGTCCGAGATCACATTTTTGGGAATCCCGTGTAACCGAACCACATTATCGAAAAACAAACGTGCGGTTTGCTCAGCCGTGCAGGATGATGTGCATGGTGCTAGGTGAACCATCTTAGTCAGACGATCGACCATTACGAACACCGCATCGTATCCCCCCTCAGTTTTGGGCAGCGCGACTACGAAGTCCATGGAAACACTTTCCCAAGGCGCATCCGGGACAGGCAACGGTTGCAACAACCCATGGCCCTTACCGGACAAAGCCTTATTGCGCTGGCACAGACTGCATGTCTGGACGAAGTTCGCCGCATCCTTAGCCAAACGAGGCCACCAAAAGGAACGTTGCACCAAGTCGATCAATCGCTTGCTACCAGGGTGTCCTGCTAACGGGTCCTCGTGGAACCGCGCAAGGATGTCGTAGTGTAGCGCGTCGTCGTTCGGAACGACGATTTGCATAGCTGCACCCTCCGTCCGTAGCCAAAGGCCATTCTGCTTGCGAAGGTTTCCCACATTAGCCGGGTCCGCGAACCAGGCGTCTGCGCTGTAGGCAACCTTCAACCGCTCCGCGAGGTCCGTCGCGATCGGAACCTCCTCGCTACGCGGCCGCACGACGGGCGCTGCCAAAATTGCAACGTGTAGCGACGGATGTCGACTGAGAGCATCGGCAATATTCAATTTACCAGAAATATACTCCCAGGTGCAGTTGAACCTAGCTAGATATTCCATCCACCTAGCTTGACGGCGGTTCAACGTCGGAACGCTTTGCAAAAACGTTAGGGGCTTATGGTCAGTCTTTAAAGTAAACGGGCGTCCCTCGAGGTAACAGCGCCATTCCTTTAAAGCATGCAGCACGGCCAGAAGCTCCTGTTCCCCGGTGGTGTAGCGAATCTCCGCACCAGAAAACTTCTTACTCGTGAAGGCGATCGGTCGCCCTTCCTGTAACAATACAGCGCCGCTTCCAAATATTGAGGCATCAGACACTACCTCAATACGAAATGGCAACGAGTAATCAGGGAATGCAAGGGTGACATCTTCGGCAACGATTCGTTTGAGCTCTTCGAATGCCCGCTGGCATTGCGACGTCCACGACTCGAGCGAAACGAAAACGCCTTTGCGAGTTAAGTTAGTAAGCGGGGCCGCAATGATGGAATATTTTTCAATGAACTTCCGGAAATAATTGGTCAAGCCAAGGAACTTACGCAGCTCCGTGAGGTTCTGAGGCGCGGGCCAATCGCGAACCACGGCGACCTTCCGCGGGTCCATCTTCACACCGGTGGCCGACACAATGTGGCCCAAATATTCCACCTGAGGCTGCGCCCAAAAGCATTTGGCGCGTTTAGCAAACAATTGCTCCCGCCTCATAACGTCGAGCACGAGCCGCAGATGCTCCAAGTGCTCCTCGCGCGTCTTAGAATATACCAAGATGTCATCCAGGTAGCAAACAACGAACCTGTCGATAAACGGCCTAAACATTCGGTCCATAACCGCCTGAAACGTCGCAGGGGCATTAGTCAAACCAAACGATAGGACCGTATACTCAAAGTGACCGAAGGGCGTCCGAAAAGCGGTTTTCGGGATATCAGAGGCAGCGATGCGAATCTGATTGTAGCCCTGTTGTAAGTCAATTGAGGAAAAATAAGCCGAGCCCTTCAGCTTATCCAACAGGTCGTCCACGCGTGGCAAAGGGTAGCGATTTTTCACCGTATTCGCATTTAACCCCCGGTAATCGATGCACATGCGCAAGGTCCCATCCTTCTTACCGACAAACAAAATCGGTGCAGAATACGGGGATGTGCTGGGGCGTATCATACCCTTCGCGAGCAAATCCGTCACCTGGCGCTTCACCTCGTCCAGTTCCAATGGACTCAACCTGTACATTGGCCGGGCCGTAGGCTGCGCTCCAGGCATGAGAGGGATTGTGTGATCAACAGGACGCATAGGTGGTAGGCCAGGGATATCTTTAAAGACGTCCTCATACTGCGACAGTAGGGCCTCAACCTCAGGATCCACAGAAATCTGCGCGGTGGTGACACAACAGCTCACCCGCGGCCTTAAAAGCAGTCCGTGGGCACCCTTCCGTAACAAACGGACGGCCTCCTTACGCCCGACTAGCTCTGGTTCGATTCGCGCGGCCATTGCGGTCACGGCGAAATTAACCATAGGCACCGCCTCAGTTTCGCCCTCCTTTGGTGTGACATGTTCGAACGACAGGAAAGGTACCTTAATCGACAGAGTACCCTTGCACATATGCAGGGTTGCGGTCTCCATGTCTATGCGCGCGCGGTACTGTCGTAATGTCGACGACCCCATTATGTACGGTGCAGTCTCTGCTAAGCCCTGCAGCACGTACGGCCGGGTCACAACACGCAAAGGGCCTAACGATAGGCTAAGGGTAATCCTGCCCACGATGGGATGCTTACCCCCGTCAGCAAGGGTAACCTGTGGACAATCAGACGACTCTGGGGACAACCCCAGCGCGTTCACCTCTGCGACAGAGATGAAGTCGTCGCTGGCACCGGTGTCAACAAGTGCCTTCAGAGTACGGCCATTCAAACCGATCTGAACCACAGGGACACGGTTATCTACGAGCGACTGCCCAGCAGACAACGTCAGTGCACTTAAGGCGGGTCCGTAACCAACGGCACCCCCATCAGGAGCTTCGTACCAAACGTCAACCGAGTAGGATAGGTGTGGCCACGGAGCCAACGTACCCTCCCGATCCACACCATTAAACAAAACGGTGCCCGGCTCGAACCGGTGGACATGCCGCATACCCCTTAACGATGCCTCTGCCTTGCGCCGACAGAAAGCGGGGAGTAAAACACATGCGGCAGTGTCTGGATATTGACGCCTGCACCTCCTGTACATGGCCAACTGTTCCGACATCTCACGCAGAGACGAGGGGATGAACAAAACCACGTGGTTGGACAGATCGATAGACGACAGGGGACGGCGAGGTGTAAACACATTACACAACGGATCGAAGCAGAGAAGTCCCGTGCGTCCGTCAAGCGTGATGCGTCGCGCAATGACTCGCTCGATGTGTCCAAGTACACAAGGCAACAATGCCTTAACGGCTGGCCGTAAGGATGACCACCGACCACGCGTTAGTTCAGAAAACCCAGGTAGAGCCCCCTCCGCAGGAACCCGGGCAAGCCCCTATTTCGGCTGAGGTACAAACGGCGGCATTAGAGGGCAATCCTTCGTAGAATGGCTCTCCGCACACCGTAGACAAACGTTGGCCAATTTTCGACGCTCGAATTCGGAACGATTGCAATTCCATTTTGGCATAAATGTGTCGTCCGTACGAGTACGCTTCGCGTTGGGGTCGGAACGCTGTGCGGCTGCCGACGACGGCGCACCACCACGCTTCCTGTTCCTAGCTGGGTCCGAGCTCGGACCTGCTCCTCCTGTACCACGGACACCCGAGCTAGCGCCCCCGCGCGCCTTGCGCTGCCCGTTGCCGCGTCGCGTCGCGGCAGTAGGCGTGGGGCGGGTCGCGCCGAGGTCCTGGTCGAGAGCTACAGCTTCCCCAAGCGGATCCTGCACTTGCACGGCATTTGCACGAGGGGCAGACTTGACTTCTTCCTCGCCGGCAAGAAGTCGTATCTCCGCGCCCTTAGCAAAAGCGACCAACGCGTCATACGACTTGATCTGCGCTCCAACCAAGTCAGTGGCGCACCATTTAGCCAAAAGTTTCGTTAGGCCTCGCCTAAACCAAAAGACACGCTCAGATTCGGTGAGGTCAGCAATGGGAGTCACAAGTGCTTCGAAGCGTGACTGGTACGCAGGTACATTTTCATCCCGACGCATGTGGTAGCTACCCGCTGCCAAAACGTTACGAGCTTCCACATCGCGTGCTTGAACCTCAGTAGCGAATCGTGCGAGCAAAGCGGCGACTAACTCGTCAAAAGTATAGCTGCCCCGGGCGTTGGTCCAATTGCGATACCAGTCCTTCGCTGCGCCCTCGAGGGTGTTACCAACGAAGAGACACCTGATACCGTCATTATCGCCACCATGAACAGCTTGGAGGTACTTTTTAGCGTCACGCACGTACGCACGAGTTGCATCGGCTATGCTATGCCCTGGTGTCTTGTCGGTCAGCGAAATATTGAGCCTAGGAACGGGAATCGACAATCTCATCACCTCAGGGATGTCATCATGCCCTCGAGCTTGAGGTACTGGCAGAACCCTTGGTCCAGCAGTGTTGTCCATATTCGTGTTCACTGCTGAATGCGGCACAATTAAGTGAGCAGGGGTCTGAAGGAAAAGGGGCTCTTGAGTGACTCGCGCGCCAACAGTCTCAAGACCTCTATCCGGCGCTCTAGCAGCTACAACGAAGTCGGGTTGGCTAGCTAGGCTAGTGTGCGGCGTATCGTCGTGTTCCGCGGACATGGAGCACGAAACGATACCCTAGTTTTGCGTAATAGAAGCCGACTTCTATCGCAAAGGCAAGAGTACAAAGCGACTCGGTGAGCCTACCGACAGTACTCTTGAGAAGATTCAGCAAACTCAGCAAGTAATTGCCCAGCTGAGTCCTGATCTCCGTAGTTTGAGCAATGAGAGTCGCCAACTGGTCCGGACGAACGCCGGTCTCAGTCGCCGCGGCAAGCAATGCCGGTGCACTGAGATTACCTGCGACTCAGAGCGTACACTTACACAACAAGTGCAGCAATCTAAGCAAAAGCAATTAAACAATTACAAACCGGAAGCGGCGGCGTCCAAAACGGCGCGGCCTAAGTCTTCGGCAAAAGTATCTAGCGGTCCTCGTGGTTCGTCGCTGGAACTCGCCATAGAAAGAACCTACTTCCGATTAGACAAAGAGAGACAGTTAGGCAACGAACCTGTCTCGATACCAAATTGTTGTACCTCTCGTTCGCGTTTGCTCATAAGTGTCTGCACGTCTGAAGACTTTAGACACCGATGCGCGAGCACTTGCAAGTACAGCAAGGCAAGCGAGAGCAAACAGAGACAGCGGAAGACTTCAAGACGAAGAGAGATATAACTTACGGTCTTACAGATCGGAATGATGCAATGGACGAAATCGCCGTCAGCGCCGGAAGCAAGCAATCATCACGCGGCGGTGATTAGCGAAGTTCAGGCTTTAGCTCGGGCTAAGTAGGATATCGTATAGCAATAGTAATGTAGAACACACAAGTGTTCTCCGGTATCGAATGTCTTGTCTAGCTTAGCCATCCTCGCATCTGTTATACTCGCAGCATCGCAATGCCGTACGATTCACATTAGGAGGCCGATCCTAAATGTGACAACCCTACTGCGTCTAGGCGATGTCTACGCATAACAACGTATAAGCCTTTCCGGCATTCGCATGATGCAAGGGTCCGGATAACGATATCCGGTTGCAGGGCATGCATCGCGACGAGTGCGGCGCTCTCAACGTGTGCTTTAATGAAGTAATATTATATCAGATAATATTACTTATCGTTTCGTAGCACGAGCATAATGCGCACTTCAATGATTAGGTCATTCATGCATGCTAGGCGGATTTGCCATGGTGCGATGTCGCGATGGATCATGACAACATGCCAGATGCATATATAAATGTATGCGAATACATTTATATCATGCAGATTCATTCATATGTAATGCGTTCATCACAAAAGCACTTCGACTCATAGGATCGCGTCGACCTACGCGTCGACGGGAAATGAACCGTAGCACAACACTTGGTACCCGCCAGGTATCGCAGCATCCCCAAAGCCAAGCCCATGTGAACCTTAGATGGGTTGCCCATGAAGCGCGCCAGAACGCTCATTGCCTGCGCGATATCCGGGCTTGTGCTCGTCGCCAGGTAGTTCAATTCGCCGACAAGCGCCCTGTACTTGGTGTTGTCTACGAGCTCCTTGTTGTTGTTTTCTGCTGGCAGGGCTCTAGTACCAGGAGGTAGTGGGGTCTTTCGAGGCTTTGCATTGACGAGTTGATGTCGCTGCAGCAGCTCCTCAGTGTAGCGTCGCTGCGATAGTTTTACCTCCCCGTGCGCTCCCCGGCTGATCTCCATGCCCAGGAAAACTTTTGCCTCTCCAAGATCTCGAATCTTGAAGGCTTGTCCGATTTCTGTTTTCACTCTCCTAATCATTGCCTCGTCTTCTGAGGTGATGATGATGTCGTCCACGTGCACCAGCAGGTAGACGATCTCCTTCTCGTCCTTTTTGATGAACAGTGCTGGGTCCGCTACTGACGGTTTGAACCCCAGCTTGTCCAGCTCCGCCGCTAGCTTCATATACCAGCAGCGTGGGGCCTGTTTCAGCCCGTAGATTGAGCGTAGAAGCCTGCACGCCTGCTCTGGATCTGCTGACTCGTAACCAGGCGGCTGCTGCATCCAGAGCTCCTCCTCTAGCTCCCCGTTCAGGAAAGCTGTTGAAACGTCTAGCTGATGGATCGGCATTGCTTTAGCCGCAGCCACCGCCAGGAGCATATGAAGCGAAGCAAAACGCGAGGTTGGAGCAAAAAGCTCCCCATAATCAATCCCCGCCTGCTGCTCGTAGCCCTTCGCCACCAAACGTGCCTTGTAGCGCTCGATCTCGCCATCCTCTGCACGTTTGACCTTATACACCCACCGACAAGGCAGAATCCGCGCACCTGGCGGTGGTTTTGCTAGCTCCCAGGTCCCATTTGTGAGCTGTGCTGAGATTTCCTCATCCATGGCAATTCTCCATTCCTCAGCATATGGGCCGTCAGTGGCCTCCTGGTATGAAGCTGGCTCTGGTACTTCTTCCTCGATTGCAGCATTGATCTGCCCGAACGTAACCCTTCCGTTGGGCTCATGCCTCCATTCAATCAGTCGCTTTCACTCACATACTGGATAGCGACGTTCCTGCATATTAACGTCTGTACCGTCGTTGTTGTGGTTTTGCTGCTGCACCGGCCCTTCGCCTGTCATAGCGTCTCCACCATTGCCTCCGCGGGACTGCGCTGTATTTTGCGTCCTGGGAAACTGTGCTGCTGGTATGCCTGCGTGCCTCTGTGGCGCCGCTGTCTGGCCACTGCTGGTGGATGCACCATGGTTCACTTCAGCAGCTCCCTGGTCCATGTCGGTGTTGACCGGCGTATCTCCGCCGCCCCCTGGCGACGGAACGCCGCCAGACTCCTCGACATCCTCCTCGTCGGAATCCTCATAGCGATCTCCAACTGTTGACTCGTCGAACTTGACTGTCGAGTGGGTGCTGATGAGATTGTTGATCAAGATGCGGTACTGCCTCCCTTGCTCGTATCCAACCAGCACTCCTTTTTTACTCACGGGTTGCAGTTTGTTCCGCTTCTCCTTCGGCACGTGTGCATATGCGGTACTGCCGAAAACTCTCAGATGGCTTATGTCCGGCTTCACCCCCATGAACGCCTCATGGGGCGTTACTGATGCCCCCACGACCGGCGAAACGTTGCGCAAAAGATTCGCCGTAGCCATGGCTTCTGCCCAGAGCTTCTGCGGTAGTCCTGACTCAGCCAGCATTGCCCGGGCCTTCTCCAATAGGGTCCTGTTGAGGTGCTCCGCCGCCCCATTCTGCTCCGGCGAATACCCAACGGTCGTACCATGGATAATCCCTTTTTCGCCGAAGTAGGCGCTCATGGCTGAGTTAAGGAACTCGGTCCCACGATCCGTGCGTGCCTCCTTCACGCGACGGCCAGTCATATTCTCCAGCGCCTCGATCATTGTCTTGACCTTCTTTCGAACTGCGTCCTTGGTCTCCGTGAACGCAACAGTAGAAAATCCCGTGCAGTCGTCCAGCAATGTAGTAACGTATCGGGATCCACCTATCGAAGTCTCAGGCATAGGTCCACAGACGTCCAGGTGTATCAGGCCCAGAGGTTTCGCCGCCTTGTGTCCAGTGGACGGGAATGGTCCACGTGTTTGCTTTGCATAAATGCAGGGCTCGCAGATCCGCGACCTGGCTGCTTCCAGACTCACGCGATCCAAATCCATGCCGGTTACCATGTGTTCCCGGCACATACGTTCCAGGCTCTTGTAGCCCAGATGCCCCAAGCGCCGATGCCACAGCGCTGCCTTCGAGCCTTCTGACCCGACCGCCGCACATGAGCGGCCTTTCTTGGCTAAACGCCCTGCTGTGTGATGGCGAACAACATAGAGGCGTCCCACTTTGTCTGCGCGTAGGATCGTCCTCCCCTTTGCTTGCACGAGTGCTTTGTTGTGGCCCAGCTGAATGGTGGCGCCACGCTCATCAAAGATCCCTGCTGAGATCAACTTCACTGTCGCCTTGGGCACCACATAGACGTTCTTGAGCTCAATTTGCAGCCCCTTGACGGTGTTACTCCACATGGTGTAACGGCCCACGTGGGTCGGCTTATACCTGGAGCCATCGTAGCCAACCACCGTGAACATTTCTTCTGGCTGCACAGCTCTCACGTCCTCCAGCTCTGTCGCGTCGTAGGTGATATGCCATTCTGACGCTGAGTCCAGGTGCCAGGCGTTCGACCGCGACTCGTTTCCAACTGCATACGCCATTTTTGTGGGCTCCCTGCGATGAAGGTTGCCCCCGCCGCGTCCATAATTTTGTTGTTGGTCTGCCAGGCGCTTCTTGCATACTCCGATAAAATGCCCTGGCTTGCCGCAGTAATGACAGATAGCGTTTGACTTGCTCCTCTGCTTACTTTGTTGATTACGGCCTGTAGAGCTTGCGTTGCCACCACTTCGGTGTGTGATGTATGCGGATGATGACTCCCTGTTGTCATCGTCCGGTATCACATACGCCATGAGTCGCGCGACCACTTGCGAGAAGTCCAGCTCTCCTTCACGCATTGTCAGGGCTGTTGTTACCACATGATACTTGCTCGGAAGTCCTTTGATGACAATTGTAGAGAGCTCCGTGTCTGCGACTGCGTGTCCCACATCCAGCAAGTCCGACTGTAGCTGTCGCACGCGGCTGATATAAATTGGCAGCTCCTCTCCATTAGCCATTTTAAAATCACTTAGCTCCTGTCGTAGTGCTACCTTTCTCGTGTTGCAGGTTGATGCGAACGTAGCCGCCAAAGCGTCCCAGGCGGCCTTCGCATTTGCCGCCCGAACAATTGTTTGGAGGTGATGGTTCTTTACGTTCTTGGCCATCACACTCTTGACCTTGTCGGAGATGATGACATCCGCCTCTGCAATTGGTGCTTGTAGCAGGGCGCGACTGTATCCAAGCTCCGCGCACAACAATTGGAATCGTAGTTTCCAAGTTGAGTAGTTGTGTAGGTCCAGCGGCTCGTCCAGCCTATCCTTTCCCATTGTGAAGACCTATAAATGCGAAGATCAACACTAGAATGGGCAAAAGATTTCAGGCTCCGCGGTCAACGATGACCGGGGCTCATAACCTATTGAGACGTAGACTATCAGACATTAGGAAGCCTGACGTAATTACGAGAAAGTAGAGTTACATATTATCTGATAGTAAGGAGTCCGAATAGTTCGTTCTGGAGTCGGCACATATATACTTGTGCGTATAGCACTACAAACAGTACGAACGCGGGTCGATAGCTTACCGCCGAGTACAGCTACAACAGCGGGATTGTTGCTAGTATGGATCGCTATATCCAACTGATATACCATTTTATAACACAAAGCCACGTGCTCCTCCCCCTGCGCTGTGGCTCGGTCCGGTCAGGACCCCCGGTGCTCGTCTTTGGAGGGCGAGTCGCCCACAGTGTAACACCCATAATACCTACCTACCTACCTATACCTTGGGCTTGTGGTACCTTGATTGAGGTGTCTACGGGTAGTGTATAAATACATATATATCAGAGATACAACAACAACAGAGATACAACGGCTACTGTAGGCTTATTTTATGACAATTTGATGTTTATTACTTATTTATTTTTCTATATTATTCCCAGCCAGTTTTGGAGGCTTGCTTGTATGTATGCATGAATACATGGCAGCAGGCAGGGTTCCTCTGCAAGGTACCTCTATCTGCATGGCATCTTACACAGCATCTGCCAAGGACATACAGCGAAAGGGCCCCTTATTGTTGGGCGGGGCCCCGGCATGAAGCGCCCCAGGGGCCCTGCCCTATATGATTGCCCATGTCGCGTGTGTCTGTGTGTGTGTGTGTGCAACGGCCAACAATAATTATATATGTGCTCAAGTGAAAAGCAATATTTATAGTTATATAAAAAATACTATATTGCATGGTATGCATTTCTCAACCATACCTTACAAAAATCGTATGAGCACAAACGGGTTGGCAAGGTCAAGGTAATGTCAACGCTTCTTCAGCCAGCCATATTTGCTTCCAAAAGGTGACACAGCTCACATCATTTTAGCCTTAGCTAGTAATAACGGCGTTTGGCAAATCAACCATTCCCTTGGACTACCATTTTCTCGCCGCATGACATACACGAACAAGTGACCAAGTAAATCTTTCTCACGCTTTAGCCTAGGTAAACATTAGCATAGCCTATGAATATATATTGAACCTGCGGTGCCTGATTGCAACGTTGTCAAACTCAACGGTTTGCGTACGTACGCAAACCGTTGGCGTGGCGTGCTGGCATACGTATACGTATCTTGTATGCCAGCACGCCACGCAAACCGTTAAATTGCTTGGGGAAAATTAGAACTCCCAACCATTGCAGTTCATGCGCCCTGCATGCTGGCCACTATGTGTGTGTGATATTTTTTGTACAAAAATTGCTTCTATTCTAGTTAGAACTTTCATGAGGGTAATACTACGAAATCACTTTTTACATCTTGGTTTAAACAAATATCTTTGGTTGCCAGCTAATGGGTTTGTAATTTTGATTACCATAACCCTCCTTTTACTTTTCTTGCTTTTAACTCCGAGTAAAATTCAGATGACATATTCAGTACACTTTAGGAAGAAAGTATTAGCAGTGAAACACCGCTAAGTAGGTTGTTATCAATTGAGATAGCATTAAAACGGGTAATAATGGGTTAATTTCAATACTCGGCTTTTATATAATGCTTTCTGTATTACAGAAAGCACAATGCACCTTTAAATGTGCGTTGTGAATGCACCTGTAATCCTCCATCAATGTCTGACTGCTATATACCTAAAAGTCTGTCACACGGGGCAGATATTGGGGTCCCCGCTCATTTCCCGGCTTCAGGGAAGCCGGAAACAAGTCTTCTTCATGGCATAGGAAGCCACAAATCCATAGGTACTTTGAGGATGCTTGCTTGTTTAAATAAACAGATATAAACGCCACCTGCACGCCCCCATATCTCCATGTATACGACGCAGTTTGCTGCAGTTACGTCGTGCGGCCCAAGGTAGGCAGCAGCACCCAGTGCTGTGGAACAGTCGCCTACGATCCGACAAGGAACGGTAGGTGGATGAGTATATGGAGTAGGAATGTAGTAGCCGTGCCTTCCGGAAACACACTTTAACGATATAAAGGTGCAGAAGCATTCTATTAGCATATCGAGAGGCCTCAACTGCGGCTGTCAATTACGACAAGTAATGTGATGGATCAGGCAAGTTATGAGACATTTACTGCCAAGAGTGAGACAGTGTACCGCTCTCTGCTGCTGGACGGCACGCGGGGAGTATGTGAGGACCTGTCGAACGACTTTGCAGGATATTTCCAGTAGATGACTGAACCGTGAGATAACGGGTATACTCCAGTGGCAGGCGCCGAGGTACCAGTGCATTATTGCTGCACAGTGCAGATATACTAAAGTGCATCTTACTCTCAGAACACGTAACACACCCTGAGATGCGATATATTTGCATCAAATATTGGGGCACTGAGCGCCGTCTGTCGAAAAATTATTTTATAAAAATCTAGATTACTACTGTTTGATTACAATAAATAGCGTTTCTCCATATCTTGCCTACGTTCATATAAATGTGCACGCAGTTTGCTGCAGTGGCGCCCTGCGGGCCAAGATAGGCAACAACCCCCAGTGCTGTGGAACAGTCGCCTACGATCCGACACGGGGCGGTGGGTGGATGATAACGTGTATGTGTAGAAGTTGAGAGCCCCAAAGGCGTCTCGAGATGCTGAGAAGGTGCTTCTACAGCTTTATATCGTGTTGGTGTGTGCTGTATATGTACGACTACTACATTCTCCCACCTCTGGATGGCACGTCTGGGGCTCTTTGAACCCTATCAGCAGATGCATGCCTTCCATCGCCAACCGTGGCCATGGTCATTTGTGTGCCCACATCACGACATGTCCACACTAGGTGTTTAGGCATCAAATCCTTCATGAACTTCTCTTCAATTGCTCATCCTTCATCCATAAGAAAACCAGGAAATTGTCATACAGGTTGTCATAACAGCTGCAGTCAGCTGAAATGGATCTGGAGATCCTAGGATTCCTAATTTGACAGTTATGTACCAACACCATTGTAACAGTTGAGAGATGCCTTTTAATAAAGGCCTCTCAAGATGTTAAGAGGGTGCTCCTGTAGCCTTATATTGTTAGTGTTTGCCATACATGTATCCACTACTACTACATTATGTGTGATGCTATGCGTGTGAAGCTCAATTTTCCGTGTTAGGCTAGCTGATAACCCAAGCATTTCTTACAGACCATATTAATAACAAGAAAAAAACAATCATATGAGAAAACATATTAATTAAAAGTAAAACTAACAAAAAGCTAACTTCGGAGCACATAATATTATATTTTGTTATATATTATATTTTGTTATATTTTGTTATATTTTGTTATATATTATATTATATTATATTATATTATATTATATTATATTATATTATATTATATTATATTATATTATATTATATTATATTATATTATATTATATTATATTATATTATATTATATTATATTATATTATATTATATTATATTATATTATATTATATTATATTATATTATATTATATTATATTATATTATATTATATTATATTATATTATATTATATTATATTATATTATAAGTTCTCCAGCTTTATATCGTGCAAGTGTGTTGCTGTACGTGTACGACTACTACTCTCCTCTCTGGAGGGCACGTCTCGGGTGCTTTGACCCTATCAGCTGACACTAACCATCGCCAACCCCGGCCATGATGGTTTGTGTTCCCATGTCACCACATGTACCAGCCTCACATCCGTCATAGCACTCACGGGTTTCTTAAGCATCAAGTCCTGACCAGCTGTCCATCTACTCTCCAACGTTTCAATACGGAACAAGGTTCTCGTCACATCGGTTGTCACAGACAGCTGACGTCTGCTGGAAATTAACGTGGAAAACTACAGTCTGCTTATTTCATTCATTATTTCTTGTGTGTGGGATAGGGGGGTACAGCTTCACCCGTGGCCACTAACCTGGCAGTCCCTACCTTCCCCGGTATTTCGGGGCACCCTCATCCGGTCTCCCATGCCGACTTCTCCGAAATCAGTGCTCTTCCCGGGTTCAGCACCCACCACCGGCATCCAGCGGAATCTGCCGAATCAACTAAGGCGTCAACTCCGCTCCTGGTCAGCTCGCAGGTCACTGTAATCGGGTCCTTCACCGTCCATCGACATGGGGGCAACCTGCCCTCAACCCTTGGAGGGTCTTTGGCCCGCTCTTGATCGGGGTCGGTATCTGTGTATGAAAGGGTGTTACACTGTGGGCGACATGCCCTTAGAGGACAAGCACCGGGGGCCCTGACCGGGCCGAACCACAGCGCAGGGGGGAAGATGCAGTATCCTGGGGTATCTACGGGTAGTGTCCAGGATGGACCGTGCATGGTCATCTTCCAATGGGGCCTTTGTAGGCGGACACAACAGAGATCTCACGAGTCTCGACCCTTGCTGCTCAAAGGAACAGCGCCTCTGTCAACCACACCAGCTCCCAGACAGAGAAGGCAAGAGAGCAACACCTACCTCCCTAAAAGCATGAAAACACCGCCTCCTCCACCTCCACTGCCTCCCAAGCAAAATGCTGGCCCTTCTGACACCCTAAGGAAAGGGGAAAAAAAGCTTGGACCCTCCCAAACTGCCCACCAGAAAAACTAGACTCCTCGAGGACGCAGGGGGGATAACAAGCCACCAAGGCGCCCCCCTGAAAAGCTCAACGGCTATGCCCACAGAGAGCCCTAGCTATCCCTATCTGCAAGACAAGTTGGGGATCCCTCCCTCTCCACCCTCTAGATCCCTCCCAGTCCCCATGGCCAAGGAAAGGCCAGCCCTACCCAGGGGCACGCCTCCCTGCCTCCTCCCAACGCCAACCCAACTCTGGCCGCAAGGGCACTCCACACCCTGCTCCCCCACAACTCCCCCTCCTCCCTAAGTTCCCCGCCCTTTCCTCCCCTGGAGGCTCCTCAATCAGAGCCCCTGAAACTGCTGGCTCTGCCCCATCATCTGTCAGCTCAGCTGGCACTGCAGACTGGTCACTGCAAGGATGCATGGGATGTTATGGGCCTACTCGGTCCCAGCTATGGCGGGGTATACCAAAGGCTGCAGTGCAGCCGGGCCCAAAAGTCTGCTGCTGTTCGGGCATGAGCACGGTGAAGGGGTGAAGTGGCTGTTGCTGCATTCACCTCTGTGCTGGTCCCCCTATGGTGCCTGGATTAGGGTTTTGCGTAGTTGAGTGCCAGGCTTCCTCCTCCGCCTGGACTAGAGGATTCCCTGACCGCATGACGAAGTTAGTGATGGCCCTATGACAGGGTCCCTGCTCTGCACGAGTCTGAGTTGAGGCTATGTTGCCTGTCCTGGAGCCGTAGTCTCTACTTGCCTCTGCCCCAAGCGGGTTGCTGCTTGGAGGCAGTATCTGCCATGTTCCATGTGTATGTATGTATTGGGGCTAGGGGTGGCAACTTTCAAGAAGACACACACGGCTGGCGTTGTATCTGTGTGTTAAGATCCACCAAACTGTTTATGCTTTGGCATATGTCCAGTTTCCTGATCATCTTGGATGTTAGCCTTAGATATCCCAGGATACTACAAGTATTCCCCCTCAGATATGGCGCATCTTTGCATCCTACAGTCCAGGGGCCTGCAACACCTCTAATCTGCAGTCAGACGGTTTCAATCCGTCTCGTCCTGGTGATGCGGGCCTGAACCAACCGACTAGCCTGACCGCACTCATAGTCCTGTGGGTGGGGGTAATTGAACCCGGGCAAACCCGCACGATAGCTAAATTGTATCTCTGTTAATGTCCGCTTAAAATATGAAGGCCCGGTCCGGAGATATTTTCTAGTAAAAACCTCATTTACTACAGTTGGATTGCCTCACAGCCCCGCCTTCATCTTTGTTATTTGGAAAGCTCTTGGACAGTTATATGTTTATTATGTAACCCACTTTCTACCTCACTCCCCGTGATAGATTACAGCACCCAATATAATTAAAGCCTGGGCCATGACAAGTAACATTTCTCCATATCTTGCCTTCGTTATTTAAAAAATGCTCGCAGTTTGCTGCAGTGGCGTTGTGCGGTCTACGATAGGCAGCAGCACCCAGTGTTGTGGAACGGTGTCATATGATCCGAAACAGAACAGTGGGTTGATGATGGATGTGTGCTAGACATGCAAATATACATACAATAATAATAATTAGATAGATGGATGGATGGAGATGCAAATATACATACAATAATAATTAGATAGAGAATTTACGATAAATAATTTAATAATAATTAACAAAAACAATAGTTAGTGTAGTGTAGTGTAGTGTAGTATAGTATAGTATAGTATAGTATAGTATAGTATAGTATAGTATAGTATAGTATAGTATAGTATAGTATAGTATAGTATAGTAATAGTAATAGTAATAGTAATAGTAATAGTAATTTATAATTAAAGCCTGGGCCATGACAAGTAACATTTCTCCATATCTTGCCTTCGTTATTTAAAAAATGCTCGCAGTTTGCTGCAGTGGCGTCGTGCGGTCTAAGATAGGCAGCAGCACCCAGTGTTGTGGAACGCTGTCATATGATCCGAAACAGAACAGTGGGTTGATAATGGATGTGTGCTAGACATGCAAATATACATACAATAATAATAATTAGATAGATGGATGGATAGATAGATAGGTAGATAATTTATGGTAATTAATTTAATAATGATTAACAAAACAATAGTTAGTGTAGTGTAGTGTAGTGTAGTGTAGTATAGTATAGTATAGTATAGTATAGTATATAGTATAGTATAGTATAGTATAGTATAGTATAGTATAGTATAGTATAGTATAGTATAGTATAGTATAGTATAGTATAGTATAGTATAGTATAGTATAGTATAGTATAGTATAGTATAGTATAGTATAGTATAGTATAGTATAGTATAGTATAGTATAGTATAGTATAGTATAGTATAGTATAGTATAGTATAGTATAGTATAGTATAGTATAGTATAGTATAGTATAGTATAGTATAGTATAGTATAGTATAGTATAGTATAGTATAGTATAGTATAGTATAGTATAGTATAGTATAGTATAGTATAGTATAGTATAGTATAGTATAGTATAGTATAGTAATAGTAATGGTCTTTGAATATTCGCTTAAAGCTGAGCATAATCTCGCTCTAAGCTACCTCATAGGGATAGTATCACTATCAAGTTCCTTTTTTGCCTTTATCATCATGTATTGTATTTCGTAGTTGCTTGAGGATCTGCCGAAAAGACCTCTCTGTTGTGTGGGTCATTTTAGCATCTTCAAGTTGTGAATTTGTGCGCTAGAACTGTGTGAGTGCTGCGTGTAATAATAATGTGCAGCGTAGAAACTCGCACCCTGCCGGCGTCATCATGCACTATGTATTATTGCACCCTTTATTTAAGGTGTTACCCTGTATGTGCGTGTTTCAAACTGCACATTATCATATCAGATAACTGCTGCTGGACTGCTGCTGTTGTATCCTATATAGTTCATTCGTATATATCGATACATCTATATACTCGCAATAGAAAACCGCCTCTTAAAACGTATTGAGAACAAAGCAAGGTTAAAATATGGATTAATGGAACGTATGTCAGTAAATTCCATGCATGCTGAGTTCACCTGTATAAAATTGCAACGCAGTTTGCTGCAGTGGCTACTTGTATTCGAAGGGAAGCACCACCACCCAGTGCTGTGGAAAAGTCGCCTACGTTCCGACATTTAAAGGTGGGTTGATATTGGAATGGATGCTATATGTGTAAGTGGCTGTATGTACGTATACGTTCAGCACCTTAAACTTGCGTTTGTGAGCCGCTCCATGTATGTATCTCGTGGCACGTACTCTTAACATTACACGGGACATAAAGTACGCTCAGAATAAAATGTGCTGAAACCAATCACATATACACATTTACATATAAACTTAGATGATAAGATGTGTTTGCTTATGTGAGATAACTATTCCATATATATAATAATATCATTATGTGGCGTCATGACTACATTTTTCAAGCTCATCACATGGGCAGCAGTTTGATCTCTTTCGCTCCGTGTCTGTATCTCGTGGCATGTACTCTTAACACTACACGGCACACAAGCACGCTCAAAATTAAATGTGCTGAAAACAATGACATATACACATATACATATAAACTTAGATGATAAGATGATATATATAATGCACACATATCAAATCTAATTCGAATAAGAGCTTAATTAAGACGAATGTCATTGTAGTACGATTCATGTTTTTATTGCAACTACGTATTCCTCTTTGCTAGCCAGTATCTGTCATCAAAAGCAAGCCAAGTACGCAGGCAAACGACTTCCTGACAGTCGAATCAACACAATCTACGAACCAACCTGTGCTCCCGTTATCACCCTATTCGAGCGCAGCTTGCTGTAATGGAGTTGTCAAGTCGAAGTGCTGATTGAATATGTAATACTGCTCTGCCGCTGGCAGCAACCGTGCAAACCCTTGTGGGCGTATGTTTTTATCAGTTAACGCATCATCTGCTGCTGCAGTTCATATACAGCGCCATGGATAGATGGATGAACGCGCATGGATTGGGCAATCATATATTTGCATTCAGGATTCCAGGATAAGAGGGGTGATCCTCCGTACTTTAAGACGTGCGATGGAGATAGCGGGTTAGTTGCTTGGGTGGGTTTGGGTGGGGTGGGGGTTCTAAACGAAATAATACCCTTTCATCGTTCTCCGTGCGTTACATAGAATGTCAGATGGAGTCCATCGACAATGCAAGGAACAGGGTTACTTACGTATGTATGCCATCTTCATCACGCTTATTCCGTGGCAACCACGCAGCAGGGGAGCATCAATCGTTTCAATAGTTGAGATGGTGATGGTGATGATGGTGGTGGTGATGTGATGTGATGGTGATGTCGCTAACACTCAATATTTTACCCAGCCAGCCAGAAAGGTTAATACATATGTAGTCTAACCAAGCCTACACTCCACCAATCTACCCCAGACACATACCTACATACATGCCCTACATCGGCGCACAATCCCTACAAATGCTTCCCTGATGATTTATTATGCACGGATCCATGTAAATGGTGAACGTATATATAGCATGCGCGTCAGGGCAGACAAACAAAGCCGCGTACGTGTTTCCCCCGGCGCTGGTCCGGCCCAGTCAGGGCCCCCGGTGCTTGTTATGTCCTTTCAGGGCAACTCACCAACAGTGCAGCATCCTAATTTATAGCTAACGTCTGTTATCAGTTGCTATACGTATGTATTATAGTAGCTCTATCTATTGACAAGCTATGTATTTAATAGGTATCCGTATTGGGTTGTTGCCAGATACACACGTTTGTGTTATTAGTTGGATTGCACGAGCGAGTTACTTGGCTGATGATGATAACCGATGATGGCTGCTGTGGATTTCGTTTATTTCCCCTTCCTTATCATCACGATGAGAAGTAATAAGCAGGAGTTTGTTTGCTTACTGATCCAGCATTTACAGATCCAGCACAGCTGGCCAGCTGTCATATGGTCACCGAGCCGGCCAATGAAATGTGCTGCTAGCTCGAATATTGCTTGTATGGACGGCGGGCTTTCCGCTTATTTCGTTTGTATACGAGCTAAGATGCACAGATTTAAAGGCAAACGATATCGTGAACATGTATCCCGTATCAGCAGTATGTAATATACTGTACTTATTCTTGATGTATCTTAGTATTTATGTGGCTCCTTGCTTGCTCTCTAAACATACATACACGCGAAATGCAATCATGATGCCTACAACCAGAAGCCACTTGCCTTTCAATAACTCGTCTAAACACATTTCAACCACTGGGTTCAAACTTAAGTGAGTCTAGCAGCGACAATGTCACAGTTGCAGCATGCATGCAACCCGTTGGAGCATGCTCCAACGAACCTTTAATAATAATCACTACGTACCCATATCATAGCATCGCCAGAGGGTGTAGCCATGGGGCCACTTCCATAGCATGGTGCTAAGTAACCATAATATAACAATTGCACCCAGGAACATAAGTGAGGAAACGCATACATCGATGCCTGCATGGGTTTTCCATGCATGGATAGGATATGTAGCCTGTGTATTGCTTGCGGCCCACATACAAACATGAATAGGATAGCCCCCGTACGTAGCTCGTTACATAGACAAGCAAGCAGGCAGCGGACCTTGCTTGGCCGTGCACGGAACATTTGCACGCTTGGTTAATCAACCAGTCGCTCCTGCTGCCTGCTTACCGTTGCTGTAGTAGTCGTACATGTATGATCCACACATCTACCTAATACCCACACACCAGCACAATATCAAGGCAGAATCACCCTGTCAGTTGCATTATGCCTACTGTGCTCACTGTGCGTGCGATGGGTGTGTGATCTGGGCACGGACCTAGCCATGTGTATGTTGTATTACGGTTCGATTACCGCCTATGCGTAGGTCAATGCGACTTTACAAGGCCATAAGCGAATGTAATAAATGCATATTAGTTATGAATATATTTGCATATATTTAGCTAGTTTAATGCCATGCATTGCGACTTGCCACATCGCACTACCAGCTGCATCGCTGATACACCTAATATACGAATGCTCGGAGAAGCATAGGCACGTTGCATAATTATGGCATGAGATGTTAAGTAATAATATTTGTTATATTATTACGCCATCGCTGGCATACGTAATGTGCGAGTGTGACGCGCATCTAAGTCGCAGTGTTCGATCGGCAACCGGATATCGCTATTTGGACCCTTGCATCTTGCGGATGCCATGAAGGTTTAATTATCGGAAAACGCAGATATCGATGCCCTGCGTTAGGGTTTATCACACTTAGGATTGACCTCCTAGTGTGAGTTGTACTGCATATCGATATCGCGCGTATAATAGGTGCGAGGATGGCAATGTAGAGCAGAACATCTTCGTATGCTATCGGAACACGCCTGTGTTCAATTGGACTATTGCTATATGCTCTGCTATTGCGGCCCGAGCTAAGCCTGAGCTTCACTATTCGCTATTCGCCGTATGATGATCGCTGCCCGCTGGGTCTGACGGCCCATCAAATCATCGCATCCTGTGATCATTGTAAGTTATATCTTTCCTCTTTCTCAAGTCTTCCGCTGTCTCTTGCTGCTTTCGAGTGCTTTGTTGTACTTGCAAGCGCTTCTGTGCTAGTGTCTATGCCCCAGACGTGCAGACACTTTATGAGCAAAACGAGGAGAGATACAACAGTGTATACCCTTACATTAGTATTTACTCGACAATATACTCTCGCCACAGAAACCGGATGCACCCCAAGCTACTGCTTGTACCATTGTAATCTGAGATGGAGATAAGCCTGCCCGCACCCGAGCTAAAGAAGCTGCCACCTGGGCCAACACCTCCAATGTGCTGACCCTTGCTCATGACTAAGACCAGTTGGTTAACAGTGCCTCCTGCATAACCTTTCGCATTGACAATCACTTCATCAGAGTCCAAGAGGACGATGCTGTCCCTCACAAGACCCTAATAAGCACCACCGGAGACATCGCCATAAAGAACCGGCAGACACTCGACGTGGCTGCTGTTGCTGATGGCAACACCTGTGATGGAGGTCCGCTTTGGGTTGCCGTCAAAGGCGGTAGAGTTGCAGATCCCAAAGTAAGTCGACCAGGTATCATTGATCCGCACAATTCCATGCAGCAGAGTGCAGGGAGCAGTAGATAGCAGAAATACCAAGGTCCCCAGTTTTGTTTTGGCACACTGTAGCTGTGTAGGACGACTATGACGTGGTTATGTAAACCCTAGGGTTGTAGGGTTTGGTGACACGAGCATTGCTTGTAGCTCGGAATATTGATATTCCAATCTTATGAACTATCTATATATTGATAAACATAAGTCGACCTTATAATAAGACTCATATGACTATCGCGAGGAGGGTCTGATCCAGGATCTTGAGCAAGCGATACACAATCAGTAGTCCTCACGACCACCATACAAATCACGTTTTGCATTTATTAACAATACAACACATTTCTTAACCCATGCATATGAGTAATGAAGCCAGTTACTTTTGGGCTTGGAAATCCTGCATTCAGTTTATGTCGAGGGCACATGTTAGGGCTCTGTACAAGGAAACAGCCTTACATGCAAAAGAAAAGGGTGCATTAAGACATGGCTTCATAATACCCAGAAGCAGCAAAGGTATTATAAAACATACTTTCAACACAGGGATGAGACTGTAGAATGAATATATTTATCTCTTGCGTGGAATAAATCATGCACTGACCTGGAATATTGGGGTTTGTTGGGTCATGATAGGGCCACTGATGTTTAGCATAAAACCTGCATTCACTGGTGTGCTACCTAGACAGCAGGCAGGTTGACTTTGCCTTCTACACAACTTCAAATCCCCCTCCATGCAGAGTGGATCGATAGCCATATCTGACGGGTAGGTTGGAAACAGGGTCGTCCTAATGACTCTTTTAGGGCGGGGCCCCGTTGCGAAGCGCCCAGGGGGGGCCCCGCCCTGTGGGATTGCCCATGTCCGTCGAATGTGACGGACCAAACATAATATCTCGCCCGGCGGAAACGCGATATTGGTCACAAATTACATTCTATATTGCAAGGTATCTTTATTCTGGCTAATAACAATCGTATGAGTACAAACAAGTTTGTCAGTCTCCTTTGACCCCGGTCAAGGTCACATGAACACGTCTCGGCCTAGTTTCATTCCAAAAGGTGCCGCGTCTCTCATAATGGAATTCTGGCATGACGGCGTGAAATGAATCGAACAACAAGTTTGGGTGACTAAGCTCACAGGCATGGCGATTTGCCACTTGTGTATATGCATAGCAGGTCGACGAATTTGCTTACAGTTACCTACAAAGAATGTAACGTTGTGAACTCGTGAACTAGCAAACTTCAAACCGTTTCATTGTGAAGTAACCGGCCTGTACGGATTGGGGGGGGCCCCGCCCTTTTTCGGCTTCCATGAAGCCGACACCCTACTTGTTGTGAAGGTTAGCAAATATATGTGCACAATTACTACTGACAATATACAAGCAATAAATAAAGGGTACGAACGGGTGTTACACTGTGGGCGACTTGCCCTTAGAGGACAAGCACTATGGGCCGAATCACAGCGCAGGGGGGAACACACGGCTTAGTCTGTTGTCCTGCCTTTCACTCCTCCCCTCGCTCAGCCAGCAAGGGGACACAGACCTCACGAGCCTCAAGCCTGGCTACTCAAAGGAACAGAGCCTCAGCCAACCACACCAGCTCCCAGACGGAGAGGGCAAGAGAGCAATCCCTACCTCCCTAAAAGGGAGAGAGCCCCTCCTCCTCCACCTCCACTGCCTCCCAAGCAAAATGCCTGGCCCTCCTAACACCCTAAGGAAAGGGGGCAAAAAGCTCGGACCCTCCCAAACTGCCCAGAAGGAAAGCTAGACTCCTTATAAGACGCAGGGGGGGATAACAAGCCACCAAGGCGCCCCCCTGAAAAGCTCAACGGCTACGCCCACAGAGAGCCCTAGCTATCCCTACCTGCAAGATAATGTTGGGGATCCCTCCCTCTCCACCCTCTAGATCCCTCCCAGTCCCCATGGCCAAGGAAAATCCAGCCCTATCCAGGAGCACGCCTCCCTGCCTCCTCCTTACTTGCCCAACTCCCAACAACTCCCAACACCCAACCCAACTCTGGCCACAATGGCACTCCAACTCTATGTATCTAGTCCGGCAGCAGCGGATGTGTACTGGTGTATACTTTAGTGTCTGGCCATCCAAAGCAAGCACTCTACTTCTCACTCGACTTGTGTAATGGCTAACCTACCCAGATGATGAAAAACATTATATATACTCATCATAATGGTAAAGCAAGGCTTCTGCATAATTGGACGCAAGTTTCATCCAGGGCCCAGCCATACATGGATGCATTGTCAGGCTGTGTGTAATGCAATGGTGAGTCAGATAAGATTAATAAATCTACTATTTCAGTATTCAGGGCAAATTCTTACCAAGCCATACAACTGCTTAAACATCATGTACTGCTCCCAAAGCATTGTCAGCTTGAGTGTGCCAAGTGTGACAAAGGACGACAGCAGCTGTGCTAGAATGATTTGGTTGGATGCTGAGAAGTACTTGGACTCCAGATCCATGATACGGTCGATCAGCTCAACCAGATAGATTCCCCTCTGTGGGTTGCCATAACTTCATGTGTTGTAGAGACTGTTAAAGTCCATACATGTGACAACTATATATACTGTATAAACACACTAACAATCTTTCATTATTGCTTTGCATTGTTCCACCCGCCACAAGTGTCAATTTCGACTGGCACTGGCGCCAACGTTGACCATTTAAAGCCCGTGACATCTCTCACGTGAATTGGGTGCCGTGTCACACGGCATAAACACGTCTGTCCGCGATCGCCGCAGTGTCAGGAACTGCCACCGCAACCGTCTCTGGCAGCTTTCTCCACCGAATGCCCTGTTCCTCCCTCCTTCCCTGGCCTCTCCTCGATGCCTTCCTCCCCCTTCATCTTCCCCTCCACCCTGCGAGGGCCTGTTCTTCCTCATCCCCTTCTGCCGCCATCGCCCCCTGCTCCGTCACCTGACCCCAGTTGCAGTCGTGTCGTCAGGAATCCCCATCGGGTGCACATGTCGGCGACTGTTTACATGGCCAGTTGGGACATCGCGATCCAAGCCACGAAAGATAACGCAGGGTACCAGCGGCCGAAGTAGCAGCGCCTCATCAAAAGGGTCCAAGGTACCAAGGAGATGAGGATTGGCCAAATCGCGCCGGGTGAGGGGACAGTGAAGGTAAGGTCAATGCAGTACGGGCGGCCGGAATGGGAAAGGGAAGTGAAAATCGGGAGAAAGTACCGGGCCGATGCCTGGGTGATAATGCCGGTCAGCGCAGTTAGGAGCAAGACACCACTGAGGCAACAGGCAAAGGCGAAGTCGCCGCATAACACTGATGTTCAGGGACAAACTCAACTGTGATAACACGACGCGGTATGTACCGCCAACATTAACACCACTACCTGCAGCGTTAAGGGCTCCCAGATGCTGCGGTATAGCACACTGACGCTGTGACAGTTACACGCCTCCAACCACATCGTGGGTACCGGCAGCAGCGAGGCGCTCCAACGAACAGGCAAAAGGATGAAGGCCAGAGTGCCGTAGTCCAGGAAGGCCCTTAGCATCAGCAGCGCGTTGCGGTACTTGCAACTGCAGTCAGAAGCAGGGAAGGGCACCGAGGTCACCAAGGTCACATAGCGCCTTAGGTAGCTAAGGCTCCGCCTAACTAGGCAACGCAATCCGAATCTCATCCAGCTAGTCTTACTTGTGTAAGCTGCATTATGGCAGGAACTAACCATATAAAGGATGCAAGTTCACCCACCTAACTGTACGTACCCGTGCTTGTGGTGTTGCACGTCCCAACCTGCCGCTCTTGGTTTTCGATCGCATTATTCCTACAGCAAAAATTCAAATGTAAATTAACTAGCTTGCATGGTGCATAATCCGTGGACGCACGTCGCTTACATATTGACAAGGTTATAAACGTTGCGAGGGCCCACCCTTAACATTTACGCCGTTAGGACCGTTTGCGATGCCGCGCAGGAGGATTGATCGCGTTCGACTTCCTGTGCCTAACAAGCTAATCGAAACTTAAGATTATTCAAATGAAAGTTAAATGTATCGCTACCATTGAGCGATTATTAGATTCCCCCTGAGCGTCAGAACTACTGAACGAATGTTTTGAGTCGCTCTGTCTGTCGCTCTGTCTGGTCACTTCGCACGTTGACGGACGGCCAAGGACCCTTTCGTCATCAGCGCCCGCATCCAAGAATAGGACACGATGCGCCTATACATGTCTGAGGTTCCAATGATAAGCAGAGCAGCTTTCTTCTTTACTGCAGCCGTATTGCAAATACTAATAAGACATAGGTACAGCTGCAGTTATAATAGCTAGCTGCGTGGAGAATTCATATCCTACATATATACTGGCAAGTGCACCGTGCAGCAGAGCGCACTACGGGACCTGAAATCGGCACTGAAAGGCGAAAAGAGGTATGTAGGCAGGGCGGGGTGACCTACGTATCCCGTGGGTTCGTTCTGGATGCATGGCTGGTGCGGACCGCCATGCATTTCGCGCTTTAATGCTTCCCAGTCACCGTGTCGGGGAATTAAAAAAATACATAAACACACGACTAATCGAACAATATCAAATGTATAAACCGTGCCGAGCGATCTATAATATATAGCTCCACTCTATCGCTTTCTGCGGCGACGCATCACACATACACAGCCGCCAAACGCACGTCATCGTTGCCCGCAGCAGCATATGCTCATATACGCTCCTTATTATTGTGAATACCTCTCTCACTACATACATACTCTTGGAATTTCATCGCGATATTGCTTTATTTGGCTGGGATTAATCAATGCATGCATCCAACGTGTGTATATATACGTGAACCTGCTGCATGCGTGATGAAGGAACGAGTATCGACATATTGCGGTCACTCTGTTGCTTCGTCAACAGTCTTCATTCGTCCCGCCGGTGTGTGGGCTGCTGCTAAGTAACAAGCCGCAGCGGTCACTTTAGAGGGCGGCCACGGGAGCTCATCGCCACCCCGAAAGCGATAGCGAGCCATAACCATACATGGCCGCCGTGCGCATCTCGTGCCATGCGCTCTCTCCTTGGCTATTGGCCAGCGCGGTGCTGCTGGGCCTTTTCCTGGCCCTGGCGTACCTGCCGCAGCCAACACTGAGTGCCCGTGACCTGGCCCCCACCACGGTCCCGGACGTTAGCGTCTTCTCTGTGGAGATGGACGACAAGGCTGGCCCAGGCGCTCAGAAAGCAAGGCAGGGGATTCCCCGGCGGGCTTTGCAAGGGGGATGGTGGTGGTGGTGCTGCGGGAAGGGCGGCGGCTCGTGGAGCTGGACGGTGACCACTCCGCGGAACAAGTGGACGAAGACAGTCACCTGGAGCAAGGGCGGTTAAGCCGAAAGAAATGGAATGCCAGGACGTACGACGGGCCATTGCTGCTTACTAGGGTTATGCACGTTTACGCCCGGATGGATTGACTCGCACTCATCACGCTGCCCGACGGACCGGTGCTGTGGGTCGCTGCTGATCCAGCATCACGCACGAATGGGTGTTGTGTGTGATGCAGCCGGCACGCGGCCAAGTGTGAAGCCGTTTTTAGGTCGTACTGCGACGACGGATATCCTGACGCGGCCCTGCTGGGAAAGGCTGGCTTGCGTGTAATGCATTCGGTGACGACCAGTGCAGGGTCACAACATACATCCAGTTAGATGTTTCCCTTGAATGTTACGCCACCCAGTTGGGCCCTATGTTGTCTGGTAAACCTCACGTTTGTTGACATGCCATGCAGATAGCTAGATACGCGTGGTTCCGCACGCCACACGAACGCCTGCCTTGCTTGGTCACTGTAGAGGGGTTCGTTGCTTGATTCGTTTGCAACGGTTTAGTTTCGGTGAAAACAGCATTATTGTTACCAAGTCTAAAATCTACTCATTCGAGAGTCTTGAATATGTTCAATCGTCATTTGCTTGTTTGTCACATACAGGCTCATGAACTTTTCATCCATAACCATGTAGTCACTTCATACGTATATCTGCAAGCTAGATAACCGAGGTAAAAGGGAGAGCGAGTATTGACGTATGTCTGTTTGTGCGGATTGGCAGTAGTCGACAGGGCGCGTGGTTGCGCTGTTGCATAGCTTATGTCTGTTTGTGCGGATTGGCAGTAGTCGACAGAGCGCGTGGTTGCGCTGTTGCATAGCTTGCGGCGGGGTGGGGAAATCCTCGGGATTGCCTAGCATTCCCGATACTCCTCCGAAATTCGTAAAGCTGCTGTTGTTGGCCGTTTATTTGGTCGCCGCTGATTGCGTGGGAAGGATTTGGGGGAATGCGCTGCTGCTGGTGCTAGACAGCTACATACGCGTGGTTGCATGCGTGTGTATATTGATCATGTATCCTGTTGTCTTTCCTGCTATGTTGTCATTAAAATATTTGGGTAGGAGTTTTGAGAACTTGTTGTGCCCAGTTGTGCAACTCAGGATGAGAGGGAGGGGAGATGAACACGGTTCCCCTTGCATGTAAAACTGTTGCAAATTAAGCCATGCCATTGCCCCGCCCGCCCATTATTTTGAGCGAGGCCATTGTAGTAGTTGAGAGCCGCTAAGGCCTCCCGAGATGCTGAGAAGGTGCTTCTACACCTTCGTATCGTGGATGCGTGTGCAGCACATGTACGACTAGGTACGACAGCTATTTTTTTACATGCATGATGGATAGCAAAAAGCCTCAAGCCATCTGTTTATTAATAGTCCTTGTACCCCCTGTATATATACATACGCCATGTTAAATTCTCCAGATGCATGAAGTAACCAACCTGCGGGGTATTACTTCTTTCTTCCCCATTATTCTCTTTATACATGTATCCTCATCTCAATACTCCCCTGTGGACGATATCTGCTCCACAGCTCTTCGGAAGTGCCCTCCTGGGCTTATCTTCCGTAGTCAACAACCAGCTAGATTCCTAATCCGATCCGCGGAATTGCGGATATGAATCACTGACCTAGGGTATGCTGCGCCCAGCGCATTACCGTCAATCTCGATACCATGATTGGAAGAAAAGCACCTCCTCTCCAGTTTGTTACTTTTTCCTGCGTTCTCATCCTCATTATCCATATTTGCTCATCTCAACACAACCAACCCACCAATAAAAACAAATTCTTCGGACTCAATCCTCTGTAGAGCAGCTTGCTCTATCTGTTAGTTAGGGCTCTACCTGGCTGCTGGGTTAGGTGCGGCAAATCTTTGTCGAAACCCTAGCGACCATTCAGAAATACTTGCCCTCTCTTCCCAATAACCTCTGAAGCAGTGTGAAGGTGCCGCACCTGAACCTTGTTAAGAGGGGAAGGGTACACATCCCCTGATATATACACATATCCGTCTCGTGGGCCTTACGCATCTGAAGTGTATGCCGACGACAGAGATTGGCGAATATAATTACCGCAGGCGTTGCTACGATCGCTTTCCCGCTTCCCTGCTGCACGTCGTTCCAGATATGACAATGGCTCCGGCTGATGAGGCCAGAATGGGGTGCGTGTCAAAACCTGTATATTTTATTGTGTGTGGGATAGGGGGGTACAGCTTCACCCGTGGCCACTAACCTGGCAGTCCCTACCTTCCCCGGTATTTCGGGGCACCCTCATCCGGTCTCCCATGCCGACTTCTCCGAATTCAGTGCTCTTCCCGGGTTCAGCACCCACCACCGGCATCCAGCGGAATCTGCCGAATCAACTAAGGCGTCAACTCCGCTCCTGTTCAGCTCGCAGGTCACTATAATCGCAGGTCACTATAAACTGTATATGTATGTTGCAATGCTGAGGGTCTTCCGTACATGCAAGAGCGGGTCGATTGTCCACATCCACACAGACTTCCGCCCTGACATCTGCACCTCCCGTCGGCCGCGGCGTCTGAATACAAAGGCCACGTCATTGCCTCATCATCACCCGGTGATGATGCCGGTTGCCCTTCCATCTGCCCCGATCTATCCAGCCACCAGCCCCTATGCGCTGTACACGGAAGCCACAGCTCGTGATGAGCCAGGTAGGGTACACCGTCTTGTATCTCTGTTATTGCTGCCTAGCTGCAGCAAAGGCCCGATCGGAAGATTGATGTCCATTGTTGCAGGCGCAACCCCAAAAATAGCTCCTCGCTATTAGATAATCGTAGACTAATAAGTCTCAGGACGGGTACGACTCGCCAAGCAAAGGCTTTCGAGTCAGAGTTCAGTCATAGAGGTAATTCGTATTGCTCTGTCTGACAGCGGCTATGATTCTAAGCCTGCTACATCTGATTTTGTTGTTCGTTGGGCCTTGGGTTCCTTCTTAGCACAGGATTCTGGAAACAGAAATGGCGATGGCTGATTCTTCCGTTAGAAACAACTAATATGGTGTTTATCGTATCCCTGAAGTGACGGTGTGAGCCATTACGAACAGGGTCAGGTTGGGGTCAGAAAGTTATGGTCACTTAGGTAGTCGTAACCGAAAACTCATAGATTTCTGGTTCTGAAGTAAAACGACATGTTATTATTTAATCAACAAAGCTCCGTTAAATTCCCATATTTTCATTCCGTGTTACTCTTAAGTTCGCGCTTCGTCCGTAGCCACATGTTTATGATGTTAATGAACGACTTATTATTCAACTGGCTAGCGAGGTCATGCATGCACGAACTATCCATAACACAAACGCACGTTATTACTATGGCTCGTTAGTTGAATCTGGGTACGTGGGACCTAAACTTGCGTTGCTCCAGGACTTGCTTGCTTCTCCTTCGTTCATTCGCCGCCGTTTCATTTCGATGGACATTTGCATGACCAATCTATCCGGTTTCAAGTTTATCATCACCTTTCGTACTTCTCAGCTGTTTTGGATCTTTGTTCCTGAGACCAGCACACCACGGCGCTTTCGCCTGCCCTGCCTCGCTCGCCTGCTGCCCACATAATCGGTGCCACAGCGCAGGTACGTACTTACTGCCCCTGCCAACTGCTGGCTGGCCTAAATAAGAGCTATTTTATCTGACAGGCCTGTCAGAGCTAATTATCTCAGCCTGCAGATTGCAGGTAGGGTGCTCTGCTGCTCGGCACCTGCCGCCCACCTTACCCTTCTTCTGACATGGCGGTGGGTAGTAGAAGAAACCCTAAGAAGAAATAAATGGATGTCTATGATGGTCCTGCTGACATGTTGCCGACATTATTTGACTGGGTGCCTTTGAGCTCATTTGTTCAGGTTATTCATGATAAATTATTGATTGGCTGGCGACGATGATAATTCGGTGTCTGGTGCATGCTCGATCGCGCGCTCGTAACACATACATACATCCTTCTGTCTGCAGAATCAACACGTAGTAGCGCTCTCAGTGTTATAAGGAGATCAGATGCGCGTTATGTTGTTTTCGAGCCATTCCTTCGCATCGGGCTCGCTCCGTGCTGCTGTATCGCAACTTCATTCGAATCAAAAACCAATCGCTCGTAACGAGCTAACTACTCGCTCCGTGCCTGACTCGCGCCTCACGCCTTTGAAAGCCAACTGGATTATAAATATATAACCCTATATAAATACGTGTGTGTATATACAAATATATGTGACCTTGTTTCCTAATGACATGCAGGGCAGGCTCCGCTTAGGCTTTATTCGTATTTACAGATTCTTTTCAGGAATGAATCGATCTTGCCTCTTGCAACTAACGTCTTGACCGACAGCACGCACGTACGGCGTACAAATCCACTCGTACCTTTGCTTGGGAGGGAGGTGTTTATGTACACGTGTATTCTTATCACATTATCCTCATAACATTAAAACTAATAAGTTTACTTACCTGCTGGCAGGTATGCACTCGCTGCTGATTTCGTTCTAACGAAGGCCCGGCAGTTATCTCCAGTAATACAAGTATTGTTTGCACACCGCAGCTGACGAGCGTCCGCCGACCTGACTGCTATTTAGCAACGCTGTTGCGCCGAAGGTATACGTGCGGCGCGCGCCTACTGCCGCCTTCTCTCTATGTGTACTTTGACCAACGTGCGTGGCGCTGCTTATCTGTAAAGGACATAGCTATGAACTAATAACCTTCCTTCGCTCGTTAACCAGTTGTTTCAATAATAATCACTATTACTTGCTTGCGTGCTGTGCGTACGTACCTTCACCTTCCCTATTTTTGTCGGCTGCTAGCTATCTATGTATGTATTCTGCTGCCGCATGCATGCTCGCTAATAATATGTAATGCATTCCGTCTCTTTACATTGAAGACCGACCACAAGCCGTTGACATTTTTACAGAGTGTCCCTACGCTCAACCGACGACAAGCCAGGTGGATGGAATATCTATCTCGCTTCAACTGTACGTGGGAATACATCGCCGGTAAAATTAACATTGCTGACACCCTCAGTTGACATCCGTCGTTACACGCTGCGATCCTAGCAGCACCGATTACACGCTTATGCAGCCAAGAGGTGCCGATTGTTGTATCCTTCCTTCTTCAATCATGCACTGAATCTGCACCTCTGGATGTTAGCTAAGTGCACACCAAGCTTACGAACAGCAAGGCGATCCAATGCGAGTAAAGTGACAGCAGAAGACTCAACAATAAGGAAAGATCCAACTTACAATAGTCTTCAATTACAGATTGGTAGTCGGCCGTCAGACCCCGCGGGCAATGTTCATCATCCGGCTGAAGATGATATGCTGGAATAGCTCAGGCCGAATATAAATGAGTATAACGTATGTATGCGAATTAGATAGTGTTAAGTACGCGAGTACTTGGTCCAAAGTAGCATCGAGCCGACTTCGGTCTCTAGGCGGCCATCCTCGCACCTATCACGTCGTGATACCGATGCGCAGTACAGGTCTCACTGGATTCCGATCTCAAGTGTGAGTACCTTCATAGAACTGCTCTGAATATCGCGTAATCCGTGATATAAATGGATGCAACGCATACAATATGCGAAGGTCCGAATATCGATATTCGGTTGCCGACCCAACCATCACAATCGTCGCGTTCTTGCATACGCGTATGGTTTATGACACAGATGAGGTAATACTATTTAAAGTATTATTACATGAGATATTATGCGAACAGATAGATCGTGCATTAATTATCAGCCTCGAGCCAAACATGTTGACCGACAGCGTGATGTCGTAGATGATCATGCAACGTGCCTGATTAGCTAGATATACTCGAATACATCATGCTAATATAATTATATCATGCTTCATAATGCTCGAATATATTGCGGTCTACTTCGGTGCAACCGGTGATCAAACCGGCATACAACAACTATCCCCCCTCCCGTATGTGTTGTACGCTGGTTTGATCATCGTTCACGCCAAAATAGGCCGCAATACATTTGAGAATTA
This sequence comes from Volvox africanus, assembly GCA_030268105.1. NCBI lineage: Eukaryota > Viridiplantae > Chlorophyta > Chlorophyceae > Chlamydomonadales > Volvocaceae > Volvox > Volvox africanus. The sequence goes on along the minus strand of BSDZ01000004.1, from coordinate 3,116,978 downwards.
TGAAGCATGATATAATCATATTAGCATGATATACTCGAGTATATCTAGCTAATCAGGCACGTTACATTATCATCCATGACATCACGCTGTCGGTCAACATGTTTGACTCGAGGCTGATAATTAATGAGCGATCTATCTGTTGGCATAATATCTCACATAATAATACTTTAAATATTATTACCTCATCCGTGTCATAAACCATACGCATATGCAAGAATGCGACGATCGCAATGATTGGGTCGGCAACTGAATATCGATATTCGGACCTTCGCATATTGCATGCGTTGCATCCATTAATATCACGGATTACGCGGTATTTAGAATAGTGCTACGAAGGTACTTACACTTGAGATCGAAATCCAGTGAGACCTGTACTGCACATCGGTATCACGACGTGATAGGTGCGAGGATGGCCGCCTAGAGACCGAAGTCGGCTCGACGCTACTTTGGATTAAGTACTAGTGTACTTAACACAATCTAATTCGGATACATACGTTATATGCATTTATATTCGGCCTGAGCTATTCCAGCATATCATCTTCAGCCGGATGATGAACATTGCCCGCGGGGTCTGACAGCCGACTACCAATCTGTAATTGAAGACTATTGTAAGTTGGATCTTTCCTTATTGTTGAGTCTTCCACTGTCACTTTCCTTGCATTGGATCGCCTTGCTGTTCGTAAGCCTGGTATGCACTTAGCTAACATCCAGAGGTGCAGATTCAGTGCATGATTGAAGAAGGAAGGATACAACAAATTTGGTATCGAGACGGGTAAAGTCACGACTGCCTCATTGTCCCTCATTGGAAGTAGGTTCTCGTGATGGTGAGCGACGATGACACTCGCCGTAGTCCTTTAGACACCTTCGCTGAGGATCTTGGCCGCACTGTCCTGGACGCCACCGCTTCCGGTTTGTAATCCTAGACATCTGTTGATAACTAGCTGCTGTTGTGCTACGGTTAGTTTTCCGCCGATGCGTAGGTCGATGTGATCCTACAAGGCGAAGTGCTATTGTGATTAACACATTGCATATGAATGAATCTGCATGATATAAATGTATTCGTGTACATTTATATATGCATTTGGCATGTTGTCATTATCCATTGCGACATCGCACCATGGCAAATCTGCCTAGCATGCATGAAAGCCCGAAGCATTGAAGTGCGCATTATGCTCGTGCTACGAAACGATAAGTAATATTATCTGATATAATATTACTTCATTACAGCACACGTTGAGAGCGCCGCACTCGTCGCGATACATGCCCTGCAACCGGATATCGTTATCCGGACCCTTGCATCATGCGAATGCCGGAAAGGCTTATACGTTGTTATGCGTAGACATCGCCTAGACGTAGTAGGGTTGTCACATCTAGGATCGGCCTCCTGATGTGAATCGTACGGCATTGCGATGCTGCGAGTATAACAGATGCGAGGACGGCTAAGCAAAAAAAGACATTCGATATCGGAGAACACTCGTGTGTTCTATATTACTATTGCTATACGCTATTCTACTTAGCCCGAGCTAAGCCTGAACTTCGCTAATCACCGCCGCGTGATGATTGCTTGCTTCCAGCGCTGACGGCGATTTCGTCCATTGCATCGTTCCGATCTGTAAGACTGTAAGTTATATCTCTCTTCGTCTTGAAGTCTTCCGCTGTCTCTGTTTGCTCGCGCTTGTCTTGCTGTACTTGCAAGTGCTCGCGCATCGGTGTCGAAAGTCTCCAGACGTGCAGATACTTATGAGCAAACGCGAACAAGAGGTACAACAGCTGCTGCATTCTCGTTGCGAGCTTGCACTGTGAGTTGCAGGTGAACGTGCGCCAACACTGGACGCGGTGTTGGCTGGACAGCATTTAAGCACGGAATAGATCAAGGCCTTGATTCAGAAAACCACTGAGATAAAAGACAGCCTTACGGATTACTGTTGTGCTACGGTTCATTTCCCGTCGACGCGTAGGTCGACGCGATCCTATGAGTCGAAGTGCTTTTGTGATGAACGCATTACATATGAATGAATCTGCATGATATAAATGTATTCGCATACATTTATATATGCATCTGGCATGTTGTCATGATCCATCGCGACATCGCACCATGGCAAATCCGCCTAGCATGCATGAATGACCTAATCATTGAAGTGCGCATTATGCTCGTGCTACGAAACGATAAGTAATATTATCTGATATAATATTACTTCATTAAAGCACACGTTGAGAGCGCCGCACTCGTCGCGATGCATGCCCTGCAACCGGATATCGTTATCCGGACCCTTGCATCATGCGAATGCCGGAAAGGCTTATACGTTGTTATGCGTAGACATCGCCTAGACGCAGTAGGGTTGTCACATTTAGGATCGGCCTCCTAATGTGAATCGTACGGCATTGCGATGCTGCGAGTATAACAGATGCGAGGACGGCTAAGCTAGACAAGACATTCGATACCGGAGAACACTTGTGTGTTCTACATTACTATTGCTATACGATATCCTACTTAGCCCGAGCTAAAGCCTGAACTTCGCTAATCACCGCCGCGTGATGATTGCTTGCTTCCGGCGCTGACGGCGATTTCGTCCATTGCATCATTCCGATCTGTAAGACCGTAAGTTATATCTCTCTTCGTCTTGAAGTCTTCCGCTGTCTCTGTTTGCTCTCGCTTGCCTTGCTGTACTTGCAAGTGCTCGCGCATCGGTGTCTAAAGTCTTCAGACGTGCAGACACTTATGAGCAAACGCGAACGAGAGGTACAACAATTTGGTATCGAGACAGGTTCGTTGCCTAACTGTCTCTCTTTGTCTAATCGGAAGTAGGTTCTTTCTATGGCGAGTTCCAGCGACGAACCACGAGGACCGCTAGATACTTTTGCCGAAGACTTAGGCCGCGCCGTTTTGGACGCCGCCGCTTCCGGTTTGTAATTGTTTAATTGCTTTTGCTTAGATTGCTGCACTTGTTGTGTAAGTGTACGCTCTGAGTCGCAGGTAATCTCAGTGCACCGGCATTGCTTGCCGCGGCGACTGAGACCGGCGTTCGTCCGGACCAGTTGGCGACTCTCATTGCTCAAACTACGGAGATCAGGACTCAGCTGGGCAATTACTTGCTGAGTTTGCTGAATCTTCTCAAGAGTACTGTCGGTAGGCTCACCGAGTCGCTTTGTACTCTTGCCTTTGCGATAGAAGTCGGCTTCTATTACGCAAAACTAGGGTATCGTTTCGTGCTCCATGTCCGCGGAACACGACGATACGCCGCACACTAGCCTAGCTAGCCAACCCGACTTCGTTGTAGCTGCTAGAGCGCCGGATAGAGGTCTTGAGACTGTTGGCGCGCGAGTCACTCAAGAGCCCCTTTTCCTTCAGACCCCTGCTCACTTAATTGTGCCGCATTCAGCAGTGAACACGAATATGGACAACACTGCTGGACCAAGGGTTCTGCCAGTACCTCAAGCTCGAGGGCATGATGACATCCCTGAGGTGATGAGATTGTCGATTCCCGTTCCTAGGCTCAATATTTCGCTGACCGACAAGACACCAGGGCATAGCATAGCCGATGCAACTCGTGCGTACGTGCGTGACGCTAAAAAGTACCTCCAAGCTGTTCATGGTGGCGATAATGACGGTATCAGGTGTCTCTTCGTTGGTAACACCCTCGAGGGCGCAGCGAAGGACTGGTATCGCAATTGGACCAACGCCCGGGGCAGCTATACTTTTGACGAGTTAGTCGCCGCTTTGCTCGCACGATTCGCTACTGAGGTTCAAGCACGCGATGTGGAAGCTCGTAACGTTTTGGCAGCGGGTAGCTACCACATGCGTCGGGATGAAAATGTACCTGCGTACCAGTCACGCTTCGAAGCACTTGTGACTCCCATTGCTGACCTCACCGAATCTGAGCGTGTCTTTTGGTTTAGGCGAGGCCTAACGAAACTTTTGGCTAAATGGTGCGCCACTGACTTGGTTGGAGCGCAGATCAAGTCGTATGACGCGTTGGTCGCTTTTGCTAAGGGCGCGGAGATACGACTTCTTGCCGGCGAGGAAGAAGTCAAGTCTGCCCCTCGTGCAAATGCCGTGCAAGTGCAGGATCCGCTTGGGGAAGCTGTAGCTCTCGACCAGGACCTCGGCGCGACCCGCCCCACGCCTACTGCCGCGACGCGACGCGGCAACGGGCAGCGCAAGGCGCGCGGGGGCGCTAGCTCGGGTGTCCGTGGTACAGGAGGAGCAGGTCCGAGCTCGGACCCAGCTAGGAACAGGAAGCGTGGTGGTGCGCCGTCGTCGGCAGCCGCACAGCGTTCCGACCCCAACGCGAAGCGTACTCGTACGGACGACACATTTATGCCAAAATGGAATTGCAATCGTTCCGAATTCGAGCGTCGAAAATTGGCCAACGTTTGTCTACGGTGTGCGGAGAGCCATTCTACGAAGGATTGCCCTCTAATGCCGCCGTTTGTACCTCAGCCGAAATAGGGGCTTGCCCGGGTTCCTGCGGAGGGGGCTCTACCTGGGTTTTCTGAACTAACGCGTGGTCGGTGGTCATCCTTACGGCCAGCCGTTAAGGCATTGTTGCCTTGTGTACTTGGACACATCGAGCGAGTCATTGCGCGACGCATCACGCTTGACGGACGCACGGGACTTCTCTGCTTCGATCCGTTGTGTAATGTGTTTACACCTCGCCGTCCCCTGTCGTCTATCGATCTGTCCAACCACGTGGTTTTGTTCATCCCCTCGTCTCTGCGTGAGATGTCGGAACAGTTGGCCATGTACAGGAGGTGCAGGCGTCAATATCCAGACACTGCCGCATGTGTTTTACTCCCCGCTTTCTGTCGGCGCAAGGCAGAGGCATCGTTAAGGGGTATGCGGCATGTCCACCGGTTCGAGCCGGGCACCGTTTTGTTTAATGGTGTGGATCGGGAGGGTACGTTGGCTCCGTGGCCACACCTATCCTACTCGGTTGACGTTTGGTACGAAGCTCCTGATGGGGGTGCCGTTGGTTACGGACCCGCCTTAAGTGCACTGACGTTGTCTGCTGGGCAGTCGCTCGTAGATAACCGTGTCCCTGTGGTTCAGATCGGTTTGAATGGCCGTACTCTGAAGGCACTTGTTGACACCGGTGCCAGCGACGACTTCATCTCTGTCGCAGAGGTGAACGCGCTGGGGTTGTCCCCAGAGTCGTCTGATTGTCCACAGGTTACCCTTGCTGACGGGGGTAAGCATCCCATCGTGGGCAGGATTACCCTTAGCCTATCGTTAGGCCCTTTGCGTGTTGTGACCCGGCCGTACGTGCTGCAGGGCTTAGCAGAGACTGCACCGTACATAATGGGGTCGTCGACATTACGACAGTACCGCGCGCGCATAGACATGGAGACCGCAACCCTGCATATGTGCAAGGGTACTCTGTCGATTAAGGTACCTTTCCTGTCGTTCGAACATGTCACACCAAAGGAGGGCGAAACTGAGGCGGTGCCTATGGTTAATTTCGCCGTGACCGCAATGGCCGCGCGAATCGAACCAGAGCTAGTCGGGCGTAAGGAGGCCGTCCGTTTGTTACGGAAGGGTGCCCACGGACTGCTTTTAAGGCCGCGGGTGAGCTGTTGTGTCACCACCGCGCAGATTTCTGTGGATCCTGAGGTTGAGGCCCTACTGTCGCAGTATGAGGACGTCTTTAAAGATATCCCTGGCCTACCACCTATGCGTCCTGTTGATCACACAATCCCTCTCATGCCTGGAGCGCAGCCTACGGCCCGGCCAATGTACAGGTTGAGTCCATTGGAACTGGACGAGGTGAAGCGCCAGGTGACGGATTTGCTCGCGAAGGGTATGATACGCCCCAGCACATCCCCGTATTCTGCACCGATTTTGTTTGTCGGTAAGAAGGATGGGACCTTGCGCATGTGCATCGATTACCGGGGGTTAAATGCGAATACGGTGAAAAATCGCTACCCTTTGCCACGCGTGGACGACCTGTTGGATAAGCTGAAGGGCTCGGCTTATTTTTCCTCAATTGACTTACAACAGGGCTACAATCAGATTCGCATCGCTGCCTCTGATATCCCGAAAACCGCTTTTCGGACGCCCTTCGGTCACTTTGAGTATACGGTCCTATCGTTTGGTTTGACTAATGCCCCTGCGACGTTTCAGGCGGTTATGGACCGAATGTTTAGGCCGTTTATCGACAGGTTCGTTGTTTGCTACCTGGATGACATCTTGGTATATTCTAAGACGCGCGAGGAGCACTTGGAGCATCTGCGGCTCGTGCTCGACGTTATGAGGCGGGAGCAATTGTTTGCTAAACGCGCCAAATGCTTTTGGGCGCAGCCTCAGGTGGAATATTTGGGCCACATTGTGTCGGCCACCGGTGTGAAGATGGACCCGCGGAAGGTCGCCGTGGTTCGCGATTGGCCCGCGCCTCAGAACCTCACGGAGCTGCGTAAGTTCCTTGGCTTGACCAATTATTTCCGGAAGTTCATTGAAAAATATTCCATCATTGCGGCCCCGCTTACTAACTTAACTCGCAAAGGCGTTTTCGTTTCGCTCGAGTCGTGGACGTCGCAATGCCAGCGGGCATTCGAAGAGCTCAAACGAATCGTTGCCGAAGATGTCACCCTTGCATTCCCTGATTACTCGTTGCCATTTCGTATTGAGGTAGTGTCTGATGCCTCAATATTTGGAAGCGGCGCTGTATTGTTACAGGAAGGGCGACCGATCGCCTTCACGAGTAAGAAGTTTTCTGGTGCGGAGATTCGCTACACCACCGGGGAACAGGAGCTTCTGGCCGTGCTGCATGCTTTAAAGGAATGGCGCTGTTACCTCGAGGGACGCCCGTTTACTTTAAAGACTGACCATAAGCCCCTAACGTTTTTGCAAAGCGTTCCGACGTTGAACCGCCGTCAAGCTAGGTGGATGGAATATCTAGCTAGGTTCAACTGCACCTGGGAGTATATTTCTGGTAAATTGAATATTGCCGATGCTCTCAGTCGACATCCGTCGCTACACGTTGCAATTTTGGCAGCGCCCGTCGTGCGGCCGCGTAGCGAGGAGGTTCCGATCGCGACGGACCTCGCGGAGCGGTTGAAGGTTGCCTACAGCGCAGACGCCTGGTTCGCGGACCCGGCTAATGTGGGAAACCTTCGCAAGCAGAATGGCCTTTGGCTACGGACGGAGGGTGCAGCTATGCAAATCGTCGTTCCGAACGACGACGCGCTACACTACGACATCCTTGCGCGGTTCCACGAGGACCCGTTAGCAGGACACCCTGGTAGCAAGCGATTGATCGACTTGGTGCAACGTTCCTTTTGGTGGCCTCGTTTGGCTAAGGATGCGGCGAACTTCGTCCAGACATGCAGTCTGTGCCAGCGCAATAAGGCTTTGTCCGGTAAGGGCCATGGGTTGTTGCAACCGTTGCCTGTCCCGGATGCGCCTTGGGAAAGTGTTTCCATGGACTTCGTAGTCGCGCTGCCCAAAACTGAGGGGGGATACGATGCGGTGTTCGTAATGGTCGATCGTCTGACTAAGATGGTTCACCTAGCACCATGCACATCATCCTGCACGGCTGAGCAAACCGCACGTTTGTTTTTCGATAATGTGGTTCGGTTACACGGGATTCCCAAAAATGTGATCTCGGACCGCGGTGGACAGTTCACGTCTAAGTTTTGGGAAGCGCTCTGCAAACTAGTTGGCATGCGCGTCAACCTGAGCACGGCGTATCACCCGCAGACTGATGGTCAAACCGAACGCACAAACCGCACGTTGGGTGATATGTTGCGCAATTATGCTGGTCGCACACCACTTGTTTGGGATACATATTTGACTGCGGCAGAATTCGCGCTTAACAACGCTGTTAACCGCTCTACAGGCAAAAGTCCGTTCTTTCTTAACTACGGGTTTCATCCCGCGCTACCCGTGTGGCGAGAGTTGGAAGTGAACGTGCCTGCTGCTAAACTTTTTGCCAAGTCTTTTATGTCCCGAATCACAGACGCGAAGTCGTGTTTGGACGCGGCGCAGCAACGAACGACAGAATACTACAACAAATCCAAGCAGGATGTGACGTTTTCGGAAGGGCAACTCGTGTTGCTAAGCACCAAGAACTTGCGTTCCTTGGCCGACGGATCCCGAAAACTCTTACCCCGCTGGATTGGTCCGTATCCTGTCGTGCGCATGGTTGGGAATGTGGCTGTGGAGCTTGCATTGCCCGCTGATATGCCCATTCACCCCACGTTTCACGTATCGCTTGTTCGTCCGTATCGTGGTACGGAACCCGTCCCTGAGCCTGCTAACGCCCCCGCAGCGATCGAACCAGTTCCCGAGACCTGGATCGCTGGTAAACAGAAGTTTTACGATGTGGAGCGGGTGTTAGATTATCGCGCGCGTCGTGTGGGCCGACACCGACGTAAGCGAACAGTACACGAGTACTTGGTTAAGTGGACAGGGTATACCGATGAGCACAACTCATGGGAACCGGCACGCAACTTCTCACAGGACATGAAACCCCTGCTCGAAGAAGCCCGCAAACGTGCCACACAAGCCCAATGACCCCTGCAGTCGATGCTGTATGATGCAGCGAGGACGCTGCATACGGGAGGGGGGATAATTGTTGTGCTACGGTTCATTTCCCGTCGACGCGTAGGTCGACGCGATCCTATGAGTCGAAGTGCTTTTGTGATGAACGCATTACATATGAATGAATCTGCATGATATAAATGTATTCGCATACATTTATATATGCATCTGGCATGTTGTCATGATCCATCGCGACATCGCACCATGGCAAATCCGCCTAGCATGCATGAATGACCTAATCATTGAAGTGCGCATTATGCTCGTGCTACGAAACGATAAGTAATATTATCTGATATAATATTACTTCATTAAAGCACACGTTGAGAGCGCCGCACTCGTCGCGATGCATGCCCTGCAACCGGATATCGTTATCCGGACCCTTGCATCATGCGAATGCCGGAAAGGCTTATACGTTGTTATGCGTAGACATCGCCTAGACGCAGTAGGGTTGTCACATTTAGGATCGGCCTCCTAATGTGAATCGTACGGCATTGCGATGCTGCGAGTATAACAGATGCGAGGACGGCTAAGCTAGACAAGACATTCGATACCGGAGAACACTTGTGTGTTCTACATTACTATTGCTATACGATATCCTACTTAGCCCGAGCTAAAGCCTGAACTTCGCTAATCACCGCCGCGTGATGATTGCTTGCTTCCGGCGCTGACGGCGATTTCGTCCATTGCATCATTCCGATCTGTAAGACCGTAAGTTATATCTCTCTTCGTCTTGAAGTCTTCCGCTGTCTCTGTTTGCTCTCGCTTGCCTTGCTGTACTTGCAAGTGCTCGCGCATCGGTGTCTAAAGTCTTCAGACGTGCAGACACTTATGAGCAAACGCGAACGAGAGGTACAACAATTACATCGCTTTTCTTCTCGAATTACTCGGGAGTTCTGTCGGTACGCGAGTAGTCAAAAATTCCTCTTGTGTTAACTTGTTTACAGGTCTTTTAGTAAATTCCTGTTCATAAATATAAGTTCGTGTTCCATGTCGGGACGTGAAGATAGTTCCTATCTGGGCACCGCAAGTCAGCCTGACGGCGGTCTCGCCGCCAGAACTGCTTTCGTTGATCCCGATACCATCGGGACTCGTATTATGTCAGATCCTATTGTCCTCCAGACTCCTTCGCACTTGATTGTACCACTGTCGGCAGCGGCTACAACAAGTGAGGGAGCTGGAGCGCAACGGGCTCCAGTAACAACCCCGGTTCAAGAACCCGTCGGAATACCAGAGGTAATGAAGTTGACTATCCCCCTGCTGAAGCTTAATATCTCCACTGACGAAAAGGCAAAGAATTCAGGACATAGTGTCGCGGATAGGACACGGGCCTATGTTCGTGACGCTAGGTAATATCTGCAAGCGGTGCACGGCGGGGGATGCGACTCCATTAAATGCCTGTTCGTTGGGAATACCCTTGAGGGTGCTGCAAAGGATTGGTATGACGAGTGGACGACTGCTAGAGTCAAGTATACGTTCGATAACCTGATTGATGCTCTTCTTGCTCGTTTTGCTACCGAAGTTCGCTCGCATAGTAACGAGGCTCATAAGACGCTGGCGCAAGGCACGTACCATATGCGTCCACACGAAACCGTTCCTGCTTATCAGTCGCGTTTTGAGGCACTGATAACTCCTATCGTTAACTTCCCTGAGGAGGATTGCATCTTTTGGTTTCATCACGGTCTTCCTGAATCCCTTGCACGATGGTGCGCCACTGACCTTAATGGAGTTCCTTTCCAGTCTTACGATGCCTTAATAACTTTTGCTAGAGGTGCAGAGATTCGGAATTTGGCTGGTAAAGACGCTAAACAACTTAATCCTCGCATTCACGCGATGCGAGTGCAGGAACTACCTTCGGAGTCGACACCGAAGGACCAGGGTCTTGATCGCCAACACCCAGCGGTGGCCATGACTACCGTTCGGAAGTATGATGCTCGCGGACGCCAAAGCCCAAGTAACCGTGGGTCCGCAGGAGCTGGGCCAAGCTCGGGCCACGTGAAAGGGAAACGAAGGGGGAGCACGCCAACTGTAGCGGCAATGCAGAACGCGGCTCCTAGTATTAAAAAGCCCCGGACAGAGGATCCATATATGCAGAAGTGGGAATGCCGACGTTCGGAGTTTGATCGTCGGAAGTTCGCTAATCTTTGCCTGAGGTGTGCGGGAGAGCACCCTACTCGTGAATGTCCTCTGTTACCGCCTTTCGTGCCTAAGACGACTTAGGAAGTTGCCCGGGATGTGGAGGAAGGGACTCCTCCCGGGATTGAAGGAAGTGTACGTGGCCGCTGGCCGTCGTTGCATCCGGCTATAAAGGCTCTTTTACCTTCTGTTTTTGGACAAATCGAGCGGGCTATCGGGCGACGTTTTTTGCTTGACGGACGCACGGGACTAAATCATTTTGACTCGCTGAGTAATTTATTTGCACCACGCTGTCCTCTTTCTTCCCTCGATTTATCTGGCCACGTTACTTTGTTTATCCCTTCATCTTTCCGTGAGTTGTGCGAGCAGCTCACTAGGTACAAGAGGTATCACCGTCGAGATCCGAACAATGCAGCTTGTATATTAATTCCCTCTTATAGCCAACGCAAAGTTGCGTCCCTGCTGGAAGGTATGCAATGTGTTCTCCGATTCGAGTCGGACACCGCTTTGTTTAACGGTGTGGATGTGACGGGCAGGCTGATGGTACTACCTAAACTATCTTACATGCTGAAGTTTGGTTTGAGGCCCCTCTTTTGGATTCTACCAGGTTCGAGCCTGCCATAGGATCACTTTTACTTTCTGCGGAGTCGACTCCAACAGGAAATTGTGTTCCTTAATGGTTACTATAACTGGTGGTATATATTTAGGTGCTTCTAAAAAAGATTTCACAGGTTGCGTATAAGGGATAAACTCCGGTCTAACGTAAGGTTTTGATTCTATTTTAAATGAATTATCTATTTTTTTTTAAATGTTTCATCTAACCTTTGAATTACAGAATTATAATTAAAACTAACAGTATTACTATAACCACTAGATGTAGACAATTTCCTAGCCAACGAATAGTTTATTTAGAAAAGAAGCCGTCAGGTATATACGCACCTACTAGTGCAGACGGTTATGACACCCTATAATTTGATAATCTGTACTATTATCATAGAAGCTTTGGTCCGCCTCAATTTGTAACAGGTGAAATTACTACCGGCACTTGCCGCATTTCCATCATCGAAATCTGCCTCGGTGGTCAACTAATGAAGGCGCTTGTGGATACCGGCGCCAGCGACGACTTCATCTCGGCAAAGGAGGTGAACGCATTGGGGTTGACCCCTCAGTCGTCTGATTGTGCACAGGTTACCCTCGCTGATGGAGGTAAGCATCCCATCGTGGGCAGGATCACCCTGAGCCTATTGATAGGCCCTCTGCGTGTTAGGGCCCAGCCGTATGTGCTACAAGGTCTCTCGGAGACGGCACAGTACATTTTGGGTACCGCGACATTACGACAGTACCGCGCGCGCATCGATATGGAGTCCACCACACTTAGTTTGTGCAAAGGGAACCTATCGACTAAGGTACCTTTCCTGTCGTACCAAGATGTCACACCAGAGGAGGGCGGAACTGTTGCGGAGCCTGAGGTTAATTTCGCTTTGGCGGCGATCTTCAGCGGAAATCAAGAACCCAAGATAATTGGGCGCAAAGAAACTGATCGGATGATACGGAAAGGCGCCCATGTGTTGCTTGTGAGGCCACGGGTGCAATCGAATGCTACCACTGCGCAGTCCACCGTGAAGGATCTTGAGGTCGAAGCCCTCCTGCATAAATATGCTGATGTCTTTGGCGACATCCCAGGGCTCCCACCTATGCCACCTGTTGACCATACGATCCCTCTTGTGCCCGGAGCACAACCTGTTTCACAACCTATGTACAGGTTAAGCCCGTTGGAGCTAGATGAAGTGAAGCGGCAAGTGGGGGATCTGCTCGCAAAGGGTATGATTCGGCCCAGCACATCGCCATATTCTGCACCGATATTGTTTGTCGGTAAGAAGGATGGGACGTTGTGTATGTGCATTGATTATCGGGGCTTGAATGCGACCATGATTAAAAATTGCTACCCTTTGCCACGCGTTGATGACCTGCTCGATAAGCTGAAAGGCTCAGCTTATTTTTACCTCATCAAGCTCTAACGGGCTGAGACGGTACATGGGGTGTGAGACAGGTTGCGCGCCAGACACCAAAGGAATAGTGTGATCCACCGGTCGTTCCGGCGGAATCCCTGGAAGGTCGCGGAACACATCTGCATACTCCGTGAGCAACGCAGAGACTTCAGGGTCCTGCATGGAAGTCTGAGCACCAACAGAGTTGAGCCAAAGAGAGGGGCGCACTAGAAGGCCATGAGCACCCTTACACAGCATCCGGACAGCTGCTTTACGGCCAACAGACTCTGGGGTATGCTTGGTTTCACGCATGGCAGTAATAACGTGATTGATCTGAGGAGCGTCATCAGGAACAGTCTCCTCTGCGGCTGTAGGCAGCCAGCGAAGCACGCAAGTTGCTGAACCCTTAGACAGGCAAAGGGTGCGTTCCTCATAGTCGAACGCAGCAGCATGCTTCTGGAGTGAGGCAGAGCCTAAAATGAAAGATGCGGCATCTGTGAGGGTTGGCAGCACATAGGGCTGCAAGCAAGCACGAAAAGAGCCTGCAGACACCCGCAAAGACACCTGCCCCAAGATGGCTTGTTTGCCCCCGTCAGCTAAGGAAACCGAAGACCAAGGGCAAAGGCGAACAGGTAAACGCAAGAGCTGAACCAGTGACTCACTGATAAAGTCGTGGGTAGCACCCAAGTCCACCAAGGCGGTGAAACTGAGTCCAGATGTTGCCAGAGAAATAAGAGGAAGAGCCGATCCTGCAGTCATAGCACCAGATGCAGCTACCAAAAGGGCAGAAGTGAAAGGATCAGGTGACACAGGTGTGTATGGCTGCGGCGCATCAAACTGTTGTACCTCTCCTTCGTGTTTGCTCATAAGTATCTGCACGTCTGAAGGCTTGCGACACCAATGCGCGAGCACTTGCAAGTACAGCAAGACAAGCGCGAGCAAACAAAGACAGTGGAAGACTTCAAGACAAGAAGAGATATAACTTACAGTCTTACAGATCGGTGCGGTGCAATGGACGTAATCGCCGTCAGCGCCGGAAGCAAGCAATCATCACGCGGCGGTGATAGCGAAGTTTAGGCTTAGCTCGGGCTAAGTAGAATAGCGTATAGCAATAATAATGTAGAACACACGAGTGTTCTCCGGTATAGAATGTCTTATCTTGCTTAGCCGTCCTCGCATCTGTTATACTCGTAGCATCGTGATGCCGTACGATTCACACTAGGAGGCCGATCCTAAGTGTGACAACCCTACTGCGTATAGGCGATGTCCAAGCATAACAACGTATAAGCCTTTCTGGCATTCGCATGATGCAAGGGTCCGAATAACGATATTCGGTTGTAAGGCATGCATCGCGACGAGTGCGGCGCTCTCAACGTGTGCTGTAATGAAGTAATATTATATCAAATAATATTACTTATCGTTTCATAGCACGAGCATAATGCGCACTTCAATGATTCGGTATTTCATGCATGCTAGGCGGATTTGCCATGATGTGATGTCGCGATGGATAATGATAACATATCAAATGCACATATAAATGTATGCGAATACATCTATGTCATGCAGTTCATTCATATGCAATAGTCATTCATGCGTTCATCAAGATAACACTTCGCCTTGTAGGGTCGCATCGACCTACGCATCGGCGGGAAACGAACCGTAGCACAACAGCTTGAATGCGACTACAATTGAAAATCGCTACCCTTTGCCGCGCGTCGATGACCTGCTCGATAAGCTGAAAGGCTCAGCTTATTTTTCCTCGATTGACCTTCAACAAGGGTAAAATCAGATACGCATCGCTGCCTCTGATATTCCGAAAACTGCTTTCCGGACTCCCTTTGGTCACTTCGAGTACACGGTCTTGTCGTTTGGACTTACTAATGCGCCCGCCACATTTCAAGCAGTGATGGATCGCATGTTCAGACCGTATATCGACAGGTTCATCGTTTGCTATTTGGATGATATTTTAATATATTCCAAAACGCGCGAGGAGCACCTGAAGCACCTCGAGCTCGTGCTTGAGGTGATGAAGCGGGAGCAATTGTTTGCTAAACGCGCCAAGTGTTTTTGGGCGCAGCCTCAGGTGGAGTATTTGGGCCACATCGTGTCGGCCACTGGAATAAGGATGGACCCACGGAAGGTAGCTGTGGTTTGTGAATGGCCCGCGCCTCAGAACCTCACCGAACTACGCCAGTTCTTAGGTTTGACCAACTACTTCCGTAAGTTTATTAATAAATACTCCATTATTGCGGCCCCGCTTACAAATCTGACGAGGAAAGGAGGTTTTGCTTCTCTCGAGGCCTGGACACCTGCGTGCCAACGGGCATTCGAAGAGCTCAAGCAAATCGTCGCCGACGACGTTACCCTCTCTTTCCCTGATTACTCGTTGCCGTTTCGTGTAGAAGTAATATTGGATGCTTCTCTGCATGGAAGCGGCGCTGTATTGTTGCAGGAAGGACAACCGATCACCTTCACAAGTAAGAAATCCTCGGGTGCGGAGACCCGATACACGACCGGAGAGCAGGAGCTGTTGGCAGTTCTGCATGCTTTAAAGAAATGGCGCTGTTACCTTGAAGGCCGCCCTTTCACACTGAAGACCGACCACAAACCGCTGACATTTTTACAAAGTGTCCCCACGCTCAACCAACGACAAGCCAGATGGATGGAGTATCTATCTCGTTTCGACTGTACATGGGAATATATCGCCGGCAGAATTAATATTGCTGACGCCCTCAGTCGACATCCATCGCTACATGCTGCGATTCTGGCAGCACCAGTTACTCGTTCGTGCAGTCAGGAGGTGCCGGTGGCAGCGGACCTCGTGCAACGACTTAAGATGGCGTATGAAGTGGATCCATGGTTTGCTTCGCCAAGTAATGTGGAACATTTGCACAAGTGCAACGATTTGTGGCTGCGGATGGATGGCTCGACCACACAAATCGTCGTGCTGAACGACAACGCTTTGCGCTACGATATTCTTGCTCGGTTCCATGAGGACCCATTAGCAGGACATCCTGGAAGCACGCGATTGGCAGAGCTAGTACGATGCTCGTTTTGGTGGCCGTGCGTGGTGAAGGATGCGGAAAACTTCGTGCAAAGGTGCAGTTTATGTCAGCACAACAAAGCACTATCCGGTAAGGGCTAGGGTTTATTACAACCTTTACCTATACCAGATGCCCCTTGGGAAAGTGTTTCTATGGACTTCGTAGTCGCGCTGCCCAAAACTGAGGGGGGATACGACTCGGTGTTCGTTATGGTCGATCGTTTGACCAAGATGGTTCACTTAGCCCCCTGCACCTCGTCTTGCACTGCTGAGCAAACAGCACGATTATTTTTTGATAGTGTAGTCCGATTGCATGGCGTTCCTAAAAATGTGATATCCGATTGTGGCGGTCAATTCACGTCTAAGTTTTGGGAAGCGCTATGTGAACTCGTTGGTATGCACGTTCATTTGAGCACAGCATATCATCCGCAATCCGATGGGCAAACTGAACGCACAAATTGCACGTTGGGCGATATGTTGAGGAATTTAGCGGGACGCACACCCTCTGTTTGGGATACATTCCTGACTTCGGCAGAATTTGCGCTTAACAACGCTGTTAACCGCTCTACAGGTGAAAGCCCCTTCTTTCTGAATTATGGATTCCATCCTGCGCTACCCGTGTGGTGAGAGTTGGAGATAAATATTCCGGCGGCTAAAACCTTTGCCAAGTCGTTCCTATCCCGCATGGCAGAGGCGAAGGCATGCTTGGACGCGGCACAACAACGGACGATGGACTACTATAATAAATCCAAACGAGACGTAACATTTTCCGTGGGACAAATGGTAATATTGAGCACTAAGAATTTGCGTTCGTTCGCCGACGGTTCCCAAAAATTACTACCTCGCTGGATTGGCCCATATCCCGTTGTTCGCATGGTAGGGAATGTAGCTGTGCAGCTATCTCTACCCTCTGACATGAATATCCACCCCACGTTTCATATTTCACTCATCCGTCCTTATCGTGGCACAGCACCCGTTACAAACGACACCGATGCCCCTGCAGTAATGGACCCCGGTCCCGAGACCTGGATCGCAGGCAAGCAAAAGGTGTACGATTTGGAGCGGATATTAGATTATTGGGTTCGTCATATAGGTCGACAGCAATGAAAGCGGAAGGTGCACGAATATCTGGTCAAGTGGACTGGCTATTCTAGCGAGCACAACTCTTGGGAGCCAACGCGTAATTTCTCGCCAGAAATGAAGCCCCTATTGGAGGAAGCTCGTCTACGTGCCATGCAGACCCAATGATCTCTGCAGTCGATGCTGTTCGATGCAGCGAGGACCAACGAGTTCACATAGCCCTTCCCAAAACTAAGACGTGAATTGACCACCGCGATCAGATATCACATTTTTAGGAACGCCATGCAATCGGACTACGCTATCAAAAAATAATCGTGCTGTTTGCTCAGCAGTGCAAGACGAGGTGCAGGGGGCTAAGTGAACCATCTTAATCAAACGATCGACCATAACGAACACCGAGTCGTATCCCCCCTCAGTTTTGGGCAGCGTGACTACGAAGTCCATAGAAACACTTTCCCAAGGGGCATCTGGTATAGGTAAAGGTTGTAATAAACCCTGGCCCTTACCGGATAGTGCTTTGTTGCGCTGACATAAACTGCACCTTTGCACGAAGTTTTCCGCATCCTTCACCACGCACGGCCACCAAAACGAGCATCATACTAGCTCTGCCAATCGCGTGCTTCCAGGATGTCCTGCTAATGGGTCCTCGTGGAACCGAGCAAGAATATCGTAGCGCAAAGCGTTGTCGTTCAGCACGACGATTTGTGTGGTCGAGCCATCCATCCGCAGCCACAAATCGTTGCACTTGTGCAAATGTTCCACATTACTTGGCGAAGCAAACCATGGATCCACTTCATACGCCATCTTGAGTCGTTGCACGAGGTCCGCTGCCACCGGCACCTCCTGACTGCGCGAACGAGTAACTGGTGCTGCCAGAATCGCAGCATGTAGCGATGGATGTCGACTGAGGGCGTCAGCAATATTAATTCTGCCGGCGATATATTCCCATGTACAGTCGAAACGAGATAGATACTCCATCCATCTGGCTTGTCGTTGGTTGAGCGTGGGGACACTTTGTAAAAATGTCAGCGGTTTGTGGTCGGTCTTCAGTGTGAAAGGGCGGCCTTCAAGGTAACAGCGCCATTTCTTTAAAGCATGCAGAACTGCCAACAGCTCCTGCTCTCCGGTCGTGTATCGGGTCTCCGCACCCTAGGATTTCTTACTCGTGAAGGTGATCGGTCGTCCTTCCTGCAACAATACAGCGCCGCTTCCATGCAGAGAAGCATCCGATATTACTTCTACACGAAACGGCAACGAGTAATCAGGGAAAGAGAGGGTAACGTCGTCGGCGACGATTTGCTTGAGCTCTTCGAATGCCCGTTGGCACGCAGGTGTCCAGGCCTCGAGAGAAGCAAAACCTCCTTTCCTCGTCAGATTTGTAAGTGGGGCCGCAATAATGGAGTATTTATTAATAAACTTACGGAAGTAGTTGGTCAAACCTAAGAACTGGCGTAGTTCGGTGAGGTTCTGAGGCGCGGGCCATTCACAAACCACAGCTACCTTCCGTGGGTCCATCCTTATTCCAGTGGCCGACACGATGTGGCCCAAATACTCCACTTGAGGCTGCGCCCAAAAACACTTGGCGCGTTTAGCAAACAATTGCTCCCGCTTCATCACCTCAAGCTCCTCGCGCGTTTTGGAATAAATCAAAATATCGTCCAAATAACAAACGACGAACCTGTCGATATATGGTCTGAACATGCGATCCATCACTGCTTGAAATGTGGCGGGCGCATTAGTAAGTCCAAACGACAAGACCGTGTACTCAAAGTGACCAAAGGGGGTCCGGAAAGCGGTTTTCGGAATATCAGAAGCAGCGATGCGTATCTGATTTTACCCTTGTTGAAGGTCAATCGAGGAAAAATAAGCTGAGCCTTTCAACTTATCAAGCAGGTCATCGACGCACGGCAAAGGGTAGCGATTTTTAATCATGGTCGCATTCAAGCCCCGATAATCAATGCACATGCGCAATGTCCCATCCTTCTTACCGACAAACAATATCGGTGCAGAGTATGGCGATGTGCTGGGCCGAATCATACCCTTTGCGAGCAGATCCCCCACTTGCCGTTTCACTTCATCCAGCTCCAACGGCTTAACCTGTACATAGGTTGTGAAACGGGTTGTGCTCGGGCACAAGAGGAATCGTATGGTCAGCAGGTAACATAGGTGGGAGCCCCGGGATGACAAATTCATCGGTATAGTTTGGCAAGGAGGGGCTGCGACCTCAGAATCTTTCACAAGAGACTGCGCGGTGGTAGCAATCGATTGCACCCAGGGCCTAACAAGCAACACATGGGCACCTTCCTGTATCATTTGATAGGTTTCCTTTGCACCCTTCAAGCTTGGGTTCTTTATTTCGGCGGACGAACGCCTCTAAGCGAAATTAACCACAGACTCCGCGCAGTTCCGCCCTACTCTGGTGTGACATCTTGATACGACAGACAATGTACCTTAGGCGATAGGTTCCCTTTTGCACAATGGCCAATTGTGCTGGACTCCATATCGATGCGCACACGGTACTGTCATTACGTCATGGCACCCAATGTCCATGTAGTGCTGTCTCAGAGAGACCTTGTTGCACTCATTGGGCCCTAACATGCAGAGGGTCTCCCGTCGACTAAGGGTGATTCTGCCCATGATGGGATGCTTACCCTCATCAACGAGGGTAACCTGAACGATTAGACGACTATGGGGTCGACCCCGTCATGCTTATCACTTCATTGAGATAAGGTCGTCAGTGACACCAGTAGCGTGTAGGTGTCCCGAACATCCAATCAACAAAATCGACTTCGTTATCATCAAAAGGAGCCAACCGTGGACTACCTCCGCATCATTCCTACGATCCATGACGCTCAACAGTAAAGGATTCGTTAGAGACACACAAATACTAATCATCGAGTTATCTAGTCAAAGATAGCGAAGGGTTTCCTCATACAAACATCGCAAGATACAACCAAAGTTGATCCGAGCCAGTACATAATTCATATCCCCACGTTAGGTAACATTCCCGTGTTAACGTGGGTTTGTTGTTCCGGCAATGTCAACGGAGGTCGTATCCGGTACTTCGTCCGTCGAATGTAGTCCTACGGCTAACGGGGGTAAAAGCGGGCAGTTCCTTGTAGGATGATTTGATGCGCACCGAAGGCAAACTCCCAATTGTCGTCGCTGCGCGAACTCTGCTTGTGTACATCCCCACTTGGTAAGCCATCGGTTTTGTATTCTTGACCGCTTCGATTCTGATCCAGCTCCGTGCGACTCGGCGGTATTTTGTAATACATCCTTTCTCTTCTGCATACTCCGTGTCATCTGAGAATCTCTTGGAATTAATTCTTGGGTACCAGGAGTATGAGTGTGATCGGTCAGAGGAACTTCACCGTGGCGCATAGGAGCCGGCGGTAGGGGGATACCAGTGGTCTCAGGTGCTGCATCAGTCTCATCAGTAATATCTTGAGTCGTGTCAACTGATAGCGGTGCCAAAGATGTCGGGCGTTCTTGTCCCGTCCTAAGGCGAGCTTCGACGTTACGAACAATCTGAACCCATCGCGTGTATGACCTTGTCCCTTCCAGTGTCAGGTCCGCAGTACTCGCTCGGGCTAACTGAAGTGAGAGACCGCGTTGAAACCAATAAATGTAGTCTCCTGAGAAACCGATCATGGGTGCTGTTAGTCCTTCAAAATGCAACCGGTAGTCCTCCACAGACTCATTGGATTGCATTCGATAAGTGCCTGCGTGTAATTCTCGGTACATGGCAGCCACTTGCGACTGATTTCCTGGAGCGAAAGGAGTGAGGAGCGCATTAGTTAACTCTTTGAACGTAAAGTGTGTTGTGTTGTACGCCGGTTTGATCACCGTTTGCACCGAAATAGACCGCAATACATTCCAGCATTATGAAGCATGATATAACCATATTAGCATGATATACTCGAGTATATCTAGCTAATCAGGCATGTCGCATTATCATCCACAACATTGTGCTGTCGGTCAACATGTTTGACTCGAGGCTGATAATTAATGCGCGATCTATCTGTTGGCCTAATATCCCACGTAATAATACTTTAAATATTATTACCTCATCTGTGTCATAAACCATACGTGTATACAAGAATGCGACGATCGTGATGGTTGGGTCGGCAACCGAATATCGATATTCAGACCTTCCCATATTGCATGCGTGGCATCCATTAATATCACGGATTATGCGATATTTAGAATAGTGCTACGAAGGTACTCACACTTGAGATCGGAATCCAGTGAGACCTGTACTGCACATCGGTATCGTGACGTGATAGGTGCGAGGACGGCCGCCTAGAGACCGAAGTCGGCTCAACGCTACTTTGGATTAAGTACCCGTGTACTTAACACAATCTAATTCGTATACATACGTTATATGCATTTATATTCGGCCTGAGCTATTCCAGCATATCATCTTCAGCCGGATGATGAACATTGCCCGTGGGGTCTGACGGCCGACCATCCATTTATAAACGAAGACTATTGTAAGTTGGATCTTTCCTTATTGTTGAGTCTTCCGCTGTCACTTTCCTTGCATTGGATCGCCTTGCTGTTCGTAAGCACAGTGCACACTTAGCTAACACTCAGACGTGCAGATTCAGTGCATGATCGAAGAAGGAAGGATACAACAAATTTGGTAGCGAGACAGTTTGAATCACGGCTGTCTCATCATTACTATTGGAGAGTAGGTTCTCGCACGAGCGAGTGACGGCGAAGGGTATCACGGGATAACCTCGTCGGAAAGTCAGTATTGTATTATTCCTTTCCCGAACTGTTGATATAATCGCTGTCCTTTAATACTAACCATATCTTTGCTACCGGTGAAGTCTTAAATCCACAGAAGGACTTCCATCACCATCATACTCGGAATTGCTCTTCCGACAAGTTAAACATCTGGCAGAATCAGCTACCAAGGCTACATCAATTTAAAGTTTACAACGCGTTGGTGGGTTACATTACCGTTCTCGTCGGAATTCACTCGTGCTTGAACGGTACACGGAAGAAACTTATTAGGTATATTCCCACCCTCTTCTATCCTTGCAAGATACGAATTAGAATACATGTCGTATAATCAGTATCCACAGGCCACAGGAGGAAATGAACAGGCTAATGTCGATGTTCACAGTGGAGAACCGGAGGTTGTACCGAATATTAACAACTTACATATTCCCCAAGATGCCGCTCCCCAGTCAAACTACCGTTCCCCAGTTCAGGAGTCTCCTGAGACACCAGATGCTAACGGACCCAATGGGGCGGAGCAAAACTCAGCGATGGTGTCGCTACAAGAACTTATGGATGAAGGCGGGGTCCCCGGTTTCATCGTCCCAACACCCCAACTCCACATTCACCACGACACCGAACCCAAGATTATCGCAAGCACCACCCGCTCCTATGTCTGTGACGCTAAGAGGTATTTGAAGTTGGTAAAGGGTGGTGATCACGACAAGGTAAAATGCTTATTCATCGGAGCCACACTAAGCGGCGTCGTGAGGGAATGGTATGATCATCGGACCACCGTGCAGGAACACTTTACGTTCGAAGAGTTAACTAATGCGCTCCTCACTCATTTCGCTCCAGGAAATCAGTCACAAGTGGATGCCATGTACCAAGAATTACACGCAGGCAGTTATCGAATGCGATCTAACGAGTCTGTGGAGGACTACCGGTTGCGTTTTGAAGGACTAACAGCACCCATGATCGGTTTTTCAGAAGGAGACTACATTTATTGGTTTCAACGCGGTCTCTCGCTTCAGTTAGCCTGAGCGAGTACTGCGGACCTGACACTAGAAGGGACGAGATCATACACGCAATGGGTTCAGATCGTTCGTAATGTCGAAGCTCGCCTTAGGACGGGACAAGAACACCCGACATCTTTGGCACCGCTATCAGTTAACACGACTCAAGATATTACTAACGAGACTGATCCAGCACCTGAGACTACTGGTATTCCCCTACCGCCGGCTCCTATACGCCATGGTGAAGTTCTTCCGGCTGATCACACTCATACTCCTGGTACCCAAGAATTAACTCCAAGAGATTCTCAGATGACTCGGAGTATGCGGAAGAGAAAGGATGTACTACAAAATACCGCCGAGTCGCACGGAGCTGGATCGGAATTGAAGCGGTCAAGAATACAAAACCGATGGCTTACCAAGTGGCGATGTACACAAGCGGAGTTTGCGCAGCGACGACAATTGGGAGTTTGCCTTCGGTGCGCATCAAATCACCTTACGAGGAACTGCCCACTTTTATCCCCGTTAGTTGTAGGCCTACGTTCGACGGATGAAGTACCGGATGTTGTACGCGGGTTCGATCACCGTTTATACCAAAGTAGACTGCAACCCATTTGAGCATCATGAAGCATGATATGATTATATTAGCATGATATACTCGAGTATATCTAGCTAATCAGACACGTTGCATTATCATCTACGATATCACGCTGTCGGTCAACATGTTTGACTCGATGCTAATAATTTATGCGCGATCTATCCGTTGGCATTTTATATCACGTAATAATACTTTAAATATTATTACCTCATTTACGTCATAAACCATAGGCGTATGCGAGAATGCCACAATCGCGATGGTTGAGTCAGCAACCGAATATCGATATTCGGACCTTCGCATACTGCATGCGTTGCATCCATTAATATCACGGATTACGTGGTATTTAGAATAGTGCTATGAAGGTACTCACACTTGAGATCGAAATCCAGTGAGACCTGTACTGCGCATCGGTATCGCGACGTGATAGGTGCGAGGACGGCCGCCTAGAGACCGAAGTCGGCTCGACGCTACTTTGGATTAAGTACTTGCGTACTTAATATAATCTAATTCAGATACATACGTTATATACATTTATATTCGGCCTGAGCTATTCCAGCATAGCATTTCCAGCCGTGTGATGAACATTGCCCGCAGGGTCTGATGGCCGACTACGCATTTGTAACGAAGACTATTGTAAGTTGAATCTTTCCTTATCGTTGAGTCTTCCGCTGTCACTTTCCGTGCATTGGATCACCTTGCTGTTCGAAAGCTTGGTATGCACTCAGCTAACATCCAGACGTGCAGATACAGTGCATGATTGAAGAAGGAAGGATACAACAAATTTGGTAGCAAGACGGTTTGATTCACGGCTGTCTCATCACCACTATTGGAGAAGTAGATCCTCGTACAAGCGAACGGCGGCGAGGGGTATCACGGGATAACCTCGTCGGAAAGTCGGTATTGTATCATCCTCTGCCTGAACTTTGATTTAATATCTGCTCGTTAATACTAACCATACTTTCGCTACCCGTTAAAGTCTTAAGTCCACAGAAGAAATTTCTTCACCATCATACTCGGAATCGCTTCCCCGGTAAAGTTGGATATCTGACAAGACCAGTTATTAAGGAGATATCAATTTGAAGGTGTCAACACATTGGTGGGTTACATTACCGTTCGCATCGGAGTTACTCGAGTGTGAACGATACACACCCATTTGAAGGACTGACAGCACCCATGATTGGTTTCTCAGAAGGTGACTACATTTATTGGTTTCAACGCGGTCTCTCGCTTCAGTTAGCTCGAGCGAGCACTACGGACCTGTCACTGGAAGGGACAAGATTGTACATGCGATGGGTTCAGATCGTTCGTAATGTTGAAGCTCACCTTGGAACGGGACAAGAACGCCTGACATCTTTAGCACCGCTATCAGTTGACACGACTCAAGATATTACTAACGAGACTGATCCAGCACCTGAGACTACTGGTATTCCTCTACCACCAGCTCCTACGGGCTGTGGTGACATCCCTCCGACTAATCACGTTCATACTCCTAGTATCCAAGGATTAATTCCAAGGGATTCGCAGATGATTTGGAGTATGCGGAAGAGGAAGAATGTGCTACAAAATACCGCCGAGTCGCACGGAGCTGGGTATCACCTCAAGCATCACCTCAAGCATCACCTCAACCACGAGGTGCTTTTGGAATATATCAAAATATCATCCAAATAACAAACGACGAACCTGTCGATATACGGTCTGAACATGCGATCCATCACTGCTTGAAATGTGGCGGGCGCATTAGTAAGTCCAAACGACAAGACCGTGTAATTGAAGTGACCAAAGGGGGTCCGGAAAGCGGTGTTCGGAATATCAGAAGCAGCAATGCGTATCTGATTATACCCCTGTTGAAGGTCAATCGAGGAAAAATAAGCTGAGCCTTTCAGCTTATCGAGCAGGTCATCAACGCGTGGCAAAGGGTAGCGATTTTTAATCATGGTCGCATTCAAGCCCCGATAATCAATGCACATACACAACGTCCCATCCTTCTTACCGACAAACAATATCGGTGCAGAATATGGCGATGTGCTGGGCCGAATCATACCCTTTGCGAGCAGATCCCCCACTTGCCGCTTCACTTCATCTAGCTCCAACGGGCTTAACCTGTACATAGGTTGTGAAACAGGTTGTGCTCCGGGCACAAGAGGGATCGTATGGTCAACAGGTGGCATAGGTGGGAGCCCTGGGATGTCGCCAAAGACATCAGCATATTTATGCAGGAGGGCTTCGACCTCAAGATCCTTCACGGTGGACTGCGCAGTGGTAGCATTCGATTGCACCCGTGGCCTCACTGTTGTGCTACGGTTCATTTTCCGTCGACGCGTAGGTCGACGCGATCCTACGAGGCGAAGTGCTTTTGTGATGAACGCATTACACATGAATGAATCTGCATGATATAAATGTATTCGTATACATTTATATATGCATCTGGCATGTTGTCATTTATCCATCGCGACATCGCATCATGGCAAATCCGCCTAGCATGCATGAATGACCTAATCATTGAAGTGCGCATTATGCTCGTGCCACGAAACGATAAGTAATATTATCTGATATAATATTACTTCATTAAAGCACACGTTGAGAGCGCCGCACTCGTCGCGATGCATGCCCTGCAACCGGATATCGTTATCCGGACCCTTGCATCATGCGAATGCCGGAAAGGCTTATACGTTATCATGCGTAGACATCGCCTAGACGCAGTAGGGTTGTCACATCTAGGATCGGCCTCCTAATGTGAATCGTACGGCACTGCGATGCTGCGAGTATAACAGATGCGAGGACGGCTAAGCTAGACAAGACATTCGATACCGGAGAACACTTGTGTGTTCTACATTACTATTACTATACGATATTCTACTTAGCCCGAGCTAAAGCCTGAACTTCGCTAATCACCGCCGCGTGATGATTGCTTGCTTCCGGCGCTGACGGCGATTTCGTCCATTGCATCATTCCGACCTGTAAGACCGTAAGTTATATCTCTCTTCGTCTTGAAGTCTTCCGCTGTCTTTGTTTGCTCTCGCTTGCCTTGCTGTACTTGCAAGTGCTCGCGCATCGGTGTCGATAGTCTCCAGACGTGCAGATACTCATGAGCAAACGCGAACGAGAGGTACAACAATTTGGTATCGAGACAGGTTCGTTGCCTAACTGTCTCTCTTTGTCTAATCGGAAGTAGGTTCTTTCTATGGCGAGTTCCAGCGACGAACCACGAGGACCGCTAGATACTTTTGCCGAAGACTTAGGCCGCGCCGTTTTGGACGCCGCCGCTTCCGGTTTGTTATTGTTTAATTGCTTTTACTTAGATTGCTGCACTTGTTGTGTAAGTGTACGCTCTGAGTCGCAGGTAATCTCAGTGCACCGGCATTGCTTGCCGCGGCGACTGAGACCGGCGTTCGTCCGGACCAGTTGGCGACTCTCATTGCTCAAACTACGGAGATCAGGACTCAGCTGGGCAATTACTTGCTGAGTTTGCTGAATCTTCTCAAGAGTACTGTCGGTAGGCTCACCGAATCGCTTTGTACTCTTGCCTTTGCGATAGAAGTCGGCTTCTATTACGCAAAACTAGGGTATCGTTTCGTGCTCCATGTCCGCGGAACACGACGATACGCCGCACACTAGCCTAGCTAGCCAACCCGATTTCGTTGTAGCTGCTAGAGCGCCGGATAGAGGTCTTGAGACTGTTGGCGCGCGAGCCACTCAAGAGCCCCTTTTCCTTCAGACCCCTGCTCACTTAATTGTGCCGCATTCAGCAGTGAACACGAATATGGACAACACTGCTGGACCAAGGGTTCTGCCATTACCTCAAGCTCGAGGGCATGATGACATCCCTGAGGTGATGAGATTGTCGATTCCCGTTCCTAGGCTCAATATTTCGCTGACCGACAAGACACCAGGGCATAGCATAGCCGATGCAACTCGTGCGTACGTGCGTGACGCTAAAAAGTACCTCCAAGCTGTTCATGGTGGCGACAATGACGGTATCAGGTGTCTCTTCGTTGGTAACACCCTCGAGGGCGCAGCGAAGGACTGGTATCGCAATTGGACCAACGCCCGGGGCAGCTATACTTTTGACGAGTTAGTCGCCGCTTTGCTCGCACGATTCGCTACTGAGGTTCAAGCACGCGATGTGGAAGCTCGTAACGTTTTGGCAGCGGGTAGCTACCACATGCGTCGGGATGAAAATGTACCTGCGTACCAGTCACGCTTCGAAGCACTTGTGACTCCCATTGCTGACCTCACCGAATCTGAGCGTGTCTTTTGGTTTAGGCGAGGCCTAACGAAACTTTTGGCTAAATGGTGCGCTACTGACTTGGTTGGAGCGCAGATCAAGTCGTATGACGCGTTGGTCGCTTTTGCTAAGGGCGCGGAGATACGACTTCTTGCCGGCGAGGAAGAAGTCAAGTCTGCCCCTCGTGCAAATGCCGTGCAAGTGCAGGATCCGCTTGGGGAAGCTGTGGCTCTCGACCAGGACCTCGGCGCGACCCGCCCCACGCCTACTGCCGCGACGCGACGCAGCAACGGGCAACGCAAGGCACGCGGGGGCGCTAGCTCGGGTGTCCGTGGTACAGGAGGGGCAGGTCCGAGCTCGGACCCAGCTAGGAACAGGAAGCGTGGTGGTGCGCCGTCGTCGGCAGCCGCACAGCGTTCCGACCCCAACGCGAAGCGTACTCGTACGGACGACACATTTATGCCAAAATGGAATTGCAATCGTTCCGAATTCGAGCGTCGGAAATTGGCCAATGTTTGTCTACGGTGTGCGGAGAATCATTCCACGAAGGATTGCCCTCTAATGCCGCCGTTTGTACCTCAGCCGAAATAGGGGCTTGCCCGGGTTCCTGTGGAGGGGGCACCACCCGGGATTTCTGAACTAACGCGTGGTCGGTGGTCATCCTTACGGCCAGCCGTTAAGGCATTGTTGCCTTGTGTACTTGGACACATCGAGCGAGTCATTGCGCGACGCATCACGCTTGACGGACGCACGGGACTTCTCTGCTTCGACCCGTTGTGTAATTTGTTTACACCTCGCCCTCCCCTGTCGTCTATCGATCTGTCTAACCACGTGGTTTTGTTCATCCCCTCGTCTCTGCGTGAGATGTCGGAACAGTTGGCCATATACAGGAGGTGTAGGCGTCAATATCCAGGCACGGCCGCATGTGTTTTACTTCCCGCTTTCTGTCGGCGCAAGGCAGAGGCATCGTTAAGGGGTATGCGGCATGTCCACCGGTTCGAGCCGGGCACCGTTTTGTTTAATGGTGTGGATCGGGAGGGTACGCTGGCTCCGTGGCCACACCTATCCTACTCGGTTGACGTTTGGTACGAAGCTCCTGATGGGGGTGCCGTTGGTTACGGACCCGCCTTAAGTGCACTGACGTTGTCTGCTGGGCAGTCGCTCGTAGATAACCGTGTCCCTGTGGTTCAGATCGGTTTGAATGGCCGTACTCTGAAGGCACTTGTTGACACCGGTGCCAGCGACGACTTCATCTCTGTCGCAGAGGTGAATGCGCTGGGGTTGTCCCCAGAGTCGTCTGATTGTCCACAGGTTACCCTTGCTGACGGGGGTAAGCATCCCATCGTGGGCAGGATTACCCTTAGCCTATCGTTAGGCCCTTTGCGTGTTGTGACCCGGCCGTACGTGCTGCAGGGCTTAGCAGAGACTGCACCGTACATAATGGGGTCGTCGACATTACGACAGTACCGCGCGCGCATCGACATGGAGACCGCAACCCTGCATATGTGCAAGGGTACTCTGTCGATTAAGGTACCTTTCCTGTCGTTCGAACATGTCACACCAAAGGAGGGCGAAACTGAGGCGGTGCCTATGGTTAATTTCGCTGTGACCGCAATGGCCGCGCGAATCGAACCAGAGCTAGTCGGGCGTAAGGAGGCCGTCCGTTTGTTACGGAAGGGTGCCCACGGACTGCTTTTAAGGCCGCGGGTGAGCTGTTGTGTCACCACCGCGCAGATTTCTGCGGATCCTGAGGTTGAGGCCCTACTGTCGCAGTATGAGGACGTCTTTAAAGATATCCCTGGCCTACCACCTATGCGTCCTGTTGATCACACAATCCCTCTCATGCCTGGAGCGCAGCCTACGGCCCGGCCAATGTACAGGTTGAGTCCATTGGAACTGGACGAGGTGAAGCGCCAGGTGACGGATTTGCTCGCGAAGGGTATGATACGCCCCAGCACATCCCCGTATTCTGCACCGATTTTGTTTGTCGGTAAGAAGGATGGGACCTTGCGCATGTGCATCGATTACCGGGGGTTAAATGCGAATACGGTGAAAAATCGCTACCCTTTGCCACGCGTTGACGACCTGTTGGATAAGCTGAAGGGCTCGGCTTATTTTTCCTCAATTGACTTACAACAGGGCTACAATCAGATTCGCATCGCTGCCTCTGATATCCCGAAAACCGCTTTTCGGACGCCCTTTGGTCACTTTGAGTATACGGTCCTATCATTTGGTTTGACTAATGCCCCTGCGACGTTTCAGGCGGTTATGGACCGAATGTTTAGGCCGTTTATCGACAGGTTCGTTGTTTGCTACCTGGATGACATCTTGGTATATTCTAAAACGCGCGAGGAGCACTTGGAGCATCTTTGGCTCGTGCTCGACGTTATGAGGCGGGAGCAATTGTTTGCTAAACGCGCCAAATGCTTTTGGGCGCAGCCTCAGGTGGAATATTTGGGCCACATTGTGTCGGCCACCGGTGTGAAGATGGACCCGCGGAAGGTCGCCGTGGTTCGCGATTGGCCCGCGCCTCAGAACCTCACGGAGCTGCGTAAGTTCCTTGGCTTGACCAATTATTTCCGGAAGTTCATTGAAAAATATTCTATCATTGCGGCCCCGCTTACTAACTTAACTCGCAAAGGCGTTTTCGTTTCGCTCGAATCGTGGACGTCGCAATGCCAGCGGGCATTCGAAGAGCTCAAACGAATCGTTGCCGAAGATGTCACCCTTGCATTCCCTGATTACTCGTTGCCATTTCGTGTTGAGGTAGTGTCTGATGCCTCAATATTTGGAAGCGGCGCTGTATTGTTACAGGAAGGGCGACCGATCGCCTTCACGAGTAAGAAGTTTTCTGGTGCGGAGATTCGCTACACCACCGGGGAACAGGAGCTTCTGGCTGTGCTGCATGCTTTAAAGGAATGGCGTTGTTACCTCGAGGGACGCCCGTTTACTTTAAAGACTGACCATAAGCCCCTGACGTTTTTGCAAAGCGTTCCGACGTTGAACCGCCGTCAAGCTAGGTGGATGGAATATCTAGCTAGGTTCAACTGCACCTGGGAGTATATTTCTGGTAAATTGAATATTGCCGATGCTCTCAGTCGACATCCGTCGCTACACGCTGCAATTTTGGCAGCGCCCGTCGTGCGGCCGCGTAGCGAGGAGGTACCGATCGCGACGGACCTCGCGGAGCGGTTGAAGGTTGCCTACAACGCAGACGCCTGGTTCGCGGACCCGGCTAATGTAGAAAACCTTCGCAAGCAGAATGGCCTTTGGCTACGGACGGAGGGTGCAGCTACGCAAATCGTCGTTCCGAACGACGACGCGCTACGCTACGACATCCTTGCGCGGTTCCACGAGGACCCGTTAGCAGGACACCCTGGTAGCAAGCGATTGATCGACTTGGTGCAACGTTCCTTTTGGTGGCCTCGTTTGGCTAACGATGCGGCGAACTTCGTACAGACATGCAGTCTGTGCCAGCGCAATAAGGCTTTGTCCGGTAAGGGCCATGGGTTGTTGCAACCGTTGCCTGTCCCGGATGCGCCTTGGGAAAGTGTTTCCATGGACTTCGTAGTCGCGCTGCCCAAAACTGAGGGGGGATACGATGCGGTGTTCGTAATGGTCGATCGTCTGACTAAGATGGTTCACCTAGCACCATGCACATCATCCTGCACGGCTGAGCAAACCGCACGTTTGTTTTTCGATAATGTGGTTCGGTTACACGGGATTCCCAAAAATGTGATCTCGGACCGCGGTGGACAGTTCACGTCTAAGTTTTGGGAAGCGCTCTGCAAACTAGTTGGCATGCGCGTCAACCTGAGCACGGCGTATCACCCGCAGACTGATGGTCAAACCGAACGCACAAACCGCACGTTGGGTGATATGTTGCGCAATTATGCTGGTCGCACACCACTCGTTTGGGATACATATTTGACTGCGGCAGAATTCGCGCTTAACAACGCTGTTAACCGCTCTACAGGCAAAAGTCCGTTCTTTCTTAACTACGGGTTTCATCCCGCGCTACCCGTGTGGCGTGAGTTGGAAGTGAACGTGCCTGCTGCTAAACTTTTTGCCAAGTCTTTTATGTCCCGAATCACAGACGCGAAGTCGTGTTTGGACGCGGCGCAGCAACGAACGACGGAATACTATAACAAATCCAAGCAGGATGTGACGTTTTCGGAGGGGCAACTCGTGTTGCTAAGCACCAAGAACTTGCGTTCCTTGGCCGACGGATCCCGAAAACTCTTACCCCGTTGGATTGGTCCGTATCCTGTCGTGCGCATGGTTGGGAATGTGGCTGTGGAGCTTGCATTGCCCACTGATATGACCATTCACCCCACGTTTCACGTATCGCTTGTTCGTCCGTATCGTAGTACGGAACCCGTCCCTGAGCCTGCTAACGCCCCCGCAGCGATCGAACCAGTTCCCGAGACCTGGATCGCTGGTAAACAGAAGTTTTACGATGTGGAGCGGGTGTTAGATTATCGCGCGCGTCGTGTGGGCCGACACCGACGTAAGCGAACAGTACACGAGTACTTGGTTAAGTGGACAGGGTATACCGACGAGCACAACTCATGGGAACCGGCACGCAACTTCTCACAGGACATGAAACCCCTGCTCGAAGAAGCCCGCAAACGTGCCACACAAGCCCAATGACCCCTGCAGTCGATGCTGTATGATGCAGCGAGGACGCTGCATACGGGAGGGGGGATAATTGTTGTGCTACGGTTCATTTTCCGCCGATGCGTAGGTCGATGTGATCCTACAAGGCGAAGTGCTATTGTGATGAACACATTGCATATGAATGAATCTGCATGATATTAATGTATTCGTGTACATTTATATATGCATTTGGCATGTTGTCATTATCCATCGCGACATCGCATCATGGCAAATCCGCCTAGCATGCATGAATGACCTAATCATTGAAGTGCGCATTATGCTCGTGCCACGAAACGATAAGTAATATTATCTGATATAATATTACTTCATTAAAGCACACGTTGAGAGCGCCGCACTCGTCGCGATGCATGCCCTGCAACCGGATATCGTTATCCGGACCCTTGCATCATGCGAATGCCGGAAAGGCTTATACGTTATCATGCGTAGACATCGCCTAGACGCAGTAGGGTTGTCACATCTAGGATCGGCCTCCTAATGTGAATCGTACGGCACTGCGATGCTGCGAGTATAACAGATGCGAGGACGGCTAAGCTAGACAAGACATTCGATACCGGAGAACACTTGTGTGTTCTACATTACTATTACTATACGATATTCTACTTAGCCCGAGCTAAAGCCTGAACTTCGCTAATCACCGCCGCGTGATGATTGCTTGCTTCCGGCGCTGACGGCGATTTCGTCCATTGCATCATTCCGACCTGTAAGACCGTAAGTTATATCTCTCTTCGTCTTGAAGTCTTCCGCTGTCTTTGTTTGCTCTCGCTTGCCTTGCTGTACTTGCAAGTGCTCGCGCATCGGTGTCGATAGTCTCCAGACGTGCAGATACTCATGAGCAAACACGAACGAGAGGTACAACACTCACAAGCAACACATGGGCGCCTTTCCGTATCATCCGATCAGTTTCTTTGCGCCCAATTATCTTGGGTTCTTCATTTCCGCTGAAGATCGCCGCCAAAGCGAAATTAACCTCAGGCTCCGCAACAGTTCCGCCCTCCTCTGGTGTGACATCTTGGTACGACAGGAAAGGTACCTTAGTCGATAGGTTCCCTTTGCACAAACTAAGTGTGGTGGACTCCATATCGATGCGCGCGCGGTACTGTCGTAATGTCGTGGTACCCAAAATGTACTGTGCCGTCTCCGAGAGACCTTGTAGCACATACGGCTGGGCCCTAACACGCAGAGGGCCTATCGATAGGCTCAGGGTGATCCTGCCCACAATGGGATGCTTACCTCCATCAGCGAGGGTAACCTGTGCACAATCAGACGACTGAGGGGTCAACCCCAAAACATTCACCTCCTTTGCCGAGATGAAGTCATCGCTGGCGCCGGTATCCACGAGCGCCTTCATCAGTCGACCTCCGAGGCCGATTTTGATAGTAGGAACACAATTTCCTGTTGGAGTCGACTCCGCGGAAAGCAAAAGTGATCCTATAGCAGGTTCGAACCTGGTAGGACTCAAAAGAGGGACCTCAAACCAAACTTCAGCAGTATAAGATAGTTTAGGCAGTACCGTCAGTTTACCTGTCACATCTACACCGTTAAACAAAGCGGTGCCCGACTCGAATCGGAGGACACATTGCATACCCTCCAACAGAGACGCCACCTTACATTGGCTAAAAGAGGGAATTAATACACAAGCTGTGGTGTCCGGATTTTAACGGCAGTACCTCTTATACCTGGTGAGCTGCTCGCACAACTCACGGGAAGATGAAGGGATAAAAAGCGTAACGTGGCCAGATAAATCGAGGAAAGAAAGAGGACAGCGCGGTGCAAATAAATTACACAGCGGGTCAAAGTGGTTTAGTCCCGTGCGTCCGTCGAGCGAAAAACGTCGTCCGATAACCCGCTCTATTTGTCCAAAGACGGAAGGTAACAGAGCCGGACACAACGACGGCCAGCGGCCACGTTCACTTTCTTCAATCCCGGGAGGAGTCCCTTCCTCCACATCCCGGGCAACTTCCTAAGTCGTCTTGGGTACGAAAGGTGGTAACAGAGGGCAGTCGCGAGTAGGGTGCTCTCCCGCACACCTCAAGCAAAGATTAGCGAACTTTCGACGATCAAACTCCGACCGTCGACACTCCCACTTTTGCATATATGGGTCGTCCGTCCGGGGCTTCTTAACACTAGGAGCCGCGTTCTGCATTGCAGCTACAGACGGCGCGCTCCCCCTTCGCTTTCCTTTTGCATGGCCCGAGCTCGGCCCAGCTCCCGTGGACCCACGATTACTTGGGCTTTGGCGTCCACGAATATCATACCGTCTTTCCTTCCGAACGGTATTCACGGTCGCCGCGGGGCGTTGACGATCGGAACCCTGGTCCTTCGGCGTCAATTCCGAAGGTGGTTCCTGCGCTTGCATCGCGTGAATATGAGGATTTAGTTGCTTAGCGTCCTTTCCAGCCAAATTCCGAACTTCTGCACCTCTAGCAAAAGCTACTAAGGCATCATAAGATTGAAATGGAATCCCACTGAGATCAGTGGCACACCATCGCACAAGGGATTCAGTGAGACCACGATGAAACCAGAAGATACGATCCTCCTCAGGAAAGTTAACGATAGGGGTTATCAGTGCCTCGAAATGGGACTGATAAGCAGGAACGGTCTCGTGTGGACGCATATGGTACGTGCCTTGTGCCAGCGTCTTACGAGCCTCATTGCTACGCGAGCAAACTTCCGTAGCAAAGCGAGCGAGGAGTGCATCCATCAGGTTATCAAACGTGTACTTGCCTTTAGCGGTGGTCCATTCGTCATACCAATCCTTTGCGGCACCCTCGAGGGTATTCCCAACGAACAGGCATTTAATAGAGTCACATCCCCCGCCGTGTACCGCTTGCAGATATTGCCTAGCATCGCGAACGTAAGCTCGTGTCCTATTCGCGACACTATGCCCTGAATTCTTTGCCTTTTCATCAGCGGAAATATTGAGCTTGGGCACGGGGATAGTCAACTTCATTACCTCCGGTATTCCGACGGGTTCTTGAACCGCGGGTGTTACCTGTTGTGCTACGGTTCGTTTCCCGCCGATGCGTAGGTCGATGCGACCCTACGAGGCGAAGTGTTATCTTGATGAACGCACGAATGATTATTACATATGAATGAACCTGCATGATATAGATGTATTCACATACATTTATATATGCATTTGGCATGTTATCATTATCCATCGCGACATCGCATCATGGCAAATCCACCTAGCATGCATAAAATACCGAATCGTTGAAGTGCGCATTATGCTCGTGCTACGAAACGATAAGTAATATTATCTGATATAATATTACTTCATTACAGCCTTTACGCAGTAGGGTTGTCACACTTAGGATCGGCCTCCTAAATCGTATGGCATCGCGATGCTACGAGTATAACAGATGCGAGGACGGCTAAGCAAGGTGAGACATTCGATACCGGAGAACACTCGTGTGTTCTACGCTATTATTATTGCTATACGCTATTCTACTTAGCCCGAGCTAAGCCTAAACTTCGCTATTCACCGCCGCGTGATGATTGCTTGCTTCAGGCGCTGACGGCGATTACGTCCATTGCACCGCTTCGATCTGTAAGACTGTAAGTTATATCTCTTCTTGTCTTTAAGTCTTCCGCTGTCTCTGTTTGCTCGCGTTTGCCTTGCTGTACCTGCAAGTGCTCGCGCATTGGTGTCGAAAGCCTTCAGACGTGCAGATACTTATGAGCAAACACGAAGAAGAGGTACAACAAATTGGTATCGAGACAGGTTCGTTGCCTAACTGTCTCTCTTTGTTTAATCGGAAGTAGGTTCTTTCTATGGCGAGTTCCATCGACGAACCACGAGGACCGCTAGATACTTTTGCCGAAGACCTAGGCCACGCCGTTTTGGACGCCGCCGCTTCCAGTTTGTAATTGTTTAATTGCTTTTGCTTAGATTGCTGCACTTGTTGTGTAAGTGTACGCCCTGAGTCGCAGGTAATCTCAGTGCACCGGCATTGCTTGCCGCGGCGACTGAGACCGGCTTTCGTCCGGACCAGTTGGCAACTCTCATCGCCCAAACTACGGAGATCAGGACTCAGCTGGGCAAGTACTTGCTGAGTTTGCTGAATCTTCTCAAGAGTACTGTTGGTAGGCTCACCGAATCGCTTTGTACTCTTGCCTTTGCGATAGAAGTCGGCTTCTATTACGCAAACCTAGGGTATCGCTTCGTGCGCCATGTCCGCGGAACACGACGATACGCCGCACACTAGCCTAGCTAGCCAACCCGATTTTGTTGTGGCTGCTAGAGCGCCGGATAGAGGTCTTGAGACTGTTGGCACGCGAGCCACTCAAGATCCCCTTTTCCTTCAGACCCCTGCTCACTTAATTGTGCCGCATTCAGCAGTTAACACCAATATGGACAACACTGCTGGACCAAGGGTTCTGCCATTACCTCAAGCTCGAGGGCATGATGACATCCCTGAGGTGATGAGATTGTCAATTCCCGTTCCTAGGCTCAATATCTCGCTAACTGAAAAGACAGCAGGACATAGCATAGCCGATGCAACTCGTGCGTACGTGCGTGATGCTAAAAAGTATCTCCAGGCTGTTCATGGTTGCAATAATGATGGTATCAGGTGTCTCTTCGTTGGTAACACCCTCGAGGGCTCAGCGAAGGACTGGTATCGTGAATGGACCACCGCCCGGGGCGACTATACTTTTGACGAGATGATCACCGCTTTGCTCACACGGTTCGCTACTGAGGTTCAGGCACGTGATGTGGAGGCTCGTAAGGTTTTGGCAGCCGGTAGCTACCACATGCGTCGGGGTGAAAATGTACCTGCGTACCAGTCACGCTTTGAAGCACTTGTGACCCCCATTGCTGATCTCACTGAAACCGAGCGTGTGTTTTGGTTTAAGCGAGGCCTGACGAAACTTTTGGCTAAATGGTGCGCTACTGACTTGGCTGGGGTGCCGATCAAGTCGTATGATGCCTTGGTCACTTTTGCAAAGGGTACGGAGATACGACTCCTTGCCGGTGAGGAAGAAGTCAAGTCTGTCCCTCGTGCAAATGCCGTGCAAGTGCAGGATCCGCTTGGGGAAGCTGTAGCTCTCGACCAGGAACTCGGAGCGACCCGCCCCACGCCTACTGCCGCAACGCGACGTAGCAACCGGCAACGCCAGGCGCGCGGGGGCGCTAGCTCGGGTGTCCGTGGGTCAGGTGGAGCAGGTCCGAGCTCGGACCCGGCAAAGAGCAGGAAGCGTGGTGGTGCGCCGTCGTCGGCAGCCGCACAGCGCTCTGACCCCAATGTGAAGCGGACTCGCACGGATGACTCGTTTATGCCAAAACGGAATTGCAATCGTTCCGAGTTCGAGCGTCGGAAAGCGGCCAATGTTTGTCTACGGTGCGCGGAGAGTCATCCTACCAAGGATTGCCCGTTACTGCCGCCGTTTGTACCTCAGCCGAAATAGGGGCTTGCCCGGGTTCCTGCGGAGGGGGCACCGCCCGGGATTTCTGAACTAACGCGTGGTCGGTGGTCATCCTTACGGCCAGCCGTGAAGGCATTGTTGCCTTGCGTACTTGGACACATCGAGCGAGTCATTGCGCGACGCATCACGCTTGACGGACGCACGGGACTTCTCTGCTTCGATCCGTTGTGTAGTTTGTTTACACCTCGCCGTCCTCTGTCGTCTATCGATCTGTCTAACCACGTGGTTTTGTTCATCCCCTCGTCTCTGCGTGAGATGTCGGAACAGTTGGCCGTTTATAGGAGATGTAGGCGTCAATATCCAGGCACTGCCGCATGTGTATTACTCCCCGCTTTCTGTCGGTGCAAGGCAGAGGCATCATTAAGGGGTATGCGGCGTGTCCACCGGTTCGAGCCGGGCACCGTTTTGTTTAATGGTGTGGATCGGGAGGGTATGCTGGCTCCGTGGCCAGGCACATCCTACTCGGTTGACGTTTGGTATGAAGCTCCTGATGAGGGTGCCGTAGGTTACGGACCCGCCCTAAGTGCACTGACGTTATTTGCTGGGCAGTCGCTCGTAGATAACCGTGTCCCAGTGGTTCAGATCGGTTTGAATGGCCGTACTCTGAAGGCACTTGTTGACACCGGTGCCAGCGACGACTTCATCTCTGCCGCAGAGGTGAGTGCGCTGGGGTTGACCCCAGAGTCGTCTGATTGTCCACAGGTTACCCTTGCTGACGGGGGTAAGCATCCCATCGTGGGCAGGATTACCCTTAGCCTATCGATAGGCCCTTTGCGTGTTGTGACCCGGCCGTACGTGCTGCAGGGCTTAGCAGAGACTGCACCGTACATAATGGGGTCTTCGACATTACGGCAGTACTGTGAGCGCATCGACATGGAGACCGCAACCCTGCAAATGTGCAAGGGTACTCTGTCGATTAAGGTACCTTTCCTGTCGTTCGAACATGTCACACCAAAGGAGGGCGAAACTGAGGCGGTGCCTATGGTTAATTTCGCTGTGACCGCAATGGCCGCGCGAATCGAACCAGAGCTAGTCGGGCGTAAGGAGGCCGTCCGTTTGTTACAGAAGGGTGCCCACGGACTGCTTTTGAGGCCGCGGGTGGGCTGTTGTGTCACCACCGCGCAGATTTCTGTGGATCCTGAGGTTGAGGCCCTACTGTCGCAGTATGAGGACGTCTTTAAAGATATCCCTGGCCTACCACCTATGCGTCCTGTTGATCACACAATCCCTCTCATGCCTGGAGCGCAGCCTACGGCCCGGCCAATGTACAGGTTGAGTCCATTGGAGCTGGACGAGGTGAAGCGCCAGGTGACGGATTTGCTCGCAAAGGGTATGATACGCCCCAGCACATCCCCGTATTCTGCACCGATTTTGTTCGTCGGTAAGAAGGATGGGACCTTGCGCATGTGCATCGATTACCGGGGGTTGAATGCGAGTACGGTGAAAAATCGCTACCCTTTGCCACGCGTTGACGACCTGTTGGATAAGCTGAAGGGATCGGCTTATTTTTCCTCGATTGACTTGCAACAGGGCTACAATCAGATCCGCATCGCTGCCTCTGATATTCCGAAAACCGCTTTTCGGACTCCCTTCGGTCACTTCGAGTATACGGTCCTATCGTTTGGTTTGACTAATGCCCCTGCGACGTTTCAGGCGGTTATGGACCGAATGTTCAGGCCGTTTATCGACAGGTTCGTTGTTTGCTACCTGGATGACATCTTGGTATATTCTAAAACGCGCGAGGAGCACTTGGAGCATCTTCGGCTCGTGCTCGACGTTATGAGGCGGGAGCAATTGTTTGCTAAACGCGCCAAATGCTTTTGGGCGCAGCCTCAGGTGGAATATTTGGGCCACATTGTGTCGGCCACTGGTGTGAAGATGGACCCGCGGAAGGTCGCCGTGGTTTGCGATTGGCCCGCACCTCAGAACCTCACGGAGCTGCGTAAGTTCCTTGGCTTGACCAATTATTTCCGAAAGTTCATTGAAAAATATTCCATCATTGCGGCCCCGCTTACTAACTTAACTCGCAAAGGCGTTTTCATTTCGCTCGAATCGTGGACGTCGCAATGCCAGCGGGCATTCGAAGAGCTCAAGCAAACCGTTGCCGAAGATGTCACCCTTGCATTCCCTGATTACTCGTTGCCGTTTCGTGTTGAGGTAGTGTCTGATGCCTCAGTATTTGGGAGCGGCGCTGTATTGTTACAGGAAGGGCGACCGATCACCTTCACGAGTAAGAAGTTTTCTGGTGCAGAGATTCGCTACACCACCGGGGAACAGGAGCTTCTGGCAGTGCTGCATGCTTTAAAGGAATGGCGCTGTTACCTCGAGGGACGCCCATTTACTTTAAAGACTGACCACAAGCCCCTAACGTTTTTGCAAAGCGTTCCGACGTTGAACCGCCGTCAGGCTAGGTGGATGGAATACCTAGCTAGGTTCGACTGCACCTGGGAGTACATTTCTGGTAAACTGAATATTGCCGATGCTCTCAGTCGACATCCGTCGCTACACGCTGCAATTTTAGCAGCGCCCGTCGTGCGACCGCATAACGAGGAGGTGCCGATCGCGACGGACCTCGTGGAGCGGTTGAAGGTTGCCTACAACGCAGATGCCTGGTTCTCGGAGCCGGCTAATGTAGAAAACCTTCGCAAGCAGAATGGCCTTTGGCTACGGACGGAGGGTGCAGCTACGCAAATTGTCGTTCCGAACGACGACGCGCTACGCTACGACATCCTTGCGCGGTTCCACGAGGACCCATTAGCAGGACACCCTGGTAGCAAGCGGTTGGTCGAGTTGGTGCAACGTTCCTTTTGGTGGCCTCGTTTGGCTAACGATGCGGCGAACTTCGTACAGACATACAGTCTGTGCCAGCGCAATAAGGCTTTGTCCGGTAAGGGTCATGGGTTGTTGCAACCGTTACCTGTCCCGGATGCGCCTTGGGAAAGTGTTTCCATGGACTTCGTAGTCGCGCTGCCCAAAACTGAGGGGGGATATGATGCGGTGTTCGTAATGGTCGATCGCCTGACTAAGATGGTCCACCTAGCACCATGCACATCGTCCTGCACGGCTGAACAAACCGCACGCTTGTTTTTCGACAATGTGGTTCGGTTACACGGGGTTCCCAAAAATGTGATCTCGGACCGCGGTGGGCAGTTCACGTCTAAGTTTTGGGAAGCGCTTTGCAAGCTAGTTGGCATGCGTGTCAACCTGAGCACAGCGTACCACCCGCAGACTGATGGTCAAACCGAACGCACAAACCGCACGTTGGGTGATATGTTGCGCAATTATGCTGGTCGCACACCACTCGTTTGGGATACATATTTGACTGCGGCAGAATTCGCGCTTAACAACGCTGTTAACCGCTCTACAGGCAAAAGTCCGTTCTTTCTTAACTACGGGTTTCATCCCGCGCTACCCGTGTGGCGTGAGTTGGAAGTGAACGTGCCTGCTGCTAAACTTTTTGCCAAGTCTTTTATGTCCCGAATCACAGACGCGAAGTCGTGTTTGGACGCGGCGCAGCAACGAACGACGGAATACTATAACAAATCCAAGCAGGATGTGACGTTTTCGGAGGGGCAACTCGTGTTGCTAAGCACCAAGAACTTGCGTTCCTTGGCCGACGGATCCCGAAAACTCTTACCCCGTTGGATTGGTCCGTAT
The DNA here is from genome assembly GCA_030268105.1 of Volvox africanus. Taxonomy (NCBI): domain Eukaryota; kingdom Viridiplantae; phylum Chlorophyta; class Chlorophyceae; order Chlamydomonadales; family Volvocaceae; genus Volvox; species Volvox africanus. The sequence continues at coordinate 3,075,864 of BSDZ01000004.1, read as the reverse complement.
CCTGTCGTGCGCATGGTTGGGAATGTGGCTGTGGAGCTTGCATTGCCCACTGATATGACCATTCACCCCACGTTTCACGTATCGCTTGTCCGTCCTTATCGTGGTACGGAACCCATCCCTGAGCCTGCTAACGCCCCCGCAGCGATAGAACCAGTTCCCGAGACCTGGATCGCTGGTAAACAGAAGTTTTACGATGTGGAGCGGGTGTTAGATTATCGCGCGCGTGGTGTGGGCCGACACCGACGTAAGCGGACAGTACACGAGTACTTGGTCAAGTGGACAGGGTATACCAGCGAGCACAACTCATGGGAACCGGCACGCAACTTCTCGCAGGACATGAAGCCCCTGCTCGAAGAAGCCCGCAAGCGTGTCACGCAAGCCCAATGACCCTGCAGTCGATGCTGTATGAAGCAGCGAGGACGCTGCATACGGGAGGGGGGATAATTGTTGTGCTACGGTTCGTTTCCCGCCGATGCGTAGGTCGATGCGACCCTACGAGGCGAAGTGTTATCTTGATGAACGCACGAATGATTATTACATATGAATGAACCTGCATGATATAGATGTATTCACATACATTTATATATGCATTTGGCATGTTATCATTATCCATCGCGACATCGCATCATGGCAAATCCACCTAGCATGCATAAAATACCGAATCGTTGAAGTGCGCATTATGCTCGTGCTACGAAACGATAAGTAATATTATCTGATATAATATTACTTCATTACAGCACACGTTGAGAGCGCCGCACTCATCGTGATGCATGCCTTGCAACCGAATATCGTTATTCGGACCCTTGCATCATGTGAATGCCGGAAAGGCTTATACGTTGTTATACATGGACATCACCTTTACGCAGTAGGGTTGTCACACTTAGGATCGGCCTCCTAGTGTGAATCGTACGGCATCACGATGCTACGAGTATAACAGATGCGAGGACGGGTAAGCAAGGGGAGACATTCGATACCGGAGAACACTCGTGTGTTCTACGCTATTATTATTGCTATACGCTATTCTACTTAGCCCGAGCTAAGCCTAAACTTCGCTATTCACTGCCGCGTGATGATTGCTTGCTTCCGGCGCTGACGGCGATTACGTCCATTGCACCGCTTCGATCTGTAAGACTGTAAGTTATATCTCTTCTTGTCTTTAAGTCTTCCGCTGTCTCTGTTTGCTCGCGTTTGCCTTGCTGTACTTGCAAGTGCTCCCGCATCGGTGTTGAAAGCCTTCAGACGTGCAGATACTTATGAGCAAACACGAAGAAGAGGTACAACATTACCGGGGCCTGTCGTGCTCCAACTCCTTCACTTGTTGTAGCCCTGTTGTAAGTCAATTGAGGAAAAATAAGCCGAGCCCTTCAGCTTATCCAACAGGTCGTCAACGCGTGGCAAAGGGTAGCGATTTTTCACCGTGTTTGCATTTAACCCCCGGTAATCAATGCACATGCGCAAGGTCCCATCCTTCTTACCGACGAACAAAATCGGTGCAGAATACGGGGATGTGCTGGGGCGTATCATACCCTTCGCGAGTAAATCCGTCACCTGGCGCTTCACCTCGTCCAGCTCCAATGGACTCAACCTGTACATTGGCCGGGCCGTAGGCTGCGCTCCAGGCATGAGAGGGATTGTGTGATCAACAGGACGCATAGGTGGTAGGCCAGGGATATCTTTAAAGAAGTCCTCATACTGCGACAGTAGGGCCTCAACCTCAGGATCCGCAGAAATCTGCGCGGTGGTGACACAACAGCTCACCCGCGGCCTTAAAAGCAGTCCGTGGGCACCCTTCCGTAACAAACGGACGGCCTCCTTACGCCCGACTAGCTCTGGTTCGATTCGCGCGGCCATTGCGGTCACAGCGAAATTAACCATAGGCACCGCCTCAGTTTCGCCCTCCTTTGGTGTGACATGTTCGAACGACAGGAAAGGTACCTTAATCGACAGAGTACCCTTGCACATATGCAGGGTTGTGGTCTCCATGTCGATGCGCGCGCGGTACTGTCGTAATGTCGACGACCCCATTATGTACGGTGCAGTCTCTGCTAAGCCCTGCAGCACGTACGGCCGGGTCACAACACGCAAAGGGCCTATTGATAGGCTAAGGGTAATCCTGCCCACGATGGGATGCTTACCCCCGTCAGCAAGGGTAACCTGTGGACAATCAGACGACTCTGGGGACAACCCCAGCGCATTCACCTCTGCGACAGAGATGAAGTCGTCGCTGGCACCGGTGTCAACAAGTGCCTTCAGAGTACGGCCATTCAAACCGATCTGAACCACAGGGACACGGTTATCTATGAGCGACTGCCCAGCAGACAACGTCAGTGCACTTAGGGCGGGTCCGTAACCTACGGCACCCCCGTCAGGAGCTTCGTACCAAACGTCAACCGAGTAGGATGTGCTTGGCCACGGAGCCAGCGTACCCTCCCGATCCACACCATTAAACAAAACGGTGCCCGGCTCAAACCGGTGGACATGCCGCATACCCCTTAACGATGCCTCTGCCTTGCGCCGACAGAAAGCGGGGAGTAGAACACATGCGGCAGTGCCTGGATATTGACGCCTACACATCCTGTATATGGCCAACTGTTCCGACATCTCACGCAGAGACGAGGGGATGAACAAAACCACGTGGTTAGACAGATCGATAGACGACAGGGGACGGCGAGGTGTAAACAAATTACACAACGGGTCGAAGCAGAGAAGTCCCGTGCGTCCGTCAAGCGTGATGCGTCGCGCAATGACTCGCTCGATGTGTCCAAGTACACAAGGCAACAATGCCTTAACGGCTGGCCGTAAGGATGACCACCGACCACGCGTTAGTTCAGAAATCCCAGGTGGTGCCCCCTCCGCAGGAACCCGGGCAAGCCCCTATTTCGGCTGAGGTACAAACGGCGGCATTAGAGGGCAATCCTTCGTGGAATGGCTCTCCGCACACCGTAGACAAACGTTGGCCAATTTTCGACGCTCGAATTCGGAACGATTGCAATTCCATTTTGGCATATACGTGTCGTCCGTGCGAGTCCGCTTCGCATTGGGGTCGGAACGCTGTGCGGCTGCCGTCGACGGCGCACCACCACGCTTCCTGTTTTTAGCCGGGTCCGAGCTCGGACCTGCTCCTCCTGATCCACGGACACCCGAGCTAGCGCCCCCGCGCGCCTGGCGTTGCCGGTTGCTGCGTCGCGTCGCGGCAATAGGCGTGGGGCGGGTCGCTCCGAAGTCCTGGTCGAGAGCTACGGCTTCCCCAAGCGGATCCTGCACTTGCACGGCATTTGCGCGAGGGGCAGACTTGACTTCTTCCTCACCGGCAAGGAGTCGTATCTCAGTGCCCTTAGCAAAAGCGACCAAAGCATCGTACGACTTGATCTGCGCTCCAACCAAGTCAGTAGCGCACCATTTAGCCAAAATTTTCGTCAGGCCTCGCCTAAACCAAAAGACACGCTCGGATTCAGTGAGGTCAGCAATGGGAGTCACAAGTGCTTCGAAGCGTGACTGGTACACAGGTACATTTTCATCCCGACGCATGTGGTAGCTACCGGCTGCCAAAACCTTACGAGCTTCCACATCGCGTGCTTGAACCTCAGTAGCGAATCGTGCGAGCAAAGCGGCGACCAACTCGTCAAAAGTATAGTTGCCCCGGGCGTTGGTCCAATTGTGATACCAGTCCTTCGCTGAGCCCTTGAGGGTGTTACCAACGAAGAGACACCTGATACCGTCATTATCGCCACCATGAACAGCCTGGAGATACTTTTTAGCGTCACGCACGTACGCACGAGTTGCATCGGCCATGCTATGCCCTGGTGTCTTGTCGGTCAGCGAAATATTGAGCCTAGGAACGGGAATCGACAATCTCATCACCTCAGGGATGTCATCATGCCCTCGAGCTTGAGGTAATGGCAGAACCCTTGTTCCAGCAGTGTTGTCCATATTCGTGTTCACTGCTGAATGTGGCACAATTAAGTGAGCATGGGTCTGAAGGAAAAGGGGCTCTTGAGTGGCTCGCACGCCAACAGTCTCAAGACCTCTATCCGGTGCTCTAGCAGCCACAACAAAATCGGGTTGGCTAGCTAGGCTAGTGTGCGGCGTATCGTCGTGTTCCGCGGACATGAAGCACGAAACGATACCCTAGGTTTGCGTAATAGAAGCCGACTTCTATCGCAAAGGCAAGAGTACAAAACAACTCGGTGAGCCTACCGACAGTACTCTTGAGAAGATTCAGCAAACTCAGCAAGTAATTGCCCAGCTGAGTCCTGATCTCCGTAGTTTGGGCAATGAGAGTCGCCAACTGGTCCGGACGAAAGCCGGTCTCAGTCGCCGCAGCAAGCAATGCCGGTGCACTGAGATTACCTGCGACTCAGAGCGTACACTTACACAACAAGTGCAGCAATCTAAGTAAAAACAATTAAACAGTTACAAACCGGAAGCGGCGGCGTCCAAAACGGCGCGGCCTAAGTCTTCGGCAAAAGTGTCTAGCGGTCCTCGTGGTTCGTCGCTGGAACTCGCCATAGAAAGAACCTACTTCCGATTAGACAAAGAGAGACAGTTAGGCAACGAACCTGTCTCGATACCAAATTGATGTACCTCTCGTTCGCGTTTGCTCATAAGTATCTGCACGTCTGGAGACTTTCGACACCGATGCGCGAGCACTTGCAAGTACAGCAAGACAAGCGCGAGCAAACAGAGACAGCGGAAGACTTCAAGACGAAGAGAGATATAACTTACAGTCTTACAGATCGGAACGATGCAATGGACGAAATCGCCGTCAGCGCCGGAAGCAAGCAATCATCACACGGCGGTGATTAGCGAAGTTCAGGCTTAGCTCGGGCTAAGTAGAATAGCGTATAGCAATAGTAATATAGAACACACGAGTGTTCTCCGATATCGAATGTCTTTTTTTGCTTAGCCGTCCTCGCATCTGTTATACTCGCAGCATCGCAATACCGTACGATTCACATCAGGAGGCCGATCCTAGATGTGACAACCCTACTACGTCTAGGTGATGTCTACGCATAACAACGTATAAGCCTTTCCAGCATTCGCATGATGCAAGGGTCCGGATAACGATATCCGGTTGCAGGGCATGTATCGCGACGAGTGCGGCGCTCTCAACGTGTGCTGTAATGAAGTAATATTATATCAGATAATATTACTTATCGTTTCGTAGCACGAGCATAATGCGCACTTCAATGCTTCGGGCTTTCATGCATGCTAGGCGGATTTGCCATGATGCGATGTCGCGATGGATAATGACAACATGCCAAATGCATATATAAATGTACACGAATACATTTATATCATGCAGATTCATTCATATGCAATGTGTTCATCACAATAGCACTTCGCCTTGTAGGATCACATCGACCTACGCATTTGCGGAAAACTAACCGTAGCACAACAATTATCCCCCCTCCCGTATGCAGCGTCCTCGCTGCATCATACAGCATCGACTGCAGGGGTCATTGGGCTTGCGTGGCACGTTTGCGGGCTTCTTCAAGCAGGGGCTTCATGTCCTGTGAGAAGTTGCGTGCCGGTTCCCATGAGTTGTGCTCGTCGGTATACCCTGTCCACTTAACCAAGTACTCGTGTACTGTCCGCTTACGTCGGTGTCGGCCCACACGACGCGCGCGATAATCTAACACCCGCTCCACATCGTAAAACTTCTGTTTACCAGCGATCCAGGTCTCGGGAACTGGTTCGATCGCTGCGGGGGCGTTAGCAGGCTCAGGGACGGGTTCCGTACCACGATACGGACGAACAAGCGATACGTGAAACGTGGGGTGAATGGTCATATCAGCGGGCAATGCAAGCTGCACAGCCACATTCCCAACCATGCGCACGACAGGATACGGACCAATCCAGCGGGGTAAGAGTTTTCGGGATCCGTCGGCCAAGGAACGCAAGTTCTTGGTGCTTAGCAACACGAGTTGCCCTTCCGAAAACGTCACATCCTGCTTAGATTTGTTATAGTATTCTGTCGTTCGTTGCTGCGCCGCGTCCAAACATGACTTCGCGTCTGTGATTCGGGACATAAAAGACTTGGCAAAAAGTTTAGCAGCAGGCACGTTCACTTCCAACTCACGCCACACGGGTAGCGCGGGATGAAATCTGTCGTTGAGAAAGAACGGACTTTTGCCTGTAGAGCGGTTAACAGCGTTGTTAAGCGCGAATTCTGCCGCAGTCAAATATGTATCCCAAACGAGTGGTGTGCGACCAGCATAATTGCGCAACATATCACCCAACGTGCGGTTTGTGCATTCGGTTTGACCATCAGTCTGCGGGTGATACGCCGTGCTCAGGTTGACGCGCATGCCAACTAGCTTGCAAAGCGCTTCCCAAAACTTAGACGTGAACTGCCCACCGCGGTCCGAGATCACATTTTTGGGAACCCCGTGTAACCGAACCACATTATCGAAAAACAAACGTGCGGTTTGCTCAGCCGTGCAGGATGATGTGCATGGTGTTAGGTGAACCATCTTAGTCAGACGATCGACCATTACGAACACCGCATCGTATCCCCCCTCAGTTTTGGGCAGCGCGACTACGAAGTCCATGGAAACACTTTCCCAAGGCGCATCCGGGACAGGCAACGGTTGCAACAACCCCTGGCCCTTACCGGACAAAGCCTTATTGCGCTGGCACAGACTGCATGTCTGGACGAAGTTCGCCGCATCCTTAGCCAAACGAGGCCACCAAAAGGAACGTTGCACCAAGTCGATCAATCGCTTGCTACCAGGGTGTCCTGCTAACGGGTCCTCGTGGAACCGCGCAAGGATGTCGTAGCGTAGCGCGTCGTCCTTCGGAACGACGATTTGCGTAGCTGCACCCTCCGTCCGTAGCCAAAGGCCATTCTGCTTGCGAAGGTTTTCTACATTAGCCGGGTCCGCGAACCAGGCGTCTGCGTTGTAGGCAACCTTCAACCGCTCCGCGAGGTCCGTCGCGATCGGTACCTCCTCGCTACGCGGCCGCACGACGGGCGCCGCCAAAATTGCAGCGTGTAGCGACGGATGTCGACTGAGAGCATCCGCAATATTCAATTCACCAGAAATATACTCCCAGGTGCAGTTGAACCTAGCTAGATATTCCATCCACCTAGCTTGTCGGCGGTTCAACGTCGGAACGTTTTGCAAAAACGTTAGGGGCTTGTGGTCAGTCTTTAAAGTAAACGGGCGTCCCTCGAGGTAACAGCGCCATTCCTTTAAAGCATGCAACACGGCCAGAAGCTCCTGTTCCCCGGTGGTGTAGCGAATTTCCGCACCAGAAAACTTCTTACTCGTGAAGGCGATCGGTCGCCCTTCCTGTAACAATACAGCGCCGCTTCCAAATATTGAGGCATCAGACACTACCTCAACACGAAATGGCAACGAGTAATCAGGGAATGCAAGGGTGACATCTTCGGCAACGATTCGTTTGAGCTCTTCGAATGCCCGCTGGCATTGCGACGTCCACGACTCGAGTGAAACGAAAACGCCTTTGCGAGTTAAGTTAGTAAGCGGGGCCGCAATGATGGAATATTTTTCAATGAACTTTCGGAAATAATTGGTCAAGCCAAGGAACTTACGCAGCTCCGTGAGGTTCTGAGGCGCGGGCCAATCGCGAACCACGGCGACCTTCCGCGGGTCCATCTTCACACCGGTGGCCGACACAATGTGGCCCAAATATTCCACCTGAGGCTGCGCCCAAAAGCATTTGGCGCGTTTAGCAAACAATTGCTCCCGCCTCATAACGTCGAGCACGAGCCGAAGATGCTCCAAGTGCTCCTCGCGCGTCTTAGAATATACCAAGATGTCATCCAGGTAGCAAACAACGAACCTGTCGATAAACGGTCTAAACATTCGGTCCATAACCGCCTGAAACGTCGCAGGGGCATTAGTCAAACCAAACGATAGGACCGTATACTCAAAGTGACCGAAGGGCGTCCGAAAAGCGGTTTTCGGGATATCAGAGGCAGCGATGCAAATCTGATTGTAGCCCTGTTGTAAGTCAATTGAGGAAAAATAAGCCGAGCCCTTCAGCTTATCCAACAGGTCGTCAACGCGTGGCAAAGGGTAGCGATTTTTCACCGTATTCGCATTTAACCCCCGGTAATCAATGCACATGCGCAAGGTCCCATCCTTCTTACCGACGAACAAAATCGGTGCAGAATACGGGGATGTGCTGGGGCGTATCATACCCTTCGCGAGTAAATCCGTCACCTGGCACTTCACCTCGTCCAGCTCCAATGGACTCAACCTGTACATTGGCCGGGCCGTAGGCTGCGCTCCAGGCATGAGAGGGATTGTGTGATCAACAGGACACATAGGTGGTAGGCCAGGGATATCTTTAAAGACGTCCTCATACTGCGACAGTAGGGCCTCAACCTCAGGATCCGCAGAAATCTGCGCGGTGGTGACACAACAGCTCACCCGCGGCCTTAAAAGCAGTCCGTGGGCACCCTTCCGTAACAAACGGACGGCCTCCTTACGCCCGACTAGCTCTGGTTCGATTCGCGCGGCCATTGCGGTCACAGCGTAATTAACCATAGGCACCGCCTCAGTTTCGCCCTCCTTTGGTGTGACATGTTCGAACGACAGGAAAGGTACCTTAATCGACAGAGTACCCTTGCACATATGCAGGGTTGCGGTCTCCATGTCGATGCGCGCGCGGTACTGTCGTAATGTCGACGACCCCATTATGTACGGTGCAGTCTCTGCTAAGCCCTGCAGCACGTACGGCCGGGTCACAACACGCAAAGGGCCTATCGATAGGCTAAGGGTAATCCTGCCCACGATGGGATGCTTACCCCCGTCAGCAAGGGTAACCTGTGGACAATCAGACGACTCTGGGGACAACCCCAGCGCATTCACCTCTGCGACAGAGATGAAGTCGTCGCTGGCACCGGTGTCAACAAGTGCCTTCAGAGTACGGCCATTCAAACCGATCTGAACCACAGGGACACGGTTATCTATGAGCGACTGCCCAGCAGACAACGTCAGTGCACTTAGGGCGGGTCCGTAACCTACGGCACCCCCGTCAGGAGCTTCGTACCAAACGTCAACCGAGTAGGATGTGCTTGGCCACGGAGCCAGCGTACCCTCCCGATCCACACCATTAAACAAAACGGTGCCCGGCTCGAACCGGTGGACATGCCGCATACCCCTTAACGATGCCTCTGCCTTGCGCCGACAGAAAGCGGGGAGTAGAACACATGCGGCAGTGCCTGGATATTGACGCCTACACCTCCTGTATATGGCCAACTGTTCCGACATCTCACGCAGAGACGAGGGGATGAACAAAACCACGTGGTTAGACAGATCGATAGACGACAGGGGACGGCGAGGTGTAAACAAATTACACAACGGGTCGAAGCAGAGAAGTCCCGTGCGTCCGTCAAGCGTGATGCGTCGCGCAATGACTCGCTCGATGTGTCCAAGTACACAAGGCAACAATGCCTTAACGGCTGGCCGTAAGGATGACCACCGACCACGTGTTAGTTCAGAAATCCCAGGTGGTGCCCCCTCCGCAGGAACCCGGGCAAGCCCCTATTTCGGCTGAGGTACAAACGGCGGCATTAGAGGGCAATCCTTCGTGGAATGGCTCTCCGCACACCGTAGACAAACGTTGGCCAATTTCCGACGCTCGAATTCGGAACGATTGCAATTCCATTTTGGCATATATGTGTCGTCTGTGCGAGTCCGCTTCGCATTGGGGTCGGAACGCTGTGCGGCTGCACCACGGCGCACCACCACGCTTCCTGTTTTTAGCCGGGTCCGAGCTCGGACCTGCTCCTCCTGATCCACGGACACCCGAGCTAGCGCCCCCGCGCACCTGGCGTTGCCGGTTGCTGCGTCGCGTCGCGGCAATAGGCGTGGGGCGGGTCGCTCCGAAGTCCTGGTCGAGAGCTACGGCTTCCCCAAGCGGATCCTGCACTTGCACGGCATTTGCACGAGGGGCAGACTTGACTTCTTCCTCACCGGCAAGGAGTCGTATCTCAGTGCCCTTAGCAAAAGCGACCAAAGCATCGTACGACTTGATCTGCGCTCCAACCAAGTCAGTAGCGCACCATTTAGCCAAAATTTTCGTCAGGCCTCGCCTAAACCAAAAGACACGCTCGGATTCAGTGAGGTCAGCAATGGGAGTCACAAGTGCTTCGAAGCGTGACTGGTACGCAGGTACATTTTCATCCCGACGCATGTGGTAGCTACCGGCTGCCAAAACCTTACGAGCTTCCACATCGCGTGCTTGAACCTCAGTAGCGAATCGTGCGAGCAAAGCGGCGACCAACTCGTCAAAAGTATAGTTGTCCCGGGCGTTGGTCCAATTGCGATACCAGTCCTTCGCTGAGCCCTCGAGGGTGTTACCAACGAAGAGACACCTGATACCGTCATTATCGCCACCATGAACAGCCTGGAGATACTTTTTAGCGTCACGCACGTACGCACGAGTTGCATCGGCCATGCTATGCCCTGGTGTCTTGTCGGTCAGCGAAATATTGAGCCTAGGAACGGGAATCGACAATCTCATCACCTCAGGGATGTCATCATGCCCTCGAGCTTGAGGTAATGGCAGAACCCTTGTTCCAGCAGTGTTGTCCATATTCGTGTTCACTGCTGAATGTGGCACAATTAAGTGAGCAGGGGTCTGAAGGAAAAGGGGCTCTTGAGTGGCTCGCACGCCAACAGTCTCAAGACCTCTATCCGGTGCTCTAGCAGCCACAACAAAATCGGGTTGGCTAGCTAGGCTAGTGTGCGGCGTATCGTCGTGTTCCGCGGACATGAAGCACGAAACGATACCCTAGGTTTGCGTAATAGAAGCCGACTTCTATTGCAAAGGCAAGAGTACAAAACAACTCGGTGAGCCTACCAACAGTACTCTTGAGAAGATTCAGCAAACTCAGCAAGTAATTGCCCAGCTGAGTCCTGATCTCCGTAGTTTGGGCAATGAGAGTCGCCAACTGGTCCGGACGAAAGCCGGTCTCAGTCGCCGCAGCAAGCAATGCCGGTGCACTGAGATTACCTGCGACTCAGAGCGTACACTTACACAACAAGTGCAGCAATCTAAGTAAAAGCAATTAAACAATTACAAACCGGAAGCGGCGGCGTCCAAAACGGCGCGGCCTAGGTCTTCGGCAAAAGTATCTAGCGGTCCTCGTGGTTCGTCGCTGGAACTCGCCATAGAAAGAACCTACTTCCGATTAGACAAAGAGAGACAGTTAGGCAACGAACCTGTCTCGATACCAATTGTTGTACCTCTGTTGTGTCGGCCTACAAAGGCCCGATCGGAAGATGACCATCGGTGGTCCAATCTTTGACACTACCCGTAGATACCCCAGGATACTACAGCCGCTGCCGACAGTGGTACAATTAAGTGTGAAGGGGTCTGAAGAACAATGGGGTCAGACATAATACGAGTCCCGACGGTATCAGGATCGGCAAAAGCAGTTCTAGCGGCAAGACCGCCATCGGGCTGGCTGGCGGTGCCCAGATAGGAGCTATCTTCGCGTCCCGACATAAGGCACGAACTTATACGGGTGAACAGGAATTTACTAAAGGATCTGTGAACAGGTAACGCAAGAGGAATTTTCGATTACTCGTGTACCGACAGAACTCCTGAGTAACTCGAGAAGAAAAGCGACGTAATCAGTAAGGCCGTCTCTTATCTCAGTAGTCTTCTGAATCAAGGCCTTAATCTGATCCGAGTTTAAGTATTGTCCGGCCAACACAGCGTTTAGTGTTGGCGTGCGTTCACCTGCATCTCACAATGCAAGCTCACAATGAGAATGCAGCAACTAGTTACCAACAGATATCTAGGATTACAAACCGGAAGCGGCTGCGTCCAGGACGGCGCGGCCAAGGTCCTCAGCGAAGGTGTCTAAAGGACTGCGGCGAGTGTCGTCGTTGCTCGCCATCGCGAGAACCTACTTCCGATGAGGGACAATGAGACAGTCGTGATTTTACCTGTCTCGATACCAAATTTGTCGTATCCTTCCTTCTTCAATCATGCATTAGATCTGCACATCTGAATGTTAGCTAAGTGCATACCGAGCTTACGAACAGCAAGGCAATCCAATGCAAATAATAGACAGCGGAAGACTCAACGATAAGGAAAGATTCAACTTACAATGTTCTTCAATTGCAAATTAGGAGTCTGCCGTCAGACCCTGCGGGCAATATTCATCACCCGGCTGAAGATGGGATGCTAGAATAGCTCAGGCAGAATATGTATGAGTATATCGTATGTATGCGAATTATATAGAGTTAAGTACACGGGTACTTGGTCCAAAGTAGCATCGAGCCGACTTCGATCTCTAGGCGGCCGTCCTCACACCTATCACATCGAGATACCGATGCGCAGTACAGGTCTCACTGGATTCCGATCTCAAGTGTGAGTACCTTCATAGTACTGTTCTAAATACCGCGTAATCCGTGATATTATTGGATGCAACGCATGCAATATGCGAAGGTCCGAATATCAATATTCGGTTGCCGACCCAACCATCGCGATCATCGCCTTCTCGCATACGCGTACGTTTTATGACGTAAATGAGGTAATAATATTTAAAGTATTATAACGTGATATAAATGCCAATGGATAGATCACACATTAATTATCATCATCAAGTCAAACATGTTGACCAACAGCACGATATCGTATGTGGTAATGCAGCATGCCTGATTAGCTAGATATACTCGAGTATATCATGCTAATATGATTGTATTATGCTTCATAATGTTCGAATGCATTGCGGCCTATTTCGGTGCAAACGGTGATCGAACCAGCGTACAACAACCAAACTACGCCAGTTCTTAGGTTTGACCAACTACTTCCGTAAGTTTATTAATAAATACTCCATTATTGCGGCCCCACTTACAAATCTGACGAGGAAAGGAGGTTTTGCTTCTCTCGAGGCCTGGACACCTGCGTGCCAACGGGCATTCGAAGAGCTCAAGCAAATCGTCGCCGACGACGTTACCCTCTCTTTCCCTGATTACTCGTTGCCGTTTTGTGTAGAAGTAATATTGGATGCTTCTCTGCATGGAAGCGGCGCTGTATTGTTGCAGGAAGGACAACCGATCACCTTCATGAGTAAGAAATTCTTGGGTGCGAAGACCCGATACACGACCGGAGAGCAGGAGCTGTTGGCAGTTCTGCATGCTTTAAAGGAATGGCGCTGTTACCTCGAAGGCCGCCCTTTCACACTGAAGACCGACCACGAACCGCTGACATTTTTACAAAGTGTCCCCACGCTCAACCAACGACAAGCCAGATGGATGGAGTATCTATCTCGTTTCGACTGTACATGGGAATATATCGCCGGCAGAATTAATATTGCTGACGCCCTCAGTCGACATCCATCGCTACATGCTGCGATTCTGGCAGCACCAGTTACTCGTTCGTGCAGTCAGGAGGTGCCGGTGGCAGCGGACCTCGTGCAACGACTCAAGATGGCGTATGAAGTGGATCCATGGTTTGCTTCGCCAAGTAATGTGGAACATTTGCACAAGTGCAACGATTTGTGGCTGCGGATGGATGGCTCGACCACACAAATCGTCGTGCCGAACGACAACGCTTTGCGCTACGATATTCTTGCTCAGTTCCATGAGGACCCGTTAGCAGGACATCCTGGAAGCACGCGCTTGGCAGAGCTAGTACAACGTTCGTTTTGGTGGCCGTGCGTGGTGAAGGATGCGGAAAACTTCGTGCAAAGGTGCAGTTTATGTCAGCGCAACAAAGCACTATCCGGTAAGGGCCAGGGTTTATTACAACCATTACGTATACCAGATGTCCCTTGGGAAAGTGTTTCTATGGACTTCGTAGTCGCGCTGCCCAAAACTGAGGGGGGATACGACTCGGTGTTCATTATGGTCGATCGCTTGACCAAGATGGTTCACTTAGCCCCCTGCACCTCGTCTTGCACCGCTGAGCAAACAGCACGATTATTTTTCGATAACGTGGTCCGATTGCATGGCGTTCCTAGAAATGTGATATCCGATCGTGGCGGTCAATTCACGTCTAAGTTTTGGGAAGCGCTATGTGAACTCGTTGGTATGCGCGTTCATTTGAACACAGCATATCATCCGCAATCCGATGGGCAAACCGAACGCACAAATCGCACGTTGGGCGATATGTTGAGGAATTTCGTGGGACGCACACCCTCTGTCTGGGATACATTCCTGACTTTGGCAGAATTCGCGCTTAAAAACGCTGTTAACCGCTCAATAGGTCAAAGCCCTTTCTTTCTGAATTATGGATTCCACCCTGCGCTACCCGTGTGGTGAGAGTTGGAGATAAATATTCCGGCGGCTAAAACCTTTGCCAAGTCGTTCCTATCCCGCATGACAGACGCAAAGGCATGTTTGGACGCGGCATAACAATGGACGACGGACTACTATAATAAATCCAAACGAGACGTAACATTTTTGGTGGGACAAATGGCAATATTGAGCACTAAGAATTTGCGTTCGTTCGCCGACGGTTCCCGTAAATTGCTACCTCACTGGATTGGTCCATATCCCGTTGTTCACATGGTAGGGAATGTAGCTGTGGAGCTATCCCTACCCTCTGACATGAATATCCATCCCACATTTCATATTTCCCTCATCCGCCCCTATCGCGGCACGGCGCCTGTTACAAACAACACCGATGCCCCTGCAGTAATGGACCCCGGTCTCGAGACCTGGATCGCAGGCAAGCAAAAAGTGTATGATGTGGAACGAATACTGGATTATCGAGTTCATCGTATAGGTCGGCAACGATGAAAGCGGAAGGTGCACGAGTATCTGGTCAAATGGACTGGCTATTCTAGCGAGCATAATTCGTGGGAGCCGATGCGTAACTTCTCGCCGGAAATGAAGCCCCTATTGGAGGAAGCTCGCCTACGTGCCACGCAGACCCAATGATCTCTGCAGTCGATGCTGTCCGATGCAGCAAGGACGCTGCATACGGGAGGGGGGATAGTTGTTGTACGCCTGTTCGATTACCGTTTACACCGAAATAGGCCGCAATGCATTCGAACACTATGAAGCATAATACAATCATATTAGCATGATATACTCGAGTATGTCTAGCTAATCAGGCATGCTGCATTACGATATCGCGCTGTCAGTCAACATGTTTGACTCGACGTTGATAATTAATGTGCGATGTATCCATTGGCATAATATATCACGTAATAATACTTTAAATATTATTACCTCATTTACGTCATAAACAATACGCGTATGCGAGAAGGCGATGATCGCGATGGTTGGGTCGGCAACCGAATATCGATATTCGGACCTTTGCATATTGCATGCGTGGCATTCATTAATATCACGGATTACGCGATATTCAGAACAGTGCTACGAAGGTACTCACACTTGAGATCGGAATCCAGTGAGACCTGTACTGCACATCGGTATCACGACGTGATAGGTGCGAGGACGGCCGCCTAGAGACCGAAGTCGGCTCGACGCTACTTTGGATTAAGTACCCGTGTACTTAACACAATCTAATTCGTATACATACGTTATATGCATCTATATTCGGCCTGAGCTATTCTAGCATAGCATTTTCTTCGGATGATGAACATTGCCCGCGGGGTCTGACGGCTGACTACCAATCTGTAATCGAAGACTATTGTAAGTTGGATCTTTCCTTATTGTTGAGTCTTCCACTGTCACTTTACTCGCATTGGATCGCCTTGCTGTTCGTAAGCACGGTGCACACTTAGCTAACAATCAGACGTGCAGATTCAGTGCATGATTGAAGAAGGAAGGATACGACAAAGTGTTCCTGCACGGAGGTCCAATGATCATACCATTCCCTCGAGACGCCACTTAGTGTGGCTCCGATGAATAAACATTTCACCTTGTCGCGATCACCACCCTTTACCAACTTCAAATACCTCTTAGCGTCACGGACATAGGAACAGGTGGCGCTTGCGATAACCTTGGGTTCGGTGTCGTAATGAATATGGAGTTGAGGTGTTGGAACGACGAAACCAGGGACCCCTCCTTCATCCATAAGTTCCTGTAGCGACACCATCGCTGGGTCTTGTTCCGCCTTGGTGGGTCCAATAGAATCTGGTGTCTCAGGAGGGCCCTGAGTTGGATAACGGTAATCCAACTGGGGGGCATCATCTTGGGGAATATGCGAGTTATCAACGTTCGGCATGGCTTCCGGTCCTCTACTGTGAACACTAATATTAGCCTGTTCACTCCCCCTTGTAACCTGTGGATACTGATTATACGACATGTATTCTAATTAGTATCTTGCAAGGATAGAGAGGGATAGAACTATACCTTAGAAATGTCTCCCGTGTACTGTTTACGCACTAGTAAATTCCGACGCGAACAGTAATGTAACCCACCAATGCGTTGTACCCTTCAAATTGATGTAGCCTTAGTAGTTGGTCCTGTCAGACGTTCAACTTACTGTGAAAGCGATTCCAACTATGATGACGATGGAATTCCTTCTGTGATTTTATGACTTTAAAGGTGGCGAAGATATGAGTAGTATTAAAGGACAAATATTATATCAATAGTTCGGAAAGAGAATAATACAATACCGGCTTCCCAACGAGGTTATCCCGTGATACTCCTAGCCGCCGTTCGCTTGTTTGAGAATCTATTCTCCAATAGCAGTGGTAAGACAGCCGTGAGTCAAACCGTCTCACTACCAAATTTGTTGTATCCTTCCTTCTTCAATCATGCAATGAATCTGCACGTCTGGATGTTAGCTAAGCGCACACCAAGCTTACGAACAGCAAAACGATCCAATGCGAGTAAAGTGACAGCGGAAGACTCAACAATAAGGAAAGATCCAACTTACAATAGTCTTCGATTACAGATTGGTAGTCAGCCGTCAGACCCCGCGGGCAATGTTCATCATCCGGCTGAAGATGATATGCTGGAATAGCTCAGGCCGAATATAAATGAGTATAACGTATATATGCGAATTAGATAGTGTTAAGTATGCAGGTACTTAATCCAAAGTAGCATCGAGCCGACTTCGGTCTCTAGGCGGCCATCCTCGCACCTATCACGTCGTGATACCGATGTGCAGTACAGGTCTCACTGGATTCCGATCTCAAGTGTGAGTACCTTCGTAGAACTGCTCTGAATATCGTGTAATCCGTGATATAAATGGATGCAACGCATACAATATGCGAAGGTCCGAATATCGATATTCGGTTGCCGACCCAACCATCGCGATCGTCGCGTTCTCGCATACGTGTATGGTTTATGACGTAAATGAGGTAATAATATTTAAAGTATTATTACGTGGGATATTATGCCAACAGACAGATCGCGCATTAATTATCAGCCTCGAGTCAAACATGTTGACCGACAGCGTGATGTCGTAGATGATAATACAACGTGCCTGATTAGCTAGATATACTCGAATATATCATGCTAATATAATTATATCATGCTTCATAATGCTTGAATATATTGCGGTCTACTTCGGTGCAACCGGTGATCGAACCGGCATACAGCACCGATGGCAGCGGACCTTGCAGCCCGGCTCAAGATGGTGTATGAAGTGGATCCATGGTTCGCTACGCCAAGTAATGTGGAACATTTGCGCAAGCAAAATGACCTTTGGTTGCGGACAGACGGCTCGACAACACAAATCGTCGTGCCGAAGGACGGCGCTTTACGCTACGATATTCTTGCTCAGTTCCAAGAGGACCCGTTAGCAGGACATCCTGGTAGCACACGTTTGGCAGAACTAGTGTGACGCTCGTTCTGGTGGCCGCACGTGGTGAAGGATGCAGAAAACTTCGTGCAAAGGTGCAGTTTATGTCAGCGTAATAAAGCACTATCCGGTAAGGGGCAAGGGTTATTACTGTTGTGCCACGGTTCATTTCCCGCCAATGCGTAGGTCAATGTGACGCTACAAGGCGATGTGCTGACTTGATGAATGCATGATGACCATGAATGAACTTGCATGAATATAAATGTATTTGCATACATTTGCATATGATTAGCATGTTAATGCTATGCATCGGGACACATCACATCGCATGACCGCTGATACGCCTAACATATGCAATGCTCAGAGAAGCACAGGCGCGCGGCATGCTCATGTCATGTACTGTTAAGTAATATTATTTGCTATAATATTAAATTGTTGCGGCATGCTTTGCGAGCACTGCACTAGTCGCGATGAATGCCTTGCAACCGAATATTGCTATTCGGACCCTTGCATCATGCGAATGCCGGAAAGGCTTATTGGTTGTTATACATGGATATCGCAGATACACAGTAGGGTTTGCCGCACTTAGGGTTGGCCTCCTAGTGTGGATTGTACGGTGTAGAGATATCACGAGTATAACAGACGTGAGGACGGCTAAATAGAGCAGAAGAAAAACATGCTTATGCCTGTGGAACACTCCTGTGTTCAACTCAACTATTGCTAGTTGCTCTACTATCTTAGCCTGAGCTAAGCCTGAACTTCGCTAATCAACACCGCGTGATGAACGCTTGCTTCCGGCGCTGACGGCAATCGCGTCCCTGCATTGCTTCGTTGTTATATGATTGTAAGTTATACCTTTCCTTGCTCTGAAGTCTTCCGCTGTCTCTGTTTGCTCTCTATTGCCTTGCTGTACTTGCAAGTGCTTTTGCATCGGTATTGAAAGTCCCCTGACGTGCAGATACCTATGAGCAAACCTGAAGGAGAGGTACAACAATTTGGTATCGAGACAGGTTCGTTGCCTGACTGTCTCATGGTGCTTGATCAGAAGTAAGTTCTCGCTATGGTGAGTGTCAATGTGTTGTACCTCTCCTTCAGGTTTGCTCATAAGTATCTGCGCGTCTGAAGACTTTCGATACCGATGCACGAGCACTTGCAAGTACAGCAAGGCAACCAAGAGCAAACAAAGACAGCGGAAGACTTCAAGGCAAGAAAAGATATAACTTACAACAATACAGACCGAAGCGATGCAATGGATGTAATCTCCGTCAGCACCGGAAGCAAGCAATCATCACGAGGCGGTGACAAGCAAAGTTCAGGCTTAGCTTGGGCTAAGTATAAGAGCGGTTAGCAATAATAATGTTGAACACAGAAGTGTTCTCCGGTATCAAAATGTCTTGTCTTACTTAGCCGTCCTCGCATCTGTTATACTCGCAGCATCGCCACGCCGTATGTTGTATCCTTCCTTCTTCAATCATGCACTGAATCTGCACGTCTGAATGTTAGCTAAGCGCACACCAAGCTTACGAACAGCAAGGCGATCCAATGCGAGCAAAGTGACAGCGGAAGACTCAAAGATAAGGAAAGATTCAACTTACAATAGTCCTCGTTTACAAATCGGTAGATGGCCGTCAGACCCCGCGGGCAATGTTCATCACTCGGCTGCGGATGATATGCTAGAATGGCTCAGGCCGAATATATATAAGTATATCGTATGTATGCAAATAAGATAGAGTTAAGTACACAAGTACTCAGTCCAAAGTAGCGCAAGCCGACTTCGGTCTCTAGGCGGCCGTCCTCACACCTATCACGTCGCGATACCGATGTGCAGTACAGGTCTCACTGGATTCCGATCTCAAGTGTGAGTACCTTTGTAGCACTGTTCTAAATATCGCGTAATCCGTGATATTATTGGATGCAACGCATGCAATATGCAAAGGTCCGAATATCGATATTCAGTTGCCGACCCAACCATCGCGATTGTCACCTTCTCGCATACGCGTATGGTTTATGACGTAAATGAGGTAATAATATTTAAAGTATTATTACGTGATATAATATGCCAACAGATAGATCACACATTAATTATCAGCGTCGAGTCAAACATATTGACCGACAGCGTGATTTCGTAGATGATAATGCGACATGCCTGATTAGCTAGATATACTCGAGTATATTATGCTAATATGATTGTATTATGCCTCATCATGCTCGAATGCATTGCGGCCTACTTCGGTGCCAACTGTTGTGCTACGGTTAGTTTTCCGCCGATGCGTAGGTCGATGTGATCCTACAAGGCGAAGTGCTATTGTGATGAACACATTGCATATGAATGAATCTGCATGATATTAATGTATTCGTGTACATTTATATATGCATTTGGCATGTTGTCATTATCCATCGCGACATCGCACCATGGCAAATCTGCCTAGCATGCATGAAAGCCCGAAGCATTGAAGTGCGCATTATGCTCGTGCTACGAAACGATAAGTAATATTATCTGATATAATATTACTTCATTACAGCACACGTTGAGAGCGCCGCACTCGTCGCGATACATGCCCTGCAACCGGATATCGTTATCCGGACCCTTGCATCATGCGAATGCCGGAAAGGCTTATACGTTGTTATGCGTAGACATCGCCTAGACGTAGTAGGGTTGTCACATCTAGGATCGGCCTCCTGATGTGAATCGTACGGCATTGCGATGCTGCGAGTATAACAGATGCGAGGACGGCTAAGCAAAAAAAGACATTCGATATCGGAGAACACTCGTGTGTTCTATATTACTATTGCTATACGCTATTCTACTTAGCCCGAGCTAAGCCTGAACTTCGCTAATCACCGCCGCGTGATGATTGCTTGCTTCCGGCGCTGACGGCGATTTCGTCCATTGCATCGTTCCGATCTGTAAGACTGTAAGTTATATCTCTCTTCGTCTTGAAGTCTTCCGCTGTCTCTGTTTGCTCGCGCTTGTCTTGCTGTACTTGCAAGTGCTCGCGCATCGGTGTCGAAAGTCTCCAGACGTGCAGATACTTATGAGCAAACGCGAACAAGAGGTACAACAATTTGGTATCGAGACAGGTTCGTTGCCTTACTGTCTCTCTTTGTCTAATCGGAAGTAGGTTCTTTCTATGGCGAGTTCCAGCGACGAACCACGAGGACCGCTAGATACTTTTGCCGAAGACTTAGGCCGCGCCGTTTTGGACGCCGCCGCTTCCGGTTTGTAATTGTTTAATTGCTTTTGCTTAGATTGCTGCACTTGTTGTGTAAGTGTACGCTCTGAGTCGCAGGTAATCTCAGTGCACCGGCATTGCTTGCCGCGGCGACTGAGACCGGCTTTCGTCCGGACCAGTTGGCGACTCTCATTGCCCAAACTACGGAGATCAGGACTCAGCTGGGCAATTACTTGCTGAGTTTGCTGAATCTTCTCAAGAGTACTGTCGGTAGGCTCACCGAGTTGTTTTGTACTCTTACCTTTGCGATAGAAGTCGGCTTCTATTACGCAAACCTAGGGTATCGTTTCGTGCTTCATGTCCGCGGAACACGACGATACGCCGCACACTAGCCTAGCTAGCCAACCCGATTTTGTTGTGGCTGCTAGAGCACCGGATAGAGGTCTTGAGACTGTTGGCGCGCGAGCCACTCAAGAGCCCCTTTTCCTTCAGACCCCTGCTCACTTAATTGTGCCGCATTCAGCAGTGAACACGAATATGGACAACACTGCTGGACCAAGGGTTCTGCCATTACCTCAAGCTCGAGGGCATGATGACATCCCTGAGGTGATGAGATTGTCGATTCCCGTTCCTAGGCTCAATATTTCGCTGACCGACAAGACACCAGGGCATAGCATAGCCGATGCAACTCGTGCGTACGTGCGTGACGCTAAAAAGTATCTCCAGGCTGTTCATGGTGGCGATAATGACGGTATCAGGTGTCTCTTCGTTGGTAACACCCTCGAGGGCGCAGCGAAGGACTGGTATCGCAATTGGACCACCGCCCGGGGCAACTATACTTTTGACGAGTTGGTCGCCGCTTTGCTCGCATGATTCGCTACTGAGGTTCAAGCACGCGATGTGGAAGCTCGTAAGGTTTTGGCAGCCGGTAGCTACCACATGCGTCGGGATGAAAATGTACCTGCGTACCAGTCACGTTTCGAAGCACTTGTGACTCCCATTGCTGACCTCACTGAATCCGAGCGTGTCTTTTGGTTTAGGCGAGGCCTGACGAAACTTTTGGCTAAATGGTGCGCTACTGACTTGGTTGGAGCGCAGATCAAGTCGTATGATGCTTTGGTCGCTTTTGCTAAGGGTACGGAGATACGACTCCTTGCCGGTGAGGAAGAAGTCAAGTCTGCCCCTCGTGCAAATGCCGTGCAAGTGCAGGATCCGCTTGAGGAAGCTGTAGCTCTTGACCAGGACTTCGGAGCGACCCGCCCCACGCCTACTGCCGCGACGCGACGCAGCAACCAGCAACGCCAGGCGCGCGGGGGCGCTAGCTCGGGTGTCCGTGGGTCAGGAGGAGCTGGTCCGAGCTCGGACCCGGCTAAAAACAGGAAGCGTGGTGGTGCGCCGTCGACGGCAGCCGCACAGCGTTCCGACCCCAATGCGAAGCGGACTCGCACGGACGACACGTATATGCCAAAATGGAATTGCAATCGTTCCGAATTCGAGCGTCGAAAATTGGCCAACGTTTGTCTACGGTGTGCGGAGAGCCATTCCACGAAGGATTGCCCTCTAATGCCGCCGTTTGTACCTCAGCCGAAATAGGGGCTTGCCCGGGTTCCTGCGGAGGGGGCACCACCTGGGATTTCTGAACTAACGCGTGGTCGGTGGTCATCCTTACGGCCAGCCGTTAAGGCATTGTTGCCTTGTGTACTTGGACACATCGAGCGAGTCATTGCGCGACGCATCACGCTTGACGGACGCACGGGACTTCTCTGCTTCGACCCGTTGTGTAATTTGTTTACACCTCGCCGTCCCCTGTCGTCTATCGATCTGTCTAACCACGTGGTTTTGTTCATCCCCTCGTCTCTGCGTGAGATGTCGGAACAGTTGGCCATATACAGGATGTGTAGGCGTCAATATCCAGGCACTGCCGCATGTGTTCTACTCCCCGCTTTCTGTCGGCGCAAGGCAGAGGCATCGTTAAGGGGTATGCGGCATGTCCACCGGTTTGAGCCGGGCACCGTTTTGTTTAATGGTGTGGATCGGGAGGGTACGCTGGCTCCGTGGCCAAGCACATCCTACTCGGTTGACGTTTGGTACGAAGCTCCTGACGGGGGTGCCGTAGGTTACGGACCCGCCGTAAGTGCACTGACGTTGTCTGCTGGGCAGTCGCTCATAGATAACCGTGTCCCTGTGGTTCAGATCGGTTTGAATGGCCGTACTCTGAAGGCACTTGTTGACACCGGTGCCAGCGACGACTTCATCTCTGTCGCAGAGGTGAATGCGCTGGGGTTGTCCCCAGAGTCGTCTGATTGTCCACAGGTTACCCTTGCTGACGGGGGTAAGCATCCCATCGTGGGCAGGATTACCCTTAGCCTATCGATAGGCCCTTTGCGTGTTGTGACCCGGCCGTACGTGCTGCAGGGCTTAGCAGAGACTGCACCGTACATAATGGGGTCGTCGACATTACAACAGTACCGCGCGCGCATCGACATGGAGACCGCAACCCTGCATATGTGCAAGGGTACTCTGTCGATTAAGGTACCTTTCCTGTCGTTCGAACATGTCACACCAAAGGAGGGCGAAACTGAGGCGGTGCCTATGGTTAATTTCGCTGTGACCGCAATGGCCGCGCGAATCGAACCAGAGCTAGTCGGGCGTAAGGAGGCCGTCCGTTTGTTACGGAAGGGTGCCCACGGACTGCTTTTAAGGCCGCGGGTGAGCTGTTGTGTCACCACCGCGCAGATTTCTGCGGATCCTGAGGTTGAGGCCCTACTGTCGCAGTATGAGGACGTCTTTAAAGATATCCCTGGCCTACCACCTATGCGTCCTGTTGATCACACAATCCCTCTCATGCCTGGAGCGCAGCCTACGGCCCGGCCAATGTACAGGTTGAGTCCATTGGAGCTGGACGAGGTGAAGCGCCAGGTGACGGATTTGCTCGCGAAGGGTATGATACGCCCCAGCACATCCCCGTATTCTGCACCGATTTTGTTTGTCGGTAAGAAGGATGGGACCTTGCGCATGTGCATTGATTACCGGGGGTTAAATGCGAATACGGTGAAAAATCGCTACCCTTTGCCACGCGTTGACGACCTGTTGGATAAGCTGAAGGGCTCGGCTTATTTTTCCTCAATTGACTTACAACAGGGCTACAATCAGATTCGCATCGCTGCCTCTGATATCCCGAAAACCGCTTTTCGGACGCCCTTCGGTCACTTCGAGTATACGGTCCTATCGTTTGGTCTGACTAATGCCCCTGCGACGTTTCAGGCGGTTATGGACCGCATGTTTAGGCCGTTTATCGACAGGTTCGTTGTTTGCTACCTGGATGACATCTTGGTATATTCTAAGACGCGCGAGGAGCACTTGGAGCATCTTCGGCTCGTGCTCGACGTTATGAGGCGGGAGCAATTGTTTGCTAAACGCGCCAAATGCTTTTGGGCGCAGCCTCAGGTGGAATATTTGGGCCACATTGTGTCGGCCACCGGTGTGAAGATGGACCCGCGGAAGGTCGCCGTGGTTCGCGATTGGCCCGCGCCTCAGAACCTCACGGAGCTGCGTAAGTTCCTTGGCTTGACCAATTATTTCCGAAAGTTCATTGAAAAATATTCCATCATTGCGGCCCCGCTTACTAACTTAACTCGCAAAGGCGTTTTCGTTTCGCTCGAGTCGTGGACGTGGCAATGCCAGCGGGCATTCAAAGAGCTCAAACGAATCGTTGCCGAAGATGTCACCCTTGCATTCCCTGATTACTCGTTGCCATTTCGTGTTGAGGTAGTGTCTGATGCCTCAATATTTGGAAGCGGCGCTGTATTGTTACAGGAAGGGCGACCAATCGCCTTCACGAGTAAGAAGTTTTCTGGTGCGGAAATTCGCTACACCACCGGGGAACAGGAGCTTCTGGCCGTGCTGCATGCTTTAAAGGAATGGCGCTGTTACCTCGAGGGACGCCCGTTTACTTTAAAGACTGACCACAAGCCCCTAACGTTTTTGCAAAGCGTTCCGACGTTGAACCGCCGTCAGGCTAGGTGGATGGAATACCTAGCTAGGTTCGACTGCACCTGGGAGTACATTTCTGGTAAATTGAATATTGCCGATGCTCTCAGTCGACATCCGTCGCTACACGCTGCAATTTTGGCAGCGCCCGTCGTGTGGCCGCGTAGCAAGGAGGTACCGATCGCGACGGACCTCGCGGAGCGGTTGAAGGTTGCCTACAATGCAGACGCCTGGTTTGCGGACCCGGCTAATGTAGAAAACCTTCGCAAGCAGAATGGCCTTTGGCTACGGACGGAGGGTGCAGCTACGCAAATCGTCGTTCCGAACGACGACGCGCTACGCTACGACATCCTTGCGCGGTTCCACGAGGACCCGTTAGCAGGACACCCTGGTAGCAAGCGATTAATCGACTTGGTGCAACGTTCCTTTTGGTGGCCTCGTTTGGCTAAGGATGTGGCGAACTTCGTACAGACATGCAGTCTGTGCCAGCGCAATAAGGCTTTGTCCGGTAAGGGCCATGGGTTGTTGCAACCGTTGCCTGTCCCGGATGCGCCTTGGGAAAGTGTTTCCATGGACTTTGTAGTCGTGCTGCCCAAAACTGAGGGGGAATATGATGCGGTGTTTGTGTCAACCTGAGCACAGCGTACCACCCGCAGACTGATGGTCAAACCGAACGCACAAATCGCACGTTGGGTGATATGTTGCGTAATTATGCTGGTCGCACACCACTTGTTTGGGATACATATTTGACTGCGGCAGAATTCGCGCTTAACAACGCTGTTAACCGCTCTACAGGCAAAAGTCCGTTCT
Organism: Volvox africanus; assembly: GCA_030268105.1. Classification (NCBI taxonomy): domain Eukaryota; kingdom Viridiplantae; phylum Chlorophyta; class Chlorophyceae; order Chlamydomonadales; family Volvocaceae; genus Volvox; species Volvox africanus. Next base: position 3,050,230 of record BSDZ01000004.1, on the reverse strand, counting down.
TTCTTAACTACGGATTTCATCCTGCGCTACCCGTGTGGCGTGAGTTGGAAGTGAACGTGCCTGCTGCTAAACTTTTTGCCAAGTCTTTTATGTCCCGAATCACAGACGCTAAGTCGTGTTTGGACGCGGCACAGCAACGAACGACGGAATATTACAACAAATCCAAGCAGGATGTGACGTTTTCGGAAGGGCAACTCGTGTTGCTAAGCACCAAGAACTTGCGTTCCTTGGCCGACGGATCCCGAAAACTCTTACCCCGCTGGATTGGTCCGTATCCTGTCGTGCGCATGGTTGGGAATGTGGCTGTGGAGCTTGCATTGCCCACTGATATGACCATTCACCCCACGTTTCACGTATCGCTTGTTCGTCCGTATCGTAGTACAGAACCCGTCCCTGAGCCTGCTAACGCCCCCGCAGCGATCGAACCAGTTCCCGAGACCTGGATCGCTGGTAAACAGAAGTTTTACGATGTGGAGCGGGTGTTAGATTATTGCGCTCGTCGTGTGGGCCGACACCGACGTAAGCGGACAGTACACGAGTACTTGGTTAAGTGGACAGGGTATACCGACGAGCACAACTCATGGGATCCGGCACGCAACTTCTCACAGGACATGAAACCCCTGCTCGAAGAAGCCCGCAAACGTGCCACGCAAGCCCAATGACCCCTGCAGTCGATGCTGTATGATGCAGCGAGGACGCTGCATACGGGAGGGGGGATAATTGTTGTGCTACGGTTAGTTTTCCGCCGATGCGTAGGTCGATGTGATCCTACAAGGCGAAGTGCTATTGTGATGAACACATTGCATATGAATGAATCTGCATGATATAAATGTATTCGTGTACATTTATATATGCATTTGGCATGTTGTCATTATCCATCGCGACATCGCACCATGGCAAATCTGCCTAGCATGCATGAAAGCCCGAAGCATTGAAGTGCGCATTATGCTCGTGCTACGAAACGATAAGTAATATTATCTGATATAATATTACTTCATTACAGCACACGTTGAGAGCGCCGCACTCGTCGCGATACATGCCCTGCAACCGGATATCGTTATCCGGACCCTTGCATCATGCGAATGCCGGAAAGGCTTATACGTTGTTATGCGTAGACATCGCCTAGACGTAGTAGGGTTGTCACATCTAGGATCGGCCTCCTGATGTGAATCGTACGGCATTGCGATGCTGCGAGTATAACAGATGCGAGGACGGCTAAGCAAAAAAAGACATTCGATATCGGAGAACACTCGTGTGTTCTATATTACTATTGCTATACGCTATTCTACTTAGCCCGAGCTAAGCCTGAACTTCGCTAATCACCGCCGCGTGATGATTGCTTGCTTCCGGCGCTGACGGCGATTTCGTCCATTGCATCGTTCCGATCTGTAAGACTGTAAGTTATATCTCTCTTCGTCTTGAAGTCTTCTGCTGTCTCTGTTTGCTCGCGCTTGTCTTGCTGTACTTGCAAGTGCTCGCGCATCGGTGTCGAAAGTCTCCAGACGTGCAGATACTTATGAGCAAACGCGAACAAGAGGTACAACACCAACGGTGATTGAACCGGCGTACAACACCGTACGACTCACACTAGGAGGCCGATCCTAAGTGTGACAACCCTACTGCGTATAGGCAATGTTCATGTATAACAACCAATAAGCCTTTCCGGCATTCGCATGATGCAAGGGTCCGAATAACGATATTCGGTTGCAAGGCATGTATCGTGATGAGTGCGGTGTTCCCGACCTATGCCACAATGATGTAATATTATATCAAATAATATTACTTATCGTTCCATAGCATGAAAATAATGCGCGCTTCGATCATTCGGGATTTCATGCATGCTAGGCAGATCAGCCATGATGCGATGTCGCGTAGTATAATGGTAACATGCCAAAGATATATAAATGTATACGAATTCATTTATATCATGCAAGTTCATTCATATGCATCGATCATTCATCAAGTTAGCTCATCGCCTTGTAGCGTCGCATTGACCTACGCATCGGCGGGAAACTAACCGTAGCACAACAATTATCCCCCCTCCCGTATGCAGCGTCCTCGCTGCTTCATACAGCATCGACTGCAGGGGTCATTGGGCTTGCGTAGCAAGTTTGCGGGCTTCTTCGAGCAAAGGCTTCATGTCCTGTGAGAAGTTGCGTGCCGGTTCCCAGGAGTTGTGCTCGCCGGTATACCCTGTCCACTTGACCAAGTACTCGTGTACTGTCCGCTTACGTCGGTGTTGGCCCACACGATGCGCGCGGTAATCTAACACCCGCTCCACATCGTAAAACTTCTGTTTACCAGCGATCCAGGTCTCGGGAACTGGTTCAATCGCTGCAGGGGCGTTAGCAGGCTCAGGGACGGGTTCCGTACCACGATAAGGACGGACAAGCGATACGTGAAACGTGGGGTGAATGGTCATATCAGCGGGCAATGCGAGTTCGACAGCCACATTCCCGACCATGCGCACGACAGGATACGGACCAATCCAGCGGGGCAGAAGTTTTCGGGATCCATCGGCCCAGGTGCGCAAATTCTTGGTGCTCAGCAACACAAGTTGCCCTTCCGAAAACGTCACATCCTGCTTGGATTTGTTGTAGTACTCCGTCGTTCGTTGCTGCGCTGCGTCCAAACATGCCTTCGCGTCTGTGATACGGGACATAAAAGACTTGGCAAAGATCTTAGCAGCAGGCACGTTCACTTCCAACTCACGCCACACGGGTAGCGAGGGATGAAACCCGTAGTTGAGAAAGAACGGACTTTTGCCTGTAGAGCGGTTAACAGCATTGTTAAGTGCAAATTCTGCCTCAGTCAAATCCGTATCCCAAACGAGTGGTGTGCGACCAGCATAATTGCGCAACATATCACCCAACGTGCGGTTTGTGCGTTCGGTTTGACCATCAGTTTGCGGGTGGTACGCTGTGCTCAGGTTGACAAGTGGACCATCTTAGTCAGACGATCGACCATCACAAACACCGCATCATATTCCCCCTCAGTTTTGGGCAGCGCGACTACAAAGTCCATGGAAACACTTTCCCAAGGCGCATCCGGGACAGGCAACGGTTGCAACAACCCATGGCCCTTACCGGACAAGGCCTTATTGCGCTGGCACAGACTGCATGTCTGCACGAAGTTCGCCGCATCCTTAGCCAAACGAGGCCACCAGAAGGAACGTTGCACCAATTCGACCAACCGCTTGCTACCAGGGTGTCCTGCTAACGGGTCCTCGTGGAACCGCGCAAGGATATCGTAGCGTAGCGCGTCATCGTTAGGAACGACGATTTGCGTAGCTGCACCCTCCGTTCGTAGCCAAAGGCCATTCTGCTTGCGAAGGTATTCCACATTAGCCGGCTCCGAGAACCAGGCATCTGCGTTGTAGGCAACCTTCAACCGCTCCACGAGGTCCGTCGCGATCGGCACCTCCTCGTTACACGGTCGCAAGACGGGTGCTGCCAAAATTGCAGCGTGTAGCGACGGATGTCGACTGAGAGCATCGGCAATGTTAAGTTTACCGGCAATGTACTCCCAGGTGCAGTGGAACCTAGCTAGGTATTCCATCCACCTAGCCTGACGGCGGTTCAACATCGGAATGCTTTGCAAAAACGTTAGGGCCTTGTGGTCAGTCTTTAAAGTAAATGGGTATCCCTCGAGGTAACAGCACCATTCTTTTAAAGCATACAGCACTGCCAGAAGCTCCTGTTCCCCGGTGATGTAGTGAATCTCCGCACCAGAAAACTTCTTACTCGTGAAAGCGATCGGTTGCCCTTCCTGTAACAATACAGCGCCGCTTCCAAATACTGAGGCATCAGACACCACCTCAACACGAAACGGCAACAAGTAGTCAGGGAATGCGATGGTGACATCTTCGGCAACGGTTTGCTTGAGCTCTTTGAATGCCTGCTGGCATTGCGACATCCACGACTCAAGTGAAACGAAAACGCCTTTGCGAGTAAAGTTAGTAAGCGGGGCCGCAATGATGGAATATTTTTCAATGAACTTTCGGAAATAATTGGTCAAGCCAAGGAACTTACGCAGTTCCGTGAGGTTCTGAGGCGCGGGCCAATCGCGAACCACGGCGACCTTCCGCGGGTCCATCTTCACACCGGTGGCCGACACAATGTGGCCCAAATATTCCACCTGAGGCTGCGCCCAAAAGCATTTGGCGCGTTTAGCAAACAATTGCTCCCGCCTCATCACATCGAGCATGAGCCGAAGATGCTCCAAGTGCTCCTCGCGCGTCTTAGAATAAACCAAGATGTCATCCAAGTAGCAAACAACGAACCTGTCGATAAACGGCCTAAACATGCGGTCCATGACCGCCTGAAACGTCGCAGGGGCATTAGTCAACCCAAATGATAGGACCGTATACTCGAAGTGACCGAAGGGAGTCCGAAAAGCGGTTTTTGGAATATCAGAGGCAGCGATGCGGATCTGATTATAGCCCTGTTGCAAGTCAATTGAGGAAAAATAAGCCGAGCCCTTCAGCTTATCCAACAGGTCGTCAACGCGTGGCAAAGGGTAGTGATTCTTCACCGTGCTCGGATTTAACCCCCGATAATCGATGCACATGCGCAAGGTCCCATCCTTCTTACCGACAAACAAAATCGGCGCAGAATACGGGGATGTGCTGGGGCGTATCATACCCTTTGCAAGCAAATCCGTCACCTGGCGCTTCACCTCGTCCAGCTCCAATGGACTCAACCTGTACATTGGCCGGGCTGTAGGCTGCACTCCAGGCATGAGAGGGATTGTGTGATCAACAGGACGCATAGGTGGTAGGCCAGAGATATCTTTGAAGACGTCCTCATACTGCGACAGTAGGGCCTCAACCTCAGGATCCACAGAAATCTGCGCGGTGGTGGCACTGCAACCCACCCGCGGCCTCAAAAGCAGTCCGTGGGCACCCTTCCGTAACAAACGGACGGCTCTTTATGCCCGACTAGCTCTGGTTCGATTCGCGCGGCCATTGCGGTCACAGAGAAATTAACCATAGGCACCGCCTCAGCTTCGCCCCCCTCAGGTGTGACATGTTCAAACGACAGGGAAGGTACCTTAATCGACAGAGTACCCTTGCACATATGCAGGGTTGCGGTCTCCATGTCGATGCGCGCGTGGTACTGTCGTAATGTCGACGACCCCATTATGTACGGTGCAGTCTCTGCTAAGCCCTGCAGCACGTACAGCCGGGTCACAACACGCAAAGGGCCTAACGATAGGCTAAGGGTAATCCTGCCCACGATGGGATGCTTACCCCCGTCAGCAAGGGTAACCTGTGGACAATCAGACGACTCGGGGGTCAACCCCAGCGCATTCACCTCTGTGGCAGAGATGAAGTCGTCGCTGGCACCGGTGTCAACGAGTGCCTTCAGGGTACGACCATTTAAACCGATCTGAATCACCGGGACACGGTTATCTACGAGTGACTGCCCAGCAGATAACGTCAGTGCACTCAGGGCAGGTTCGGAACTTACGGAACCCTCATCAGGAGCTTCGTACCAAACGTCAACCGAGTAGGATGTCCCTGGCCACGGAGCCAGCGTACCCTCCCGATCCACACCATTAAACAAAACGGTGCCCGGCTCGAACCGGTGGACATGCCGCATACCCCTTAACGATGCCTCTGCCTTGCGCCAACAGAAAGCGGGGAGTAAAACACATGCGGCGGTGCCTGGATATTGACGCCTACACCTCCTGTATATGGCCAACTGTTCCGACATCTCACGCAGAGACGAGGGGATGAACAAAACCACGTGGTTAGACAGATCGATAGACGACAGGGGACGGCGAGGTGTAAACAAATTACACAACGGGTCGAAGCAGAGAAGTCCCATGCGTCCGTCAAGCGTGATGCGTCGCGCAATGACTCGCTCGATGTGTCCAAGTACACAAGGCAACAATGCCTTAACGGCTGGCCGTAAGGATGACCACCGACCACGTGTTAGTTCAGAAATCCCGGGTGGTGCCCCCTCCGCAGGAACCTGGGCAAACCCCTATTTTGGCCTAGGTACAAACGGCGGCAGCAACGGGCAATCCTTGGTAGGATGGCTCTCCACGCACCGTAGGCAAACATTGGCCGCTTTCCGACGCTCGAACTCAGATCGATTGCAATTCCATTTTGGCATCAATGGGTCATCCGTGCGAGTCCGCTTTGCATCGGGGTCAGAGCACTGTGCGGCTGCCGTCGACGGCGCGCCCCCACGCTTCCTGCTCTTAGCTGGGTCCGAGCTCGGACCTGCTATTCCTGACCCGTGGACACCCGAGCTAGCGCCCCCGCGCGCCTTGCGTTGTCTGTTGCTGCGTCGCGCCGTGACAGTAGGCGCGGGGCGGGTAGCTCCAAGTTCCTGGTCCAGAGCCACAGCTTCCCCAAGCGGATCCTGCACTCGCACAGCATTTGCACGAGGGGTAGACTTGACTTCTTCACCGGCAAGGAGTCGTACCTCTGTCCCCCTAGCAAATGTTACCAAGGCATTGTACGACTTGAACGGCACCCCAGACAAGTCAGTAGCGCCCCATTTAGCCAAAAGTTTCGTCAGGCCTCGCTTAAACCAAAAGACACGTTCATTCTCGGTGAGGTCAGCGATGGGGGTCACTAGTGCTTCGAAGCGTGACTGGTACGCAGGTATGTTTTCACCCCGACGCATGTGATATGTACCGGCCGCCAAAACCTTGCAAGCCTCAACATCACGTGCTTGCACCTCAGTAGCAAACCGTGCGAGCAGAGCGGAAACCAAGTCGTCAAACGTGTAGTCAATCCGGGCGGTGGTCCATTCGTGATACCAGTCTTCGCTGCGCCCTCGAGGGTGTTGCCAACGAAGAGACACCTGATACCATCATTATCACCACCATGCACAGCCTGGGGGTACTTATTAGCGTCGCGCACGTACGCACGAGATGCATCGGCTATGCTATGGCCTGGTGTCTTAGGATTTTCATTCAGCGAGATTTTAAGCCTAGGGACGGGAATTGTCAATCTCATCACCTCAGGAATGGCAGCATGCCCTTGCGATTGAGGTAGTGGAAGGACCCGTGGCCCAGCAGTGTTGTCCATATTCGTAACTTCTGAAGGTCACGCCCGGTTCGAGGCCTTATGGTCTCTCAAGTACGACCTGGTCGGCGATTCTACTTAATCGGGCTCTGGCACCACAACCGGTATCTTTTGATACCACCCTTCGTGGGTACTATATACAACAAGCTGGTATCGAGACTGTTCCTCCCTGGGACGTCTTGTCAAGTCTTCCGCTGAAATCTTTCCAAGCCTTCTCAAGACTTCCTGTTTAAATCGCTCAAGCCGCTCAAGCCGCGCAACGCACTCAAGTCGTTCAAGCCACCCCCTTAAGCAAATCATGGACATCGACCACGATCTTCCTCCGGCTGATATCCCTCTGGACGAAGAGATATTGCCCGAGGAGCTGTGGGCCGCCATCTTCGCTGCGGCTAGTACCGGTCTGTGAAAGATTACGAACTTATTCTAGTGACGATTAGAACCTGTTTCCTGCGAGTTCGGCTGTGATTTCTGTCTAGTCGCACTATCTGTTAGTCACGATCATCGTAACTCGCGACCTAGACATCTTGCGTTTTCTGTTGACTAAAATCTGCCTGCAATGCTGCGTACTATCTAGAACTTGTATTGCAGTCTTGCTGAGGAATCCGTGAAGTTGCGGGTTCGACAGTATCTTTACATCGAATCTGTCGAGGAGTTGACTTCGCGAATTTACTCTAAATTTCACTCATACCGATACATCCTTATTACTTGAAAGGTATTGTGTCTGTTCCGATCGCTGTGAGTGCCTTCGCAGTTTCTTCAAGTCAAATCCATCGAAGCGACACTGCTGCCAAGTCGCTCCAATCTGTTCTCCAACAACTCCATTGTCGAACTTCCGAATTCTTGAAGTTCCTTGAAAGCATGAAAGTGTTGGGACATGGTCTGTGATGACCCCGACGAGGAGACCCCGGCGCCCCTAAGCAAGAAACCCCGGGCTGCATCCGTTCGTACTGACATCAGTGGGCAGGAGGATCGGCCACGGGAGGTTAAGGGTGCCGGTAAGTCCAAGAGGGGCGGCGGACAGCAGGGGAGACACTTGGCCCCAAAAGGGGGCCACGTGCGAAAGAGAGGCAAGAAACGGGATCCGGCGGAGTTTTTAGGCACATTTAAATGTACCAGACGAGGATTTCAGTTTCGGAAACAACATGGGATGTGCCTCCGCTGTGGATCCGACCAGCATAGGGTGGACTCCTCCCCACTCCTGGGGGCGGAGAAACCCAAGGGCAAGGATGACTAGGAACTTGCCCAGGCTGGTATAGAGGGAACACCGCCTGGGGTCTTTGCTGTGGGCCAGATGGTAGCTAAATGCCGTGCAGTCCGGGCTCTTTTGCCCTCTGTTTTAAACCAAGTAGAGCAAGCGATAGGGAGACGTTTTTCTTTTGATGCACGAACTGTCCGTGCTGGCTTTGATGGCTTCTGTAACCTGTTTGAGCCTCAAGGTCGTCCCCTGTCTTCTGCTAACTTGGGTGGGCATACCATCTTGTTCACTCCCTCTTCACTCTGCGAGCTACAGAAACAATTAGCTCACTTTAGGGCATGCAAACGTCAACACCCTGATACCTCAGCATGCATCTTGCTGCCTGAGTATGTATCCCGACGCAACCCTTCATTTCTGGCGGGAATGCAACGGGTCTTAAGGTTTAACCCAGGGACGGCTCTTTTCCATAGCCTTGATATGGCAGGTGAGGTCGTTCAGCTCCCGGGAAGCCCATACTTTGTTGACGTCTGGTTTGCTGCTCCTAAACCAGTTCAGGAGGGCTTGCCTGAGACTGAACCCTGTATTTCAGTTCTCTGCTTGCCTAAAGCTGCTGCCCTGATAGGTGCTGGCGTACCTCTGATCACCGTGAGTACGGCAGGTCGTACGTTCACTGCCCTAGCCGACTCTGGAGCCAGTGATGACTTCATTTCGGCATCAGTGGTTACGCAGCTTGGCCTGAAACCTAGCCCATGCTCCTGGTCAGAAGTTACCCTTGCTGATGGGGGTAAGCAGGCTATCTTGGGGCAGGTTAATCTTCGTCTATCTGCAGGTCCTTTAAGGTTAAATGTCCGCCCATACGTGTTGCCTGAGCTAACTGATGCTGCCACGTATATCTTGGGTTCTTCCACCCTCGCACAGTATGGGGCTGTCCTTGACTATGAGTCTCAGTCTTTGCGCCTGGGGGACTCTAGTTTGCAAGGTACCCTTTACTACTACCGGACAGCCACCAGATCAGACGACACCTGCGCCTTGCTTTAATTATGCAACCACTGCTATCTATCAGCACACTGAACCTGAAGTTGTTGGCAGAAAAGCAGCAGTTCGCATGATTCACAAGGGGGCTCATGCTTTACTGGTACGGCCCAAGTTGCACCTGAATGCAACTTCTATCCCAGGTGATGCCACTGACCCTGAGCTTGAGGCCCTGTTACAGGAATATGCAGATATATTCCAGGAGGTCCCTGGTAAGCCTCCAATGCGGCCTGTGGATCACACCATACCTTTGGTGCCTGGCGCAGTACCCGTTTCCCGCCCCATGTATCGGCTAAGCCCCTTGGAGCTGGACGAGGTCAAACGACAGGTTACTGAGCTGCTGAAAAAAAGTATGATACGGCCAAGCACATCCCCATACTCCACCCCTATTCTGTTTGTGGGAAAGAAGGATGGGTCTCTGAGAATGTGGATTGATTATAGGGGGTTAAATGCTGCAATGGTTAAGAACCATTACCCCCTCCCACGTGTCGATGATTTGCTGGATAAGCTAAAAGCTTCTGCATTCTTTAGCTCTATTGACCTCCAGCAGGGGTATAATCAGATTCGTATAGCAGAATCTGACATCCCTAAAACGGCTTTCCGTATACCGTTTGGCCATTTTGAATATACCGTCCTTAGTTTCGGACTGACGAACGCCCCTGCAACGTTCCAAGCCGTCATGGACCGTATCTTCAGGCCATACATCGACAAATTCGTCATCTGTTATCTGGACGATATCCTGGTGTTTTCAAAGACCCGTGAGGATCACATACAACACCTCCGTCTGGTCTTTGAGGTTCTGCGGCGTGAGCAGCTATATGCTAAGCGTTCTAAGTGCCACTGGGCACAACCACAGGTGGAGTATCTGGGGCATATAGTGTCTCAGGATGGCATACGGATGGACCCCCGGAAAACTGCTGTTGTTCGGGATTGGCCAGTGCCCTCCAACCTTCAGGAACTGCGTAAGTTTTTGGGCCTGACCAACTACTTTTGTAAGTTCATAGAGCACTACTCAGTCATTGCTGCACCGCTAACAAACCTCACACGTAAGGGAGCCTTCTCTTCACCTGAGGCCTGGACCCCCGCATGCCAATAAGCTTTTGATGCTTTGAAGCATGCTATCTCTGATGATATTATCCTGCATTTCCCTGACTACTCATTGCCGTTCTGTGTAGAGGTCATAACTGATGCATCCATACATGGGACGGGGGCAGTTCTGTTGCAGCAGGGACGCCCCATTGCATATACGAGTAAGAAGTTTTCGGGGGCTGAAACCCGTTATACCACAGGGGAACAGGAATTTCTTGCGGTCCTACATGCCTTGAAGGAATGGCGATGTTACCTTGAGGGTCGGCCTTTTGCTCTCAAGACTGATCACAAACCCCTTACGTTTCTGCAAGGTGTGCCCTCCCTTAACCGACGCAAGGCCCGCTGGATGGAATACCTGGCACGGTTTAACTTTGATTGGGAGTATCTGAGCGGCTCACTTAACATAGCTGATGCTCTCAGTAGGCACCCCTCACTGCATGCAGCCATACTGGCGGTAAGCACACGGAGTAGGTCTCAGGCAAAACCTAACTTCGTGCCCTCCGATTTTACCAAGCGCTTGAAACAGGCTTATGCAGCCGACCTGTGGTTCACAAATCATAACAACACGGGGCACTTGGTACAGGAGCATGGCTTATGGATCCGCTCTGAAGGATCCCACCGTCAGATTGTCGTACCTAATGACGACTCATTACGTCAGGAGCTCATGTCATGTTTCCATGACGGCCCTCTTGCTGGGCATCCTGGCTGCACGCGGTTACTGGAGCTTTTGCGGCATCAATTCTGGTGGCCCCGCATTGCTAAGGACGCTGAAAATTATGTCCTCTCTTGCGACCTGTGCCAGCGCAACAAGGCCCAATCTGGTAAAGCGCATGGGCATCTCCAGCCTCTGCCTATTCCCGACGCTCCCTGGGAAAGCGTCTCCATGGACTTTATTGTTGCGCTGCCCAAAACTGAGGGAGGATACGACGCCGTGCTGGTCCTGGTCGACCGCTTCACTAAGATGGTCCACCTGGCCCCCACGACATCATCCTGCACAGCTGAGCAAACGGCCCGTCTATTCTTCGACAATATGGTACGTTTGCATGGGGTCCCCAAGTCCGTGGTGTCTGATCGTGGCACTCAATTTGCAAGTAAGTTTTGGGGCGCCCTGGGAACTCTGGTAGGAATGCGGGTGAATCTCTCCACCGCCTACCACCCCCAATCTGATGGATAAACAGAGCATGTTAACCGTGTCCTGGGGGATATGCTTCGCAACTTTGCAGGTCGCACACCTACTGCATGGGATACATACCTAACCGCTGCTGAGTTTGCCATTAATAATGCTACTAACCTGTCCGTTGGTAATAGTCCGTTTTTCCTGAATTACGGTTTTAACCCTGCTTTGCCTGTTTGGCGGGAATTGGACATAAACGATCCGGCTGCAAAAACGTTTGCTAAGTCTTTCGTGTCTCGTCTAACTGATGCTAAAGCTTGCCTGGAAGCTGCACAGTAACGGGCTATGGACTATTATAACAAGTCCAAAAAGGACGTCATGTTCACTAAGGGCCAACTGGTTATGTTGAGCACAAAAAACCTTCGTTCCCTGGCTGATGGGTCTCATAAGTTATTACCGCGCTTTGTGGGGCCTTATCCTGTCGTACGCATGGTAGGGTCTGTGGCTGTAGAATTACAACTCCCATCTGACCTACGCATTCATCCCACATTTCATGTATCTCTCGTACGACCATATCGGGGTACTCTGCCTGAGGCTAACGATAGCATTCCCTCTGTTACGGAAGCTAGTCCCTCTACCTGGTTATCTGGCAAGCAGACTCTGTATGCTGTTGAACGTATCCTAGATTACCGTGCACGACGTGTGGGCAAGGGTAAGCGCAAGTGCAACGTGCATGAGTACCTGGTTAAGTGGGCTGGGTACTCATCTGAGCACAATAGCTGGGAACCGGCACGTAACTTCACCCCTGACATGAAACCCCTGCTTGATGAAGCTAAACGACGGGCACAGTCTGAGGAGGGCTCTCTCTGATGCTGCCCTACTTCATCCTGATTGTTTTCTTCTCATGCATCGGGACGCTGCATCTAGAGGGGGAATAATTGTTGTATCCTTAATGCTTTGCTGTAAATCATAAAGAGATAATAATAACAATCCATTTATCATTAATAATTACAAATAATTATCAGTCTCACTGTTACATGTTCCCATCTGGCATTCAATTTCTGGATCCCGCACCATCGACGTTACTAACCACTTTCCCGAATCATCCGAACCTGTCGGTTAGTCCACGACCTGTATGGACTGGGCTATTTACCGCCTGAATGGTAAATGGTGGAACACCTGGTTCCTGGTTCACTGATCCTCCGGTTGTAGTGGTGACTTCTGAAGGTCACGCCCGGTTCGAGGCCTTATGGTCTCTCAAGTACGACCTGGTCGGCGATTCTACTTAATCGGGCTCTGGCACCACAACCGGTATCTTTTGATACCACCCTTCGTGGGTACTATATACAACAGATGCGATGTCGCGGTGTATCGCCTTGTAGCGTCGCATTGACCTACGCATCGGCGGGAAACGCACCGTAGCACAACAAATGGCACCCCAGACAGGTCAGTAGCGCACCATTTAGCCAAAAGTTTCGTAAGGCCTCGCTTAAACCAAAAGACACGCTCATTTTCGGTGAGGTCAGCAATGGGGGTCACTAGTGCTTCGAAGCGTGACTGGTACGCAGGTACATTTTCACCCCGACGCATGTGATATGTACCGGCCGCCAAAACCTTGCGAGCCTCAACATCACGTGCTTGCACCTCAGTAGCAAACCGTGCGAGCAGAGCGGAAATCAACTCGTCAAACGTGTAGTCAATCCGGGCGGTGGTCCATGTTGTATCCTTCCTTCTTCAACCATGCACTGAATCTGCACGTCTGAGTGTTAGCTACACGTGCATGGTGCTTACGAACAGCAAGACACTTCAGTGCAAGCAACGTGACAGCAGAAGACTTATGGATAGGGAAAGATTCAACTTACAATGATCTTCAGTTGCAAATTAGAAGTCTGCCGTCAGACCCCGCGGGCAATGTTCATCATCCGGCTGGAAATGATATGCTGGAATAGCTCAGGCCGATAATAAATGAATAAAACGTATGTATGGGAATTAGACTGAGTTAAGTACGTGAGTACTTAATCCAAAATAGCGTTGAGCCGACTTCGGTCTCTAGGCGGCCATCCTCGCACCTATCACGTCGTGATACCGATGTGCAGTACAGGTCTCACTGGATTCCGATCTCAAGTGTGAGTACCTTCGTAGCACTGTTCTGAATATCGCGCAATCCGTGATATTAATGAATGCAGCGCATGCAATATGCAAAGGTCCGAATATCGATATTCAGTTGCCGACCCAACCATCGCGATCGTCGCGTTCTCGCATACGTGTATGGTTTATGACACGGATGAGGTAATAATCTTGAAAGTATTATTACGTGGGATATTATGCCAACAGATAGATCGCGCATTAATTATCAGCCTCGAGTCAAACATGTTGACCGACAGCGCAATGTCGTAGATGATAATGCGACATGCCTGATTAGCTAGATATACTCGAATATATTATGCTAATATGATTGTATTATGCCTCATCATGCTCGAATGTATTGCGGCCTACTTCGGTGTGAACAGTGATCGAACTGGCGTACAACAACTATCCCCCCTCCCGTATGCAGCGTCCTTGCTGCATCGAACAGCATCGACTGCAGAGGTCATTGGGTCTGTGTGACACGTAGACGAGCTTCCTCCAATAGGGGCTTCATTCCTGGCGAGAAATTACGCGCTGGCTCCCAAGAGTTGTGCTCCCTAGAATAGCCAGTCCATTCGACCAGATACTCGTGCACCTTCTGCTTTCGTCGCTGTCGACCTACAAGACGAACCCGATAATCCAGTATCCGCTCCACATCATACACCTTTTGCTTGCCTGCGATCCAGGTCTCGGGACCGGGTTCCATTACTGCAGGGGCATCGAGGTCGTTTGTGACGGGTGCTGTGCCGCGATAAGGATGGGTGAAAGAAATATGAAACGTGGGGTGGATATTCATGTCAGAGGGTAGGGATAGCTCCACAGCTACATTCCCTACCATGCAAACAACGGGATATAGGCCAATCCAGCGAGGTAGTAATTTTCGGGAACAGTCGGTGAGCGAACGCAAGTTCTTAGTGCTCAATATTACCATTTGTCCCACTGAAAATGTTACGTCTCGTTTGGACTTATTATAGTAGTCCATCGTCCGTTGTTGTGCCGCATCCAAACATGCCTTCGCGTCTGTCATGCGGGATAGGAACGACTTGGCGAAGGTTTTAGCCGCTGGAATATTTACCTCCAACTCTCGCCACACGGGTAGCGCAGGATGGAATCCATAATTCAGAAAGAAGGGGCTTTGACCTGTTGAGCGGTTAGCAGCATTGTTAAGTGCAAATCCTGCCGAAGTCAGAAACGTATGCCAAACGGAGGGTGTGTGTCCCGTGAAATTTCTTAACATATTGCCCAACGTGCGATTTGTGCATTCGGTTTGCCCATCGGATTGCGGATGATATGCTGTGTTCAAATGAACGCGCATACCGACAAGTTCACATAGCGCTTCCCAAAACTTAGACGTGAATTGACCGCCGCGATCGGATATCACATTTTTAGGAACGCCATGCAATCGGACCACGTTATCAAAAAAATAATCGTGCTGTTTGCTCAGCGGTGCAAGACGAGGTGCAGGGGGCTGAGCGAACCATCTTGGTCAAGCAAACGACCATAACGAACACCGAGTCGTATCCCCCCTCAGTTTTGGGCAGCGCGACTACGAAGTCCATAGAAACACTTTCCCAAGGGGCATCTAGTATAGGAAAAGGTTGTAGCAAACCCTGGCCCATACCGGATAGTGCTTTGTTGCGCTGACATAAACTGCACCTTTGCACGAAGTTTTCCGCATCCTTCACCATGCACGGCCACCAGAACGAGCGTCACACTAGCTCTGCCAAACGCGTGCTTCCAGGGTGTCCTGCTTACGGGTCCTCGTGGAACCGAGCAAGAATATCGTAGTGCAAAGCGTTGTCGTTCGGCACGATGATTTGTGTGGTCGAGCCATCCATCCGCAGCCATAAATCGTTCCGCTTGTGCAGATGTTCCACATTTCTTGGCGTAGCGAACCATGGATCCACTTCATACGCCACCTTGAGTCGCTGCGCGAGGTCCGCTGCTATCGGCACCTCCTGACTGCGCAAACGGGTAACCGGTGCTGCTATAATTGCAGCATGTAGGGATGGACGTCGACTGAGGGCGTCAGCAATATTAATTCTGCCAGCGATATATTCCCATGTACAGTCGAAACGAGATAGATACTCCATCCATCTGGCTTGTTGTCAGTTGAGCATGGGGACACTTTGTAAAAATGTCAGCGGTTTGTGGTCGGTCTTCAGTGTAAAAGGGCGGCCTTCGAGGTAACAGCGCCATTCCTTTAAAGCATGTATAACTGCCAACAGCTCCTGTTCTTCGGTCGTGTATCAGGTCTCTGCACCCGAGAATTTCTTACTTGTGAAGGCTATCGGTCGTCCTTCCTGCAACAATACAGCGCCGCTTCCATGCAGGGAAGCATCCGATACTACTTCTACACCAAATGGTAACAAGTAACCAGGAAAAGAGAGGGTAACGTCGTCGGCGACGATTCGCTTGAGCTCTTTGAATGCCCATTGGCACGCGGGTTTCCAGGCCTCGAGAGAAGTGAAGCCTCCTTTCCTCGTCAGATTTGTAAGCGGGGCGGCAATAATGGAGTATTTATTAATAAACTTACGGAAGTAGTTAGTCAAGCCTAAGAACTGGCATAGTTTGGTGAGGTTCTGAGGTGTGGGCCTTTCGTGAACCACAGCTACCTTCCGTGGGTCCATTCTTACCCCAGTGGCCGACACGATGTGGCCCAAATACTCCACCTGAGACTGCTGTTGTACCTCTCGTTCGCGTTTGCTCATAAGTATCTGCACGTCTGGAGACTTTCGACACCGATGCGCGAGCACTTGCAAGTACAGCAAGGCAAGCGAGAGCAAACAGAGACAGCGGAAGACTTCAAGACGAAGAGAGATATAACTTACAGTCTTACAGATCGGAACGATGCAATGGACGAAATCGCCGTCAGCGCCGGAAGCAAGCAATCATCACACGGCGGTGATTAGCGAAGTTCAGGCTTAGCTCGGGCTAAGTAGAATAGCGTATAGCAATAGTAATATAGAACACATGAGTGTTCTACGGTATCGAATGTCTTATCTTGCTTAGCCGTCCTCGCATCTGTTATACTCGCAGCATTGCAATGCCGTACGATTCACATCAGGAGGCCGATCCTAGATGTGACAATCCTACTGCGTATAGGCGATGTCTACGCATAACAACGTATAAGCCTTTCCGGCATTCGCATGATGCAAGGGTCCGGATAACGATATCCGGTTGCAGGGCATGTATCGCGACGAGTGCGGCGCTCTCAACGTGTGCTGTAATGAAGTAATATTATATCAGATAATATTACTTATCGTTTCGTAGCACGAGCATAATGCGCACTTCAATGCTTCGGGCTTTCATGCATGCTAGGCGGATTTGCCATGGTGCGATGTCGCGATGGATAATGACAACATGCCACATGCATATATAAATGTACACGAATACATTTATATCATGCAGATTCATTCATATGCAATGTGTTCATCGCAATAGCACTTCGCCTTGTAGGATCACATCGACCTACGCATCGGCGGGAAACTAACCGTAGCACAACAATTATCCCCCCTCCCGTATGCAGCGTCCTCGCTGCATCATACAGCATCGACTGCAGGGGTCATTGGGCTTGCGTGGCACGTTTGCGGGCTTCTTCGAGCAGGGGCTTCATGTCCTGTGAGAAGTTGCGTGCCGGTTCCCATGAGTTGTGCTCGTCGGTATACCCTGTCCACTTAACCAAGTACTCGTGTACTGTCCGCTTACGTCGGTGTCGGCCCACACGACGAGCGCAATAATCTAACACCCGCTCCACATCGTAAAACTTCTGTTTATCCAGGTCTCGGGAACTGGTTCGATCGCTGCGGGGGCGTTAGCAGGCTCAGGGACGGGTTCCGTACCACGATACGGACGAACAAGCGATACGTGAAACGTGGGGTGAATGGTCATATCAGCGGGCAATGCAAGCTGCACAGCCACATTCCCAACCATGCGCACGACAGGATACGGACCAATCCAGCGGGGTAAGAGTTTTCGGGATCCGTCGGCCAAGGAACGCAAGTTCTTGGTGCTTAGCAACACGAGTTGCCCCTCCGAAAACGTCACATCCTGCTTGGATTTGTTGTAGTATTCCGTCGTTCGTTGCTGTGCCGCGTCCAAACACGACTTCACGTCTGTGATTCGGGACATAAAAGACTTGGCAAAAAGTTTAGCAGCAGGCACGTTCACTTCCAACTCACGCCACACGGGCAGCACGGGATGAAACCCGTAGTTAAGAAAGAACGGACTTTTGCCTGTAGAGCGGTTAACAGCGTTGTTAAGCGCGAATTCTGCCGCAGTCAAATATGTATCCCAAACGAGAGGTGTGCGACCAGCATAATTGCGCAACATATCACCCAACGTGCGATTTGTGCGTTCGGTTTGACCATCAGTCTGCGGGTGATACGCCGTGCTCAGGTTGACGCGCATGCCAACTAGTTTGCAGAGCGCTTCCCAAAACTTAGACGTGAACTGCCCACCGCGGTCCGAGATCACATTTTTGGGAACCACGTGTAACCGAACCACATTGTCGAAAAACAAACGTGCGGTTTGCTCAGCCGTGCAGGATGATGTGCATGGTGCTAGGTGAACCATCTTAGTCAGACGATCGACCATTACAAACACCGCATCATATCCCCCCTCAGTTTTGGGCAGCGCGACTACGAAGTCCATGGAAACACTTTCCCAAGGCGCATCCGGGACAGGCAACGGTTGCAACAACCCATGGCCCTTACCGGACAAAGCCTTATTGCACTGGCACAGACTGCATGTCTGGACGAAGTTCGCCGCATCGTTAGCCAAACGAGGCCACCAAAAGGAACGTTGCACCAAGTCGATCAATCGCTTGCTACCAGGGTGTCCTGCTAACAGGTCCTCATGGAACCGCGCAAGGATGTCGTAGCGTAGCGCGTCGTCATTCGGAACAACGATTCGCGTAGCTGCACCCTCCGTCCGTAGCCAAAGGCCATTCTGCTTGTGAAGGTTTTCTACATTAGCCGGCTCCGCGAACCAGGCGTCTGCGTTGTAGGCAACCTTCAACCGCTCCGCGAGGTCCGTCGCGATCGGCACCTCCTCGCTACGCGGCCGCACGACGGGCGCTGCCAAAATTGCAGTGTGTAGCGACGGATGTCGAGTGAGAGCATCGGCAATATTCAATTTACCAGAAATATACTCCCAGGTGCAGTTGAACCTAGCTAGGTATTCCATCCACCTAGCCTGACGGCGGTTCAACGTCGGAACACTTTGCAAAAACGTTAGGGGCTTGTGGTCAGTCTTTAAAGTAAACGGGCGTCCCTCGAGGTAACAGCGCCATTCCTTTAAAGCATGCAGCACGGCCAGAAGCTCCTGTTCCCCGGTGGTGTAGCAAATCTCCGCACCAGAAAACTTCTTACTCGTGAAGGCGATCGGTCGCCCTTCCTGTAACAATACAGCGCCGCTTCCAAATATTGAGGCATCAGACACTACCTCAACACGAAATGGCAACGAGTAATCAGGGAATGCAAGGGTGACATCTTCGGCAACGATTCGTTTGAGCTCTTTGAATGCCCGCTGGCATTGCGACGTCCATGACTCGAGCGAAACGAAAACGCCTTTGCGAGTTAAGTTAGTAAGCGGGGCCGCAATGATGGAATATTTTTCAATGAACTTTCGGAAATAATTGGTCAAGCCAAGGAACTTACGCAGCTCCGTGAGGTTCTGAGGCGCGGGCCAATCGCGAACCACGGCGACCTTCCGCGGGTCCATCTTTACACCGGTGGCCGACACAATGTGGCCCAAATATTCCACCTGAGGCTGCGCCCAAAAGCATTTGGCGCGTTTAGCAAACAATTGCTCCCGCCTCATAACGTCGAGCACGAGCCGAAGATGCTCCAAGTGCTCCTCGCGCGTCTTAGAATATACCAAGATGTCATCCAGGTAGCAAACAACGAACCTGTCGATAAACGGCCTAAACATTCGGTCCATAACCGCCTGAAACGTCGCAGGGGCATTAGTCAAACCAAATGATAGGACCGTATACTCAAAGTGACCGAAGGGCGTCCGAAAAGCGGTTTTCGGGATATCAGAGGCAGCGATGCGAATCTGATTGTAGCCCTGTTGTAAGTCAATTGAGGAAAAATAAGCCGAGCCCTTCAGCTTATCCAACAGGTCGTCAACACGTGGCAAAGGGTAGTGATTTTTCACCGTATTCGCATTTAACCCCCGGTAATCAATGCACATGCGCAAGGTCCCATCCTTCTTACCGACAAACAAAATCGGTGCAGAATACGGGGATGTGCTGGGGCGTATCATACCCTTCGCGAGCAAATCCGTCACCTGGCGCTTCACCTCGTCCAGCTCCAATGGACTCAACCTGTACATTGGCCGGGCCGTAGGCTGCGCTCCAGGCACGAGAGGGATTGTGTGATCAACAGGACGCATAGGTGGTAGGCCAGGGATATCTTTAAAGAAGTCCTCATACTGCGACAGTAGGGCCTCAACCTCAGGATGCGCAGAAATCTGCGCGGTGGTGGCACAACAGCCCACCCGCGGCCTCAAAAGCAGTCCGTGGGCACCCTTCCGTAACAAACGGACGGCCTCCTTACGCCCGACTAGCTCTGGTTCGATTCACGCGGCCATTGCGGTCACAGCGAAATTAACCATAGGCACCGCCTCAGTTTCGCCCTCCTTTGGTGTGACATGTTCGAACGACAGGAAAGGTACCTTAATCGACAGAGTACCCTTGCACATATGCAGGGTTGCGGTCTCCATGTCGATGCGCGCGCGGTACTGTCGTAATGTCGACGACCCCATTATGTACGGTGCAGTCTCTGCTAAGCCCTGCAGCACGTACGGCCGGGTCACAACACGCAAAGGGCCTATCGATAGGCTAAGGGTAATCCTGCCCACGATGGGATGCTTACCCCCGTCAGCAAGGGTAACCTGTGGACAATCAGACGACTCTGGGGACAACCCCAGCGCATTCACCTCTGCGACAGAGATGAAGTCGTCGCTGGCACCGGTGTCAACAAGTGCCTTCAGAGTACGGCCATTCAAACCGATCTGAACCACAGGGACACGGTTATCTACGAGCGACTGCCCAGCAGACAACGTCAGTGCACTTAGGGCGGGTCCGTAACCTACGGCACCCCCGTCAGGAGCTTCGTACCAAACGTCAACCGAGTAGGATGTCCCTGGCCACGGAGCCAGCGTACCCTCCCGATCCACACCATTAAACAAAACGGTGCCCGGCTCGAACCGGTGGACATGCCGCATACCCCTTAACGATGCCTCTGCCTTGCGCCAACAGAAAGCGGGGAGTAAAACACATGCGGCGGTGCCTGGATATTGACGCCTACACCTCCTGTATATGGCCAACTGTTCCGACATCTCACGCAGAGACGAGGGGATGAACAAAACCACGTGGTTAGACAGATCGATAGACGACAGGGGACGGCGAGGTGTAAACAAATTACACAACGGGTCGAAGCAGAGAAGTCCCGTGCGTCCGTCAAGCGTGATGCGTCGCGCAATGACTCGCTCGATGTGTCCAAGTACACAAGGCAACAATGCCTTAACGGCTGGCCGTAAGGATGACCACCGACCACGTGTTAGTTCAGAAATCCCAGGTGGTGCCCCCTCCGCAGGAACCCGGGCAAGCCCCTATTTCGGCTGAGGTACAAACGGTGGCATTAGCGGGCAATCCTTCGTGGAATGGCTCTCCGCACACCGTAGACAAACGTTGGCCAATTTCCGACGCTCGAATTCGGAACGATTGCAATTCCATTTTGGCATATACGTGTCGTCCGTGAGAGTCCGCTTCGCATTGGGGTCGGAACGCTGTGCGGCTGCCGTCGACGGCGCACCACCACGCTTCCTGTTTTTAGCCGGGTCCGAGCTCGGACCTGCTCCTCCTGACCCACGGACACCCGAGCTAGCGCCCCCGCGCGCCTGGCGTTGCCGGTTGCTGCGTCGCGTCACGGCAGTAGGCGTGGGGCGGGTCGCTCCGAAGTCCTGGTCAAGAGCTACGGCTTCCTCAAGCGGATCCTGCACTTGCACGGCATTTGCACGAGGGGCAGACTTGACTTCTTCCTCACCGGCAAGGAGTCGTATCTCCGTGCCCTTAGCAAAAGCGACCAAAGCATCATACGACTTGATCTGCGCTCCAACCAAGTCAGTAGCGCACCATTTAGCCAAAATTTTCGTCAGGCCTCGCCTAAACCAAAAGACACGCTCGGATTCAGTGAGGTCAGCAATGGGAGTCACAAGTGCTTCGAAGCGTGACTGGTACGCAGGTACATTTTCATCCCGACGCATGTGGTAGCTACCGGCTGCCAAAACCTTACGAGCTTCCACATCGCGTGCTTGAACCTCAGTAGTGAATCGTGCGAGCAAAGCGGCGACCAACTCGTCAAAAGTATAGTTGCCCCGGGCGGTGGTCCAATTGCGATACCAGTCCTTCGCTGCGCCCTCGAGGGTGTTACCAACGAAGAGACACCTGATACCGTCATTATCGCCACCATGAACAGCCTGGAGATACTTTTTAGCGTCACGCACGTACGCACGAGTTGCATCGGCTATGCTATGCCCTGATGTCTTGTCGGTCAGCGAAATATTGAGCCTAGGAACGGGAATCGACAATCTCATCACCTCAGGGATGTCATCATGCCCTCGAGCTTGAGGTAATGGCAGAACCCTTGGTCCAGCAGTGTTGTCCATATTCGTGTTCACTGCTGAATGCGGCACAATTAAGTGAGCAGGGGTCTGAAGGAAAAGGGGCTCTTGAGTGGCTCGCGCGCCAACAGTCTCATGACCTCTATCCGGTGCTCTAGCAGCCACAACAAAATCGGCTTGGCTAGCTAGGCTAGTGTGCGGCGTATCGTCGTGTTCCGCGGACATGGAGCACGAAACGATACCCTAGGTTTGCGTAATAGAAGCCGACTTCTATCGCAAAGGCAAGAGTACAAAGCGATTCAGTGAGCCTACCGACAGTACTCTTGAGAAGATTCAGTAAACTCAGCAAGTACTTGCCCAGCTGAGTCCTGATCTCCGTAGTTTGGGTGATGAGAGTCACCAGCTGGTCCGGACGAAAGCCGGTCTCAGTCGCCGCGGCAAGCAATGCCAGTGCACTGAGATTACCTGCGACTCAGAGCATACACTTACACAACAAGTGCAGCAATCTAAGCAAAAGCAATTAAACAATTACAAACCGGAAGCGGCGGCGTCCAAAACGGCGCGGCCTAGGTCTTCGGCAAAAGTATCTAGCGGTCCTCGTGGTTCGTCGCTGGAACTCGCCATAGAAAGAGCCTACTTCCGATTAGACAAAGAGAGACAGTTAGGCAACGAACCTGTCTCGATACCAAATTGATGTACCTCTCGTTCGCGTTTGCTCATAAGTATCTGCACGTCTGGAGACTTTTGACACCGATGCGCGAGCACTTGCAAGTACAGCAAGGCAAGCGAGAGCAAACAGAGACAGCGGAAGACTTCAAGACGAAGAGAGATATAACTTACAGTCTTACAGATCGGAACGATGCAATGGACGAAATCGCCGTCAGCGCCGGAAGCAAGCAATCATCACGCGGCGGTGATTAGCGAAGTTCAGGCTTAGCTCGGGCTAAGTAGAATAGCGTATAGCAATAGTAATATAGAACACACGAGTGTTCTCCGATATCGAATGTCTTTTTTTGCTTAGCCGTCCTCGCATCTGTTATACTCGCAGCATCACAATGCCGTACGATTCACATCAGGAGGCCGATCCTAGATGTGACAATCCTACTGCGTATAGGCGATGTCTACGCATAACAACGTATAAGCCTTTCCGGCATTCGCATGATGCAAGGGTCCGGATAACGATATCCGGTTGCAGGGCATGTATCGCGACGAGTGCGGCGCTCTCAACGTGTGCTGTAATGAAGTAATATTATATCAGATAATATTACTTATCGTTTCGTAGCACGAGCATAATGCGCACTTCAATGCTTCGGGCTTTCATGCATGCTAGGCGGATTTGCCATGGTGCGATGTCGTGATGGATAATGACAACATGCCACATGCATATATAAATGTACACGAATACATTTATATCATGCAGATTCATTCATATGCAATGTGTTCATCGCAATAGCACTTCGCCTTGTAGGGTCGCATCGACCTACGCATCGGCGGGAAACTAACCGTAGCACAACAACTGCACCCAAGAACATTTGGCGCGTTCAGCAAACAATTGCTCCCGCTTCATCACCTCAAGCACGAGCTCGAGATGCTTCAGGTGCTCCTCACGCGTCTTGGAATATATCAAAATATGATCCAAGTAACAAACGATGAACCTGTCGATATATGGTCTGAACATGCGATCCATCACTGCTTGAAATGTGGTGGGTGCATTTGTCAGTCCAAACGACAAGACCGTGTACTCGAAGTGACCAAAGGGGGTCCGGAAAGCGATTTCCGGAATATCAGAAGCAGCAATGCGTATCTGGTTATACCCCTGTTGTAGATCAATCGAGGAAAAATAAGCTGAGCCTTTCAACTTATCGAGCAGGTCATCCACGCGCGGCAAAGGGTAGCGATTTTTAATCGTAGTCGCATTCAAGCCCTGATAATCAATGCACATCCACAACGTCCCATCCTTCTTACTGACAAACAATATCGGTGCGGAATATGGCGATGTGCTGGGCCGAACCATACCCTTTGCGAGCAGATCCCTCACTTGCCGCTTCATCCGCTCAACTTTAGTGGGCTTAACCTGTACATAGGTTGTGAAACGGGGTGTGCTCGGACACAAGAGGGATCGTATGGTCAGCAGGTAACATAGGTGGGAGCCCCAGGATGACAAATGCATCATTATAGTTTGGCAATGTGGGGGCTGCGACCTCAGAATCGTTCACAAGAGACTGCGCGCTGGTAGCAATCGATTGCACCCAAGGCCTCACAAGCAATTCATGGGCACCTTCCCTTATCATTTGATAGGCTTCTTTTGCACCCTTCAAGCTTGGGTTCTTTATTTCGGCGGACGAACGCCGCTACAGCGAAATTAACCATAGGCTCCGCACAGTTCCGCCGTCCTCTGGTGTGACATCTTGATACGACAGACAAGGTACCTTAGGCGATAGGTTCCCTTTTGCACAATGGCCAATTGTGCTGGACTCCATATCGATGCGCGCGCGGTACTGTCGTTATGTCGCGGCACCCAATGTCCATGTAGTGCTGTCTCCGAGAGACCTTGTTGCACTCATTGGGCCCTAACATGCAGAGGGCCTATCGATAGGGTTAGGGTGATTCTGCCCACGATGGGATGCTTACCCTCATCAACGAGGGTAACCTGTCACAATCAGACAACTGTGGGGTCGACCCCAACACATTCACCTCCTTTGCCGAGATGAAGTCGTCACTGGCACTGGTATCCTCAAGTGCCTTCATCATTTGATCAGCGAGGCCGACTTCAGTAACGGAAACACAATAACCTGTCGGAGTTGACTCCACAGATAACAAAAGTGATCCCAGGGCGGGTTCAAAGTTAACAAAACCCGCCACAGGAGCTTCATACCAGACATCAAAGGCATAGGGCAACTCTGGCAACAGAGCTGGGGATCCCGCCACGTCCACCCCATCAACCAATACAGTGCCTGACTTGAATCGAAGGACACGTTGCATACCATTTAACAAAGCGGTAGCCCTACGCTGGCTGTGAAATGGTAGCAACAAACATGTGGCAGTGTCCGGGCATTGATGTCTACGTCTCCTGTACCGCACATCTCCAACAGAGAGTGACCTCCTTCCAACGCACAAGCTTGGATTGCATACACTCCCATTTTGTCAGTCATGAGTCCTGCGCTTGCATGACAGTCACATGAGGCACAAATCTCGAAGCATTTTGTCTAGCTAAAATACGCATCTTAGCTCTTAGGACAAATGGCATCACAAGAGCCTCAAAACGTGATTGGTAGGCAGTTACAGTTTCATTCAGAAACATGAAACACGAGCCGAAGGCTAATATACAGCGTGCCTCAATATCACGTGACTTCTGGGGTAAAGCGTGCAAGCAGGGCAACCCATCAAACGTGAAGTTTTCCCGTGCAGTGATCCATTAATCATACCATGTCTTTGCTATACCCTCAAGGGTATTCCCAACAAAGAGACACCTCACCTCATCATGCTCACCGCCACAGACCAACTGCAGGTAATCCCTACCATCACGTAGATATGAACGAGTTGCATTTGCAATGTCACGTTCAACATTCATATCATGCAAGATAAACAATTTCGGTGCCAGGATAGTAAACCTCTTCACCTCATTACCGTTGGTGCGGTCTTGCATTTGAGGCGACAGCAAATCCCGTTGATCAGCAGTTCCATCTGTAATCGTCATGGCTGCCGAGCGTGGCATAGTAAGATGGATAGGGGCCTGAAACACAAGAGGATCTTAAGCAGTAATTGTGTCAATAGTCTCAGGATCCCTATCAAACGTTCTAGGAACGGTACCCGGCTCAAGTTGATATGCCAAGCCTACATACGACGGGTCATCATGTCCCGCCAACATGGAACACTGACCAATATATTCAAATTGCGTGACAATAAACGATGCACATAATTCTAAAGCAAGTGTGCAAGCGATTCACACGAATCTAGCACAAGAGTACAAGCAATTCGGTCAGCACACCGACAATACTCTTGCAGACTTCCAGTAGATATGGCAGATACGTACTCAGTTGGTCCCTGTAGTCCACGCGATCAAAGCCTGCAACTCAGAGTGAAGGCTCACACCACAATTGCAGTAAACTACAAAGGTATAAAAGCAATCACAATTTGGAAGCAACAGTATCTAATACGGCGTGAACAAGTTCTTTGGCTATAATGTCTAGTGGGCTACGTCGCCCATCGTCGACAGTCGTCCTAGAAAGAACTTACTTCCGATCAAGCATCATTAGGCAGTCAGGCAACGAACCTGTCTCGATACCAAATTTGTTGTATCCTTCCTTCTTCAATCATGCACTGAATCTGCATGTCTGAGTGTTAGCTACACGTGCATGGTGCTTACGAACAGCAAGACACTTCAGTGCAAGCAACGTGACAGCGGAAGACTTAAAGATAAGGAAAGATTCAACTTACAATGATCTTCAGTTGCAAATTAGAAATCTGGAGTCAGACCCCGTGGGCAATGTTCATCATCCGGCTGAAGATGCTATGCTAGAATAGCTCAGGCCGAATATAAATGAATAAAACGTATGTATACGAATTAGATTGAGTTAAGTACTCGGGTACTTGATCCAAAATAGCGTCGAGCCGACTTCGGTCTCTAGGTGGCCGTCCTCGCACCTATCACGTTGCGATACCGATGTGCAGTACAGGTCTCACTGGATTTCGATCTCAAGTGTGAGTACCTTCGTAGCACTGTTCTGAATATCCCGTAATCCGTGATATTAATGGATGCAACGCATGCAATATGCGAAGGTCCAAATATCGATATTCAGTTGCTGACCCAACCATTGTGATCGTCGCATTCTTGCATACGCGTATGGTTTATGACACGGATGAGGTAATAATCTTGAAAGTATTATTACGTGGGATATTATGCCAACAGATAGATCGCGCATTATTATTATCAGTGTCGAGTCAAACATGTTGACCGTCAGCGCAATGTCGTAGATGATAATGCGACATGCCTGATTAGCTAGATATACTCGAATATATCATGCTAATATGATTATATCATGCTTTATAATGCTCAAATGGATTGCGGTCTACTTCGGTGTAAACGGCGATCGAACCCGCATACAACAACTATCCCCCCTCCCGTATGCAGCGTCCTCGCTGCATCAAGCAGCATCGACTGCAAAGATCATTGGGTTTGCGTGGCATGTAGACGAGCTTCCTCTAATAGGGGCTTCATCTCTGGCGAGAAATTACGTGTCGGCTCCCAAGAGTTGTGCTCGCTAGGATAGCCGGTCCACTTGACCAGATATTCGTGCACCTTCTGCTTTCGTCGCTGTCTACCTACACAACGAACCCTATAATCCAGTATTCACTCCACATCATACACCTTTTGCTTGCCTGCGATCCAGGGCTCGGGACCGGGGTCCATTACTGTGTTGTATCCTTCCTTCTTCAACCATGCACTGAATCTGCACGTCTGAGTGTTAGCTACACGTGCATGGTGCTTACGAACAGCAAGACACTTCAGTGCGAGCAACATGTCAGCGGAAGACTTAAAGATAAGGAAAGATTCAACTTACAATGTTCTTCAGTTGCAAATTAGAAGTCTGCCGTCAGACCCCGCGGGCAATGTTCATCATCCGGCTGAAGATGCTATGCTAGAATAGCTCAGGCCGAATATAAATGCATAAAACGTATGTATACGAATTAGATTGAGTTAAGTACTCGGGTACTTGATCCAAAATAGCGTTGAGCCGACTTTGGTCTCTAGGCGGCCGTCCTCGCACCTACCACGTCGCGATACCGATGTGCAGTACAGGTCTCACTGGATTTCGATCTCAAGTGTGAGTACCTTCGTAGCACTATTCTAAATACCGCGTAATCCGTGATATTAATGAATGCAGCGCATGCAATATGCGAAGGTCCAAATACCGATATTTGGTTGCCGACCCAACCATCGCGATCGTCGCATTCTTGCATACGCGTATGGTTTATGACACAGATGAGGTAATAATATTTAAAGTATGATTACGTGGGATATTATGAAAACGGATAGATCTCGCATTAATTATCAGCCTCGAGTCAAACATGTTGACCGACAGCGCGATGTTGTAGATGATAATGCGACATGCCTGATTAGCTAGATATACTCACATATATCATGCTAATATGATTATATCATGCTTCATAATGCTCGAATGTATTGCGGCCTACTTCGGTGAATGGTGATTGAACCGGCGTACAACATCTATCCCCCCTCCCGTATGCAGCGTCCTCACTGCATCGAACAGCATCGACTGCAGAGATCATTGGGTCTGTGTGGCACGGATGTGGGTTTCCTCCAATGAAGAGTTCATATCCGGCGAAACGTTACGTGCTGGCTGCCATGAGTTATGCTTGCTTGAATACTCAGTCCACTTGACTTGGTACTCGTGCATTGTCCTCTTATGCCGGCGTCAGCCCACACGGCAAGTACAATAATCTTACACCCGCTCCACGTTGTAAACCTTCCGTTTACCAGCGATCCAGGTCTCCGAGACTGGTTAAACCGCTGCAGGGGTGGTAGCAAGCTCAGGGGCAGGTTCCGTACCACAGTAAGGCATACGAGGGATACATGGAACGTGGGGTGAAGCATACCCATAGCAGGCAAATCAGTCGCCTGGCACTGCACTTCGTCCATCATAGTGGACCCAACCTGTACATGGATCGTGCAACAGGTTGTACTTCAGGTACTGATGTGTCAGCCTACAAAGGCCCAGTCGAAAGATGACCGTCGGCAGTCCAATCTTTGACACTACCCGTAGATACCTCGGGATACAACAGGGACATCATGAAAGATGTTTGCATGTCCTTGCAGCAAGGCTTCGATCTCAGGATCTACAGAAGTCTGTGTGGTGGTGGCATTGCAAATGCAACCAAGGCCTAACAAGCAGTCCATGGGCACCCTGTCGTGGCATACGAACAGCTCCCTCACGCATGACTGGCTTGGGTTCAGTTTGCGCACCCATTGCGGTCGCAGCAAAGTTAAGCATAGGCACCGCCTCAGCTCTGACCCCCTCTCGTGAGACATCTGGTACCCTTTGACAGAGTCCCCTTTGCAAAAGGGTGGCAGACTGCAATGTCGAAGCACGCATGGTACTACAGTAATGTCAAAGACCCCAATACGTACGGTGCAGTGCCAGCAAGATTTTCAGCACGTACGGACGGGTCACAACACGCAGAGGACCTAGCAACAGGTTAAGGGTAATCCTGCCCAGCAAAGGGACATTTACTCCCATACATGAGAGTAAACTGTACCCAATCCGACGACTGTGGGGGCATCCCACTGCATTCACCTCTGCATAATAGGTGAAGTCGTCTATGGCACTGCAAGTGCCTTCAGTGTACGGTCAGCAAGACCGACCTGAATAGCTGGGAGACAATGCAACGACTGTGGGGGCATCCCACGGCATTCACCTCTGTATAATAGGTGAAGTCGTCTATGGCACGGCATGTGCCTTCAGTGTACGGCCAGCAAGACTGACCTGAAAAGTTAAGACAAAATCCGACGACTGTGGGGGCATCCCACGGCATTCACCCCTGCATAATAGGTGAAGGCGTCTATGGCACGGCAAGTGCCTTCAGCGTACAGCCAGCAAGACCGACCTGAATAGCAAGGACAACAGCGGCACTCCCACGGTGGGCTGTAAACTAGCAAAAGCCCTCAGCAGGAGGTTCCTACCAAACATCATCAGAAAAGGGCAGTCCGGGCAACGGAACTGGCATTCCCTCCATATCCACACCATCAAACGCCACGGTGCCCGGTGCAAACCTGGAGACACGCTACATACCCTTTAGCAGAGCCTCAACCTTGCGCTGGCTATAGCAATGTCAAACAGCATCGAGTCAAACATGTTGACCGACAGCGCAATGTCGTAGATGATAATGTGACATGCCTGATTAGATAGATATACTCGAATATATTATGCTAATATAATTATAGCATGCTTTGTAATGCTCAAATGGATTGCGGCCTACTTCGGTGTAAATGGCGATCGAACCCGCATACAACAACTATCCCCCCTCCCGTATGCAGCGTCCTCGCTGCATCAAGCAGCATCGACTGCAAAGACCATTGGGTTTGCGTGGCACGTAGACGAGCTTCCTCTAATAGGGGCTTCATCTCTGGCGAGAAATTACGTGTCGGCTCCCAAGAGTTGTGCTCGCTAGGATAGCCGGTCCACTTGACCAGATATTCGTGCACCTTCTGCTTTCGTCGCTGTCGACCTACACAACGAACCCTATAATCCAGTATTCACTCCACATCATACACCTTTTGCTTGCCTGCGATCCAGGGCTCGGGACCGGGGTCCATTACTGTGTTGTATCCTTCCTTCTTCAATCATGCACTGAATCTGCACGTCTGAGTGTTAGCTACACGTGCATGGTGCTTACGAACAGCAAGACACTTCAGTGCGAGCAACATGTCAGCGGAAGACTTAAAGATAAGGAAAGATTCAACTTACAATGTTCCTCAGTTGCAAATTAGAAGTCTGCCGTCAGACCCCGCGGGCAATGTTCATCATCCGGCTGAAGATGCTATGCTAGAATAGCTCAGGCCGAATATAAATGCATAAAACGTATGTATACGAATTAGATTGAGTTAAGTACTCGGGTACTTGATCCAAAATAGCGTTGAGCCGACTTTGGTCTCTAGGCGGCCGTCCTCGCACCTACCACGTCGCGATACCGATGTGCAGTACAGGTCTCACTGGATTTCGATCTCAAGTGTGAGTACCTTCGTAGCACTATTCTAAATACCGCGTAATCCGTGATATTAATGAATGCAGCGCATGCAATATGCGAAGGTCCGAATACCGATATTCGGTTGCCGACCCAACCATCGCGATCGTCGCGTTCTTGCATACGCGACGGATAGATCGCGCATTAATTATCAGCCTCGAGTCAAACATGTTGACCGACAGCGCGATGTCGTAGATGATAATGCGACATGCCTGATTAGCTAGATATACTCGAATATATCATGATAATATGATTATATCATGCTTTGTAATGCTCGAATGTATTGCGGCCTACTTCGGTGAATGGTGATCGAACCGGCGTACAACATCTATCCCCCCTCCCGTATGCAGCGTCCTCACTGCATCGAATAGCATCGACTGCAGAGATCATTGGGTCTGTGTGGCACGGATGCGGGTTTCCTCCAATGAAGAGTTCATATCCGGCGAAACGTTACGTGCTGGCTGCCATGAGTTATGCTTGCTTGAATACTCCACTCCACTTGACTTGGTACTCATGCATTGTCCGCTTATGCCGGCGTCAGCCCACACGGCAAGTACAATAATCTTACACCCGCTCCACATTGTAAACCTTCCGTTTACCAGCGATCCAGGTCTCCGAGACTGGTTAAACCGCTGCAGGGGTGGTAGCAAGCTCAGGGGCAGGTTCCGTACCACAGTAAGGCATACGAGGGATACATGGAACGTGGGGTGAAGCATACCCATAGCAGGCAAATCAGTCGCCTGGCACTGCACTTCGTCCATCATAGTGGACCCAACCTGTACATGGATCGTGCAACAGGTTGTACTTCAGGTACTGATGTGTCAGCCTACAAAGGCCCAGTCGAAAGATGACCGTCGGCGGTCCAATCTTTGACACTACCCGTAGATACCTCGGGATACAACAGGGACATCATGAAAGATGTTTGCATGTCCTTGCAGCAAGGCTTCGATCTCAGGATCTACAGAAGTCTGTGTGGTGGTGGCATTGCAAATGCAACCAAGGCCTAACAAGCAGTCCATGGGCACCCTGTCGTGGCATACGAACAGCTCCCTCACACATGACTGGCTTGGGTTCAGTTTGCGCGCCCATTGTGGTCACAGCAAAGTTAAGCATAGGCACCGCCTCAGCTCTGCCCCCCTCTCGCGTGACATCTGGTACCCTTTGACAGAGTCCCCTTTGCAAAAGGGTGGCAGACTGCAATGTCGAAGCGTGCATGGTACTACAGTAATGTCAAAGACCCCAATACGTACGGTGCAGTGTCAGCAAGATTTTCAGCACGTACGGACGGGTCACAACACGCAGAGGACCTAGCAACAGGTTAAGGGTAATCCTGCCCAGCAAAGGGACATTTACTCCCATACATGAGAGTAAACTGTACCCAATCCGACGACTGTGGGGGCATCCCACTGCATTCACCTCTGCATAATAGGTGAAGTCGTCTATGGCACTGCAAGTGCCTTCAGTGTACGGTCAGCAAGACCGACCTGAAAAGGCAAAATCCGACGACTGTGGGGGCATCCCACGGCATTCACCTCTGCATAATAGGTGAAGTCGTGTATGGCACGGCAAGTGCCTTCAGTGTACGGCCAGCAAGACCGACCTGAATAACTGGGACACAATCACATGTTGGAACCGACTTTGCAGACAACAGCGGAACTTTCAGGGCGGGCTGAAAGCTAGCAAAGCCCTCAGCAGGAGGTTCCTACCAAACGTCAGTAGAATAGGACAGTCCGGGCAACGGAACTGGCATTCCCTCCATATCCACACCATCAAACGCCATGGTGCCCGGTGCAAACCTGGAGACACGCTACATACCCTTTAGCAGAGCCTCAACCTTGCGCTGGCTATAGGCAGGGAACAAAACACATGCAGCGGTGTCTGGTTATTGACATGTACTCCTGTACAAAGTAAGCTGTACGAACAGCTCACATAGAGATGAGGGGATGAACATAACGGCACCTTTCAAGGACCAGAAGACAACAATGCCTTCATAGCTGGTCATACAAACGACCACCAACTACACGTTTGTTCAGCATTCCGGGTGGAATCAACTCCACATCAATCCGGGCAATCCCCTACCTTGGTCACACGGCCAAAGGCGGCAACAATGGGCAATCCTTCGTGAGGTGGTCCGCCGTACACCTCCAGCACACATTGGCCGTCTTCCGACGCTCCAGCTCAGAGCGCTTGCAATCCCACTTCATCAAGAAGGGGTCCTCCGTGCGCATCCGCTTTGCACGGGGGTGGGAGTTTTGCACTGCAGCCGCCGACGGCGCACCTCCCCGCTTTTTGCTCTTGTCTGAACCAGAGCTTGGGCCTGTGCCCGCTGATCCACGGGCCCTGGTGCCTGAACCACCACGAGCACCGCGGCGCCGCTCTGTGCACATGACCGTCGCAGCCATCGTAGGGCGCGCAGCACCAAGGTCATGATCGTTGGTTACAGGTCCATCAGTCGGATCCTGTGCTTGCATAGCATTTGCACGTGGGGTAGGTTTAGGATCATCCTGACCAGCGAGGAAACGTACCTCAGTTCCCCGAGCAAATTTTACCAAGGCATCGTACGTCTGGAACGGTTCTCCAGATAAATCATCAGCACACCATTTTGACAGAGTCTTCGTCAGGCCGTGATGAAACCAAAAGATGCGATCATCCTCGGAGAAGTTCGCAATGGGCGTCACTAGTGCTTCGAAGCGTGACTGGTACGCAGGTACATTTTCATGTGCACGCATGTAATATGTGCCTTGTGCTAATGCCTTACGGGCCTCAACATTACGTGCATGTACCTCCGTAGCAAATCGTGCAAGCAATGCAGTAATCAATTCATTGAACGTGAAGTCACTCCGTGCAGTGGTCCATTCGTCATACCAGTCTTTCGCCGCGCCCGAGAGGGTGTTGCCGACGAAGAGACATTTAATACCTTCATTTCCACCACCATGGACCGCCTGCAGGTACTTGTTAGTACCGCGCACATATGCACGAGTTGCATCAGCAACACTACGTCCGTGGGTCCTAGGCTTCTCATCATACGCAATATGAAGCTTAGGCACAGGGATCGTGAGTTTCATCACCTCAGGAATACTGGTGTGGTCCTGTATTTGAGGCGACAGCAGATCCCGTTGATCCACAGCTCCATCCATAGTCGTAGTGGCGACAGTACTCTTCAGGATTGCGAGCAAGTATAGCGAATACGTGCTATGCTGGTCCCAATCTTAGTAGTCCGTGCGATCAAAGTCTCCACTGGTCAGAATGTAAATTATAATCAGGAAATATCGCAAGCAGTGCCGGACAGCTAACTTCACCTGCAACTCAGAGCGCAAGGTCCCACAACAAATGCAGGCAACTAGAAAAGAACAGCAACAATCACAAACCAGAAGCGACTGTGTCCAATACAGCGTGGACAAGTTCTTCGGCGATAATGTCTTGTGGGCTACGTCGCCCATCGTCGACAGTCGTCCTAGAAAGAACTTACTTCCGATTTAGCACCATGAGACAGTCAAGCAACGAACCTGTCTCGATACCAAATTTGTTGTATCCTTCCTTCTTCAATCATGCATTAGATCTGCACGTCTGGATGTTAGCTGAGTGCATACCAAGCTTACGAACAGCAAGGCAATCCAATGCGAGTAATAGACAGCGGAAGATTCAAAGATAAGGAAAGATTCAACTTACAATGTTCTTCAAGTGCAAATTAGAAGTCTGCCGTCAGACCCCGCGGGCAATGTTCATCATCCGGCTGAAGATGCTATGCTAGAATAGCTCAGGCCGAATATAAATGAATAAAACGTATGTATGCGTATTGGATAGAGTTAAGTACACGGGTACTTAGTCCAAAGTAGCATGAGCCGACTTCGGTCTCTAGGCGGCTGTCCTCACATCTACCACGTCGCGATACCGATGTGCAGTACAGGTCTCACTGGATTTCAATCTCAAGTGTGAGTACCTTCGTAGCACTATTCTAAATACCGCGTAATCCGTGATATTAATGAATGCAGCGCATGCAATATGTGAAGGTCCGAATACCGATATTCAGTTGCCGACCCAACCATCGCGATCGTCGCATTCTTGCATACGCGTATGGTTTATGACACAGATGAGGTAATAATATTTAAAGTATTATTACGTGGGATATTATGAAAACGGATAGATCGCGCATTAATTATCAGCCTCGAGTCAAACATGTTGACCGACAGCGCGATGTCGTAGATGATAATGCAACATGCCTGATTAACTAGATATACTCAGATATATCATGCTAATATGATTATATCGTGCTTCATAATGCTCAAATGTATTGCTGTCTACTTCGGTGCAAGTGGGGATCGAACTGGCGTACAACATACTGCAGGGGCATCGGTGTCGTATGTAACGGGTGCTGTGCCACGATAAGGGCGGATGAGGGAGATATGAAATGTGGGATGAATATTCAGTCAGAGGGTAGGGATAGCTCCACAGCTACATTCCCTACCATGCAAACAATGGGATATGGACCAATCCCACGGGGCAGTAATTTTTGGGAACCGTCGGCGAGCGAACGCAGGTTCTTGGTGCTCAATAACACCATCTGTCCCACCGAAAATGTCACGTCTCGTTTGGATTTATTATAGTAGTCCGTCGTCCGTTGTTGTGCCGCGTCCAAACATGCTTTCGCTTCTGTCATGCGGGATAGGAACGACTTGGCAAAGGTTTTAGCCGCCGGGATATTTACCTCCAACTCTCGCCACACGGGTAGGGCAGGATGGAATCCATAATTCAGAAAGAAGGGGCTTTGACCTGTCGAGCGGTTAACAGCGTTGTTAAGCGCGAATTCTGCCGAAGTTAGAAACGTATCCCAAACGGAGGGTGTGCATCCCGCGAAATTCCTTGACATATCGCCCAACGTGCGATTTGTGCGTTCGGTTTGCCCATCGGATTGCAGATGATATGCTGTGTTCAAATGAACGCGCATACCAACGAGTTCACATAGCACTTCCTAAAACTTAGACGTGAATTGACCGCCGCGATCGGATATCACATTTTTAGGAACGCCATGCAATCGGACCACGTTATCAAAGAAATAATCGTGCTGTTTGTTCAGCAGTGCAAGACGAGGTGCAGGGGGCTAAGTGAACCATCTTGGTCAAGCGATCGACCATAACGAACACCAAGTCGTATCCCCCCTCAGTTTTGGGCAGCGCGACTACGAAGTCCATAGAAACACTTTCCCAAGGGGCATCTAGTATAGGTAAAGGTTGTAACAAACCCTGGCCCATACCGGATAGTGCTTTATTGCGCTGACATAAACTGCACCTTTGCACGAAGTTTTCCGCATCCTTCACCACGTGCGGCCACCAGAACGAACGTCGTACTAGCTCTGCCAATCGCGTACTTCCAGGGTGTCCTGCTTACGGGTCCTCGTGGAACCGAGCAAGAATATCGTAGCGTAAAGTGTCGTCGTTTGGCACGACGATTTGTGTGGTCGAGCCATCCATCCGCAGCCACAAATCGTTGCACTTGTGCAAATGTTCCACATTACTTGGCGAAGCAAACCATGGATCCACATCATATGCCACCTTGAGTCGCTGCACGAGGTCCGCTGCTATCAGCACCTCCTGACTGCGTGAACGAGTAACCGGTGCTGCCAGAATCGCAGCATGCAATGATGGATGTCGACTGAGGGCGTCAGCAATATTAACTTTGCCGGCGATATATTCCCATGTACAGTCGGAATGAGATAGATACTCCATCCACCGGGCTTGTCGTTGGTTGAGCGTGGGAACACTCTGTAAGAATGTCAACGGCTTGTGGTCAGTCTTCAGTGTAAAAGGGCGGCCTTCGAGGTAACAGCACCATTCCTTTAAAGCATGCAGAACTGCCAACAGCTCCTGTTCTTCAGTCGTGTATCAGGTCTCCACACCCGAGAACTTCTTACTCGTGAAGGCGATCGGTCGTCCTTCCTGCAGCAATACAGCGCCGCTTCCATGCAGGGAAGCATCCGATATAACTTCAACACGAAATGGCAACGAGTAATCAGGGAAAGAGAGGGTAACGTCGTCGGCGACGATTCGCTTGAGCTCTTTGAATGCCCGCTGGCACGCAGGTGTCCAGGCCTTGAGAGAAGTGAAACCTCCTTTCTTCGTCAGATTTGTAAGCGGGGCCGCAATAATGGAGTATTTATTAATAAACTTACGGAAATAGTTGGTCAACCCTAAGAACTGGCGTAGTTCGGTGAGGTTCTGAGGCACAGGCCATTCACAAACCACAGCTACCTTCCGTGGGTCCATCCTTATCCCAGTGGCCGACACGATGTGGCCCAAATACTCCACTTGAGGCTGCGCCCCAAAACACTTGGCGCGTTTAGCAAACAATTGCTCCCGCTTCATCACCTCAAGCACGAGCTCAAGGTGCTTCAGGTGCTCCTCGCGCGTCTTGGAATATATTAAAATATCGTCCAAATAACAAACGACGAACCTGTCGATATACGGTCTGAACATGCGATCCATCACTTCTTGAAATGTGGCGGGCGCATTAGTAAGTCCAAACGACAAGACCATGTACTCAAAGTGACCAAAGGGGGTCCGAAAAGCGATTTCCGGAATATCAGAAGCAGCAATGCGTATCTGATTATACCCTTGTTGAAGGTCAATCGAGGAAAAATAAGCTGAGCCTTTCAACTTATCGAGCAGGTCATCCACGCGCGGCAAAGGGTAGCGATTTTTAGTCATGGTCGCATTCAAGCCCCGATAATCAATGCACATCCACAACGTCCCATCCTTCTTACCGACAAACAATATCGGTGCGGAATATGGCGATGTGCTGGGCCGAACCATACCCTTTGCGAGCAGATCCCTCACTTGCCGTTTCACTTCATCCAGCTCCAATGGCTTAACCTGTACATAGGTTGTGAAACGGGTTGTGCTCGGGCACAAGAGGGATCGTATAGTCAGCAGGTAACATAGGTGGGAGCCCCAGGATGACAAATGCATCATTATAGTTTGGCAATGGAAGGGGGCTGCGACCTCAGAATCTTTCACAAGAGACTGCGCGGTGGTAGCAATCGATTGCACCCAAGGCCTTACAAGCAATTCATGGGTGTTTTCCCTTATCATTTGATAAGCTTCTCTTACACCCTTCAAGCTTGGGTTCTTTATTTCGGCGGACGAACGCCGCTAAACGAAATTAACCGCAGGCTCCGCACAGTTCCGCCCTCCTCTGGTGTGACATCTTAGTATGACAGACAATGTACCTTAGGCGATAGGTTCCCTTTTGCACAATGGCCAATTGTGCTGGACTCCATATCGATGCGTGCACGGTACTGTCATTACGTCACGGCACCCAATGTCCATGTGCTGTCTCCAAGAGACCTTGTTGCACTCATTGGGCCCTAACACACAAAGGGTCTCACGTCGACTAAGGGTGATTCTGCCCACGATGGGATGCTTACCCTCATCAACGAGGGTAACCTGAACGATTAGACGACTATGGGGTCAACCCCATCACGCTTATCACTTCTTTGAGATAAGGTCGTCAGTGACACCTGTAGCACACAGGTGTCCAGAAATTCCGATCAACAAAATCGACTTCGTTGCCATTCAAAGGAGTCAAACGTGGTGTGCCTCCGCATCATCCCTACGATCCATGATGCTTAACATAAAAGGATTCGTTAGAGACACATAATTACTAGTCATCGAGTTATCTAGCCGAAGGTAGCGAAGAGTCTCCTCATACCAACATGGCTAGATACAATTAAGATTAATCCGAGTCAGTACATAATTCAGAACTCCATGTCAGCTAACATTCCCGCGTTAACGTGGGCTGGGTGCTCCGGCAATATCAATGGAAGTCGTGTCAGGTGTTTCGTCCGTCGAAGGTAATCCTACGGTTAACGGGGTTAAAAGCAGGCAGTTCCTCGTAGGATGATTTGATGCGCACCGAAGGCAAACTCCCAATTGTCGTCGCTGCACAAACTCTGCTTGTGTACATCCCACTTGGTAAGCCATCGGTTTTGTATTCTTGACCGCTTCGATTCTGATTCAGCTCCGCGCGACTCAGCGGTGTTTTGTAGTATATCCTTACTTTTCCACATGCTCTGAGTCGGCGTAGAATCTCTTGGGGGTAATTCTTGGATCCCAGAAGTGTGGGCGTGATCGACTGGGGAAAGCCCACCATGACGCATAGGAGCCGGCGGTAAGGGAATGCCAGTGGTCGCAGGTGCTGGATCAGTCTCGTTAGTAATATCTTGAGTCATGTCAACTGATAGCGGTGCCAAGGATGTCGGGCATTCTTGTTCCGACCTTAGGCGAGCTTCAACGCTACGAACGATCTGAACCCATCGCGTGTATGACCTCATCCCTTCCAGTGTCAGGTCCGCCGTACTCGCTCGGGCTAACGGAAGCAAGAGACCGCGTTGAAACCAATAAATATAGTCCCCTTCTGAAAAGCCAATCATGGGTGCTGTCAGTCCCTCAAAACGCAGCCGGTAGTCCTCCACGGACTTGTTAGGTCGCATTCGATAAGTGCCTGCGTGTAATTCTCGGTACATGGCAGCCACTTGCGACTGATTTCCGGGAGCGAAATGAGTGAGAAGCGCGTTAATTAGCTCTTCGAACGTAAAGTGCTCTTGCACAGTGGTCCAATGATCATACCATTCCCTCGCGACGCCACTTAGTGTGGCTCCGATGAATAGACACTTCACTTCGTCGTGATCACCACCCTTTACCAACTTCAGATACATCTTAGCGTCACGGACATAGGAGCGGGTGGTGCTTGCGATAACCTTGGGTTCGGTGTCGTGATGAATATGGAGTTGAGGTGTTGGGACGACGAAACCGGGAACCCCACCTTCATCCATAAGTTGCTGTAGCGACACCATCGCTGGGTTTTGCTCCGCTTTGGCGGGCCTCGCAGAATCTGGTGTCTCAGGAGGATCCTGAGCTGAGTAAGGGTAGTTCGTCTGGAGGGCATCTGCTTGGGGAATATGTAAGTTATCAATGGTCGGTGCGGCCTCCGGTCCTTCATCGTGGACACTAATATTAGCCTGTTCACTTTCCCCTGTAGTTGGTGGATACTGATTATACGACATATATTCTAATTAGTACCTGACAAGGATAGAGAGGGATAGGACTATACCTTAGAAATTTTCTCACGCGTATCGTTCACGCACGAGTAAACTCCGACGTGGACGGTAATGTCACCCACCAATGCGTTGTCACCTTCAAATTGATATATCCTTAGTAGCTGGACCTGTCAAATGTTCAACTTATTGTTGTACCTCTCGTTCGCGTTTGCTCATAAGTATCTGCACGTCTGGAGACTTTCGACACCGATGCGCGAGCACTTGCAAGTACAGCAAGGCAAGCAAGAGCAAACAGAGACAGCAGAAGACTTCAAGACGAAGAGAGATATAACTTACAGTCTTACAGATCGGAACGATGCAATGGACGAAATCGCCGTCAGCGCCGGAAGCAAGCAATCATCACGCGGCGGTGATTAGCGAAGTTCAGGCTTAGCTCGGGCTAAGTAGAATAGCGTATAGCAATAGTAATATAGAACACACGAGTGTTCTCCGGTATCGAATGTCTTATCTTGCTTAGCCGTCCTCGCATCTGTTATACTCGCAGCATCGCAATGCCGTACGATTCACATCAGGAGGCCGATCCTAGATGTGACAATCCTACTGCATATAGGCGATGTCTACGCATAACAACGTATAAGCCTTTCCGGCATTCGCATGATGCAAGGGTCCGGATAACGATATCCGGTTGCAGGGCATGTATCGCGACGAGTGCGGCACTCTCAACGTGTGCTGTAATGAAGTAATATTATATCAGATAATATTACTTATCGTTTCGTAGCACGAGCATAATGCGCACTTCAATGCTTCGGGCTTTCATGCATGCTAGGCGGATTTGCCATGATGCGATGTCGCGATGGATGATGGTGTCATGCCAAATGCATATATAAATATATACGAATACATTTATATCATGCAAGTTCATTCATATGCATTGATCGTTCATGCGTTCATCAAGATAGCATTTCGCCTTGTAGGGTCGCATCGACCTACGCATCGGCGGAAACGAACCGTAGCACAACAATTATCCCCCCTCCCGTATGCAGCGTCCTCGCTGCATCATACAGCATCGACTGCAAGGGTCATTGGGCTTGCGTGGCACGTTTGTGGGCTTCTTCAAGCAGGGGCTTCATGTCCTGCGAGAAGTTGCGTGCCGGTTCCCATGAGTTGTGCTCGCTGGTATACCCTGTCCACTTGACCAAGTACTCGTGTACTGTCCGCTTACGTCGGTGTCGGCCCACACGACGCGCGCGATAATCTAACACCCGCTCCACATCGTAAAACTTCTGTTTACCAGCGATCCAGGTCTCGGGAACTGGTTCGATCGCTGCGGGGGCGTTAGCAGGCTCAGGGACGGGTTCCGTACCACGATAAGGACGGACAAGCGATACGTGAAACGTGGGGTGAATGGTCATATCAGCGGGCAATGCAAGCTCCACAGCCACATTCCCAACCATGCGCATGACAGGATACGGACCAATCCAGCGAGGTAAGAGTTTTCGGGATCCGTCGACCAAGGAACGCAAGTTCTTGGTGCTTAGCAACACAAGTTGCCCTTCCGAAAACGTCACATCCTGCTTGGATTTGTTGTAGTATTCCGTCGTTCGTTGCTGCGCCGCGTCCAAACATGACTTCGCGTCTGTGATTCGGGACGTAAAAGACTTGGCAAAAAGTTTAGCAGCAGGCACGTTCACTTCCAACTCACGCCACACGGGTAGCGTGGGATGAAACCCGTAGTTAAGAAAGAACGGACTTTTGCCTGTAGAGCGGTTAACGGCGTTGTTAAGCGCGAATTCTGCCGCAGTCAAATATGTATCCCAAACGAGTGGTGTGCGACCAGCATAATTGCGCAACATATCACCCAACGTGCGGTTTGTGCGTTCGGTTTGACCATCAGTCTGCGGATGGTATGCCGTGCTCAGGTTGACGCGCATGCCAACTAGTTTGCAGAGCGCTTCCCAAAACTTAGACGTGAACTGCCCACCGCGGTCCGAAATCACATTTTTGGGAACCACGTGTAACCGAACCACATTGTCGAAAAACAAACGTGCGGTTTGCTCAGCCGTGCAGGATGATGTGCATGGTGTTAGGTGAACCATCTTAGTCAGACGATCGACCATTACGAACACCGCATCGTATCCCCCCTCAGTTTTGGGCAGCGCGACTACGAAGTCCATGGAAACACTTTCCCAAGGCGCATCCGGGACAGGCAACGGTTGCAACAACCCATGGCCCTTACCGGACAAAGCCTTATTGCGCTGGCACAGACTGCATGTCTCGACGAAGTTCGCCGCATCCTTAGCCAAACGAGGCCACCAAAAGGAACTGTTGAAGTCAGCAAAGCGCCCGGCCCCTCGTGGGCCGTATTACTTGCTCTGACATTCTTTCGTATATGAGTGTTGCTCACATTCCAACACCCCCCCGTGAGCGACACTCCGTCGAGCTTCACGGTCTCCCGATAGCTGCCTCGTCCCGGCCTCCCTGCCCTGGTCAACAGCCAGCGGGATTCGAACCGGCGACCTCTCGGCCAGCCGCGCACGTGCGCTCGGGGCTCATAACCTGTTGAAGTCAGCAAAGCGCCCGGCCCCTCGTGGGCCGTATTACTTGCTCTGACATTCTTTCGTATATGAGTGTTGCTCACATTCCAACTGGAACGTTGCACCAAGTCGATCAATCGCTTGCTACCAGGGTGTCCTGCTAACGGGTCCTCGTGGAACCGCGCAAGGATGTCGTAGTGTAGTGCGTCGTCATTCGGAACAACGATTTGCGTAGCTGCACCCTCCGTCCGTAGCCAAAGGCCATTCTGCTTGCGAAGGTTTTCTACATTAGCCGGGTCCGCGAACCAGGCGTCTGCGTTGTAGGCAACTTTCAACCACTCCGCGAGGTCCGTCGTGATCGGTACCTCCTCGCTACGCGGCCACACGATGGGCGCTGCCAAAATTGCAGCGTGTAGCGACGGATGTCGACTGAGAGCATCGGCAATATTCAATTTACCAGAAATATACTCCCAGGTGCAGTCGAACCTAGCTAGGTATTCCATCCACCTAGCCTGACGGCGGTTCAACGTCCGAACGCTTTGCAAAAACGTTAGGGGCTTATGGTCAGTCTTTAAAGTAAACGGGCGTCCCTCGAGGTAACAGCGCCATTCCTTTAAAGCATGCAGCACGGCCAGAAGCTCCTGTTCCCCGGTGGTGTAGCGAATCTCCGCACCAGAAAACTTCTTACTCGTGAAGGCGATCGGTCGCCCTTCCTGTAACAATACAGCGCCGCTTCCAAATATTGAGGCATCAGACACTACCTCAACACGAAATGGCAACGAGTAATCAGGGAATGCAAGGGTGACATCTTCGGCAACGATTCGTTTGAGCTCTTCGAATGCCCGCTGGCATTGCGACGTCCACGACTCGAGCGAAACGAAAACGCCTTTGCGAGTTAAGTTAGTAAGCGGGGCCGCAATGATGGAATATTTTTCAATGAACTTTCGGAAATAATTGGTCAAGCCAAGGAACTTACGCAGCTCCGTGAGGTTCTGAGGCGCGGGCCAATCGCGAACCACGGCGACCTTCCGCGGGTCCATCTTCACACCGGTGGCCGACACAATGTGGCCCAAATATTCCACCTGAGGCTGCGCCCAAAAGCATTTGGCGCGTTTAGCAAACAATTGCTCCCGCCTCATAACGTCGAGCACGAGCCGAAGATGCTCCAAGTGCTCCTCGCGCGTCTTAGAATATACCAAGATGTCATCCAGGTAGCAGACAACGAACCTGTCGATAAACGGCCTAAACATTCAGTCCATAACCGCCTGAAACGTCGCAGGGGCATTAGTCAAACCAAACGATAGGACCGTATACTCAAAGTGACCGAAGGGCGTCCGAAAAGCGGTTTTCGGGATATCAGGGGCAGCGATGCGAATCTGATTGTAGCCCTGTTGTAAGTCAATTGAGGAAAAATAAGCCGAGCCCTTCAGCTTATCTAACAGGTCGTCAACGCGTGGCAAAGGGTAGCGATTTTTCACCGTGTTCGCATTTAACCCCCGGTAATCAATGCACATGCGCAAGGTCCCATCCTTCTTACCGACAAACAAAATGGGTGCAGAATACGGGGATGTGCTGGGGCGTATCATACCCTTCGCGAGCAAATCCGTCACCTGGCGCTTCACCTCATCCAGCTCCAATGGACTCAACCTGTACATTGGCCGGGCTGTAGGCTGCGCTCCAGGCATGAGAGGGATTGTGTGATCAACAGGACGCATAGGTGGTAGGCCAGGGATATCTTTAAAGACGTCCTCATACTGCGACAGTAGGGGCTCAACCTCAGGATGCGCAGAAATCTGCGCGGTGGTGAAACAACAGCTCACCCGCGGCCTTAAAAGCAGTCCGTGGGCACCCTTCCGTAACAAACGGACGGCCTCCTTACGCCCGACTAGCTCTGGTTCGATTCGCGCGGCCATTGTGGTCACAGCGAAATTAACCATAGGCACCGCCTCAGTTTCGCCCTCCTTTGGTGTGACATGTTCGAACGACAGGAAAGGTACCTTAATCGACAGAGTACCCTTGCACATATGCAGGGTTGCGGTCTCCATGTCGATGCGCGCGCGGTACTGTCGTAATGTCGACGACCCCATTATGTACGGTGCAGTCTCTGCTAAGCCCTGCAGCACGTACGGCCGGGTCACAACACGCAAAGGGCCTATCGATAGGCTAAGGGTAATCCTGCCCACGATGGGATGCTTACCCCCGTCAGCAAGGGTAACCTGTGGACAATCAGACGACTCTGGGGACAACCCCAGCGCATTCAC
This sequence comes from Volvox africanus, assembly GCA_030268105.1. NCBI lineage: Eukaryota > Viridiplantae > Chlorophyta > Chlorophyceae > Chlamydomonadales > Volvocaceae > Volvox > Volvox africanus. The sequence continues at coordinate 3,005,387 of BSDZ01000004.1, read as the reverse complement.
CTCTGCGACAGAGATGAAGTCGTCGCTGGCACCGGTGTCAACAAGTGCCTTCAGAGTACGGCCATTCAAACCGATCTGAACCACAGGGACACGGTTATCTACGAGCGACTGCCCAGCAGACAACGTCAGTGCACTTAGGGTGGGTCCGTAACCTACGGCACCCCCGTCAGGAGCTTCGTACCAAACGTCAACCGAGTAGGATGTCCCTGGCCACGGAGCCAGCGTACCCTCCCGATCCACACCATTAATCAAAACGGTGCCCGGCTCGAACCGGTGGACATGCCGCATACCCCTTAACGATGCCTCTGCCTTGCGCCGACAGAAAGCGGGGAGTAAAACACATGCGGCGGTGCCTGGATATTGACGCCTACACCTCCTGTATATGGCCAACTGTTCCGACATCTCACGCAGAGACGAGGGGATGAACAAAACCACGTGGTTAGACAGATTGATAGACGACAGGGGACGGCGAGGTGTAAACAAATTACACAACGGGTCGAAGCAGAGAAGTCCCGTGCGTCCGTCAAGCGTGATGCGTCGCGCAATGACTCACTCGATGTGTCCAAGTACATAAGGCAACAATGCCTTAACGGCTGGCCGTAAGGATGACCACCGACCACGCGTTAGTTCAGAAATCCCAGGTGGTGCCCCCTCCGCAGGAACCCGGGCAAGCCCCTATTTCGGCTGAGGTACAAACGGTGGCATTAGCGGACAATCCTTCGTGGAATGGCTCTCCGCACACCGTAGACAAACGTTGGCCAATTTCCGACGCTCGAATTCGGAACGATTGCAATTCCATTTTGGCATATACGTGTCGTCCGTGAGAGTCCGCTTCGCATTGGGGTCGGAACGCTGTGCGGCTGCCGTCGACGGCGCACCACCACGCTTCCTGTTTTTAGCCGGGTCCGAGCTCGGACCTGCTCCTCCTGACCCACGGACACCCGAGCTAGCGCCCCCGCGCGCCTGGCGTTGCCGGTTGCTGCGTCGCGTCGCGGCAGTAGGCGTGGGGCGGGTCGCTCCGAAGTCCTGGTCAAGAGCTACGGCTTCCCCAAGCGGATCCTGCACTTGCACGGCATTTGCACGAGGGGCAGACTTGACTTCTTCCTCACCGGCAAGGAGTCGTATCTCCGTGCCCTTAGCAAAAGCGACCAAAGCATCATACGACTTGATCTGTGCTCCAACCAAGTCAGTAGCGCACCATTTAGCCAAAATTTTCGTCAGGCCTCGCCTAAACCAAAAGACACGCTCGGATTCAGTGAGGTCAGCAATGGGAGTCACAAGTGCTTCGAAGCGTGACTGGTACGCAGGTACATTTTCATCCCGACGCATGTGGTAGCTACCGGCTGCCAAAACCTTACGAGCTTCCACATCGCGTGCTTGAACCTCAGTAGCGAATCGTGCGAGCAAAGCGGCGACCAACTCGTCAAAAGTATAGTTGTCCTGGGCGTTGGTCCAATTGCGATACCAGTCCTTCGCTGAGCCCTCGAGGGTGTTACCAACGAAGAGACACCTGATACCGTCATTATCGCCACCATGAACAGCCTGGAGGTACTTTTTAGCGTCACGCACGTACGCACGAGTTGCATCGGCTATGCTATGCCCTGGTGTCTTGTCGGTCAGCGAAATATTGAGCCTAGGAACGGGAATCGACAATCTCATCACCTCAGGGATGTCATCATGCCCTCGAGCTTGAGGTAATGGCAGAACCCTTGGTCCAGCAGTGTTGTCCATATTCGTGTTCACTGCTGAATGCGGCACAATTAAGTGAGCAGGGGTCTGAAGGAAAAGGGGCTCTTGAGTGGCTCGCGCGCCAACAGTCTCAAGACCTCTATCCGGTGCTCTAGCAGCCACAACAAAATCGGCTTGGCTAGCTAGGCTAGTGTGCGGCGTATCGTCGTGTTCCACGGACATGGAGCACGAAACGATACCCTAGGTTTGCGTAATAGAAGCCGACTTCTATCGCAAAGGCAAGAGTACAAAGCGATTCAGTGAGCCTACCGACAGTACTCTTGAGAAGATTCAGTAAACTCAGCAAGTACTTGCCCAGCTGAGTCCTGATCTCCGTAGTTTGGGCAATGAGAGTCGCCAACTGGTCCGGACGAAACCCGGTCTCAGTCGCCGCAGCAAGCAATGCCGGTGCACTGAGATTACCTGCGACTCAGAGCGTACACTTACACAACAAGTGCAGCAATCTAAGTAAAAGCAATTAAACAATTACAAACCGGAAGCGGCGGCGTCCAAAACGGCGCGGCCTAGGTCTTCGGCAAAAGTATCTAGCGGTCCTCGTGGTTCGTCGCTGGAACTCGCCATAGAAAGAGCCTACTTCCAATTAGACAAAGAGAGACAGTTAGGCAACGAACCTGTCTCGATACCAAATTGTTGTACCTCTCGTTCGCGTTTGCTCATAAGTATCTGCACGTCTGGAGACTTTCGACACCGATGCGCGAGCACTTGCAAGTACAGCAAGGCAAGCGAGAGCAAACAGAGACAGCGGAAGACTTCAAGACGAAGAGAGATATAACTTACAGTCTTACAGATCGGAACGATGCAATGGACGAAATCGCCGTCAGCGCCGGAAGCAAGCAATCATCACGCGGCGGTGATTAGCGAAGTTCAGGCTTAGCTCGGGCTAAGTAGAATAGCGTATAGCAATAGTAATATAGAACACACGAGTGTTCTCCGGTATCGAATGTCTTATCTTGCTTAGCCATCCTCGCATCTGTTATACTCGCAGCATCGCAATGCCGTACGATTCACATCAGGAGGCCGATCCTAGATGTGACAACCCTACTGCATATAGGCGATGTCTACGCATAACAACGTATAAGCCTTTCCGGCATTCACATGATGCAAGGGTCCGGATAACGATATCCGGTTGCAGGGCATGTATCGCGACGAGTGCGGCGCTCTCAACGTGTGCTGTAATGAAGTAATATTATATCAGATAATATTACTTATCGTTTCGTAGCACGAGCATAATGCGCACTTCAATGCTTCGGGCTTTCATGCATGCTAGGCGGATTTGCCATGATGCGATGTCGCGATGGATGATGGTGTCATGCCAAATGCATATATAAATATATACGAATACATTTATATCATGCAAGTTCATTCATATGCATTGATCGTTCATGCGTTCATCAAGATAGCATTTCGCCTTGTAGGGTCGCATCGACCTACGCATCGGCGGAAACAAACCGTAGCACAACACTTATCAGGGAAGCGATTCCAAATATGATGGCGATGGGATACCTTCTGTGGACTTAAGACTTTACGGGTAGTGAAAGTATGATTAGTATTAACAGATAGTTATTATATCAAAAGTTCGGCAAGAGGATAATACAATGCCGACTTTCCGACAAGGTTATCCCGTGATACCCCTCGCCACCGTTCGCTCATGTGAGAATCTACTCTCCAATAGCGATGATGAGACAGCCGTGAGTCGAACCGTCTCACTACCAAATTTGTTGTATCCTTCCTTCTTCAACCATGCACTGAATCTGCACGTCTGGATGTTAGCTAAGTGCACACCAAGCTTACGAACAGCAAGGCGATCCAATGCGAACAAAGTGACAGCAGAAGACTCAACAATAAGGAAAGATCCAACTTACAATAGTCTTCGTTTACAAATCGGTAGATGGCCGTCAGACCCTGCAGGCAATGTTCATCATACGGCTGAAGATGATATGCTGGAATAGGTCAGGCCGAATATATATGAGTATATCGTATGTATGCAAATCAGATGGAGTTAAGTACACGAGTACTTGATCCAAAGTAGCATCGAGCCGACTTTGGTCTCTAGGCGGCCGTCCTCGCACCTATCACGTCGTGATACCGATGTGCAGTACAGGTCTCACTGGATTCCGATCTCAAGTGCAAGAACCTTCGTAGCACTATTCTAAATACCGCGTAATCCGTGATATTAATGGATGCAACGTATGCAATATGCGAAGGTCCGAATATCGATATTCGGTTGCCGACCCAACCTACACGATCGTCACATTCTCTCATACGTGTATGGTTTATGACACGGATGAGGTAATAATATTTAAAGTATTATTACGTGAGATATTATGCCAACAGATAGATCGCGCATTAATTATCACCCTCGAGTCAAACATGTTGACCGACAGCACGATGTCATAGATGATAATGCGACATGCCTGATTAGCTAGATATACTCGAATATATATGCTAATATAATTATATCATGTTTCATAATGCTCAAATGGATTGCGGTCTACTTCGGTGTAAACGGCAATCAAACCCGCGTACAACATTCTTGAGTAGCTCGCGTGCCAACAGTCTCAAGACCTCTTTATATATCAAATAATATTACTTTTTGCTCCATAGCATGAGCATAATGCGCTTCTCAAATGTTCGGGATTTCATGCATGCTAGGCGGATCAGCCATGATGCAATGTAGTGGTGTATAATGGTAACATGCCAAAGCAGATATAAATGTATGCGAATACATTTATGTTCATGCAAGTTCATTCATATGCGTCATGCATTCATCAATACAGCACATCGCCTTGTAGTGTCGCATTGACCTACACATCGGCGGGAAATGAACCGTAGCACAACACGATGATCGACAACGTAGCCCACTATTGCCGATGGACTTGACTGTGTTGTGTTGGACGCCGCTGCTTCCGAATTGTGATTGCTTTTGTCCCTTTATAGTTTACTGCAATTGTGGTGTGAGCCTTCACTCTGAGTTGCAGATAAAACTAGTGGTCCGGCATTGCTTGCGGTCACTCCTGGTTACAACTTGCGTTCTAATCAGCTGGAGGCTTTGATCGCGCGGACTACAGGGATCAACTGAGTACGTATCTGCCATACTTACTCGAAGTCTGCAAGAGTTTTGTCGGTGCGCTGACCGAATTGCTTGTAGTCTTGTGCTGGATTCGTGTGAATCACTTGTATTCCTGCTTCGGAATTGTGTGCATTGCTTATTGTCACGCAATTCGAACGTATTGGTCAGTCTTCCATGATGGCGGAACGTGACAACCTGTCGTTCGTAGGCTTGGCATGTCAACCCGAGCCGGGTGCCATTCCTAGAATGTTTGATAGAGATCTTGAGACTATTGACACGATTGCTGCTCAAGATTCTCTTGTGTTTCAGGCCCCTATCCATCTTACTACGCCACGCTCGGCAGCCATGACGGTTACAGATGGAACTGCTGATCAATGGGGTCTGCTGTCACCTCAAGTGCAAGACCGCGTCGACGGTGATGAGGTGAAGAGGTTTGTTATCCCGGCATCAAAATTGTTTATCTCACATGATATGAATGTTGGGCGTGACACTGCAATTGCAACTTGTACCTATCTACGTGATGTTAGGAAGTACCTGCAGTTGTGCCATGGTGTGAACGTGACGCCATGCGATGTCTCTTCGTCAGAAGTTCCCTTTGAAGGTGTGACGAAGACATGGTAAGACCAATGGGCCACTGCACGGGAAAACTTCACGTTTGGTGAGTTGATTGCCGCCTTGCTTGCACGCCTTACCCCAGAAGTTCAGCCACGTGATATGGAGGCACGCCGTACATTAGCCTCGGGCTTGTATAGCATGCACTCAAATGAAACGGTACCTGCATATCAATCACGTTCTGAGGCTCTTTGTATCTTCTGGTTCCAGTGAGATCTGTGGTGATCTTTGGCTAGACAATGTGCCACTGACTTGATAGGGATAAGAGTCCAGTCGTATGTGGACTTGGTGCCATTTGTCCTGAGAGCTGAGATATGTATCTTAGTTGGACAAAATGCTTTGAGAGCGGTGCCTCATGTGTCTGCCATGCAAATGCAGGACCTATGACTGGCAAATGGGAGTGCATGCAATCTGAGCTTGTGCGTCGGAGGATGATCACTCTTTGCTGGAGATGTGCAGTGGACTACCTCACGAAGGGGTGTCTGTTGTTGCAGCCTTTGGCCATGCGGCTAAGGTAGGGGATTGCCCGGATTGATGCGGAGTTGACTCCACCCGGGAATGCTGAACAAACGTGTTGTCAGTGGTCGTTCGTACGATCAGCTATGAAGGCATTGTTGCTCTTGGTCCTTGAGGACGTATCATTGCTATGTTCATCCCCTCATCTCTATGTGAGCTGTTTGTACAGCTTTGTACAGGAGTAGACGTCAATGTACGGACACCGCTGCATGTGTTTTATTCCCTGCCTATAGTCAGCGCGCGGCTGAGGCTCTGCTAAAGGGTATGCAGTGTGTCACCTGGTTTGCACCAGGCACCATGCTGTTTGATGGTGTGAATATGGAGGGAGTCTCAGTTCTGTTGCTGAACTGCCCTATGCTACTGACGTCTTGTTTGAAACTCCTGCTGAGGGTTCTGCCGATTGCTTTGAACCCATCCTGGGATTACTGCTGTTATCCGCAAATTGATTACTACAAGCGCAGTATCGTTACCTGCAGGGCAGTTGCCAACAGGTATTCGGATCCCAGTAATCCACGTCGGTCTTGCTGACCGTATTCTGAAGGCACATGCAAATTCTGGTGCCATGGACGACTTCACCTATTCGGCAGGGTGAATGCAGTGGAGTTGCTCTCCACAGTCGTCGGATTGTGCACAGGTTACTCTTGCGGATGGAGTAAACGTCCCATTGTTGGGCAGAATCACCCTTCGCCTATTGTTAGGCCCTTTGGTTGTTGTGACCCATACGTACGCACTGCAGGGTTCTGCAGAGTCTGCACCGTACATGGAAGGGGTCTTTGACATCCTGTCGTACCTCGCGCGCTCTGGACGAAGTCCTTAACCCTTGATGTAGGCTAAGGGGGACTCGGGTCGGAGGGTACCAGGTGTCACACCAAAGGAGGGCAAAACTGAGGCGGTGCCTATGGTTACGCTGCGCCTACATTGGCCGCGCGAATGAAAACCGAAGCCACGGAGTCATGAACTGTATGGGCTTTTGAGGCTTTAGGTGGAATGATGTGCCACCACCGCGCAGATTTTGTGGATTCTGGGGTCGAAGCCTTGATGCAAAATGCATACGGATGTCTCTCATGATATCCCCGCGCTTCCACCTTGTCCTGTTGTTTGCACAATCCCTCTGTTCTCTGAAGCGCTACCAAGTGTAAGGTTGAGCGGCAGTAAGAGACAGAAATGCTACAAAGGGTATGATTGTTGTCCCGCACATCCTCCTACTCTGCACCGATAATACTTGTCGGTATCCTGAGCATGTGTACTGCTTACCGGGCTTGAATGTGAATGCTGTTGAAATCGCGACCCTTTGTACTGCGCGTTGATAACCTGCTTGATACGCTGAATGTTCAGCTTATGTCTCCTCAATTGACTTGCAACAGGGCTGCAATCAGACTGGCATCGCTGCCTCTGATATTTCAAAAATTGCTTTCCGAAATCCCTTTGGTCAATTTGAGTATACGGCCGTGTTGCTTGGGATTTGACTAATGCCCCACGACACTTTAAGCGGATGTGAACCGCATGCTCAGGCCGTTTGTCAACAGGTTTTGTTGTATGTTACTTGGATGACATCTTGGTTCATCCCAAACGCGCGATGGAGCATCTGTGGCTCATATTTGATGTGATGAGGCAGAAGCAATTGTTTGCTAAACGTGCCAAATGCTTTGGGCGCAGCCTCAGGTGGAGTATTTGGGCCACGTTGTATTGGCCGCTGATGTGAAAATGGATTCGCGGAAGGTCGCCATGGTTCATGTTCTGGCCTGTGCCTCAGAACCTCTCGGGACTGCGTAGTTCCTAGGCTTGACCAAGTATTTCCTGAAGCCCATTCAAAATTACTCCATTCTTATGACTTGTGAACTTGACCCGCAAGGGATGTTCCTTTTGTTCGAGTCATCGAAGTGCCGACGGGCATTCGACAAGCTCAATCGAACCGTCGCTGATGATATTATCCTTGCAATGCCCGATTACTCGTTGCTTTTCCATGTGGAGGTTGTTGTTGATACCTCAGTTAATGGAAGCGACGCTAGGCAGCAAGGACGCTGCATGCGGGAGGGGGGATAATTGTTGTGCCACGGTTCATTTCCCGCCAATGCGTAGGTCAATGTGACGCTACAAGGCGATGTGCTGACTTGATGAATGCATGATGACCATGAATGAACTTGCATGAATATAAATGTATTTGCATACATTTGCATATGATTAGCATGTTAATGCTATGCATCACGACACATCACATCGCATCACCGCTGATACGCCTAACATATACAATGCTCAGAGAAGCACAGGCGCGCGGCATGCTCATGTCATGTAGTGTTAAGTAATATTATTTGCTATAATATTATATTGTTGCGGCATGCTTTGCGAGCACCGCACTAGTCGCGATGAATGCCTTGCAACCGAATATTGCTATTCGGACCCTTGCATCATGCGAATGCCGGAAAGGCTTATCGGTTGTTATACATGGATATTGCAGATACGCAGTAGGGTTTGCCGCACAGTAATATTATTTGCTATAATATTATATTGTTGCGGCATGCTTTGCGAGCACCGCACTAGTCGCGATGAATGCCTTGCAACCGAATATTGCTATTCGGACCCTTGCATCATGCGAATGCCGGAAAGGCTTATCGGTTGTTATACATGGATATTGCAGATACGCAGTAGGGTTTGCCGCACAGTAATATTATTTGCTATAATATTATATTGTTGCGGCATGCTTTGCGAGCACCGCACTAGTCGCGATGAATGCCTTGCAACCGAATATTGCTATTCGGACCCTTGCATCATGCGAATGCCGGAAAGGCTTATCGGTTGTTATACATGGATATTGCAGATACGCAGTAGGGTTTGCCGCACTTATAGTTGGCCTCCTAGTGTGGATTGTACGGCGTAGAGATATCACGAGTATAACAGATGCGAGGACGGCTAAATAGAGCAGAAGAAAAACATTCTTATGCCTGTGGAACACTCCTGTGTTCAACTCAAATATTGCTAGTTGCTCTACTATCTTAGCCTGAGCTAAGCCTGAACTTCGCTAATCAACGCCGCATGATGAACGCTTGCTTCCAGCGCTGACGGCAATCGCGTCCCTGCATTGCTTCGTTGTTATATGATTGTAAGTTATACCTTTCCTTGCTCTGAAGTCTTCCGCTGTCTCTGTTTGCTCTCTATTGCCTTGCTGTACTTGCAAGTGCTTTTGCATCGGTATCGAAAGTCCCCAGACGTGCAGATACCTATGAGCAAACCTGAAGGAAAGGTACAACAATTACAACCATTACCTATACCAGATGCCCCTTGGGAAAGTGTTTCAATGGACTTTGTAGTCGTGCTGCCCAAAACTGAGGGGGGATACGACCCGGTGTTCGATATGGTCGATCGTTTGACCAAGATGGTTCATTTGGCCCCCTGCACCTCGTCTTGCACCGCTGAGCAAACAGCACGATCATTTTTCGATAACGTGGTCCGATTGCATGGCGTTCCTAAAAATGTGATATCCGATCGCGGCAGTCAATTCACGTCTAAGTTTTGGGAAGTGCTATGTGAACTCGTCGGTATGCGCGTTCATTTGAGCACAGCATATCATCCACAATCCGATGGGCAAACCGAACGCACAAATCGCACGTTGGGCGATATGTTACGAAATTTCGCAGTGCTGTACGCCGGTTTGATTACCGTTTACACCAAAATAGGCCGCAATGCATTCGAACACTATGAAGCATAATACAATCATATTAGCATGATATACTCGAGTATATCTAGCTAATCAGGCATGCTGCATTACCACATACGATATCATGCTGTCGGTCAACATGTTTGACTCGACGTTGATAATTAATGTGCGATCTATCCATTGGCATTTTATATCACGTAATAATACTTTAAATATTATTACCTCATTTACGTCATAAACCATATGCTTATGCGAGAAGGCGACGATCGCGATGGTTGGGTCGGCAACCGAATATCGATATTCGGACCTTCGCATATTGCATGCGTTGTTTCCAATAATATCACGGATTACGCGGTAATTAGAACAGTACTACGAAGGTACTCACACTTGAGATCGGAATCCAGTGAGACCTGTACTGCGCATCGGTATCACGACGTGATAGGTGCGAGGACGGCCGCCTAGAGACCGAAGTCGGCTCGACGCTACTTTGGACTAAGTACCCGTGTACTTAACTCAATATAATTCGCATACATACGATATACCTATATATATTCGGCCTGAGCTATTCTAGCATCTCATTTGCAGCCGAGTGATGAACATTGCCCGCGGGGTCTGACGGCAGACTTCTAATTTGCAATTGAAGAACATTGTAAGTTGAATCTTTCTTTATCGTTGAGTGTAGGAAACTACATTTACCTTAGAGAAATAGGCCCAGATAAAGCGGTAGGCAATCATGCAATAAGCATGATGCCTAACCGAAAACTAACTATGAGTAAACTTCGCGATTTGCAAAGAAGATTGCCGTACATCTTGGCTAGGTGAGCCAATATTAAAGTCACCCAGGTGAAGAGCTAAGGCCTGACATTTTAGTATTACGCTACTAATTGTTCGGAGTTCAAGACTCACTGTCACCGATTATTCCCAATAGATGTACAATTTCGCGACACTAACTTACTTGCGAGCTATCTCTAAATCTACAAAAGCTACGCTTCCGCACAAGTCTAGTAGCATACTGAAAGGGGCTGCTACAATTGGTAGCGAGGGTCTGAGCAACGATCCTCCTCAGGTGAGATAAACTTGCTCAATGCCACGCGACACTCCCACCACAACCACAAATCCTCCGCAGCAAAAAGCGCGGAAGGAACTCTTACGTTTTAAACGTAAAAATCTCAATGAAATTTTGCGACTAGAGCGTTTAGCCGCCATAGCCGCCAATCGACGACCACATCGGATAAACATTGAACCTACGGAAACGGTGCCTTCGGCTCCAGTAATTCCCACCAATAATTTTAATAATAATATTCCTATTATCCGCGGGTCCCAAGAACCAATGCCGGATGAAGGAGATGTCGCGTTACCTCCCAATGGCCTTCCGCAGCGCACACCAGAACAAACGCGCGCGGCCCAACACGTCGCAGAAACAATGCGCAACGCAACACATAATCGTGTTGTTGCATTAGAAAGCGAAATCACGCACCTTAAGGAGTCCTTCGAAAATCAGATGGGTGTCCTCCGCGCGGATACAGACCGCACGCGAGCCCTATTAGAACAGATTTTCGAACGCCTTTCGGAGCGTTCACAATCATCTGAAGCGGCCAACTCACGCAAAAAAGCGATCCTAGATATTATTTCCACAATCGCTGGGTCGAGCATAGCAACCCTTTTGCCTAAGGATGCCCTCCAGCAAACAACGCTGCAAGCCATCCTAGAGAAACACCTAGTTCCGGTGCCAACACTCGAGGAGGTTCAGTCCCTTTGGGTGGAAGCAACCGCACACCTAGCTGGGGGTAGCGATTCTCAGACAACCGCCCCAAAATCCAGCCGGCCAAGTGAGGTAAGCCCTAATAGACGGGTTCCACATCCCCCCAAATTTTCTGGGAAGAAGGATAGCACCATCACTTGCACCCGGTCCTGGTTCAATGTACTCATGTAATATTTCGACCTGATGAACATGGACCCATTTGAGCACATAGTGTACTCTTAACGGGCAAAGCACAGGTCTGGGCAGCAGATGTCCTAGAGATGCCCAAGTCGGGCAAGAAACCCCTCACACGTGAAACCTTAAGGGCGGCATTTCTCCTGCAATATGGGGACACGCAACGCAACACTGCCATGGCAGCAAGGGATCACTTGCACTCTCACGAATACGACATGAAAACTGCTGAAACCGTTGCTGAGTACACACAGCGCTTCCATGATGTCCTACGTGAAGCTAAGGACATGGATAAAGCCAACCAGATTAGCTGGTACATCAAAGGCTTAGTTCCAACACTTCGGGGTCGGTGTGCAACCGACGATGAGGGCAAGGACTGGCAGGATTTAGATAAATGCATCCTATATGCAGTCGGCCAAGAGGTCCGGTGGAAGGCAGGGAAAGATAAGACTGCCACCGTTGAGCTGAAAGCGGCTACGGTAACCACCCCTAAATCCAGACATCCCTACCAAAAACGCCCTATTTCCCGATTTCAACAGGGCTGGCAGTCCGTGAGCAAGAAGCCCCGGACCGACCACACTTCTGACAAGCCTCCTAGTACCCGGTGCCGCTATTGCCATGGCTTTAAGAAGCCAGGCCAGTCTTGGCCGGACCACGTAGTGGACTGTTCCAAGGCGATCAAGGCTGAGGCGGAAAAGAAGTTGGCGCTTGCTGCCCGACTCGAATCTAAAATGCACGAATAGGACGCTGGCAAGCGTGTGGAGGAATGTGAACCAGTTAAACTGGTTGCACCAGATGGAGAATTTGTGTTGCCCATGACCGACAGCCCTCAGACTGCTCGGATGTTCCGGCCTGATGAATTCCGTCAGGTTGAGACCCAACTCGGCCGTCAATTTACCTTTGACGCCACATGTAACGATTCGGGCAATAATAGTCTCTGTCCACGTTTTGCCTCTCCATCAAACCCATTTGCGACCCATAATCTTGCGGGTGAGTTTGCTTGGATTAATCCTCCTTACAATCACATTGCTCAATGGCAAAAACACTATATCTCCTGCAAACACAAAGATCCAGAAAATACCTCTGCAGTCTTTGTAGTCCCCAAGTGGAGCTCAATAGAGCACAGTATGAGAGCAGCAGGCTTTCGCCTGATCAAAACATATGCACCAGGGAAACAATTGTTCCTGAAGAAAAGTTGCACAGGAGTACGGGAGCTTATGCCCGGTGTCCCATGGCCTCTCCAGCTATGGTATGACCGACCGTCCACTACCGTGCACTTAGTTGGTTCTACTCCTTCTACACAGTTGGTGTAGAAGGAGTAGAACTCCTTCTACTCCATAGTTGGTTCTACACCTTCTATGATCTTTGATGCTCAACTGTGCCAAACGGCCTGCAAAGTCTTGGCCGATTCCGGTGCCAATTGTAAAGGTACCGCAGACGGGTTTATATCCCTAACAGCCGTTACAAAAATGGCCCTTGCTCTCAAACCCACACTTACCAGCTCAGTTAAAGTGGCTAATGGCAACACAGAACTGATTGAGGGCTCAGTTGTTACCAATCTTCAAATTGACAAGTTCCACGACACAGTCAAACTCCTTGTTCTAAAGCAAGATGTCCCAGGTGTTGATATTATCCTGGCTAATGACTGGTTAGGAAAACGAAAAGCCACAATGTGCTGGGCAACTCATACCCTGACAGTGTATAAGAAGCCAAATGATGCGTATACGTTTACGCCATCCCTTTGGTCTTCCCCGGGTATCGACGCTAACCTTGATGCGATTACCCTCATGAACTATGTCACTGCAACACTTTATGCAGCGACTACTGTCGAGACGGTATCTGCGAAAGCAGCAGGCAAACGAATTGCTAAAGGAGCACGGAGTTATCTCCTACTTGTGCAAGCAGAGGAGCACACTCCAACTCCTGACCCCAGTTCCGGTGGGAATAATCTCCTAGCTAATTTGAAGTTATCAGAATTACTGGAGGAATACAAGGATGTATTCGAGGACCTTCAAGGCCTCCCCCCCGACCGGGACATTGGTCACACGATTCCTTTAGTGGATGGTGCCATACCACCCGCTAAACGAGCCTATAGGCTCACCCAACTGGAGCAACAAGAGGTCAAGAAGCAAGTTACCGAACTGCTCAATAAGGGATATATCGAACCCTCTACCTCACCCTATGGGGCTCCAGTTCTCTTTGTCAAAAAGGCACATGGGCAAGGACTACGCATGGTCTTAGACTACCGTGCGCTTAATAAACTGACCATCAAACGGCGGTATCCCATGCCCAATATTACGGACCTTTTCGACCAACTCCAAGGAGCTACCATTTTCAGCTCCCTGGACTTACAGCAGGGGTATCATCAAATACTGATCTCTCCACAGGATGTGGAGAAAACGGCCTTCATAGCCCCAGGCATGGGCCAGTTTCAGTTTAAGGTACTTTGCTTTGGACTTACCAATGCCCCTGCAACGTTCCAAGCAGTGATGAATCGTGTCTTCACTGACTACATTGGCAAATTTGTGCTAGTGTACTTGGACGATATACTGGTCTTTAGTAAGACCCCGGCCGAGCATGAACAGCACCTCCGTTTGGTACTGTCCTTGCTCCGAAAGCACCAATTCAAGGCAAAATTGTCGAAGTGTCAGTTCAACCGGTTCGAACTGCACTTCCTTGGCCACAAAGTAAGCCAAGAAGGCTTAAAGGTGGACGACCGCAAAGTAACAGTCATTAAAGACTGGCCTGTCCCCACGGACATTAAGCGACTGCGGGCGTTCCTTGGCTTAGCCAATTATTTCAGGAGGTTTATTCAGGGTTATTCCTCCCTTGTGGCCCCCCTCACAACCCTTACCAGTGAGAAAGTGCCCTTCCACTGGACCGAAGCCTGCGAGGCAGCCTTCCAGGGTGTGAAGCATGCCTTGACAAATGCACCAGTACTTAAACTCCCCGAGCTTGATAAACCTTTCACGGTTTGGTCTGATGCCTCAATACATGGCACAGGAGCCGTCCTCTTGCAGGATGACCACCCTGTCGCCTATACCAGTTCTAAATTCAATAAGGCAGAGTACAACTACTCAACAACAGACCAAGAGTGCCTCGGCACTGTCTTAGCCCTGGAAGAGTGGCGTTGTTACCTTGAAGGCGCCAGTGATGTAACGTTGATCACGGATCACCAACCACTGGTATACCTCCAAGAACAGAAAAGCGCGGATAAGCTATCCCGCCGCCAAGCTCGTTGGATGGAGCGATTATCACGTTTCACATTTAAATGGGAGTATCGCCCTGGTCGGGTGAACGTAGCTGACCCTATCAGTCGGGTCCACGACGTGGTGCTCAACTTGCTTTCTGCCGCGCTGATTGACAGCGACTTAGGACACCGAATCATCCGCGGGTATGACGGTGATCCCAATCTCACGAAAACTAAGGTAGCAGAGCTGCGGCTCAAAAAGAAGGGTAACTTCTGGTACAATGGGTCCCAGATTTACATCCCTAATCACGCTGACTTACGACGGGTCATCATGAAAGAGTATCATGATACCCCATGCGCTGGCCACCGCGGCATTGACCGCACCAAACAAGCGATCGCACAAACGTACTGGTGGCCTGGACTAGATACTGACGTGAAGGCCTACGTCAAGTCTTGTCCTCAATGTCAGCATAACAAACCAACCAACACTAAGCCGGGTGGTTTGCTGCAGCCGATCCCCATACCTTCTTCCGTGTGGGAGAGCATATCAATGGATTTGATAACCCAGCTACCAACAACTCGCAATGGGCATGATGCGATCGTAGTGTTTGTGGACCGGCTGAGCAAAATGACGCAGTTTGCTCCCACACACACGATCGCAGGAGCGGAAGAGTTGGCTCGCCTTTTTGTAGCCACTGTATTCCGGCAGCACGGCCTTCCAAAGAACATTATCTCTGACCGGGACCCACGCTTTACAAGCAATTTCTGGAAGGAAATATTTCGCCTATTGGGCACCCACCTCCATATGAGCACAGCCTTCCATCCACAAACAGATGGACAAACAGAGCGAATGAACCGCTTACTGGAAGAGACATTACGGCACTATATCTCCCCTAATCAGGATGATTGGGATGATCACTTACCGTTAATTGAGTTTGCTATCAATAACTCCAAACAACATTCGACAGGTATGACACCATTTTTGCTTAATGGTGTCCAGCAACCGCGTGTGCCGGTTGACCTGCATATACCCTCGAAAGTGCCAGCTGCTGATGAGTACTCCACCATCATGCGCAAGCGATTGCAACTCACTAAAACTTGTCTCCAGGCTGCGCAATCTAGACAAAAACAGGATGCTGACTCTTCTCGGCGCCCCGTGCGTTATGAGGTTGGGCAAAAAGTGCTGTTAAGTACCAAGAATATTAACCTTAAAAAACCTGGAACTAAGAAGCTGATGCCAAAATTCATCGGCCCATATACAGTTGTCGCTAATATCGGTGAAACAGCGGTAAAACTTGGCTTACCAGCTGAATCTCGCCTACACCCGGTCTTTCATGTGTCACTCCTGAAACCATTCAAGGAGGACGCTCAGCGACAACCACCCTCACCACTCGTTATTGAGGGTGAACCATTCTACATGGTTGAAGCCATTGTAGATCATCGGGATGTCTCAATCCGTGGGGGCAGAGGTAAAACTCGTCGAGAGTACCTTATCAAGTGGGAAGGATATGATTCCACTCACAATACATATGAAACCGAGGCATCACTGAAAGAATCAGATCCCCTGGTGGAAGCCATCGAGGAATATGAGTGAAGACTCAAAGCCAAAGGGCCGAGACCCACTGAGAAAGGAACCTCATCCAAGAGGAGACGGTGACGCTCCCGGGACGTTTCGCTTCGGAGGGGGGGGGATGTAGGAAACTACATTTACCTTAGAGAAATAGGCCCAGATAAAGCGGTAGGCAATCATGCAATAAGCATGATGCCTAACCGAAAACTAACTATGAGTAAACTTCGCGATTTGCAAAGAAGATTGCCGTACATCTTGGCTAGGTGAGCCAATATTAAAGTCACCCAGGTGAAGAGCTAAGGCCTGACATTTTAGTATTATGCTACTAATTGTTCGGAGTTCAAGACTCCGCTGTCACCGATTATTCCCAATAGATGTACAATTTCGCGACGCTAACTTACTTGCGAGCTATCTCTAAATCTACAAAAGCTACGCTTCCGCACAAATCTAGTAGCATACTGAAAGGGGCTGCTACATTGAATCTTCCGCTGTCTATTATTTGCATTGGATTGCCTAGCTGTTCGTAAGCTCGGTATGCACTCAGCTAACATTCAGACGTGCAGATCTAATGCATGATTGAAGAAGGAAGGATACAACAAATTTGGTATCGAGACAGGTAAATTCACGACTGTCTCATTGTCCCTCATCGGAAGTAGGTTCTCGCAATGGCGAGCAACGACGACACGTGCCGCAGCCCTTTAGACACCTTCGCTGAGGACCTTGGCCGCGCCGTCCTGGACGCCGCCGCTTCCGGTTTGTAATCCTAGATATCTGTTGGTAACTAGTTGCTGCATTCTCGTTGCGAGCTTGCATTGTGAGCCGCAGGTGAACGCACGCCAACACTAAACGCTGTGTTGGCCGGACAATACTTAAACTCGGATCAGATTAAGGCCTTGATTCAGAAGACTACTGAGATAAGAGACGGCCTTACGGATTACGTCACTTTTCTTCTCGAGTTACTCAGGAGTTCTGTCGGTACGCGAGTAATCGAAAATTCCCCTTGCGTTACCTGTTTACAGATCTTTTAGTAAATTCCTGTTCACCTGTATAAGTTCGTGCCTTATGTCAGGACGCGAAGATAGCTCCTATCTGGGCACCACCAGCCAGCCCGATGGCGGTCTTGCCGCTAGAACTGCTTTTGCCGATCCCGATACCGTCGGGACTCGTATTATGTCTGACCCCATTGTTCTTCAGACCCCTTCACACTTAATTGTACCACTGTCGGCAGCAGCTACAACAAGTGAAGGAGTTGGAGCACAACAGGCCCCGGTAACACCCGCGGTTCAAGAACCCGTCAGAATACTGGAGGTAATGAAGTTGACTATCCCCGTGCCTAAGCTCAATATTTCCGCTGACGAAAAGGCAAAGAATTCAGGGCATAGTGTCGTGGATAGGACACGAGCTTACGTTCGCGACGCTAGGCAATATCTGCAAGCGGTGCACGGCGGGGGATGCGACTCTATTAAATGCCTGTTCGTTGGGAATACCCTCGAGGGTGCCGCAAAGGATTGGTATGACGAATGGACCACCGCTAGAGGCAAGTACACGTTTGATAACCTGATCGATGCACTCCTCGCTCGCTTTGCTACGGAAGTTCGCTCGCGTAGCAATGAGGCTCGTAAGACGCTGGCACAAGGCACGTACCATATGCGTCCACACGAGACCGTTCCTGCTTATCAGTCCCGTTTCGAGGCACTGATAACCCCTATCGTTAACTTTCCTGAGGAGGATCGTATCTTCTGGTTTCATCGTGGTCTCACTGAATCCCTTGCGCGATGGTGTGCCACTGATCTCAGTGTTGTGCTACGGTTCGTTTCCCGCCGATGCGTAGGTCGATGCGACCCTACGAGGCGAAGTGTTATCTTGATGAACGCACGAATGATTATTACATATGAATGAACCTGCATGATAAAGATGTATTCGCATACATTTATATATGCATTTGGCATGTTATCATTATCCATCGCGACATCACATCATGGCAAATCCACCTAGCATGCATCATTGAAGTGCGCATTATGCTCGTGCTATGAAACGATAAGTAATATTATCTGATATAATATTACTTCATTACAGCACACGTTGAGAGCGCCGCACTCGTCGCGATGCATGCCTTGCAACCGAATATCGTTATTCGGACCCTTGCATCATGCGAATGCCGGAAAGGCTTATACGTTGTTATACATGGACATCGCCTATACACAGTAGGGTTGTCACACTTAGGATCGGCCTCCTAGTGTGAATCGTACGACATTGCGATGCTGCGAGTATAACAGATCCGAGGACGGCTAAGCAAGATAAGATATTCAATACCGGAGAACACTCGTGTGTTCTACATTATCATTGCTATATGCTACTCTACTTAGCCCGAGCTAAGCCTAAACTTCGCTATCACCGCCGCGTGATGATTGCTTGCTTCCGGCGCTGACGGTGATTACGTCCATTGCACTGCTTTGATCTGTAAGACTGTAAGTTATAT
The DNA here is from genome assembly GCA_030268105.1 of Volvox africanus. Lineage (NCBI taxonomy): Eukaryota > Viridiplantae > Chlorophyta > Chlorophyceae > Chlamydomonadales > Volvocaceae > Volvox > Volvox africanus. Next base: position 2,986,616 of record BSDZ01000004.1, on the reverse strand, counting down.
CTCTTCTTGTCTTGAAGTCTTCCACTGTCTCTGTTTGCTCGCGTTAACCTTGCTGTACTTGCAAGTGCTCGCGCATCGGTGTCAAAAGCCTTCAGACGTGCAGATACTTATGAGCAAACACGAAGGAGAGGTACAACAAATTGGTATCGAGACAGGTTCGTTGCCTAACTGTCTCTCTTTGTCTAATCGGAAGTAGGTTCTTTCTATGGCGAGTTCCAGCGACAAACCACGAGGACCGATAGATACTTTTGCCGAAGACCTAGGCCGCGCCGTTTTGGACGCCGCCGCTTCCGGTTTGTAATTGTTTAATTGCTTTTGCTTAGATTGCTGCACTTGTTGTGTAAGTGTACGCTCTGAGTCACAGGTAATCTCAGTGCACCGGCATTGCTTGCCGCAGCGACTGAGACCGGCTTTCGTCCGGACCATTTGGCCACTCTCGTTGCCCAAACTACGGAGATCAGGACTCAGCTGGGCAAGTACTTGCTGAGTTTACTGAATCTTCTCAAGAGTACTGTCGGTAGGCTCACCGAATCGCTTTGTACTCTTGCCTTTGCGATAGAAGTCGGCTTCTATTACGCAAACCTAGGGTATCGTTTCGTGCTCCATGTCCGCGGAACACGACGATACGCCGCACACTAGCCTAGCTAGCCAACCCGATTTTGTTGTGGCTGCTAGAGCGCCGGATAGAGGTCTTGAGACTGTTGGCATGCTAGCCACTCAAGATCCCCTTTTCCTTCAGACCCCTGCTCACTTAATTGTGCCGCATTCAGCAGTTAACACCAATATGGACAACACTGCTGGACCAAGGGTTCTGCCATTACCTCAAGCTCGAGGGCATGATGACATCCCTGAGGTGATGAGATTGTCAATTCCCGTTCCTAGGCTCAATATCTCGCTAACTGAAAAGACAGCAGGACATAGCATAGCCGATGCAACTTGTGTGTACGTGTGTGACACTAAAAAGTATCTCCAGGCTGTTCATGGTGGCGATAATGATGGTATCAGGTGTCTCTTCGTCGGTAACACCCTCGAGGGCTCAGCGAAGGACTGGTATGGCGAATGGACCACCGCCCGGGGCGACTATACTTTTGACGAGATGATCGCCGCTTTGCTCGCACGGTTCGCTACTGAGGTTCAAGCACGTGATGTGGAGGCTCGTAAGGTTTTGGCAGCCGGTAGCTACCACATGCGTCGGGGTGAAAATGTACCTGCGTACCAGTCACGCTTTGAAGCACTTGTGACCCCCATTGCTGATCTCACTGAAACCGAGCGTGTCTTTTGGTTTAAGCGAGGCCTGACAAAACTTTTGGCTAAATGGTGCGCTACTGACTTGGCTGGGGTGCCGATCAAGTCGTATGATGCCTTGGTCACTTTTGCTAAGGGTACGGAGATACGACTCCTTGCCGGTGAGGAAGAAGTCAAGTCTGCCCCTCGTGCAAATGCCGTGCAAGTGCAGGATCCGCTTGGGGAAGCTGTAGCTCTCGACCAGGAACTCGGAGCGACCCGCCCCACGCCTACTGCCGCGACGCGATGCAGCAACCGGCAACGCCAGGCGCACGGGGGCGCTAGCTCGGGTGTCCGCGGGTCAGGAGGAGCAGGTCCGAGCTCGGACCCGGCTAAGAGCAGGAAGCGGGGTGGTGCGCTGTCGTCGGCAGCCGCACAGCGTTCCAACCCCAATGCGAAGCGGACTCGCAGGGATGACTCGTTTATGCCAAAATGGAATTGCAATCGTTCCGAGTTCGAGCGTCGGAAAGCGGCCAATGTTTGTCTACGGTGCGCAGAGAGTCATCCTACGAAGGATTGCCCGTTACTGCCGCCGTTTGTACCTCAGCCGAAATAGGGGCTTGCCCGGGTTCCTGTGAAGGGGGCACCACCCGGGATTTCTGAACTCACACTTGGTCGGTGGTCATCCTTACGGCCAGCCGTGAAGGCATTGTTGCCATGCGTACTTGGACACATCGAGCGAGTCATTGCGCGACGCATCACGCTTGACAGACGCACGGGACTTCTCTGCTTTGATTCATTGTGTAATTTGTTTACACCTCACCGTCCCCTGTCGTCTCTCGATCTGTCTAACCAAGTGGTTTTGTTCATTAATAATAATAATAATAATAATAATAATAATAATAATAATAATAATAATAATAATAATAATAATAATAATAATAATAATAATAATAATAATAATAATAATAATAATAATAATAATAATAATAATAATAATAATAATAATAATAATAATAATAATAATAATAATAATAATAATAATAATAATAATAATAATAATAATAATAATAATAATAATAATAATAATAATAATAATAATAATAATAATAATAATAATAATAATAATAATAATAATAATAATAATAATAATAATAATAATAATAATAATAATAATAATAATAATAATAATAATAATAATAATAATAATAATAATAATAATAATAATAATAATAATAATAATAATAATAATAATAATAATAATAATAATAATAATAATAATAATAATAATAATAATAATAATAATAATAATAATAATAATAATAATAATAATAATAATAATAATAATAATAATAATAATAATAATAATAATAATAATAATAATAATAATAATAATAATAATAATAATAATAATAATAATAATAATAATAATAATAATAATAATAATAATAATAATAATAATAATAATAATAATAATAATAATAATAATAATAATAATAATAATAATAATAATAATAATAATAATAATAATAATAATAATAATAATAATAATAATAATAATAATAATAATAATAATAATAGTAATAGTAATAGTAATAGTAATAGTAATAGTAATAGTAATAATAGTAGTAGTAGTACGCCGGCCAGAGCCTGGAGTGTGTTAAGGGGGTGGGGAACTGAGGGGCAGCATAGCCGCCCCTGTATGCCCACACCACCGTGGGAAACCGTTTTGGTTTTACCGGTTATTTGGCTGCACCCTCTAGTGCTCGCCACGCCCGTATAATGGCACCCGCTGTTTCGATTGTTTGCCGGTGTAGGTGCAGGCAGGTCTTCTGGGCATGCTCCGCGGAAGAGCCAAGCCTGCACAGGAGCGGTTTTAACGTGTTGGTTAGGGTCCCTGTGCTGCCCAGGGTGATGATTTGTGCCTCAGTGTAGTGCACCTTCCAGCCTGCTTTCGTGAGTTCCTCTGTTAGCCGTGCGTGTTGTGCAGTTTTCTGTTCGAGTTTGTCGGTGTGTTGCAGGTCGCAAGTGTAGCCCACTTCGACAATGTACACATCGTGCATGAGCTTGCATTCCGGCCCCTGGTACCATTTGCGCTGGGTTGTGCACGTGGGGAGGTTGGGAATGAACATGATGTCTGGGCAGAGGCAGCGGATTTCCTCGTCTCCTAGGTGTGGCAGCATCCATTTGGGGACACGCGTCCCACTGCAGTGCGGTGGGAGATCCGCTTCTTTACCTGCGTCCATAATCATGAAGCCACCACCGTTGCGGCCCTCGTGGACGCAGTCAGCAATAGTGCGCGTCGCTTGGTTATGCCGGTTGATGTACATGCCTTTCATGGTTGGGTGGGGGCACCCGCCGAGTATGTGGGCTCCTGAGTCGGGTGTGGGGCCGGTCGTTCCACAGCTGCGACAAATAGGGCAGTTTCCGTCTCCGCCACGTCCATAAATTTTCTGCAGCTTAGCATTGAATAGCAGCCTGTATCGAGCTTTCAGTATTTGCAGTTTGAGCCAGTGGGGCGTCTTTGGGTTGCTGAGGAAGGCATTGCTGGTTTTGGGATCTAACTTCGAGGTGGTGTTACGCCATTTTTCAGTTAGAATTGTGTCGTTTGTACAGCCTGCGAGGGTATCCTGCTGGAGACACTTATAGAGGCCTTTGTTCAGGTCACTAATGTAGAAGTGTCGCGCTGTTTTAGCCAGAACACTTTATCGAACGGGACGCTGTCTGCCTTTTCATTAAAAGTTGCCGGAATCTCTCCTTGTGCGACAGATGTTGCTCCCTTGTCAGCTTTGTCATTACCATCAAGGCCGGTATGCGATTTCACTTTCAAGAAGTGGACGGTTATGTTCTGGTGGGCGTAGTCGTACAGTAGTTCGGCGATATCCATGAGTAGGGCTTTGTGCTTGGAAATGTGCAGTTTACTTGGATCGTTTATTGCTCTTTTGATAAGATCCAGTGATGCTTGTGAATCAGTGGCAATTGTTAGGGCGCTGTTCACTTCCTTTTGCGTTGATAGGGCCACGCGCATTGCCACCAGCTCTGCCCGTTGAATGGTATTGGTGCATCTGACGCCTGCTGGGTCAATGTACAATGTTTTCCCGGTGGGTCCACAGTACGCAGCCGCACCCAACTTGTTTGGGCCGTCGTTTTCAGCCGGTTTAATGCAGCTACCGTCAGTCCAGATGATATCTTGTGGGTACACGCGGAGTGGTATTTGTCCGGGGAAGGCTGCTGTCAGGCGCTGCTGGAGCATCTGTCCGTCCATTTGGTGAACTATGGCGGTGGGTCTGGGTCCAGGCGGCTTTGAGGCCATCATCTTGCGCATGATCTGAGCAGCTTTGCTTGGGTAGGGACGCTGGATGTCGACGTATTGGGTGCCCTCGGGCGTGTCCCGCATGCGCAGATGTTTTCTGAGGAGGCCGACGGCGTCCATCGCTTTGAGCTCGGTTAGGAGCGCCTTCATGGAGCGGGCATTTATTCCACGGATCGCCGTGTCATTGGCCACCACGACGAGGTCCAGGCCTCCCTTGTAGCCAGGGATTTTGCCGTCAGTTCCCGTCCCGCTGGTGAGCATGCACGCTTCACCACGGCTCAGTCGCGCGAGATGGAAGACGTACGGTGTGTTGTATAGCTGCGTGTGGGGACCGGTCCGGCTGTGCGGGACAATGAGTAGTGTGGCGGTGGGCAGTGCGGATGTCATTGAGTGTGACGCGCCTGCGATTGCCCACATTACCGCCTTTTTGATGCTGGTGAGGTCAGGGTTCGGGTGTGCTATCAAGAGGCCTGTAAATGGCTGAGAGAATACCTCTATGTTCGCCCCGAAGAGTTGGTCTTCTGCATGGGCGCTGAAGTAGTATTGCACCTCTTCGCCGCAGTTAAGTGGGGATGAAAACCTTTCGACAACTGGGCCGGCGTCTAGGGCGTGCAGGGCGTCAACCAACGTGCGGCGCAGTTCTCTATTCATGGTCGCCTGTGACCATGGCGGGTCTTTTGACTCTCGCCCGTTGGGATCCTTTCTGTACCGCAGAAGAAGGCGCACGACGTCCTCAGCGAAGTCGCCCTGGGGGGATAGGCTTCTGTGCACCTCCGGGTAGGTTTCGATCATGTGTTGGTATCGCATTCTGAGGGTGTCTAAGCGTTGCAGGGTGAGGGTGCCCACGCATTTCCCTCTCGGGTCATAGGCAAAGGCCACGTTCTCTTCACTCGAGCTGCCCTCTTTGGTTAGCAGTCCTATCTGGATTCGGTACTTTCCCGTGGGGTGCGTGTCTGTGTATGGATTGCACGGCGTGGTCTCAAAGGTAGTGTTCGCTCAAATAAGTCGTGCCCGCTGGGTCTGCTCCAAAGGGGGCGGGTCCCATCGGCCCTGCCGCTGAGGGGTCGGTAGGTTGCTGTCCTTGGATTTTGGGTATTTCGAGAGGGGGTTCACACTCTGCGACCTCGTTTGCTCATATCTCTCCATCGCCTTTGGTCCGTTGGGCAACCTTCCGAGTTGTGTTGCGGGGATATCAGACAGCTCCCATATTACTCTGCGGAAGTGGCAATCGATCCGCGTGCCATAGAGACCTGTCACTGGCAAGAGCTGCTTGGGCACGTATCCCATACTGGCATATGCGCCTACGATAGACATCGGGGTAATAGCGCTATGATATTCTTGCTCGATTCCACGAGGACCCGTTAGCAGGACACCCTGGAAGCACGCGATAGGCAGAGCTACCCTATACCAGATGCCCCTTGGGAAAGTGTTTCTATGGACTTCGTAGTCACGCTGCCCAAAACTGAGGGGGGATACGACTCGGTGTTCATTATGGTCGATCGCTTGACCAAGATGGTTCACTTAGCCCCCTGCACCTCGTCTTGCACCGCTGAGCAAACTGTTGTACCTCTCCTTCGTGTTTGCTCATAAGTATCTGCGCGTCTGAAGGCTTTCGACACCGATGCGCAAACACTTGCAAGTACAGCAAGGCAAGCGAGAGCAAACAGAGACAGCGGAAGACTTCAGGACAAGAAGAGATATAACTTACAATCTTACACACCGAAGCGATGCAATGGACGTAATCGCCGTCAGCGCCGGAAGCAAGCAATCATCACTTGGCGGTGATAAGCGAAGTTCAGGCTTAGCTCGGGCTAAGTAGAAGAGCATATAGCAATAATATTGTAGAACACACAATTGTTCTCCGGTATCGAATGTCTTGTCTTACTTAGCCGTCCTCGCATCTGTTATACTCGCAGCATCGCGACGCCGTACAACTCACACTAGGAGGCCGATCCTAAGTGTGACAACCCTACTGCATATAGGCGATGTTCACGTATAACAACCGATAAGCCTTTCTGGCATTCGCATGATGCAAGGGTCCGAATAACGATATTCGGTTGCAAGGTGTTGTATCCTTCCTTCTTCAATCATGCATTAGATCTGCACATCTGGATGTTAGCTAAGTGCTCACCAAGCTTACGAACAGCAAGGCGATCCAATGCGGACAAAGTGACAGTGGAAGACTCAAGAATAAGGAAAGATTCAACTTACAATAGTCTTCATTTACAAAGCAGTAGATGGCCGTCAGACCCCGTGGGCAATGTTCATCATCCGGCTGGGAATAGCTCAGGCCGAATATAAATGAGTAAAACGTATGTATGCGAATTAGATTATGTTAAGTACACGAGTACTTAGTCCAAAGTAGCATCAAGCCGACTTCGGTCTCTAGGCGGCCGTCCTCGCACCTATCACGTCGCGATACCGATGTGCAGTACAGGTCTCACTGGATTTCGATCTCAAGTGTGAGTACCTTCATAGCACTATTCTAAATACCGCGTAATCCGTGATATTAATGAATGCAACGCATGCAATATGCAAAGGTCCGAATATCGATATTCGGTTGCTGACCCAACCGTCGCGATCGTCGCATTCTTGCATACGCGTATGGTTTATGACACAGATGAGGTAATAATATTCAAAGCATTATTACGTGGAATATTATACCAACGGATAGATCGCGCATTAATTATCAGCATCGAGTCAAACATGTTGACCAACAGCGTGATGTCGTAGATGATAATGCAGCATGCCTGATTAGCTAGATATACTCGAATATATCATGCTAAAATGATTATATCATGCTTCATATGTTCGGATGTATTGCGGTCTACTTTGGTGCAAATGGTGATCAAACCGGCGTACAACAACTATCCCCCCTCCCGTATGCAGCGTCCTCGCTGCTTCAAACAGCATCGACTGCAGAGATCATTGGGTCTGCGTGGCACAACGGCAAGCTTCCTCCAATAGGAGCTTCATTTCTGGCGAGAAGTTACGCATCGGCTCCCACAAATTATGCTCGCTAGAATAACCAGTCCACGTGACCAGATATTCATGCACCTTCCGCTTTCGTCGTTGTCAACCTATACGACAAACACGATAATCCAGTATCCGCTCCACATCATACACCTTTTGCTTGCCTGCGATCCAGGTCTCGGGACTGGGGTCCATTACTGCAGGGGCATCGGTGTCGTTTGTAATGGGTGTCGTGCCGCGATAAGGACGGATGAGGGAGATATGAAATGTGGGATGGATATTCAGTCAGAGGGTAGGGATAGCTCCACAGCTACATTCCCTACCATGCGAACAATGGGATATGGACCAATCCAGCGATGTAGCAATTTAAGGGAACCGTCGGCGAGCGAACGCAAATTCTTAGTGCTCAATAATACCATTTGTCCCACCGAAAATGTTACGTCTCGTTTGGATTTATTATAATAGTCCGTCGTCCGTTGTTGTGCCGCGTCCAAGCATGCCTTCGCATCTGTCATGCGGGATAGGAACGACTTGGTAAAGGTTTTAGCCGCTGGGATATTTATCTCCAACTCTCACCACACGGGTAGAGCAGGATGGAATCCATAATTCAGAAAGAAAGGGCTTTGACCTGTAGAGCGGTTAACAGCGTTGTTAAGCGCGAATTCTGCCGAAGTCAGAAACGTATCCCAAACAGAGGGTGTGCGTCCCACGAAATTCCTCAACATGTCGCCCAGCGTGCGATTTGTGCGTTCGGTTTGCCCATCGGATTGTGGATGATATGCTGTGCTCAAATGAACGCGCATACCGACAAGTTGACATAGCGCTTCCCAAAACTTAGTCGTGAATTGACCGCCGCGATCGGATATCACATTTTTAGGAATGCCATGCAATCGGACCATGTTATCAAAAAATAATCGTGCTGTTTGCTCAGCGGTGCAAGACGAGGTGCAGGGGGCTAAGTGAACCATCTTGGTCAAGCGATCGACCATTATGAACACCGAGTCGTATCCCCCCTCAGTTTTGGGCAGCACGACTACGAAGTCCATAGAAACACTTTCCCAAGGGGCATCTGGTATAGGTAAAGATTGTAATAAACCCTGGCCCTTACTGGATAGTGCTTTATTGCGCTGACATAAACTGCACCTTTGCACAAAGTTCTCCGCATCCTTCACCACGCGCGGCCACCAGAACGAGCGTCTTACGAGCTCTGCCAGACGCGTACTTCCAGGATGTCCTGCCAACGGGTCCTCGTGGAACCGCGCAAGAATATCGTAGCGCAAAGAGTCGTCGTTCGGCACGACGATTTGTGTGGTCAAACCATCTTTCCGTACCCACAAATCGTTGCGCTTGTGCAAATGTTTCACATTACTTGGTGAAGCAAACCATGGATCGGATATGCCATCTTAAGTCGTTGCGTGAGATCCGCTGCTATCGGCACCTCCTGGCTGCGTGAACGAGTAACTGGTGCTGCCAGAATCGCAGCATGCAATGATGGATGTCGACTGAGGGCGTCAGCAATATTAATTCTGCCGGCAATATACTCCCACGTACAGTCGAAACGAGATAGATATTCCATCCATCGGGCTTGTCTTCGGTTAAGCGTGGGGACACTCTGCAAGAATGTCAGCGGTTTGTGGTCAGTCTTCAGCGTAAAAGGGCGGCCTTCGAGGTAACAGCGCCATTCCTTCAAAGCATGTAGAGCTGCCAACAGCTCCTGCTCTCCGGTTGTATATCGGGTCTCCGCACCTGAGAACTTCTTACTCGTGAAGGTGATCGGTCGTCCTTCCTGCAACAATACAGCGCCACTTCCATGCAAGGAAGCATCCGATACAACTTCAACATGGAATGGCAACGAGTAATCAGGGAAAGAAAGGGTAACGTCGTCGGCAACAATTCGCTTGAGCTCTTTGAATGCCCACTGACACACGAGTGTCCAGGTTTCGAGGGAAGCGAAATCTCCTTCCTTCATCAAATTCATAAGCGGGGCTGCAATAATGGAGTAATTTTTGATAAGCTTACGGAAGTAGTTGGTCAAACCCAAGAACTGGCGTAGTTCGGTGAGGTTCTGCGGCGCGGGCCACTTGCGAACCACAGCTACTTTCCCTGGGTCCATTCATATCCCAGTGGCCGACACGATGTGGCCCAAATACTCCACCTGAGGCTGCGCCCAAAAACATTTGGCGCGTTTAGCAAACAATTGCTCCCGCTTCATCACCTCAAGCACGAGCTCAAGATGCTTCAGGTGCTCCTCGCACGTCTTGGAATATATTAAAATATCATCCAAATAACAAACGACGAACCTGTCGATATACGGTCTGAACTGCTTGAAATGTGGCGGGCGCATTAGTAAGTCCAAACGACAAGACCGTGTACTCGAAGTGACCAAAGGGGGTCCGAAAAGCGGTTTTCGGAATATCAGAGGCAGCAATGCGTATCTGATTATACCCTTGTTGAAGTTCAATCAAGGAAAAATAAACTGAGCCCTTCAGCTTATCGAGCAGGTCATCAACGCGTGGCAAAGGGTAGCGATTTTCATTCGTAGTCGCATTCAAGCCCCGACAATCAATGCACATATGCAACGTCCCATCCTTCTTACCGACAAACAATATCAGTGCAGAATATGACGATGTGCTGGGCCGAACCATACCCTTTGCGAGCAGATCCCTCACTTGCCATTTCATCCGCTGAACTTTAGCGAGCTTAACCTGTACATAGGTTGTGAAACGGGTTGTGCTCGAGCACAAGAGGGATCAGATGGTCAGCAGGTAACATAGGTGGGAGCCCTGGGATGTCGCCAAAGACATCAGCATATTTATGCAGGAGGGCTTCGACCTCAAGATCCTTCACGGTGGACTGCGCGGTGGTAGCATTCGATTGCACCCGTGGCCTCACAAGCAACACATGGGCGCCTTTCCGTATCATCCGATCGGTTTCTTTGCGCCCAATTAGCTTGGGTTCTTGATTTCCGCTGACGATCGCCGCCAAAGCGAAGTTAACCTCAGGCTCCGCAACAGTTCCGCCCTCCTCTGGTGTGACATCTTGGTACGACAGGAAAGGTACCTTAGGCGATAGGTTCCCTTTTGCACAACGGCCAATTGTGGTGGACTCCATATCGATGCGCGCGCGGTACTGTCGTTATGTCGCGGCACCCAATGTCCATGTAGTGCTGTCTCCGAGAGACCTTGGTGCACTCATTGGGCCCTAACATTGGGTCCTTCGACGACTAAGGGTGATCCTGCCCACGATGGGATGCTTACCCTCATCAACGAGGGTAACCTGTCACAATCAGACGACTGTGGGGTCGACCCCAACACATTCACCTCCTTTGCTGAGATGAAGTCGTCACTGGCACTAGTATCCTCAAGTGCCTTCATCATTCGACCAGCGAGGCCGACTTCAATAACGGAAACACAATAATCTGTCAGAGTCGACTCCACAGATAACAAAAGTGATTCCAGGGCGGGCTCAAAATTAACAAGAACCGCTACAGGGGCTTCATACCAGACATCAAAGGCATAGGACAATTCTGGCAACAGAACTGCGGATCCCGCCACGTTCACATCATCAATCAATACAGTGCCTGACTTGAATCAGAGGACACGTTGCATACTGTTTAACAAAGCGGTAGCCCTACGCTGGCTGTGAAATGGTAGCAACAAACATGCAGGAGTGTCCGGACATTGATGTCTACATCTCCTGTACCTGACCAGCTGTTCGAACGGCTCACTTTGAGATGAGGGGACGAACAAACGATACGTTCTCAAGGACTAAAAGCAACGAAGCTTCACAGTTGCACATACGAATGACCACCGACCATGCATTTGTTCAGCTGTCCCGGATGGAGTCAACTCCGCATCAATCCAGGCATCCCCCTACTTTGACCGTGGGGCCAAAGGCGGCAACAATGGCAATCCCTCATCAGATGACCCACCGCACATCTCCAACAGAGAGTGATCTCCTTCCAACGCACAAGCTTGGATTGTGTACACTCCCATTTTGTCAGTCATGAGTCCTGCGCTTGCATGGCAGTCACACGAGGCACAAATCTTAAAGCATTTTTGCTAGCTAAAATACACATCTCAGCTCTTAGGATAAATGGCATCACAAGAGCCTCAAAACGATTGGTAGGCAGTTACAGTTTCATTCAGAAACATGAAAAAGGAGCCGAAGGCTAGTATACAGCGTGCCTCAATATCACGTGACTTGTGGGGTAAAGTGTGCAAGTAGGGCGACAATCAACTCATCAAACGTGATGTTTTCCCGTGCAGTGATCCATTGATCATACCATGTCTTCACTATACCCTCGAGGGTATCCCCAACAAAGAGACACCTCACCTCATCATGTTCACCGCCACGGACCAACTGCAGGTACTTCCAAATATCACGTAGATAGAAATGAGTTGCATTCACAATGTCATGCTCAACATTCATATCATGCAAGGTAAACAATTTCCGTGCCGGGATGGTAAACCACTTCACCTCATTACCGTCGGCGTGGTCTTGCATTTGAGGTGACAGCAAACCCCGTTGATCAGCAGTTCCATCTGTAACCGTCATGGCTGCCGAGCGTGGTGTAGTAAGATGGATAGGGGCCTGAAACACAAGAGGATCTTGAGCAGTAATTGTGTCAATAGTCTCAGAATCCCTATCAAACATTCTAGAAACGGTATCTGGCTCAGGTTGACATGCCAAGCCTACAAATGACGGGTCGTCACGTCCTGCCATCATGGAACACTGACCAATATATTCAAATTGCGTGACAATAAACGATGCACATAATTCTAAAGCAAGTGTGCAAGCGATTCACACGAATCTAGCACAAGAGTACAAGCAATTTGGTCAGCACACCGACAATACTCTTGCAGGCTTCCAGTAGATATGGCAGATATGTACTCAGTTGGTCCCTGTAGTCCGCGCAATCAAAGACTCCAGCTGATTAGAACGCAAGTTGTAACCAGAAGCTATCGCGAGCGGTGCCGGGCCACTAGTTTCACCTGCAACTCGGAGCGAAGGCTCACACCAGAATTGCAGTTAACTACAAAGGTATAAAAGCAATCAAAATTTGGAAGCAACAGTATCTAATACAGCGTGGACAAGTTCTTCGGCGATAATGTCTAGTGGGCTACGTCGCCCATCGTCGACAGTCGGCCTAGAAAGAACTTACTTCCGATCAAGCATCATTAGGCAGTCAGGCAACGAACCTGTCTCGATACCAAATTTGTTGTATCCTTCCTTCTTCAATCATGCATTAGATCTGCACATCTGGATGTTAGCTAAGTGCTCACCAAGCTTACGAACAGCAAGGCGATCCAATGCGGACAAAGTGACAGTGGAAGACTCAAGAATAAGGAAAGATTCAACTTACAATAGTCTTCATTTACAAAGCAGTAGATGGCCGTCGGACCCCGTGGGCAATGTTCATCATCCGGCTGGGAATAGCTCAGGCCGAATATAAATGAGTAAAACGTATGTATGCGAATTAGATTATGTTAAGTACACGAGTACTTGGTCCAAAGTAGCATCGAGCCGACTTCGGTCTCTAGGCGGCCGTCCTCACACCTATCACGTCACGATACCGATGTGCAGTACAGGTCTCACTGGATTTCGATCTCAAGTGTGAGTACCTTCATAGCACTATTCTAAATACCGCGTAATCCGTGATATTAATGAATGCAACGCATGCAATATGCAAAGGTCCGAATATTGATATTCGGTTGCCGACCCAACCGTCACGATCGTCGCATCCTTGCATACGCGTATGGTTTATGACACAGATGAGGTAATAATATTCAAAGCATTATTACGCGGAATATTATACCAACGGATAGATCGTGCATTAATTATCAGCATCGAGTCAAACATGTTGACCGACAGCGTGATGTCGTAGATGATAATGCAGCATGCCTGATTAGCTAGATGTACTCCAATATATCATGCTAAAATGATTATATCATGCTTCGTAATGCTCGAATATAATGCGGTCTTCTTCAGTGCAAGTGGGGATCGAACCCACGTACAACTCAAGGCATATATCGCGACGAGTGCAGCGCTCTCAACGTGTGCTGTAATGAAGTAATATTATATCAAATAATATTACCTATCGTTTCGTAGCACGAGCATAATGCGCACTTCAATGATTCGGGATTTCATGCATGCTAGGCGGATTTGCCATGATGCGATGTCGCGATGGATAATGATAACATGCCAAATGCATATATAAATGTATACGAATTCATTTATATCATGCAGATTCATTCATATGCATTGATCGTTCATGCGTTCATCAAAATAGCACTACGCCTCGTAGCGTCGCATCGACCTACGCATCGGCGGAAACGAACCGTGGCACAACAATTATCCCCCCTCCTGTATGCAGCGTCCTTGCTGCTCCATACAGCATCCACTGCAGGGGTCATTGGGCTTGCGTGGCACGTTTGCGGGCTTCTTCGAGCAGAGGCTTCATGTCCTGCGAGAAGTTGCGTGCCGGTTCCCAAGAGTTGTGCTCGCTGGTATACCCTGTCCACTTGACCAAGTACTCGTGTACTGTCCGCTTACGTCGGTGTCGGCCCACACGACGCGCGCGATAATCTAACACCCGCTCCACATCGTAAAACTTCTGTTTACCAGCGATCCAGGTCTCGGGAACTGGTTCTATCGCTGCGGGGGCGTTAGCAGGCTCAGGGACGGGTTCCGTACCACGATAAGGACGAACAAGCGATACGTGAAACGTGGGGTGAATGGTCATATCAGCGGGCAATGCAAGCTCCACAGCCACATTCCCGACCATGCGCACGACAGGATACGGACCAATCCAGCGGGGTAAGAGTTTTCGGGATCCGTCGGCCAAGGAACGCAAGTTCTTGGTGCTTAGCAACACGAGTTGCCCTTCCGAAAACGTCACATCCTGCTTGGATTTGTTGTAGTACTCCGTCGTCCGTTGCTGCGCCGCGTCCAAACACGACTTCGCGTCTGTGATTCGGGATATAAAAGACTTGACAAAAAGCTTAGCAGCAGGCACGTTCACTTCCAACTCACGCCACACGGGTAGCGCGGGATGAAATCCGTAGTTGAGAAAGAACGGACTTTTGCCTGTAGAGCGGTTAACAGCGTTGTTAAGTGTGAATTCTGCCGCAGTCAAATGCGTATCCCAAACGAGTGGTGTGCGACCAGCATAATTGCGCAACATATCACCCAACGTGCGGTTTGTGCGTTCGGTTTGACCATCAGTCTGCGGGTGGTACGCTGTGGTCAGGTTGACGCGCATGCCAACTAGCTTGCAGAGCGCTTCCCAAAACTTAGACGTGAACTGCCCACCTCGGTCCGAGATCACATTTTTGGGAACACCGTGTAACCGAACCACATTGTCGAAAAACAAGCGTGCGGTTTGTTCAGCCGTGCAGGACGATGTGCATGGTGCTAGGTGGACCATCTTAGTCAGGCGATCAACCATAACGAACACCGCATCATATCCCCCCTCAGTTTTGGGCAGCGTGACTACGAAATCCATGGAAACACTTTCCCAAGGCGCATCCGGGACAGGCAACAGTTGCAACAACCCATGGCCCTTACCGGACAAAGCCTTATTGCGCTGGCACAGACTGCATGTCTGTACGAAGTTCGCCGCATCCTTAGCCGAACGAGACCACCAAAAGGAACGTTGCACCAATTCGACCAACCGCTTGCTACCAGGGTGTCCTGCTAACGGGTCCTCGTGGAACCGCGCAAGGATATCGAAGCATAGCTCGTCGTCGTTCAGAATGACGATTTGCGTAGCTGCACCCTCCGTCCGTAGCCAAAGGCCATTCTGCTTGTGAAGGTATTCCACATTAGCCGGCTCCGAGAACCAGGCGTCTGCGTTGTAGGCAACCTTCAACCGCTCCGCGAGGTCCGTCGTGATCGGCACCTCCTCGCTACGCGGTCGCAAGACGGGCGCTGCCAAAATTGCAGTGTGTAGCGACGGATGTCAACTGAGAGCATCGGCAATATTAAGTTTACCAGAAATTGGTAATACTGCTCTAAATATCGTGTCATTCGTGATATTATCGGATGCAACGCATGCAATATGCAAAGGTCCGAATATCGATATTCGGTTGCCGACCCAACCATCGTGATCGTCGCATTCTTGCATACGCGTATGGTTTATGACACAGATGAGGTAATACTATTCAAAGTATTATTACGTGATATAATATGCCAATGTATAGATCGCACATTAATTATCAGCCTCGAGTCAAACATGTTGACCGACAGCGCGATGTCGTGAATGATGATGCGACATGCCTGATTAGCTAGATATACTCGAGTATATCATGCTAATATGATTGTATTATGCTTCATGATATCTGAATGCATTGCGGCCTTCATAAATGTAAACGGTGATTGAACCCGCGTACAACAACTATCCCCCCTCCCGTATGCAGCGTCCTCGCTGCATCGAACAGCATCGACTGCAAGGATCATTGGGTTTGCGTGGCGCGTAGACGAGCTTCCTCCAACAGGGGCTTCATTTCCGGCGAGAAGTTACGCATCGGCTCCCACGAATTATGCTCGCTAGAATAGCCAGTCCACGTGACCAGATATTCATGCACCTTCCGCTTTCGTCGTTGTCGACCAATGCGACGAACCCGATAATCCAGTATGCATTCCACATCATACACCTTTTGCTTGCCTGCGATCCAGGTCTCGGGACTGGGGTCCATTACTGCAGGGGCATCGGTGTCGTTCGTAACGGGTGCTGTGCCACGATAAGGGCGAATTAAAGAAATATGAAATGTGGGATGGATATTCATGTCGGAAGGTAGGGATAGCTCCACGGCTACATTCCCTACCATGCGAACAACGGGATATGGACCAATCCAGCGAGGTAGCAATTTAAGGGAACCGTCGGCGAGCGAACGCAAATTCTTAGTGCTCAATAATACCATTTGTCCCACCAAAAATGTTACGTCTCGTTTGGATTTATTATAATAGTCCGTCGTCCGTTGTTGTGCCGCATCCAAACATGCCTTCGCGTCTGTCATGCGGGATAGGAACGACTTGGTAAAGGTTTTAGCCGCTGGGATATTTACTTCCAACTCTCACCACACGGGTAGAGCAGGATGGAATCCATAATTCAGAAAGAAAGGGCTTTGACCTGTAGAGCGGTTAACAGCGTTGTTAAGCGCGAATTCTGCCAAAGTCCGAAACGTATCCCAAACAGAGGGTGTGAGTCCCGCGAAATCCCTCAACATGTCGCCCAGTGTGCGATTTGTGCGTTCAGTTTGCCCATCGGATTGTGGATGATATGCTGTGCTCAAATGAACGCGCATACCGACGAGTTGACATAGCGCTTCCCAAAACTTAGACATGAATTGACCGCCGCGATCGGAGATCACATTTTTAGGAACGCCATGCAATCGGACCACATTATCGAAAAATAATCGTGCTGTTTGCTCAGCGGTGCAAGACGAGGTGCAGGGGGCTAAATGAACCATCTTGGTCAAGCGATCGACCATTACGAACACCGAGTCGTATCCCCCCTCAGTTTTGGGCAGCACGACTACGAAGTCCATAGAAACACTTTCCCAAGGGACATCTGGTATAGGTAAAGGTTGTAATAAACCCTGGCCCTTACCAGATAGTGTTTTATTGCGCTGGCATAAACTGCACCTTTGCACAAAGTTTTCCGCATCCTTCACCATGCTCGGCCACCAGAACGAGCGTCGTACCAGCTCTGCCAATCGCATGCTTCCAGGATGTCCTGCCAACGGGTCCTCGTGGAACCGGGCAAGAATATCGTAGCGCAAAGCGTCATCGTTTGGCACGACGATTTGTGTGGTCGAGCCATCCTGCCGTATCCACAAATCATTGCGCTTGTGCAAATGTTTCACATTACTTGGTGAAGCAAACCATGGATCCACTTCATACGCCACCTTGAGTCGCTGCGCAAGGTCCGCTGCTATCGGCACCTCCTGACTGCACGAACGAGTAACCGGTGCTGCCAAAATTGCAGCATGTAATGATGGATGTCGACTGAGGGCGTCAGCAATATTAATCCTGCCGGCGATATACTCCCATGTACAGTCGAAACGAGACAGATACTCCATCCACCGGGCTTGTCGTCGGTTAAGCGTAGGGACACTCTGCAAGAATGTCAGCGGCTTATGATAGGTCTTCAGCGTAAAAGGGCGGCCCTCGAGGTAACAACGCCATTCCTTCAAAGCATGTAGAGCTGCCAACAGCTCCTGCTCTCCAGTTGTATATCGGGTCTCCGCACCTGAAAACTTCTTACTCGTGAAGGCGATCGGTCGTCCTTCCTGCAACAATACAGCGCCGCTTCCATGCAAGGAAGCATCCGATACAACTTCAACACGGAACGGCAACGAGTAATCAGGAAAAGAGAGGGTAACGTCGTCGGTGACGATTTGTTTGAGCTCTTCAAATGCCCGCTGACACGCAGATGTCCAGGCTTCGAGAGAAGCGAAACCTCCTTTCTTCGTCAAATTCGTAAGCGGGGCCGCAATAATGGAGTAATTTTTAATAAACTTACGGAAGTAGTTAGTCAAACCTAAGAACTGGCGTAGTTCGGTGAGGTTCTGAGGCGCGGGCCACTTGCGAACCACAGCTACCTTCGGTGGATCCATCCTGACCCCAGTGGCCGACACGATGTGGCCCAAATACTCCACTTGCGGCTGCGCCCAAAAACATTTGGCGCGTTTAGCAAACAATTGCTCCTGCCTCATCACCTCAAGCACGAGCTCGAGGTGCTTCAGGTGCTCCTCGCGCGTTTTGGAATATATTAAAATATCATCCAAATAGCAAACGACGAACCTGTCGATATACGGTCTGAACATGCGATCCATCACTGCTTGAAATGTGGCGGGCGCATTAGTAAGTCCAAACGACAAGACCGTGTACTCGAAGTGACCAAAGGGAGTCCGGAAAGCGGTTTTCGGAATATCAGAGGCAGCGATGCCTATCTGATTTTACCCTTGTTGAAGGTCAATCGAGGAAAAATAAGCTGAGCCTTTCAGCTTATCGAGCAGGTCATCGACGCGCGGCAAAGGGTAGCGATTTTCAATTGTAGTCGCATTCAAGCTGTTGTGCTACGGTTCGTTTCCCGCCGATGCGTAGGTCGATGCGACCCTACATGGCGAAGTGTTATCTTGATGAACGCATGAATGACTATTGCATATGAATGAACTGCATGATATAGATGTATTCGCATACATTTATATGTGCATTTGATATGTTATCATTATCCATCGCGACATCGCATCATGGCAAATCCGCCTAGCATGCATGAAAGCCCGAATCATTGAAGTGCGCATTATGCTCGTGCTATGAAACGATAAGTAATATTATTTGATATAATATTACTTCATTACAGCACACGTTGAGAGCGCCGCACTCGTCGCGATGCATGCCTTACAACGGAATATCGTTATTCGGACCCTTGCATCATGCGAATGCCAGAAAGGCTTATACGTTGTTATGCTTGGACATCGCCTATACGCAGTAGGGTTGTCACACTTAGGATCGGCCTCCTAGTGTGAATCGTACGACATTGCGATGCTGCGAGTATAACAGATGCGAGGACGGCTAAGCAAAATAAGACATTCTATACCGGAGAACACTCGTGTGTTCTACATTATTATTGCTATACGCTATTCTACTTAGCCCGAGCTAAGCCTAAACTTCGCTATCACCGCCGCGTGATGATTGCTTGCTTCCGGCGCTGACGGCGATAACGTCCATTGCACCGCACCGATCTGTAAGACTGTAAGTTATATCTCTTCTTGTCTTGAAGTCTTCCGCTGTCTCTGTTTGCTCGCGCTTGTCTTGCTGTACTTGCAAGTGCTCGCGCATTGGTGTCGCAAGCCTTCAGACGTGCAGATACTTATGAGTAAACACGAAGGAGAGGTACAACAAATTGGTATCGAGACAGGTTCGTTGCCTAACTGTCTCTCTTTGTCTAATCGGAAGTAGGTTCTTTCTATGGCGAGTTCCAGCGACGAAGACCTAGGCCGCGCCATTTTGGATGCCGCCGCTTCCGGTTTGTAATTGTTTAATTGCTTTTGCTTAGATTGCTGCACTTGTTGTGTAAGTGTACGCTCTGAGTCGCAGGTAATCTCACTGCACCGGCATTGCTTGCTGCGGCGGCTGAGACCGGCTTTCATCCGGACCATTTGGCGACTCTCATTGCCCAAACTACGGAGATCAGGACTCAGCTGGGCAAGTACTTGCTGAGTTTACTGAATCTTCTCAAGAGTACTGTTGGTAGGCTCACCGAATCGCTTTGTACTCTTGCCTTGCGATAGAAGTCGGCTTCTATTATGCAAACCTAGGGTATCGCTTCGTGCTCCATGTCCACGGAACACGACGATACGCCGCACACTAGCCTAGCTAGCCAACCCGATTTTGTTGAGGCTGCTAGAGCACCGGATAGAGGTCTTGAGACTGTTGGCACGCGAGTCACTCAAGAGCCCCTTGTCCTTCAGACCCCTGCTCACTTAATTGTGCCGCATTCAGCAGTTAACACCAATATGGACAACACTGCTGGACCAAGGGTTCTGCCATTACCTCAAGCTCGAGGGCATGATGACATCCCTGAGGTGATGAGATTGTCAATTCCCGTTCCTAGGCTCAATATCTCGCTAACTGAAAAGACATCAGGACATAGCATAGCCGATGCAACTCGTGCGTACGTGCATGACGCTAAAAAGTATCTCCAGGCTGTTCATGGTGGCGATAATGATGGTATCAGGTGTCTCTTCGTTGGTAACACCCTCGAGGGCTCAGCGAAGGACTGGTATCGTGAATGGACCACCGCCCGGGGCGACTATACTTTTGACGAGATGATCGCCGCTTTGCTCGCACGGTTCACTACTGAGGTTCAAGCACGCGATGTGGAAGCTCGTAAGGTTTTGGCAGCCGGTAGCTACCACATGCGTCGGGGTGAAAATGTACCTGCGTACCAGTCACGCTTTGAAGCACTAGTGACCCCCATTGCTGATCTCACTGAAACCGAGCGTGTCTTTTGGTTTAAGCGAGGCCTGACGAAACTTTTGGCTAAATGGTGCGCTATTGACTTGGCTGGGGTGCCGATCAAGTCATATGATGCCTTGGTCACTTTTGCTAAGGGTACGGAGATACGACTCCTTGCCGGTGAGGAAGAAGTCAAGTCTGCCCCTCGTGCAAATGCCGTGCAAGTGCAGGATCCGCTTGGGGAAGCTGTAGCTCTCGACCAGGAACTCGGAGCGACCCGCCCCACGCCTACTGCAGCAACGGGTAATCGCTTGCTACCAGGGTGTCCTGCTAACGGGTCCTCGTGGA
Source organism: Volvox africanus (assembly GCA_030268105.1). Classification (NCBI taxonomy): domain Eukaryota; kingdom Viridiplantae; phylum Chlorophyta; class Chlorophyceae; order Chlamydomonadales; family Volvocaceae; genus Volvox; species Volvox africanus. The sequence continues at coordinate 2,965,792 of BSDZ01000004.1, read as the reverse complement.
ACCGCGCAAGGATGTCGTAGCGTAGCGGGTCGTCGTTCGGAACGACGATTTGCGTAGCTGCACCCTCCGTCCGTAGCCAAAGGCCATTCTGCTTGCGAAGGTTTTCTACATTAGCCGGGTCCGCAAACCAGGCGTCTGCGTTGCAGGCAACCTTCAACCGCTCCGCGAGGTCCGTCGCGATCGGTACCTCCTCGCTACGCGGCCGCACCATGGGCGCTGCCAAAATTGCAGTGTGTAGCGACGGATGTCGACTGAGAGCATCGGCAATATTCAATTTACCAGAAATATACTCCCAGGTGCAGTCGAACCTAGCTAGGTATTCCATCCACCTAGCCTGACGGCGGTTCAACGTCGGAACGCTTTGCAAAAACGTTAGGGGCTTACGGTCAGTCTTTAAAGTAAACGGGCGTCCCTCGAGGTAACAGCGCCATTCCTTTAAAGCATGCAGCACGGCCAGAAGCTCCTGTTCCCCGGTGGTGTAGCGAATCTCCGCACCAGAAAACTTCTTACTCGTGAAGGCGATCGGTCACCCTTCCTGTAACAATACAGCGCCGCTTCCAAATATTGAGGCATCAGACACTACCTCAACACGAAATGGCAACGAGTAATCAGGGAATGCAAGGGTGACATCTTCGGCAACGATTCGTTTGAGCTCTTCGAATGCCCGCTGGCATTGCAACGTCCACGACTCGAGCGAAACGAAAATGCCTTTGCGAGTTAAGTTAGTAAGCGGGGCCGCAATGATGGAATATTTTTCAATGAACTTTCGGAAATAATTGGTCAAGCCAAGGAACTTACGCAGCTCCGTGAGGTTCTGAGGCGCGGGCCAATCGCGAACCACGGCGACCTTCCGCGGGTCCATCTTCACACCGGTGGCCGACACAATGTGGCCCAAATATTCCACCTGAGGCTGCGCCCAAAAGCATTTGGCGCGTTTAGCAAACAATTGCTCCCGCCTCATAACGTCGAGCACGAGCCGAAGATGCTCCAAGTGCTCCTCGCGCGTCTTAGAATATACCAAGATGTCATCCAGGTAGCAAACAACGAACCTGTCGATAAACGGCCTAAACATTCGGTCCATAACCGCCTGAAACGTCGCAGGGGCATTAGTCAAACCAAATGATAGGACCGTATACTCAAAGTGACCGAAGGGCGTCCGAAAAGCGGTTTTCGGGATATCAGAGGCAGCGATGCGAATCTGATTGTAGCCCTGTTGTAAGTCAATTGAGGAAAAATAAGCCGAGCCCTTCAGCTTATCCAACAGGTCGTCAACACGTGGCAAAGGGTAGTGATTTTTCACCGTATTCGCATTTAACCCCCGGTAATCAATGCACATGCGCAAGGTCCCATCCTTCTTACCGACAAACAAAATCGGTGCAGAATACGGGGATGTGCTGGGGCGTATCATACCCTTCGCGAGCAAATCCGTCACCTGGCGCTTCACCTCGTCCAGCTCCAATGGACTCAACCTGTACATTGGCCGGGCCGTAGGCTGCGCTCCAGGCACGAGAGGGATTGTGTGATCAACAGGACGCATAGGTGGTAGGCCAGGGATATCTTTAAAGAAGTCCTCATACTGCGACAGTAGGGCCTCAACCTCAGGATCCGCAGAAATCTGCGCGGTGGTGGCACAACAGCCCACCCGCGGCCTTAAAAGCAGTCCGTGGGCACCCTTCCGTAACAAACGGACGGCCTCCTTACGCCCGACTAGCTCTGGTTCGATTCACGCGGCCATTGCGGTCACAGCGAAATTAACCATAGGCACCGCCTCAGTTTCGCCCTCCTTTGGTGTGACATGTTCGAACGACAGGAAAGGTACCTTAATCGACAGAGTACCCTTGCACATATGCAGGGTTGCGGTCTCCATGTCGATGCGCGCGCGGTACTGTCATAATGTCGACGACCCCATTATGTACGGTGCAGTCTCTGCTAAGCCCTGCAGCACGTACGGCCGGGTCACAACACGCAAAGGGCCTATCGATAGGCTAAGGGTGATCCTGCCCACGATGGGATGCTTAACCCCGTCAGCAAGGGTAACCTGTGGACAATCAGACGACTCTGGGGACAACCCCAGCGCATTCACCTCTGCGACAGAGATGAAGTCGTCGCTGGCACCGGTGTCAACAAGTGCCTTCAGAGTACGGCCATTCAAACCGATCTGAACCACAGGGACACTGTTATCTACGAGCGACTGCCCAGCAGACAACGTCAGTGCACTTAGGGCGGGTCCGTAACCTACGGCACCCCCGTCAGGAGCTTCGTACCAAACGTCAACCGAGTAGGATGTGCTTGGCCACGGAGCCAGCGTACCCTCCCGATCCACACCATTAAGCAAAACGGTGCCCGGCTCGAACCGGTGGACATGCCGCATACCCCTTAGCGATGCCTCTGCCTTGCACCGACAGAAAGCGGGGAGTAAAACACATGCGGCAGTGCCTGGATATTGACGCCTACACCTCCTGTATATGGCCAACTGTTCCGACATCTCACGCAGAGACGAGGGGATGAACAAAACCACGTGGTTAGACAGATCGATAGACGACAGGGGACGGCGAGGTGTAAACAAATTACACAACGGGTCGAAGCAGAGAAGTCCCGTGCGTCCGTCAAGCGTGATGCGTCGCGCAATGACTCGCTCGATGTGTCCAAGTACACAAGGCAACAATGCCTTAACGGCTGGCCGTAAGGATGACCACCGACCACGCGTTAGTTCAGAAATCCCAGGTGGTGCCCCCTCCGCAGGAACCCGGGCAAGCCCCTATTTCGGCTGAGGTACAAACGGCGGCATTAGCGGGCAATCCTTAGTGGAATGGCTCTCCGCACACCGTAGACAAACGTTGGCCGCTTTCCGACGCTCGAATTCGGAACGATTGCAATTCCATTTTGGCATATACGTGTCGTCCGTGCGAGTCCGCTTCGCATTGGGGTCGGAACGCTGTGCGGCTGCCGTCGACGGTGCACCACCACACTTCCTGTTTTTAGCCGGGTCCGAGCTCGGACCTGCTCCTCCTGACCCACGGACACCCGAGCTAGCGCCCCCGCGCGCCTGGCGTTGCCGGTTGCTGCGTCACGTCGCGGCAGTAGGCGTGGGGCGGGTCGCTCCGAAGTCCTGGTCAAGAGCTACGGCTTCCCCAAGCAGATCCTGCACTTGCACGGCATTTGCACGAGGGGCAGACTTGACTTCTTCCTCACCGGCAAGGAGTCGTATCTCCGTGCCCTTAGCAAAAGCGACCAAAGCATCGTACGACTTGATCTGCGCTCCAACCAAGTCAGTAGCGCACCATTTAGCCAAAAGTTTCGTCAGGCCTCGCCTAAACCAAAAGACACGCTCGGATTCAGTGAGGTCAGCAATGGGAGTCACAAGTGCTTCGAAGCGTGACTGGTACGCAGGTACATTTTCATCCCGACGCATGTGGTAGCTACCGGCTGCCAAAACCTTACGAGCTTCCACATCGCGTGCTTGAACCTCAGTAGCGAATCGTGCAAGCAAAGCGGCGACCAACTCGTCAAAAGTATAGTTGCCCCGGGCGTTGGTCCAATTGCGATACCAGTCCTTCGCTGAGCCCTCGAGGGTGTTACCAACGAAGAGACACCTGATACCGTCATTATCGCCACCATGAACAGCCTGGAGATACTTTTTAGCGTCACGCACGTACGCACGAGTTGCATCGGCTATGCTATGCCCTGGTGTCTTGTCGGTCAGCGAAATATTGAGCCTAGGAACGGGAATCGACAATCTCATCACCTCAGGGATGTCATCATGCCCTCGAGCTTGAGGTAATGGCAGAACCCTTGGTCCAGCAGTGTTGTCCATATTCGTGTTCACTGCTGAATGTGGCACAATTAAGTGAGCAGGGGTCTGAAGGAAAAGGGGCTCTTGAGTGGCTAGCGTGCCAACAGTCTCAAGACCTCTATCCGGCGCTCTAGCAGCCACAACAAAATCGGGTTGGCTAGCTAGGCTAGTGTGCGGCGTATCGTCGTGTTCCGCGGACATGGAGCACGAAACGATACCCTAGGTTTGCGTAATAGAAGCCGACTTCTATCGCAAAGGCAAGAGTACAAAGCGATTCGGTGAGCCTACCAACAGTACTCTTGAGAAGATTCAGTAAACTCAGCAAGTACTTGCCCAGCTGAGTCCTGATCTCTGTAGTTTGGGCAATGAGAGTCGCCAACTGGTCCGGACGAAAGCCGGTCTCAGTCGCCGCAGCAAGCAATGCCGGTGCACTGAGATTACCTGCGACTCAGAGCGTACACTTACACAACAAGTGCAGCAATCTAAGTAAAAGCAATTAAACAATTACAAACCGGAAGCGGCGGCGTCCAAAACGGCGCGGCCTAGGTCTTCGGCAAAAGTATCTAGCGGTCCTCGTGGTTCATCGCTGGAACTCGCCATAGAAAGAACCTACTTCCGATTAGACAAAGAGAGACAGTTAGGCAACGAACCTGTCTCGATACCAAATTGTTGTACCTCTCGTTCGCGTTTGCTCATAAGTATCTGCATGTCTGGAGACTTTCGACACCGATGCGCGAGCACTTGCAAGTACAGCAAGGCAAGCGAGAGCAAACAGAGACAGCGGAAGACTTCAAGACGAAGAGAAATATAACTTACAGTCTTACAGATCAGAACGATGCAATGGACGAAATCGCCGTCAGCGCCGGAAGCAAGTAATCATCACGCGGCGGTGATTAGCGAAGTTCAGGCTTAGCTCGGGCTAAGTAGAATAGCGTATAGCAATAGTAATATAGAACACACAAGTGTTCTCCGGTATCGAATGTCTTATTTTGCTTAGCCGTCCTCGCATCTGTTATACTCGCAGCATCGCAATGCCGTACGATTCACATCAGGAGGCCGATCCTAAGTGTGACAACCCTACTGCGTATAGGCGATGTCTACGTATAACAATGTATAAGCCTTTCCGGCATTCGCATGATGCAAGGGTCCGGATAACGATATCCGGTTGCAGGGCATGTATCGCGACGAGTGCGGCGCTCTCAACGTGTGCTGTAATGAAGTAATATTATATCAGATAACATTACTTATCGTTTCGTAGCACGAGCATAATGCGCACTTCAATGCTTCGGGCTTTCATGCATGCTAGGCGGATTTGCCATGATGCGATGTCGCGATGGATAATGACAACATGCCAAATGCATATATAAATGTACACGAATACATTTATATCATGCAGATTCATTCATATGCAATGTGTTCATCACAATAGCACTTCGCCTTGTAGGATCACATCGACCTACGCATCGGCGGGAAACTAACCGTAGCACAACAGGTGCAACGTTCCTTTTGGTGGTCTCGTTTGGCTAACGATGCGGCGAACTTCGTACAGACATGCAGTCTGTGCCAGCGCAATAAGGCTTTGTCCGGTAAGGGTCATGGGTTGTTGCAACCGTTGCCTGTCCCGGATGCGCCTTGGGAAAGTGTTTCCATGGACTTCGTAGTCGCGCTGCCCAAAACTGAGGGGGGATATGATGTGGTGTTCGTAATGGTTGATCGCCTGACTAAGATGGTCCACCTAGCACCATGCACATCATCCTGCACGGCTGAACAAACCGCACGTTTGTTTTTCGACAATGTGGTTCGGTTACACGGGGTTCCCAAAAATGTGATCTCGGACCGCGGTGGGCAGTTCACGTCTAAGTTTTGGGAAGCGCTCTGCAAGCTAGTTGGCATGCGCGTCAACCTGAGCACAGCGTACCACCCGCAGACTGATGGTCAAACCGAACGCACAAACCGCACGTTGGGTGATATGTTGCACATTTATGCTGGTCGCACACCACTCATTTGGGATACATATTTGACTGCGGCAGAATTCGCGCTTAACAACGCTGTTAACCGCTCTACAGGCAAAAGTCCGTTCTTTCTTAACTACGGGTTTCATCCCGCACTACCCGTGTGGCGTGAGTTGGAAGTGAACGTGCCTGCTGCTAAACTTTTTGCCAAGTCTTTTATATCCCGAATCACAGACGCGAAGTCGTGTTTGGACACGGCGCAGCAACGAACTACGGAATACTACAACAAATCCAAGCAGGATGTGACGTTTTCGGAAGGGCAACTCGTGTTGCTAAGCACCAAGAACTTGCGTTCCTTGGCCGACGGATCCCGAAAACTCTTACCCCGCTGGATTGGTCCGTATCCTGTCGTGCGCATGGTTGGAAATGTGGCTGTGGAGCTTGCATTGCCCGCTGATATGACCATTCACCCCACGTTTCACGTATCGCTTGTTCGTCCCTATCGTGGTACGGAACCCGTCCCTGAGCCTTCTAACGCCCCTGCAGTGATCAAACCAGTTCCCGAGACCTGGATCGCCGGTAAACAGAAGTTTTACGATGTGAAGCGGGTGTTAGATTATCGCGCGCGTCGTGTGGGCCCACACCGACGTAAGCGGACAGTACACGAGTACTTGGTCAAGTGGACAGGGTATACCAGCGAGCACAACTCATGGGAACCGGCACGCAACTTCTCGCAGGACATGAAGCCCCTGCTCGAAGAAGCCCGCAAACGTGCCACGCAAGCCCAATGACCCTTGCAGTCGATGCTGTATGAAGCAGCGAGGACGCTGCATACGGGAGGGGGGATAATTGTTGTGCTACGGTTCGTTTCCCGCCAATGCGTAGGTCGATGCGACCCTACAAGGCGAAGTGTTATCTTGATGAACGCATGAATGACTATTGCATATGAATGAACCTGCATGATATAGATGTATTCGCATACATTTATATGTGCATTTGATATGTTATCATTATCCATCGCGACATCGCATCATGGCAAATCCGCCTAGCATGCATGAAATACCGAATCATTGAAGTGCGCATTATGCTCGTGCTATGAAACGATAAGTAATATTATCTGGTATAATATTACTTCATTACAGCACACGTTGAGAGCGCCGCACTCGTCGCGATGCATGCCTTGCAACCGAATATCGTTATTCGGACCCTTGCATCATGCGAATGCCAGAAAGGCTTATACGTTGTTATGCTTGGACATCGCCTATACGCAGTAGGGTTGTCACACTTAGGATCGGCCTCCTAGTGTGAATCGTACGACATTGCGATGCTGCGAGTATAACAGATGCGAGGACGGCTAAGCAAGATAAGACATTCTATACCGGAGAACACTCGTGTGTTCTACATTATTATTGCTATACGCTATTCTACTTAGCCCGAGCTAAGCCTGAACTTCGCTAATCACCACCGCGTGATGATTGCTTGCTTCCGGCGCTGACGGCGATTACGTCCATTGCACCGCTTCGATCTGTAAGACTGTAAGTTATATCTCTTCTTGTCTTGAAGTCTTCCGCTGTCTCTGTTTGCTCGCGCTTGTCTTGCTGTACTTGCAAGTGCTCGCGCATTGGTGTCGCAAGCCTTCAGACGCGCAGATACTTATGAGCAAACACGAAGGAGAGGTACAACACAAGCCCCTATAATTAATGCACATAAGCAACGTCCCATCCTTCTTACCGACAAACAGTATCGGTGCAGAATATGGCGATGTGCTGGGCCGAATTATACCCTTTGCGAGCAGATCCCTCACTTGCCGTTTCACGTCATCCAGCTCCAACGGGCTTAACCTGTACATAGGTTGTGAAACGGGTTGTGCTCCGGGCACAAGAGGGATTGTATGGTCAACAGGCCGCATAGGTGGGAGCCCTGGGATGTCATGAAAAACATCAGCATATTTATGCAGGAGGGCTTCGACCTCAAGATTCTTCATGGTGGACTGCGCGGTGGTAGCATTCGATTGCACCCGTGGCCTCACAAGCAACACATGGGCGCCTTTCCGTATCATCCGATCGGTTTCTTTGCGCCCAATTAGCTTGGGTTCTTGTTTTCCGCTGACGATCACCGTCAAAGCGAAGTTAACCTCAGGCTCCGCAACAGTTCCGCCCTCCTCTGGTGTGACATCTTGGTACGACAGGAAAGGTACCTTAGGCGATAGGTTCCCTTTTGCACAACGGCCAATTGTGGTGGACTCCATATCGATGCGCGCGCGGTACTGTCGTTATGTCGCGGCACCCAGAATGTACTGTGCTGTCTCCGAGAGACCTTGTAGCACATACGGTTGGGCCCTAACACGCAGAGGGCCTATCGATAGGCTCAGGGTGATCCTGCCCACGATGGGATGCTTTCCTCCATTAGCGAGGGTAACCTGTGCACAATCAGACGACTGAGGGGTCAACCCCAAATCATTCACCTCCTTTGCCGAGATGAAGTCAACGCGTGGCATCGAGCAGGTCATCAACGCGTGGCAAAGGGTAGCGATTTTCATTCGTAGTCGCATTCAAGCCCCGACAATCAATGCACATATGCAACGTCCCATCCTTCTTACCGACAAACAATATCGGTGCAGAATATGACGATGTGCTGGGCCGAACCATACCCTTTGCGAGCAGATCCCTCACTTGCCATTTCATCCGCTGAACTTTAGCGAGCTTAACCTGTACATAGGTTGTGAAACGGGTTGTGCTCGAGCACAAGAGGGATCAGATGGTCAGCAGGTAACATAGGTGGGAGCCCTGGGATGTCGCCAAAGACATCAGCATATTTATGCAGGAGGGCTTCGACCTCAAGATCCTTCACGGTGGACTGCGCGGTGGTAGCATTCGATTGCACCCGTGGCCTCACAAGCAACACATGGGCGCCTTTCCGTATCATCCGATCGGTTTCTTTGCGCCCAATTAGCTTGGGATCTTGATTTCCGCTGACGATCGCCGCCAAAGCGAAGTTAACCTCAGGCTCCGCAACAGTTCCGCCCTCCTCTGGTGTGACATCTTGGTACGACAGGAAAGGTACCTTAGGCGATAGGTTCCCTTTTGCACAACGGCCAATTGTGGTGGACTCCATATCGATGCGCGCGCGGTACTGTCGTTATGTTGCGGCACCCAATGTCCATGTAGTGCTGTCTCCGAGAGACCTTGGTGCACTCATTGGGCCCTAACATTGGGTCCTTCGACGACTAAGGGTGATCCTGCCCACGATGGGATGCTTACCCTCATCAACGAGGGTAACCTGTCACAATCAGACGACTGTGGGGTCGACCCCAACACATTCACCTCCTTTGCTGAGATGAAGTCGTCACTGGCGCCAGTATCCACAAGCGCCTTCATCAGTCGACCTCCGAGGCCGATCTCGATAATAGGGACGCGATTCCCTGTCGGAGTCGACTCCGCAGACAATAAAAGGGATCCTATAGCAGGCTCGAACCTGGTAGGACTCAAAAGAGGAGCCTCAAACCACACTTCAGCAGCGTAAGGTAGTTTAGGCAACATCGTCGGTTTGCCCGTCACATCCACACCGTTAAACAGAGCGGTGCCCGACTCGAATCGGAGGACACATTGCATACCTTCCAACAAAGACGCCACTTTACGTTGGCAAAAAGAGGGAATTAATATGCAAGCTGCAGTGTCCGGATTTCGACGGCGGTACTTCTTGTACCTGGCGAGCTGTTCGCACAGCTCACGGAAAGATGAAGGGATTAGTAGAGAAGTGTGGCCCGATAAATCGAGGGAAGAAAGGGGGCAACGCGGCGCAAATAAATTACACAACGGGTCGAAGTGGTTTAGTCCCGTGCGTCCGTCGAGCAAAAAACGTCGCTTGATAGCCCGCTCGATTTGTCCGAAAACAGCAGGTAAAAGGGCCCTCACTGTAGGGAGTAACGACGGCCAGCGGCCACATTCACCTTCTTCTATCCCGGGAGAAGTCCCTTCCTCCACATCCCGGGCAACTTCCTAGGTCGTCTTCGGTACGAAAGGTGGCAAAAGGGGGCACTCGCGGGTAGGGTGTTCTCCCGCACACCGCAAACAAAGATTAGCAAACTTCCGACGGTCAAACTCCGAGCGTCGGCACTCCCACTTTTGCATGTACGGATCATCTGTCCAGGGTTTCTTAACACTAGGAGCCGCGTTCTGCATTGCAGCTACAGATGGCGTGCTCCCTCTTCGTTTGCCTTTAGCATGGCCAGAGCTCGGCCCAGCTCCCGCAGACCCACGATTACTTGGGTTGTGGCGTCCGTGATTGTCATACCTCCTTTCCTTACGAACGGTATGCACGGTTGCCGCAGGGCGTTGGCGGTCAGGACCCTGGTCCTTCGGTGTCAACTCCGAAGGCAGTTCCTGCGCTCACATCACGTGAACGCGAGGGTTAAATTGTTTAACGTCCTTGCCTGCCAAATGTCTAACTTCTGCACCTCTAGCAAAAGCTACCAAGGCATCATAAGATTGGAAAGGAATTCCGCTAAGGTCAGTGGCGCACCATCGTGCAAGGGATTCAGTAAGACCGCGATGGAACCAAAAGATACGATCCTCTTCAGGAAAGTTAACGATAGGTGTTATCAGCGCCTCAAAGTGGGACTGATAAGCAGGAACAGTTTCGTGTGGACGCATGTGGTACGTGCCTTGTGCCAGCGTCTTACGAGCCTCGTTGCCACACGAGCGAACTTCTGTAGCAAAGCGAGCGAGAAGAGCATCGATCAAGTTATCAAACGTATACTTGCCCCTAGCGGTTGTCCATTCATCATACCAGTCCTTGGCAACACCCTCGAGGGTATTCCCGACAAACAGGCATTTAATGGAGTCGCATCCCCCGCCGTGCACCGCTTGCAAATACTGCCTAGCATCACGAACGTAAGCCCGTGTCCTATCCGCGACGCTATGTCCTGAATTCTTTGCCTTTTCGTCAGCGGAAATATTGAGCTTAGGCACGGGGATAGTCAACTTCATTACCTCCGGTATTCCGACGGGTTCTTGAACCGCGGGTGTTACCGGGGCCTGTTGTACTCCGACTCCCTCACTTGTTGTAGCCGCTGCCGACAGTGGTACAATCAAATGCGAAGGGGTCTGAAGGACGGTAGGATCAGACATAAGACGAATCCCAACGGTATCGGGATCAGCAAAAGCAGTTCTAGTAGCGAGGCCGCCATCGGGCTGGCTGGCGGTGCCCAGATAGGAACTATCTTCGCGTCCCGACATGAAGCACGAGCTTATTCGGGCAGACAGGAATTTACTATAAACCTGAGAGCAACGTAACGTAAGAGGAATTTGTGACTATTCGTGTACCGACAGAGCTCCCGAGTAGACCAAGGAGATAAACGATATAGTCCGTTAGGTTGTCCTTTATTTCAGTAGTTTTCTGGATCAAAGCCTTGATTTGTTCCTCGTTCAAATATTGTCCAGCCAATACCGCATTCAGTGTTGGCGTACGTTCACCTGCAACTCACAGTGCCAGATTCGCAACGAGAATGCAGCAACTATTTATCAGCAGGTGTCTACATTCACAAACTGGAAGCGGCGGGGTCCAGAACCGCGCGGCCGAGATCCTCTGCGAAGGTGTCTAAAGGGCTGCGGTGAGTGTCATTGTCGCTTGCCATTGCGAGAACCTACTTCCGATGAGGGACAATGCAACCATCATGATTCAACCAGGTCTCGATACCAAATTTGTTGTATCCTTCCTTCTTCAATCATGTATTAGCTCTGCACGTCTAGGTGTTAGCTGCGTGCGTACCAAGCTTACGAACAGCAAGGCAAGCCAATGCGAATAGTAGACAGCGGAAGACTCAATAGCAAGGAAAGATTCAACTTACAATGTTCTTCAGTTACAGAATTACAGTCTGCGGTCAGACCCCGTGGGCAATGTTCATCACTCGGCTGCAGATGGAATGCTAGAATAGCTCAGGCTGAATATAAATGATTATATCGTATGTATGCGTATCAGATAGAGTTAAGTACTCGAATACTTGGTCCAAAGTTAGCGTCGCGCCGACTTCGGTCTCTAGGCGGCCGTCCTCGCACCTATCACGTCGTGATACCGATGTGCAGTACAGGTCTCACTGGATTACGATCTCAAGTGTGAGTACCTTGGTAATACTGCTCTAAATATCGTGTCATTCGTGATATTATCGGATGCAACGCATGCAATATGCAAAGGTCCGAATATCGATATTCGGTTGCCGACCCAACCATCGCGATCGTCGCATTCTTGCATACGCGTATGGTTTATGACACAGATGAGGTAATACTATTCAAAGTATTATTACGTGATATAATATGCCAATGTATAGATCGCACATTAATTATCAGCCTCGAGTCAAACATGTTGACCGACAGCGTGATGTCGTGAATGATGATGCGACATGCCTGATTAGCTAGATATACTCGAGTATATCATGCTAATATGATTGTATTATGCTTCATGATATCTGAATGCATTGCGGCCTTCATAAATGTAAACGGTGATTGAACCCGCATACAACACTAGCTAGGTATTCCATCCACCTAGCTTGACGGCAGTTCAATGTCGGAACACTTTGCAAAAACGTTAGGGGCTTGTGATCAGTCTTTAAAGTAAATGGGCGTCCCTCGAGGTAACAACGCCATTCCTTTAAAGCATGCAGCACTGCCAGAAGCTCCTGTTCCCCGGTGGTGTAGCGAATCTCCGCACCAGAAAACGTTTTACTCATGAAGGCGATCGGTCGCCCTTCCTGTAACAATACAGCGCCGCTTCCAAACACTGAGGCATCAGACACCACCTCAACACGAAACGGCAACGAGTAGTCAGGGAATGCGAGGGTGACATCTTTGGCAACGGTTCACTTGAGCGCTTCGAATGCCCGCTGGCATTGCGACATCCACAACTCGAGCGAAACGAAAATGCCTTTGTGAGTTAAGTTAGTAAGCGGGGCCGCAATGATGGAATATTTTTCAATGAACTTTCGGAAATAATTGGTCAAGCCAAGGAACTTACGCAGCTCCGTAAGGTTCTGAGGCGCGGGCCAATCACGAACCACGGCGACCTTCCGCGGGTCCATCTTCACACCAGTGGCCGACACAATGTGGCCCAAGTATTCCACCTGAGGCTGCACCCAAAAGCATTTGGCGCGTTTAGCAAACAATTGCTCCCGCCTCATAACGTCGAGCACGAGCCGAAGATGCTCCAAGTGCTCCTCGTGCGTCTTAGAATATACCAAGATGTCATCCAGGTAGCAAACAACGAACCTGTCGATAAACGGCCTAAACATTCGGTCCATGACCGCCTGAAACGTCGCAGGGGCATTAGTCAAACCAAACGATAGGACCGTATACTCGAAGTGACTGAAGGGCGTCCAAAAAGCGGTTTTCGGGATATCAGAGGCAGTGATGCGAATCTAATTATAGCCCTGTTGCAAGTCAATCGAGGAAAAATAAGCTGAGCCCTTCAGCTTATCCAACAGGTCGCCAACGCGTGGCAAAGGGTAGTGATTCTTCACCGTGTTTGCATTCAACCCCCGATAATCGATGCACATGCGCAAGGTCCCATCCTTCTTACCGACAAACAACATCGGTGCAGAATACGGGGATGTGCTGGGGCGTATCATACCCTTTGCAAGCAAATCCGTCACCTGGCGCTTCACCTCGTCCAGCTCCAATGGACTCAACCTGTACATTGGCCGGGCCACAGGCTGCGCTCCAGGCATGAGAGGGATTGTGTGATCAACAGGACGCATAGGTGGTAGGCCAGAGATATCTTTGAAGACGTCCTCATACTGCGACAGTAGGGCCTCAACCTCAGGATCCACAGAAATCTGCGCGGTGGTGGCACTGCAGCCCACCCGCGGCCTCAAAAGCAGTCCGTGGGCACCCTTCCGTAACAAACGGACGGCTTCTTTATGCCCGACTAGCTCTGGTTCGATTCGCGCAGCCATTGCGGTCACGGCAAAATTAACCATAGGCACCGCCTCAGCTTCGCCCTCCTTTGGTGTGACATGTTCGAACAACAGGAAAGGTACCTTAATCGACAAAGTACCCTTGCACATATGCAGGGTTGCGGTCTCCATGTCGATGCGCGCGCGGTACTGTCGTAATGTCGACGACCCCATTATGTAGGGTGCAGTCTCTGCTAAGCCCTGCAGCACGTACGGCCGGGTCACAACACGCAAAGGGCCTAACGATAGGCTAAGGGTGATCCTGCCCACGATGGGATGCTTAACCCCGTCAGCAAGGGTAACCTGTGGACAATCAGACGACTCTGGGGTCAACCCCAGCGCATTCACCTCTGCGACAGAGATGAAGTCGTCGCTGGCACCGGTGTCAACAAGTGCCTTCAGAGTACGGCCATTCAAACCGATCTGAACCACAGGGACACGGTTATCTATGAGCGACTGCCCAGCAGACAACGTCAGTGCACTTAGGGCGGGTCCGTAACTTACGGCACCCTCATCAGGAGCTTCGTACCAAACGTCAACCGAGTAGGATGTCCCTGGCCACGGAGCCAGCATACCCTCCCGATCCACACCATTAAACAAAACGGTGCCCGGCTCGAACCGGTGGACACACCGCATACCCCTTAACGATGCCTCTGCCTTGCACCGACAGAAAGCAGGGAGTAATACACATGTGGCGGTGCCTGGATATTGACGCCTACATCTCCTGTATACGGCCAACTGTTCCGACATCTCACACATAGACGAGGGGATGAACAAAACCACGTGGTTAGACAGATCGACAGACGACAGGGGACGGCGTGGTGTAAACAAATTACACAGCGAATCGAAGCAGAGAAGTCCCGTGCGTCCGTCAAGCGTGATGCGTCGCGCAATGACTCGCTCGATGTGTCCAAGTACGCAAGGCAACAATGCCTTCACGGCTGGCCGTAAGGATGACCACCGACCACGTGTTAGTTCAGAAATCCGGAGTGGTGCCCCCTCCGCAGGAACCCAGGCAAGCCCCTATTTCGGCTGAGGTACAAACGGCGGCAGCAAAGGGCAATCCTTGGTAGGATGGCTCTCTGCACACCGTAGACAAACATTGGCCGCTTTCCGACGCTCGAACTCAGAACGATTGCAATTCCATTTTGGCATAAACGAGTCATCCGTGCGAGTCCGCTTCACATTGGGGTCAGAGCGCTGTGCGGCTGCCGACGACGGCGCGCCCCCACGCTTTCTGCCCTTAGCTGGGTCCGAGCTTGGACCTGCTCCTCCTGACCCGTGGACACCTGAGCTAGCGCCCCCGCGCGCCTTGGGTTGCCGGTTGCTGCGTCGCGTCGCGGCAGTAGGTGTGGGGCGGGTCGCTCCAAGTTCCTGGTCCAGAGCTACAGCTTCCCCAAGCGGATCCTGCACTTGCACGGTATTTGCACGAGGGGCAGACTTGACTTCTTCCTCACCGGCAAGGAGTCATATCTCCGTACCCTTAGCAAATGCGACCAAGGCATCGTACGACTTGAACGGCACCCCAGACAAGTCAGTAGCGCACCATTTAGCCAAAAGTTTCGTCAGGCCTCGCTTAAACCAAAAGACACGCTCGTTCTCAGTGAGGTCAGCAATGGGGGTCACTAGTGCTTCGAAGCGTGACTGGTACGCAGGTACATTTTCGCCCCGACGCATGTGGTAGCTACCGGCCGCCAAGACCTTACGAGCCTCCACATCACGTGCTTGCACCTCAGTAGCGAACCATGCGAGCAAAGCGGCAATCAACTCGTCAAAAGTATATTCGATCCGGGCGGTGGTCCATTCACGATACCAGTCCTTCGCTGAGCCCTCAAGGGTGTTACCAACGAAGAGACACCTGATACCATCATTATTGCCACCATGAACAGCCTGGAGATACTTTTTAGCGTCACGCACGTATGCACGAGTTGCATCGGCTATGCTAGGACCTGGTGTCTTTTCAGTCAGCGAGATATTAAGCCTAGGAACGGGAATTGTCAATCTCATTACCTCAGGGATGGCAGCGTGCCCTTGCGATTGGCAGCTGAGTCCTGATCTCCGTAGTTTGGGCGATAAGAGTCGCCAACTGGTCCGGACGGAAGCCGGTCTCAGTCGTCGCGGCAAGCAATGCCGGAGCGCTGAGATTACCTGCGACTCAGAGCGTACACTTACACAACAAGTGCAGCAATCTAGACAAAAGCAATTGAACAATTACAAACCGGAAGCAGCGGCGTCCAATACGGCGCGGCCTAGGTCTTCGGCGAAGGTATCTAGCGGTCCTCGTGGTTTGTCGCTGGAACTCGCCATAGAGAGATCCTACTTCCGATTCGACACAAAGAGACAGTTAGGCAACGATCCTGTCTCGATACCAATTTGTTGTACCTCTCCTTCGTGTTTGCTCATAAGTATCTGCGTGTCTGAAGGCTTTCGACACCGATGCGCGAACACTTGCAAGTACAGCAAGGCAAGCGAGAGCAAACAGAGACAGCGGAAGACTTCAGGACAAGAAGAGATATAACTTACAATCTTACAGACTGAAGCGATGCAATCGACGAAATTGCCGCCAGCGCCGGAAGCAAGCAATCATCACGCGGCAGTGATAAGCGAAGTTCAGGCTTAGCTTGGGCTAAGTAGAATAGCGATTAGCAGTAATAATGTGGAACACACGAGTGTTCTCCGGTATCAAATGTCTTGTCTTACTTAGCCGTCCTCGCATCTGTTATACTCGCAGCATCGCGATGCCGTACGATTCACACTAGGAGGCCGATCCTAAGTGTGACAACCCTACTGCGTATAGGCGATGTCTACGTATAACAATGTATAAGCCTTTCCGGCATTCGCATGATGCAAGGGTCCGAATAACGATATTCGGTTGCAAGGCATGTATCGCGACGGGTGCGGCGCTCTCAACGTGTGCTGTAATGAAGTAATATTATATCAAATAATATTACCTATCGTTTCGTAGCACGAGCATAATGCGCACTTCAATGATTCGGAATTTCATGCATGCTAGGCGGATTTGCCATGATGCGATGTCGCGATGGATAATGATGACATGCCAAATGCATATATAAATGTAAACGAATATATTTATATCATGCAAGTTCATTCATATGCATTGATTGTTCATGCGTTCATCAAAATAGCACTACGCCTCGTAGGGTCGCATCGACCTACACATCGGCGGGAAACGAACCGTGGCACAACACAAACAGCACGATTATTTTTTGGTAACGTGGTCTCATTGCATGGCATTCCTAAAATGTGATATCCAATCGCGGCAGTCAATTCACGTCTAAGTTTTGGGAAGCGCTATGTGAACTTGTCGGTATGCGCGTTCATATGAGCACAGCATATCATCCACAATCCGATGGACAAACCGAATGCACAAATCGCACGTTGGGCGATATGTTACGAAATTTCGCGGGACACACACCCTCTGTTTGGGATACATTTCTGACTTCGGCAGGATTTGTGCTTAACAATGCTGTTAACCGCTCAACAGGTCAAAGCCCTTTCTTTCTGAATTATGGATTCCATCCTGCTCTACCCGTGTGGCGAGAGTTGGAAGTAAATATCCCTGCGGCTAAAACCTTTGCCAAGTCTGTTCCTATCCCGCATGACAGACGCGAAGGCATGCTTGGACGCGGCACAACAACGGACGACGGACTACTATAATAAATCCAAACGAGACGTAACATTTTCGGTGGGAGAAATGGTATTATTAAGCACTAAGAACCTGCGTTCGCTCGCCGACGGTTCCCGAAAATTAATACCTCGCTGGATTGGTCCATATCCCGTTGTTCGCATGGTAGGAAATGTAGCTGTGGAGCTATCCCTACCCTCTGACATGAATATTCACCCCATGTTTCATATTTCCCTCATCCATCCTTATCACGGCACAGCACCCGTCACAAACGACCTCGATGCCCCTGCAGTAATGGAACCCGGTCCCGAGACCTGGATTGCAGGCAAGCAAAAGGTGTATGATGTGGAGCGGATACTGGATTATCGGGTTCATCGTATAGGTCGACAGCGACGAAAGCGGAAGGTGCACAAGTATCTGGTCAAGTGGACTGGCTATTCTAGCGAGCACAACTCTTGGGAGCCGACGCGTAATTTCTTGCCAGAAATGAAGCCCCTATTGGAGGAAGCTCATCTACGTACCACACAGACCCAATGATCTCTGCAGTCGATGCTGTTTGATGCAGCGAGGATGCTGCATACGGGAGGGGGGATAGTTGTTGTACGCCGGTTTGATCACCGTTTGCACCGAAGTAGACCGCAATACATCCGAACATATGAAGCATGATATAATCATATTAGCATAATATATTCGAGTATATCTAGCTAATCAGGCACGTTGTATTATCATCTACGACATCACGTTGTCGAAAGTCTCCAGACGTGCAGATACTTATGAGCAAACGCGAACGAGAGGTACAACAATTTGGTATCGAGACAGGTTCGTTGCCTAACTGTCTCTCTTTGTCTAATCGGAAGTAGGTTCTTTCTATGGCGAGCTCCAGCGACGAACCACGAGGACCGCTAGATACTTTTGCCGAAGACCTAGGCCGCGCCGTTTTGGACGCTGCCGCTTCCGGTTTGTAATTGTTTAATTGCTTTTACTTAGATTGCTGCACTTGTTGTGTAAGTGTACGCTCTGAGTCGCAGGTAATCTCAGTGCACCGGCATTGCTTGCTGCGGCGACTGAGACCGGCTTTCGTCCGGACCAGTTGGCAACTCTCATTGCCCAAACTACAGAGATCAGGACTCAGCTGGGCAAGTACTTGCTGAGTTTACTGAATCTTCTCAAGAGTACTGTCGGTAGGCTCACCGAATCGCTTTGTACTCTTGCCTTTGCGATAGAAGTCGGCTTCTATTACGCAAACCTAGGGTATCGTTTCGTGCTCCATGTCCGCGGAACACGACGATACGCCGCACACTAGCCTAGCTAGCCAACCCGATTTTGTTGTGGCTGCTAGAGCGCCGGATAGAGGTCTTGAGACTGTTGGCACGCTAGCCACTCAAGAGCCCCTTTTCCTTCAGACCCCTGCTCACTTAATTGTGCCACATTCAGCAGTGAACACGAATATGGACAACACTGCTGGAACAAGGGTTCTGCCATTACCTCAAGCTCGAGGGCATGATGACATCCCTGAGGTGATGAGATTGTTGATTCCTGTTCCTAGGCTCAATATTTCGCTGACCGACAAGACACCAGGGCATAGCATAGCCGATGCAACTCGTGCGTACGTGCGTGACGCTAAAAAGTATCTCCAGGCTGTTCATGGTGGCGATAATGACGGTATCAGGTGTCTCTTCGTTGGTAACACCCTCGAGGGCTCAGCGAAGGACTGGTATCGCAATTGGACCAACGCCCGGGGCAACTATACTTTTGACGAGTTGGTCGCCGCTTTGCTCGCACGATTCGCTACTGAGGTTCAAGCACGTGATGTGGAAGCTCGTAAGGTTTTGGCAGCCGGTAGCTACCACATGTGTCGGGATGAAAATGTACCTGCGTACCAGTCACGCTTCGAAGCACTTGTGACTCCCATTGCTGATCTCACTGAAACCGAGCGTGTCTTTTGGTTTAGGCGAGGCCTGACGAAACTTTTGGCTAAATGGTGCGCTACTGACTTGGTTGGAGCGCAGATCAAGTCGTATGATGCTTTGGTCACTTTTGCTAAGGGCACGGAGATACGACTCCTTGCCGGTGAGGAAGAAGTCAAGTCTGCCCCTCGTGCAAATGCCGTGCAAGTGCAGGATCTGCTTGGGGAAGCCGTAGCTCTTGACCAGGACTTCGGAGCGACCCGCCCCACGCCTACTGCCGCGACGCGACGCAGCAACCGGCAACGCCAGGCGCGTGGGGGCGCTAGCTCGGGTGTCCGTGGGTCAGGAGGAGCAGGTCCGAGCTCGGACCCGGCTAAAAACAGGAAGCGTGGTGGTGCACCGTCGACGGCAGCCGCACAGCGTTCCGACCCCAATGCGAAGCGGACTCGCACGGACGACACCTATATGCCAAAATGGAATTGCAATCGTTCCGAATTCGAGCGTCGGTAATTGGCCAACGTTTGTCTACGGTGTGCGGAGAGCCATTCCACTAAGGATTGCCCGCTAATGCCGCCGTTTGTACCTCAGCCAAAATAGGGGCTTGCCCGGGTTCCTGCGGAGGGGGCACCACCTGGGATTTCTGAACTAACGCGTGGTCGGTGGTCATCCTTACGGCCAGCCGTTAAGGCATTGTTGCCTTGTGTACTTGGACACATCGAGCGAGTCATTGCGCGACGCATCACGCTTGACGGACGCACGGGACTTCTCTGCTTCGACCCGTTGTGTAATTTGTTTACACCTCGCCGTCCCCTGTCGTCTATCGATCTGTCTAACCACGTGGTTTTGTTCATCCCCTCGTCTCTGCGTGAGATGTCGGAACAGTTGGCCATATACAGGAGGTGTAGGCGTCAATATCCAGGCACTGCCGCATGTGTTTTACTCCCCGCTTTCTGTCGGCGCAAGGCAGAGGCATCGTTAAGGGGTATGCGGCATGTCCACCGGTTCGAGCCGGGCACCGTTTTGTTTAATGGTGTGGATCGGGAGGGTACGCTGGCTCCGTGGCCAGGGACATCCTACTCGGTTGACGTTTGGTACGAAGCTCCTGACGGGGGTGCCGTAGGTTACGGACCCGCCCTAAGTGCACTGACGTTGTCTGCTGGGCAGTCGCTCGTAGATAACAGTGTCCCTGTGGTTCAGATCGGTTTGAATGGCCGTACTCTGAAGGCACTTGTTGACACCGGTGCCAGCGACGACTTCATCTCTGTCGCAGAGGTGAATGCGCTGGGGTTGTCCCCAGAGTCGTCTGATTGTCCACAGGTTACCCTTGCTGACGGGGGTAAGCATCCCATCGTGGGCAGGATTACCCTTAGCCTATTGATAGGCCCTTTGCGTGTTGTGACCCGGCCGTACGTGCTGCAGGGCTTAGCAGAGACTGCACCGTACATAATGGGGTCGTCGACATTACAGCAGTACCGCGTGCGCATCGACATGTCGATTAAGGTACCTTTCCTGTTGTTCGAACATGTCACACCAAAGGAGGGCGAAACTGAGGCGGTGCCTATGGTCGCTGTGACCGCAATGGCCGCGCGAATCAAACCAGAGCTAGTCGAGCGTAAGGAGGCCGTCCGTTTGTTACGGAAGGGTGCCCACGGACTGCTTTTAAGGCCGCGGGTGAGCTGTTGTGTCACCACCGCGCAGATTTCTGCGGATCCTGAGGTTGAGGCCCTACTGTCGCAGTATGAGGACGTCTTTAAAGATATCCCTGGCCTACCACCTATGCGTCCTGTTGATCACACAATCCCTCTCGTGCCTGGAGCGCAGCCTACGGCCCGGCCAATGTACAGGTTGAGTCCATTGGAGCTGGACGAGGTGAAGCGCCAGGTGACGGATTTGCTCGCGAAGGGTATGATACGCCCCAGCACATCCCCGTATTCTGCACCGATCTTGTTTGTCGGTAAGAAGGATGGGACCTTGCGCATGTGCATTGATTACCGGGGGTTAAATGTGAATACGATGAAAAATCGCTACCCTTTGCCACGCGTTGACGACCTGTTGGATAAGCTGAAGGGCTCGGCTTATTTTTCCTCAATTGACTTACAACAGGGCTACAATCAGATTTGCATCGCTGCCTCTGATATCTCGAAAACCGCTTTTCGGACGCCCTTTGGTCACTTTGAGTATACGGTCCTATCGTTTGGTTTGACTAATGCCCCTGCGACGTTTCAGGCGGTTATGGACCGAATGTTTAGACCGTTTATCGACAGGTTCGTTGTTTGCTACCTGGATGACATCTTGGTATATTCTAAGACGCGCGAGGAGCACTTGGAGCATCTTCGGCTCGTGCTCGACGTTATGAGGCGGGAGCAATTGTTTGCTAAACGCGCCAAATGCTTTTGGGCGCAGCCTCAGGTGGAATATTTGGGCCACATTGTGTCGGCCACCGGTGTGAAGATGGACCCGCGGAAGGTCGCCGTGGTTCGCGATTGGCCCGCGCCTCAGAACCTCACGGAGCTGCGTAAGTTCCTTGGCTTGACCAATTATTTCCGAAGTTCATTGAAAAATATTCCATCATTGCGGCCCTGCTTACTAACTTAACTCGCAAAGGCGTTTTCGTTTCGCTCGAGTCGTGGACGTCGCAATGCCAGCGGGCATTCGAAGAGCTCAAACGAATCGTTGCCGAAGATGTCACCCTTGCATTCCCTGATTACTCGTTGCCATTTCGTGTTGAGGTAGTGTCTGATGCCTCAATATTTGGAAGCGGCGCTGTATTGTTACAGGAAGGGCGACCAATTGCCTTCACGAGTAAGAAGTTTTCTGGTGCGGAGATTTGCTACACCACCGGGGAACAGGAGCTTCTGGCAGTGCTGCATGCTTTAAAGGAATGGCGTTGTTACCTCGAGGGACGCCCATTTACTTTAAAGACTGATCACAAGCCCCTAACGTTTTTGCAAAGCATTCCGACATTGAACCGCCGTCAAGCTAGGTGGATGGAATACCTAGCTAGGTTCGACTGCACCTGGGAGTATATTTCTGGTAAATTGAATATTGCCGATGCTCTCAGTCGACATCCGTCGCTACACACTGCAATTTTGGCAGCACCCGTCGTGCGGCCGCGTAGCGAGGAGGTACCGATCGCGACGGACCTCGCGGAGCGGTTGAAGGTTGCCTACAACGCAGACGCCTGGTTCGCGGACCCGGCTAATGTAGAAAACCTTCGCAAGCAGAATGGCCTTTGGCTACGGACGGAGGGTGCAGCTACGCAAATCGTCGTTCCGAACGACGACGCGCTACGCTACGACATCCTTGCGCGGTTCCACGAGGACCCGTTAGCAGGACACCCTGGTAGCAAGCGATTGATCGACTTGGTGCAACGTTCCTTTTGGTGGCCTCGTTTGGCTAAGGATGCGGCGAACTTCGTACAGACATGCAGTCTGTGCCAGCGCAATAAGGCTTTGTCCGGTAAGGGCCATGGGTTGTTGCAACCGTTGCCTGTCCCGGATGCACCTTGGGAAAGTGTTTCCATGGACTTCGTAGTCGCGCTGCCCAAAACTGAGGGAGGATATGATGCGGTGTTCGTAATGGTCGATCGTCTGACTAAGATGGTTCACCTAGCACCATGCACATCATCCTGCACGGCTGAGCAAACCGCACGTTTGTTTTTCGACAATGTGGTTCGGTTACACGGGGTTCCCAAAAATGTGATTTCGGACTGCGGTGGGCAGTTCACGTCTAAGTTTTGGGAAGCGCTCTGCAAACTAGTTGGCATGCGCGTCAACCTGAGCACAGCGTACCACCCGCAGACTGATGGTCAAACCGAACGCACAAATCGCACGTTGGGTGATATGTTGCGCAATTATGCTGGTCGCACACCACTTGTTTGGGATACGTATTTGACTGCGGCAGAATTCGCGCTTAACAACGCTGTTAACCGCTCTACAGGCAAAAGTCCGTTCTTTCTTAACTATGGATTTCATCCCACGCTACCCGTGTGGCGTGAGTTGGAAGTGAACGTGCCTGCTGCTAAACTTTTTGCCAAGTCTTTTATGTCCCGAATCACAGACGCGAAGTCGTGTTTGGACGCGGCGCAGCAACGAACGACGGAATACTACAACAAATCCAAGCAGGATGTGACGTTTTCGGAGGGGCAACTCGTGTTGCTAAGCACCAAGAACTTGCGTTCCTTGGCCGACGGATCCCGAAAACTCTTACCCCGCTGGATTGGTCCGTATCCTGTCGTGCGCATGGTTGGGAATGTGGCTGTGGAGCTTGCATTGCCCGCTGATATGACCATTCACCCCACGTTTCACGTATCGCTTGTTCGTCCCTATCGTGGTACGGAACCCGTCCCTGAGCCTGCTAACGCCCCCGCAGCGATCAAACCAGTTCCCGAGACCTGGATCGCTGGTAAACAGAAGTTTTACGATGTGGAGCGGGTGTTAGATTATCGCGCGCGTCGTGTGGGCCGACACCGACGTAAGCGGACAGTACACGAGTACTTGGTTAAGTGGACAGGGTATACCGACGAGCACAACTCATGGGAACCGGCACGCAACTTCTCACAGGACATGAAGCCCCTGCTCGAAGAAGCCCGCAAACGTGCCACGCAAGCCCAATGACCCCTGCAGTCGATGCTGTATGATGCAGCGAGGACGCTGCATACAGGAGGGGGGATAATTGTTGTGCTACGGTTCGTTTCCCGCCGATGTGTAGGTCGATGTGATCCTACAAGGCGAAGTGCTATTGTGATGAACACATTGCATATGAATGAATCTGCATGATATAAATGTATTCGTGTACATTTATATATGCATTTGGCATGTTGTCATTATCCATCGCGACATCGCATCATGGCAAATCCGCCTAGCATGCATGAAAGCCCGAAGCATTGAAGTGCGCATTATGCTCGTGCTACGAAACGATAAGTAATGTTATCTGATATAATATTACTTCATTAAAGCACACGTTGAGAGCGCCGCACTCGTCGCGATGCATGCCTTGCAACCGAATATCGTTATTCGGACCCTTGCATCATGCGAATGCCGGAAAGGCTTATACGTTGTTATACATGGACATCGCCTAGACGCAGTAGGGTTGTCACATCTAGGATCGGCCTCCTGATGTGAATCGTACGGCATTGCGATGCTGCGAGTATAACAGATGCGTGGACGGCTAAGCAAGATAAGACATTCGACACCGGAGAACACTTGTGTGTTCTATATTACTATTGCTATACGCTATTCTACTTAGCCCGAGCTAAGCCTGAACTTCGCTAATCACCGCCGCGTGATGATTGCTTGCTTCCGGCGCTGACGGCGATTTCGTCCATTGCATCGTTCCGATCTGTAAGACTGTAAGTTATATTTCTCTTCGTCTTGAAGTCTTCCGCTGTCTCTGTTTGCTCTCGCTTGCCTTGCTGTACTTGCAAGTGCTCGCGCATCGGTGTCGAAAGTCTCCAGACGTGCAGATACTTATGAGCAAACGCGAACGAGAGGTACAACAGGAGCTGCTGAAGTGAACCATGGTGCATCCACCAGCAGCGGCCAGACAGCGGCGCCACAGAGGCACGCAGGCATACCAGCAGCACAGTTTCCCAGGACGCAAAATACAGCGCAGTCCCGCGGAGGCAATTGTGGAGACGCTATGACAGGGGAAGGGCCGGTGCAGCAGCAAAACCACAACAACGACGGTGCAGACGTTAATATGCAGGAACGTCGCTATCCACTACATGAGCAAAAGCGACTGATTGAATGGAGGCATGAGCCCAACGGAAGGGTTACGTTCGGGCGGATCAATGCTGCAATCGAGGAAGAAGTACCAGAGCCAGCTTCATACCAGGAGGCCACTGACGGCCCATATGCTGAGGAATGGAGAATTGCCATGGATGAGGAAATCTCAGCACAGCTCACAAATGGGACCTGGGAGCTAGCAAAACCACCGCCAGGTGCGCGGATTCTGCCTTGTCGGTGGGTGTATAAGGTCAAACGTGCAGAGGATGGCGAGATCGAGCGCTACAAGGCACGTTTGGTGGCGAAGGGCTACGAGCAGCAGGCGGGGATTGATTATGGGGAGCTTTTTGCTCCAACCTCGCGTTTTGCTTCGCTTCGTATGCTCCTGGCGGTGGCTGCGGCTAAAGCAATGCCGATCCATCAGCTAGACGTTTCAACAGCTTTCCTGAACGGGGAGCTAGAGGAGGAGCTCTGGATGCAGCAGCCGCCTGGTTACGAGTCAGCAGATCCAGAGCAGGCGTGCAGGCTTCTACGCTCAATCTACGGGCTGAAACAGGCCCCACGCTGCTGGTATATGAAGCTAGCGGCGGAGCTGGACAAGCTGGGGTTCAAACCGTCAGTAGCGGACCCAGCACTGTTCATCAAAAAGGACGAGAAGGAGATCGTCTACCTGCTGGTGCACGTGGACGACATCATCATCACCTCAGAAGACGAGGCAATGATTAGGAGAGTGAAAACAGAAATCGGACAAGCCTTCAAGATTCGAGATCTTGGAGAGGCAAAAGTTTTCCTGGGCATGGAGATCAGCCGGGGAGCGCACGGGGAGGTAAAACTATCGCAGCGACGCTACACTGAGGAGCTGCTGCAGCGACATCAACTCGTCAATGCAAAGCCTCGAAAGACCCCACTACCTCCTGGTACTAGAGCCCTGCCAGCAGAAGACAACAACAAGGAGCTCGTAGACAACACCAAGTACAGGGCGCTTGTTGGCGAATTGAACTACCTGGCGACGAGCACAAGCCCGGATATCACGCAGGCAATGAGCGTTCTGGCGCGCTTCATGGGCAACCCATCTAAGGTTCACATGGGCTTGGCTTTGGGGATGCTGCGATACCTGGCGGGTACCAAGGAGCTCGGATTATGCTATGACGGAGATGGCGATCTCACCATGGTGGGCTACAGTGATTCCGACTGGGCTGGAGATCCAGCCACTCGGAGGTCCACAACTGGCTACGTATTCTTGCTAAACGGCGCAGCTATCAGCTGGAACAGCCAATTGCAGCGCACGTCGGCAGCTTCAACAGTGGAGGCAGAGTACCAGGCCACGGCAGCTGCAGTGCGGGAGGCACTTTGGCTTCGCAAGCTGACCAGAGACTTGGGTCTGAGGACACAGCCTATTCAGATTCGAACGGATTCTGAGGGATCGATGAGCCTTGGGAATAACCCGATAATGTCAGTTCGTTCTAAGCACATCGACGTGCAACATCATCTAATGCGAGAACGAGTCCTGCGGAAGGAAGTTGCCTTATCGCACTGTTCGACGGAGGATATGGTAGCAGATGTGCTAACCAAGGCACTTGGAGAGATAAAGTTTAAGAAGTGCATTACGGCGATGGGGTTGGCCGAGTAAGCTTTCTAAGTTTGTTTGGGGCGAACTCGTTTGGCTTTAGCTTTTCGGTTTCCAGAAGAATCCCTGGTTGGAATTATCTTCTTTCACTTGTTGCTAGGCATGTCTCGAGGGGGCGTGTTATAAAATGGTATATCAGTTGGATATAGCGATCCATACTAGCAACAATCCCGCTGTTGTAGCTGTACTCGGCGGTAAGCTATCGACCCGCGTTCATACTGTTTGTAGTGCTATACGCACAAGTATATGTGCCGACTCCAGAACGAACTATTCGGACTCCTTACTATCAGATAATATGTAACTCTACTTTCTCGTAATTACGTCAGGCTTCCTTTTGTCTGATAGTCTACGTCTCAATAGATGATGAGGACGCAGCTTGCGTCCTCATTGTTATTCACGCACTACTTGATTAGGACTCAATAACATCATCATTGAATATGCAAAGCATATCATGCCAGTAAGAGCAAAGATAAAGCCCGTGTACTTTGTAAATCCCCATTAGTATTTATATCACACAAAGGCAACGCGAATTGCAGCCACGGCTTGCTTCCATGTAACCGGCGACCCACCTGTTGCAATCAATAGGGCCGAGAGCAGCAGGAGGCATATTGTTGTCATTTGAGCCATTATAGCAAAGTTAATGCGGGCTTGCGTTAGGAAGCCGGGTTAGTTAGGTGTAAGGCCTCGGTAAGGCATTTAAACTAAGGGCCATACCTCAGCCCGTGTCCTCAGGGCTGTATTTATTTGCGTGCGTAGTCGTTCCTATTATCTTGTTTTTGTTGTTCAGCACGCGCTGAACAAGGAAGCGGATCCCACCCCCCTTGGCGCACTTCTGTTTAAAAACCGCTGTGCTTTCAGCTTGTCAGCAGGACCCATCGGGTAGAGCGTCTTCCTACATTGCTCTGTTTATTTTCTACAATGATCCTCATCATCATGGTGCTGGTGGGCGTCGTGAATGGCGCCCTTGCCATGGAGGCCCTCGGCGGAGGATTACCGGTCAGCGGCTCGACCTACACCAACCCGCTTGGAGGTTTTTCCCGCCTGGGAACGCCAGTGGGACCGACACTCCTGAATCATCAGGGGGTCGTGATGATGCAACATGTGGGTCCAAGTGTCGCCGAGCAACAAACAGCTCTAATCCTTGAACTGCAACAACAAGTCCAGACATTGTCCACTCAGTTAAATCAAGGTGGGCAACCGGGAATGGCGGACTTTGAATTCCTGTCACGCTACTATCAGGACCCGCGAGCGCAGCAATCATCCCTAGACGTATCATTTTTGGCCTGCCATCTGGAGGAATTAATGCTAATAATCTCGTCCTGCTTAATTACAAAGCTTTCCCGGAATGGCGTGACTTAGAGCATGCGCAGCGAGGACAACCAGACCGTGCATGCTCCCTGCTTTACGAGTTCGGAATTTTAATGACAGCTTTTTCAATTGCAGAGCTGACTGCTGCCGGCCTTGAATCTTTGATAAAGAGCATTGCGCATATGGGAATGAATCAGAGTTGGTTGGCAGTGGTTTCTAATACCCATCACACCTTGCATTATAATGTCAATTGGCTCCGGGAGCTGATATCCGCTCGCATAAATTGCATAATTGAGTTTTCTTCGCGTGGTGGGGACGGCCTTGTGGCTCTACACCAACGTTATTTTGCCACGACAGAACGTGCAGTTCAGGATGATGTTCTGCGGGAACATGATGATGAGCTTGCCCATGCCCGCCAGAAGGTTTCCTTAAAGTATCTCGCAGAGAAAGAGCACAGGACTCGTACTGGTGGCAATACTGGAGTTTTCCATTTTAATGGCACTCGCCAACGCCGGGGGCGTGGTGGTGGTTTTCGGGGGCGTGGTTTCCCGCCTAATCGTGCCTCTGCTGCGGTAGGGAGCTCCACCTCGGGTGCTAGTGCACCCTACCAATTGAAGTAGTTATGGATCATGAGCGCCCCTTTGCATGCTCAAGTTCAAGCACACCTAGCGGCGTGGAAGGCTATTGGGGCGGACACTCGGACGCTACATGTGCTGAAGCAGGGGGTTCCAGTGGAGTTTCGTAATGGTTGTCCGCCCCCTGCCTTTGATCTCCCGAGTTTTCGGGTCTCAGAGATACAGCAACGGTGGTGGCAGGAGGTAGAAGAACCCCGCCTCATTGCTCTTGGGGCCATCTCCCGTGTGGACCCCTCACGGACGGTTGAGCATGTGGTTAATGCCTTTCGTGTGCCTAAACAGGGTAGTGCTTCCTGGCGCCTTGTTGTCAACCTTAAGTGGATGAACATTGCTCAGAAGGCTTATAAGTGCCGTTATGAATTCCTCCGTACCCTACGTCGTATGGGCATTCAGAATTCGTGGATGATCAAGGTGGATTTAGCTGATGCTTTTTATCATATCCCCATCTGTCCAGTGGATCGACGTTTCTTTACCTTCCGCTTCTGTGGCACTCTGTATGAGATGAATGCCCTACCCATGGGTTGGTTGAATAGTCCTTACTGGTTCACAAAGATTATGCAGAATGTAGTTAATTTCTGGAGGGATCCTATTGCAGCGGTCGGTGGCAAGAAATGTCGGGTTACACCTCCCATGCCGCTGCATCAGTTTTTCCCAGCATGTGGCAGTGGACGACCAGCCCGTCTTGGAGCTCGGGTTCTACCCTACCTGGACGACTTTCTTTTCGTTTTCTCTTCCAAGGAGCAGGCTAGTCTTGGAGCGCGGTGGGTGCGGGAGACTGTTGAGTTTTTAGGTTTAGCTTGTCACCCAACAAAATGTCAGTGGGAGCCTTTGCAGGCAGTTCATCATCTAGGCATCACTGTCAATACCGCATCTGGTATGTTTGAGGTACCCAAGGAGAAGCTTTCCAAGCTCCGACGGCTGGCGGTTGGCTTGAGGGTCACGGCTAAGAAAAATCGTCGGTTGGTCCAGAAGCGTGAAGTAGCAAAATTTTGTGGTTTTGCCCAGAGTGTTAAGTTGGCTCTTACCCCAGCCCCGCTTTTTCTTCGTAACTTCTATGATGATATCATGCAACCTGTAGGTTGGTCAGGCCGTATTCGTCTATCACGTGGTTCCCTTCGGGATCTTGATTGGTGGGCTGATATCCCAACGCGGCATTGCTCTGCCGCCATTCACATAGAGCCTGCCGCGGTGGACTTGTCCGTTGATGCATCCCGTCACTCCTGGGGTGCAACACTACATGGTCGGATAGCTCGAGGTTATTGGTCCTCTAATGACTACCTGGCGCATATTAATTGGAAAGAGCTGCATGCTGTTCGTCATGCCTTGGAGTCGTTCCTTCCTTATGTCACCCAGCGGGTTGTGGTTATCAGGGAGGATAACACTTGCACGCAGGCAGTTTTGGGACGTCTGTCTTCTAGGTCCCCGTGTTTGCATGAGGAGATGAGGTGTTTATGGAGTTTCCTGCAGGAACATAGTATTATCCTCCAGGTAGAACGGGTAGCTAGTGCGGAGAATGAAGCAGATGCAGCTTCTTGTTGGATAGATCCGGATGATAATCGTTTGCACCCTCACCTTTTTCAGCTTATTGAGAACCGTTTTGGTCCGCATGACGTGGACTTATTTGCCTCGCATATCAACGCGCAGCTGCCTTGCTTCTTCTCACGGCATATTTGCCCGGGTTCATCGGGTGTGAACGCACTTTTACAACCCTGGACTGGGCATAACGCTTACGGTTGCCCACCCCTGGACCCGGACTTTTTGATGGCCGTGGTGCAGAAGGTCCGAGAAGAGCAGGCATGTGTCACCCTGGTGGTCCCCTACTGGACAGCTCAACCTTGGTGGCAGCAACTCATGGAGCTAGCAGTGGACCTGGTTTTCCTCCCATCCAACACCGTGCTGTTTGCTCCTGGGATGGGAGGTTCGAGCACCTTCCTTCCTCCTCCGAGTTGGCAGGTCGTAGCAGTACGGGTGCAGTGGTAGAGTGGGCTCGCTCTCTTGAGGCTAATGCCGTTGCTAGGGTGGCCCCTAGATATGGCCTTAACCTGGGTTTGGTTACTGCCCCTCCCGTGGTTTCGGACCTGCTGGTTTCTCATCTTCAGTCGGGAGCTGCAGGGCTAGATCATTCGGCCCGTCTCCAGCAGATAGTGCAGGTCGTGATGGCTCGTGTTGGCGCTAGTACTTGGCGGTCTTAAGGTTCTCATTTTGCGGCCTTTGTGCGTTTTTATGTGATGGAGGGCCTGGAGTTCCTTCCGGCTTCCTTCTATGCAGGCTTGTTGTGGGGTCAGTTTCTTGCGGCAAAAGGCACTGTCCAGGCGCGTACTGCACAGCCATACTTCAGTGCTGTTAAGACAATTCACGACCTTCTGGGTTACCCTAAGCCTTGTGCGGGAGACAATGCCTTACTTGTAGCCTTCAGAAAGGGTTGGGAGCGTCTTCAGGTCTCCTTTTCCCCCACCTCCTCTTTAGTCTTGGCCTTCAGTGCGGAGAGTGCTTGGGTGCTGTATGAGGCGTTACCGTTAGTTTCGGTTAGCTCTCCAGTTTTCTTGCCGCTTTTATTTGTTGTTTTGGGGTTTTGTTTGTTCCTGCGTCCGGATTGCCTCCTGTCGGTTTGTTGGGGACGTGTGGTGGAGTTGGGAGGTATCCCGGTTTTCCAGTACAAGCCCCTTACCTGGAAAGGTAGGGTAGTGTCTGCTGAACGTGCCCCAGTGCTGCAGTTTCCTCTTTGTGGTCTTCCTTTTCTCCAAATTGCCTTGTTGCAGCGTTTAGCTCAGGACCAGTCTCGTCTTTGGCCTGTCCGTCAGTCTACTCAAGGGGCAGAGCGTTGGTTCGACCTGGTGCTTGGTCAGTTTGGTTTGCAGAGCCTTCGGGGCGTGCACACTCTGTATAGTCTAAGGCGAGGTGGTGCCTCGGCGGCCCGTGCAGCTGGTGTTCCCATGGAGGTTGTGGAAGCCTTTGGTGGTTGGAGTACTAATTCGTCGGCTTTGCGGGAGCATTATCTTGACTTGGGTGTTCGCGCCTGCCCTAAAGCCTTAGCCTTTTTTGGCCCTCTAGCGGTTGGTCGGGTCGCGCCGTTTGGAGTTCAGTACTTCAACCGTTAAGCGCTGGTATCTTTTCTTTGGCTTTTGTTCCGAGAGTAACAACTAATGCGGGCTTGCGTTAGGAAGCCGGGTTAGTTAGGCGTAAGGCCTAGGTAAGACATTTAAACTAAGGGCCTTACCTCAGCCCGTGTCCTCAGGGCTGTATTTATTCGCGTGCGTAGTCGTTCCTATTATCTTGTTTTTGTTGTTCAGCTCGCGCCCGCCCGCCCACCCCTTGTCGCGTCGCCCGAAGTGTTGCTGGTTTCTTTCCTTGGTTCGTCAGGCCTTCGGTTCTTGACCTAGGCCTTTATTAGCACAGTGCAATTGTAACAGAAATGGCAATTGCTTTTGTTCCAAGAGCAACAACTAATGTTGTGTACAATTAATTTAAGCCAATTCTCGGGGCAGAAGAGTTCCACAGTGCCGACATGGATCAAACAAATAATAATAATGAGATAATGGAATTCTGGCATGACGGCGTGAAATGAATCGAACAACGAGTTTGGGTGAGTAATCTGCTCTCACAGGCATGGCGATTTGCCACCAGCAGGTCGACGAATTTGCTTACAGTTATCTACAAAGAATGTAATGTTGTATACAATTAATTTACGCCAATTCTCGGGGGAGAGGAGTTCCACAGTGCCGACATGGATCAAACTCGCGAACTCGCGAACTTGCAAACTCGCAAACTTCAAACCGTTTTATTGTGAAGTAACCAGCCTTTACGGATTGTGGGGGGCCCCGACTTTTTTCCGGCTTCGAGGAAGCCGACACCCTACTTGTTTGGTTTTCAGAAGGTTCTCTGCTTAGAGTCTTTTTCTGTCACTTGTTGCTAGGAACGTCTCGAGGGCGTGTTATGAAATGGTGTATAAGTTGGGATCTAAAACGATCCGTTCTAGAAATAGAGTTCTTAAAAGTTATGAAAACGTTATATTAATATTGCATAAAGTGTATTTAGGGCCTTTCATAATTTTATCACAAACTGCTCCAAAGTAGACCTAATATTACTTTGAAAATGTTCAAGTTAATTAGGATTTTATCATTCACTATCCCACCAATAATTTTCTCGAGGGGTTTCCTAATGTTGGTTAATCATCATCCATTATACTATCCGTAACTCTGTTGCAGCTGTACTCGGCAGTACGCTATCAACCCGCGCTCGTCCAACTTGTACTGCTACCTTATCCTCATACCATGAAAACTAATAAGTTTGCGTTCCTGCTGACAGGTATGCACTCGCTGCTGATTTATAAAAAAGGCGCGGCAGTTACCTCCAATAATAAAAGCGTACACCACAGCTAACGAGCGTCCCCCGACCTGCCTGCTATTTAGCAACGTTGTTGCGCCAAAGGTATACGTGCGGCGCGCGCCTGCTGCCGCCTTCCCTCTATGTGTACTTTGACCAACGTGCGTGGCGCTGCTTATCTGTAAAGAACTTAGCTATGAACTAATAACGTTCGTTCGTTCGTTAACCAGTTGTTTCAATAATAATCACTATTACTTGCTTGCGCGCTGTGCGTACGTACCTTCACCTTCCCTCTTTTTGTCGGCTGCTAGCTATCTACGCATATATTCTGCTGCCGCATGCATGCTCGCTAATAATATGTAATGCATTCATGACGACCCGCCCTATCGTACGTCGACAACTGGCATGCAGCTGGTAGCTGTTTCGTTTTCTGTCTGATTCTCTATTTTAGATTTGCGTATGTATATGTATGCATGCATGGTATTTCGTTATATGTACCCTTGTTTGCTAACCGATAGATAGAAACTGATTGCTGGCTGCAATCAACTAACGCGTGCGTTGATGACGATGTTGCAACAGACTCCGCCCGAACGTAGCAAGATAAGATGTGCCGACGAGGCTTCACGTCATCACCGTCATCGCCAGCCATGTGGTCGTCGTTCACTCCAGCCGCGGCTGCAGGGATGTACCGTCGTCTGTCGTGTCTGCTGCTCCCTGCCGTTATGATCTTAACCTTCGCGGTCCTTATGCAGCCGGCCACCGCAGCCACGTGCGGAAGTGCAACGTACGATGCCACCTGGAACGGTGCGTAAGTGTGCACATCTCCCCCACCCCTCTCTCTCTCTCTCCTCTGATTATGACTATGTTAACTGCTTATGATGATACAAGGAATTTTCTTTACAACTAAATCTCCATCTTTTTCAACAATATTACCTTTTAACCTAGTACTTTGGCAATCATTTCATTCGGAAAAAGATTTACAAATTGATTTTGCAATAGAAAAATTATACCACATCCTCTTGCGGAAGCACTCGGAATATGCAATTTCATTTTGGTTTCATTACTCATATGACCTCCTTAATGATCTCCAACCATTCCTTCTCGGTAATAATGTTTCATGGTTTTATTAAATCTTTCACATATACCGTTAGTCTGAGGAGAATAGGCGTACCATATTCTACATACTATGTCAATACTTATTAACGAATTGGGAGACCCCTAATAAAAGTAATGATGGCTTCTTTGACTTAGAACAATTAGCTTGGCAAAAAACCTTTGCTTATATATACATACATATATACCTACCATAAAACCTCTGTATATATACATGTATATTTAAGAAGCCAGATCCAGCGGCATAAAATAATACGTCATCAGAAACTTAGTCGACTAAATAAGCTATTAATATGGCCAAAGTATACACCCAAGGACGGATGGATACTACGTAGCATCCAGATGTAAACATCTGGTGGCATGGAGCAAGTACTCATCAAGCAATTATTATGAGTGCATCTGATGATGGGGATTGCGGACACTCGTGCACGACTCCCACAAGTAGAGTCCTCACGCAGCGGGGCTCCATCTTAAACCGTTCTTGGAAATATACGTTTGCCACTTTACCAGACCAGCCAGATAGAGTCTTTGCACAAAGACCTGCCCTGCCTCCACCAATCTGGCAACCGAGCGAGCGACTCGCTTCACAGAGACCCCAGCACCTCTTCCCTGGAGTGGTCTTTATCCAATCTAGCTACTCCATCTGGTATCCTGATTACGTTATCGACGATGATGTTATCAACGACAAGATATCGACCGCAAGATGACCAGTTATCTGTTTGGACATCTTCTGATGGGCGGGACCTTTGCTGTAGGCGCATATAATAGAGTTACAATACTCGCTCCCTATTGTTCCCAGCTGATGAGTCCCCTGCCTATTCGCCGATTAGTACCCACGGCTTCTACTGTGGCAACCTGATTGAGGAACCGAGAGTCCCATCCTTCCCCCCTCGGCGCGAGGCTAGCTAGCACTGATCTGGCTACATTTATCCATTCGCATTCCAATTCACTGCCCGGAGTCTTTTCCCATTACTCCCCCGAAAACAGACTTCCGCTGCTACTACTCTGGCATGCATATCCTCCAGAGTTTCTAGCAGAGCCCCTTCGATCGGTCATTTCCTTCACACACAGTACAGTGCTGTCCCCTTCAGGCCGTTTGTCTAGATCCATTTCGATCCCAACCTTACTTCTCCAGAGACTGCTGTTTCTCTGACCAGCCAATCTACCACACAGAGGCTGCAAAAGGAGTCCCATTTTACACGCCTGGAGACTACTGGTGTTATAGCATATTATTTGGCCACTACTGAGAGTCCCCAACCCAAAGTCCCCTACTTTGTACGCAAGGGCCTGTCGACTCTCCATCCAACCATTAGAGTCCCCCAAATCCCGTGCACCGGACCATCCTTTTAGTTAAGGAGAGAAGCCTGCCACTGCCGCTCGGGCCACTCCACCAGAAGCCCTCTTGTATCTCTGTTATGTCGGCCTAATTCCATAAGCAAATGCCCGATCGGAAGAGCCTGCGGTGCCTGATTGCAACGTTGTGAAACTCAACGATTTGCGTACGTGCGCAAACCGTTGGCATGGCGTGCTGGCGTTAGATTGCTTGGGGAAAATTAGAACTCCCAACTGTTGCAGTTCATGCGCCCTGCATGCTGGCCACTATGTGTGTTATTCTTGTGTGAGCGGTGTGAATGCACCTGTAATCCTCAATCAATGTCTAACTGCTATATACCTAAACGTCTATTACACGGGACAGATCTTGGGGTCC
This sequence comes from Volvox africanus, assembly GCA_030268105.1. Classification (NCBI taxonomy): domain Eukaryota; kingdom Viridiplantae; phylum Chlorophyta; class Chlorophyceae; order Chlamydomonadales; family Volvocaceae; genus Volvox; species Volvox africanus. The sequence goes on along the minus strand of BSDZ01000004.1, from coordinate 2,930,109 downwards.
CCGCTCATTTCCCTGCTTCAAGGAAGCCGGAAACAAGTCTTCTTCGGGGCATAGAAAGCCGCAAATTCATAGGCGCTCTGAGGTTGCTTGCTTGGTTAAAAAAAGATATATTAACGCCCTCTGCACGCCCCCATATCTCCATGTATACGACGCAGTTTGCTGCAGTGGCGTCGTGCGGCCCAAGGTAGGCAGCAGCCCCCTGTGCTGTGGAACAGTCGCCTACGATCCGACACTGAACGGTGGGTGGATGAGTATATGGAGTAGTAATGTAGTAGACGTGCTCCCCGGAAACACCCTTTCACGATATTAAGGTGCAGAAGCACCCTGTTAGGATATCGAGAGGCCTTTGCGGCTATCAACTACGACAAGTAATCTCATGAGTTAGGCAAGATATGAGAAATTTACTGCCAAGAGACATGAGACAGGGTACGGCTCTTTGCTACTGGACGGCAAGCGAGGAGTAAGTGAGGATGGTATCCTGTCGTACGATTTGCAGGATATTTCGAGTAGATGACTGAACCGTGAGATAGCGGGTTTATTCCAGTGGCAGGCGCCGAGGTACCAGTGCATTATTGCTGCACAGTGCAGATATACTTAAATGCATCTCACTCTCATAACACGTCTCACACTCATGCGATATATTTGCATGAAATATTGGGGCACTGAGCGCCGTCTGTCGAAAAAATATATTATAAAAATCTAGATTACCACTGATTGATTACATTAAATAGCGTTTCTCCATATCTTGCCTACGTTCATATAAATGTGCACGCAGTTTGCTGCAGTGGCATCGTGCGGTCAGGCAGCAGCAGCAGCACCCGGTGCTGTGGAACAATCCCCTACGATCCGAAAGGGAAAGGTTGGTTGATGATGACGTGTATGTGTAGAAGTTGATAGCCCCAAAGGCGTCTCGAGATGCTGAGAAGGTGCTTCTGCAGCTTTATATCGTGTTGGTGTGTGCTGTATCTGTACGACTACTACATTCTCCACCCTCGGGATGGCACGTCTGGGGCTCTTTGAACCCTGTCAGCAGATGCCTGCCATCGCCAACCGTGGCCATGGTCATTTGTGTTCCCGCATCACGACATGTCCACACTAGGTGTTTAGGCATCAAATCCTTCATGAACTTTTCTTCAATTGCTCATCCTACATTCATAAGAAAACCAGCAGATCGTCAGACAGGTTGTCTTAAGAGCTGCAGTCAGCTGAAATGGAACTGGAGACCCCAAGATTCCTAATTTGACAGTCATGTACCATCACCATTGTAACAGTTGAGAGCTGCCTTTTAATGAAGGCCTCTCAAGATGCTGAGAGGGTGCTTCTGCAGCCTTATATTGTTAATGTTTGCCATACATGTATGCACTACTACTACATTATGTGTGATGAAATGCGTGTGAAGCTCAATTCTCCGTGTTAGGCTAGCTGATAATCCAAGCATTTCATACAAACCACATGAATAACAAGAACAAAACAATAATATGAAAAACATATTAATTAAAAGTAAAACTACCAAAAACCTAACTTCGGACCATTGGAGCACATTATATAATTTTTATTTTTTTATATTACAAGTTCTCCAGCTTTATATCGTGCAAGTGTGTTGCTGTACGTGTACGACCACTACTCTCCTCTATGGAGGGCACGGCCCGGGTGCTTTGACCCTATCAGCTGATGCTAACCATCGCCAACTCCGGCCATGGGGGGTTGTGTTCCCATGTCACGACATGTACCAGCCTCACATCCGTCATAGCATTCACGGGTTTCTTAAGCGTCAAGTCCTGATCAGCTATTCAACTACTCTCCAACGTTTCATAGGAAACAAGGTTCTCGTCACATCGGTTGTCACAGACAGCTGATGTCTGCTGGAAATTAACCTGGAAAACTACAGTCTGCTTATTTCATTCATTATTCGTTATGAAAGGGTGTTACACTGTGGGCGACATGCCCTTAGAGGACAAGCACCGGTGGCCCTGACCGGGCCGAACCACAGCGCAGGGGGGAAGATATATTATCCTGGGGTATCTACGGCTAGTGTCCAGGATGGAACGTGCATAGTCATCTTCCGATTGGGCCTTTGTAGGCGGACACAACAGAGATACAACAGGACACACGGCTTAGTCTGTTCGTCCTGCCGTGCACTCCTCTCCTCGCTCAGCCAGCGAGGGCACACAGATCTCACGAGTCTCAACCCTTGCTACTCAAAGGAACAGAGCCTCAGTCAACCACACCAGCTTCCGGACAGAGAAGGCAAGAGAGCAATCCCTACCTCTAGAGAGAGAAGCAAGGAAACCCCGCCTCCTCCACCTCCACTGCCTCCCAAGCAAAACGTAGTGACGAAGTTAGTGATGGCCCTATAACAGGGTCCCCGCCATAGTCTCTACTTGCCTCTGCCCCAAGCGGGTTGCTGCTTGGAAGCAGTATCTGCCATGTTCCATGTGTATGTATGTATTGGGACTAGGGGTGGCAACTTTCAAGAAGACGCGCACGGTTGGTGTTGTATCTTTGTGTTAATATCCATTAAACTGATTAGCATATGTCCAGTTTCCTGATCATCTTGGACATTAGCGTTAGATATATCAGGATACTACATTGTATTCCCCCTCAGATAGGGCGCGTCCTTGCATCCTACAGTCCAGGGACCTGCAACATCTCTGATCTGCAGTGACATTCGATCCGTCTCGGCCTGGTGATGCAGCCCCCAACCAACCGATCAGTGTAACCGGAGGAATTGAACCCGGGCGAACCCGCACAATAGCTAAGAAGTGTCTCTGCGTCAATGTCCGCGGAAGAAGGAAGACCTATTTGAGAAGTAATCGAGTCTAATGCTGAAAATACCATCCTTGGATAGCTTTACAGCCCCGCCCAAACTTTCTTTAACATTTGGAAAGCTCTTATTTCGAGTATTTGTTTTGGACATATATATGTATAATATAATATATATGTATATGTTTATGATATAAAATGTTTTTTATCTATCGCACTTTCTACCTCACTCCCCATGATAGATTACAGCACCCAATATTATGAAAGCCTGGGCCATGACAAGCAACATTTCTCCATACCTTGCCTTCGTTCATTAAACACGCTTGCAGTTTGCTGCAGTGGCGTCGTGCAGTACAAGATAGGGAGCAGCACCCTGTGCTGTGGAACAGTCTCATATGATCCGACACGGAATGGTGAGCTGATGATGGATTTGTGCTACGCATGCAAACAAACATACAATATAATAAGAATCATAAATAGATAGATAGAAAGAACAATAGATAAATAGGGTTAACAAATCAAGAAATCAAGAAATGAATAGATAAATATATATGTAATAGTATAGTATAATATAGTATAGTATAGTATAGTATAGTATAGTATAGTATAGTATAGTATAGTATAGTATAGTATAGTATAACGTAGTATAGTTATAATACTTGTAATGGTCTTATTGAATATTCTCTCAAACCTGAGCATTCTCGCGCTCTAAGCTATCTCATAGTGAGCATTCAAGTTCCGTTTTTTGCCTTTTCATCATTTATTGTACTACGTAGTTGCTTGAGGGTCTGCCGAAAAGACCTCTCCGTTGTGTGGGTCATTTTAGCATCTTCCAGTTGTGTTTTTGTGCGCTACAACGGTATGCGTTCTGCATGCAATAATAATGTGCAGCGTAGAAACTCGCACCCTGCCGGCGTCATCATGCACTATGTATCATTGCACCCTTTATTTAAGGTGTTACCCTGTATGTGCGTGTTTCTAATTGCACGTTATTATGTCAGATAACTGCTGCTGGACTGCTGCTGCAGCTGGACTGCTGCTGCTGCTGCTGTATCCTATATAGTTCATTTATATTTCGATATATCTATATACTCGCAGCAGGGAACCATTTCTTATAAAGAATTCAGAACATATCAAGGTCAAAAATACATTGATGGACTGAATGTCAGTAAATTCCATGCATGCTGAGTTCACCTGTATAAAATTGCAACGCAGTTTGCTGCAGTGGCGTCGTGCGGCCCAAGATAGGCAGCAGCACCCTGTGCTGTGGAACAGTCGCCTACGATCCGACACCGGATGGTGGGTGGATGAGTATATGGAGTAGTAATGTAGTAGACGTGCTCCCCGGGAAACACCCTTTCACGATATTAAGGTGCAGAAGCACCCTGTTAGGATATCGAGAGGCCTTTGCGGCTATCAACTACGACAAATAATCTCATGAGTTAGGCAAGATATGAGAAATTTACTGCCAAGAGACATGAGACAGGGTACGGCTCTTTGCTACTGGACGGCAAGCGAGGAGTAAGTGAGGATGGTATCCTGTCGTACGATTTGCAGGATATTTCGAGTAGATGACTGAACCGTGAGATAGCGGGTTTATTCCAGTGGCAGGCGCCGAGGTACCAGTGCATTATTGCTGCACAGTGCAGATATACTTAAATGCATCTCACTCTCATAACACGTCTCACACTCTGATATGCGATATATTTGCATGAAATATTGGGGCACTGAGCGCCGTCTGTCGAAAAAATATATTATAAAAATCTAGATTACCACTGATTGATTACATTAAATAGCGTTTCTCCATATCTTGCCTACGTTCATATAAATGTGCACGCAGTTTGCTGCAGTGGCGCCGTGCGGGCCAAGATAGGCAACAACCCGCAGTGCTGTGGAACAGTCGCCTACGATCCGTCACGGGGCGGTGGGTTGATGATGACGTGTATGTGTAGAAGTTGATAGCCCCAAAGGCGTCTCGAGATGCTGAGAAGGTGCTTCTGCAGCTTTATATCGTGTTGGTGTGTGCTGTATCTGTACGACTACTACATTCTCCACCCTCGGGATGGCACGTCTGGGGCTCTTTGAACCCTGTCAGCAGATGCCTGCCATCGCCAACCGTGGCCATGGTCATTTGTGTTCCCGCATCACGACATGTCCACACTAGGTGTTTAGGCATCAAATCCTTCATGAACTTTTCTTCAATTGCTCATCCTACATTCATAAGAAAACCAGCAGATCGTCAGACAGGTTGTCTTAAGAGCTGCAGTCAGCTGAAATGGAACTGGAGACCCCAAGATTCCTAATTTGACAGTCATGTACCATCACCATTGTAACAGTTGAGAGCTGCCTTTTAATGAAGGCCTCTCAAGATGCTGAGAGGGTGCTTCTGCAGCCTTATATTGTTAATGTTTGCCATACATGTATGCACTACTACTACATTATGTGTGATGAAATGCGTGTGAAGCTCAATTCTCCGTGTTAGGCTAGCTGATAATCCAAGCATTTCATACAAACCACATGAATAACAAGAACAAAACAATAATATGAAAAACATATTAATTAAAAGTAAAACTACCAAAAACCTAACTTCGGACCATTGGAGCACATTATATAATTTTTATTTTTTTATATTACAAGTTCTCCAGCTTTATATCGTGCAAGTGTGTTGCTGTACGTGTACGACCACTACTCTCCTCTATGGAGGGCACGGCCCGGGTGCTTTGACCCTATCAGCTGATGCTAACCATCGCCAACTCCGGCCATGGGGGGTTGTGTTCCCATGTCACGACATGTACCAGCCTCACATCCGTCATAGCATTCACGGGTTTCTTAAGCGTCAAGTCCTGATCAGCTATTCAACTACTCTCCAACGTTTCATAGGAAACAAGGTTCTCGTCACATCGGTTGTCACAGACAGCTGATGTCTGCTGGAAATTAACCTGGAAAACTACAGTCTGCTTATTTCATTCATTATTCGTTATGAAAGGGTGTTACACTGTGGGCGACATGCCCTTAGAGGACAAGCACCGGTGGCCCTGACCGGGCCGAACCACAGCGCAGGGGGGAAGATATATTATCCTGGGGTATCTACGGCTAGTGTCCAGGATGGAACGTGCATAGTCATCTTCCGATTGGGCCTTTGTAGGCGGACACAACAGAGATACAACAGGACACACGGCTTAGTCTGTTCGTCCTGCCGTGCACTCCTCTCCTCGCTCAGCCAGCGAGGGCACACAGATCTCACGAGTCTCAACCCTTGCTACTCAAAGGAACAGAGCCTCAGTCAACCACACCAGCTTCCGGACAGAGAAGGCAAGAGAGCAATCCCTACCTCTAGAGAGAGAAGCAAGGAAACCCCGCCTCCTCCACCTCCACTGCCTCCCAAGCAAAACGTAGTGACGAAGTTAGTGATGGCCCTATAACAGGGTCCCCGCCATAGTCTCTACTTGCCTCTGCCCCAAGCGGGTTGCTGCTTGGAAGCAGTATCTGCCATGTTCCATGTGTATGTATGTATTGGGACTAGGGGTGGCAACTTTCAAGAAGACGCGCACGGTTGGTGTTGTATCTTTGTGTTAATATCCATTAAACTGATTAGCATATGTCCAGTTTCCTGATCATCTTGGACATTAGCGTTAGATATATCAGGATACTACATTGTATTCCCCCTCAGATAGGGCGCGTCCTTGCATCCTACAGTCCAGGGACCTGCAACATCTCTGATCTGCAGTGACATGGATTCGATCCGTCTCGGCCTGGTGATGCAGCCCCCAACCAACCGATCAGTGTAACCGGAGGAATTGAACCCGGGCGAACCCGCACAATAGCTAAGAAGTGTCTCTGCGTCAATGTCCGCGGAAGAAGGAAGACCTATTTGAGAAGTAATCGAGTCTAATGCTGAAAATACCATCCTTGGATAGCTTTACAGCCCCGCCCAAACTTTCTTTAACATTTGGAAAGCTCTTATTTCGAGTATTTGTTTTGGACATATATATGTATAATATAATATATATGTATATGTTTATGATATAAAATGTTTATTATCTATCGCACTTTCTACCTCACTCCCCATGATAGATTACAGCACCCAATATTATGAAAGCCTGGGCCATGACAAGCAACATTTCTCCATACCTTGCCTTCGTTCATTAAATACGCTCGCAGTTTGCTGCAGTGGCATCTTGCAGTACAAGATAGGGAGCAGCACCCTGTGCTGTGGAACAGTCGCATATGATCCGACACGAAACGGTGAGCTGATGATGGATTTGTGCTACGCATGCAAACAAACATACAATATAATAAGAATCATAAATAGATAGATAGACAGAACAATAGATAAATAGGGTTAACAAATCAAGAAATTAAGAAATGAGTAGATAAATATATATGTAATAGTATAGAATAGTGTAGTATAGTATAGTATAGCATAGTATAGTATAGAATAGTATTTTTGTGCGCTATAAACTGTGTGAGTGTTGTGTGTAATGATAATGTCCTGCGTAGAAACTCGCACCCTGCCAGCGTCAGCACAAAGCCCGCTCAAAATAAAATGTGCTGAAAACAATCACATATACATATAAACATAGATGATGAGATGATATATATTATGTATACATATCAAACCTAATTCGAATAATAAGTTAACAAAGACGAATGTCATTGTAGTACGATTCATGTTTTTATATTATTTCGTATCGCAACTACGTCCTCCTCTTTTCTAGCCAGTATCTTTCATCGAAAGCAAACCAAGCACGCAGGCAAACGACTTCCTGACAGTCAAATGAACGCAATCCTTGAACCAACCTGTGCTCCCGTTATCACCCTATTCGAGTGCAGCTTGCTGTAATGGAGTTGTCAAGTCGAAGTGCTGATTCGATATATAAAAATGCTCTGCCGCTGGCAACAACCGTGCAAAACCTTGCTGCTAGCAAACTGCCAACCTACGCCTAATGGTACGTTATTATCAGGCAACGCATCATCATCTGCTGCAGTTCATATACAGCGCCATAGGTGGATGAACGCGAGTGGATCGGGCAATCATGTATTTGCATTCAGGATTTCAGGATGAGAGTGGTGATCCTCCATACGTGAAGACGTGCGATGGAGATAGCGGGTTAGTTGCTTGGGTGGGTTAGGGTGGGGTGGGGGTTCTAAACGAAATAATACCCTTTCATCGTTCTCCGTGCATTAGATAGAATGTGTCAGATGGAGTCCATCGACAATGCAAGGAACAGGGTTACTTATGTTTGTATGCCATCTTCATCATGCTTATTCCGTGGCAACCTCGCAGCAGGACAGCATCAATCGTTGCAATAGTTGAGCTCAATAGATGGTGATGATGGTGAAAATGATGGTGATGATGATGGTGATGGTGATGTCGCTAACACTGAATACTTTACCCAGCCAGCCAGATAGGTTAATAGATATGTAATCCAAGCAAGCCTACACTTCACCTATCTTCCCCAGACACATACCTACATACCCTACATCGGTGCACACTCCCTACAAATGTTTCCCAGATTATTTATTGTGCACGGATCCATGTAAATGGTTAATATATATATGGTGAATATAAAGCATGCGCATCAGGAGAGACAGACAAAGCCGCGTACGTGTTTTCCCCTGCGCTGTATTGTGGTCCGGCCCAGTCAGGGCCCCCAGTGCTTGTTATTTCCTTTCAGGGCAAGTCACCAACAGTGCAACATCCTAATTTAAAGACAACTTCTGTTATCAGTTGCTATACGTATGTATTGTAGTAGCTCTATCTATTGACAAGCTATGTATTTTATAGGTATCCGTATTGGGTTGTTGCCAGATATACATGTACGTGTTAGTAGTTGGATTGCACGAGCGAGTTACTTGGCTGATGATGATAACCGATGATGGCTGCTGTGGAGTTTGTTTATTTCCCCTTCCGTATCATCACGATAAGAAGTAATAATCAGGAGTTTGTTTGCTTACTGCTAGACGTATCTCACAGATCCAGCACAGCTGGCCAGCTGTCATATGGCGACTGAGCCGGCCAATGAAATGTGCTGCTAGCTCGAATATTGCTTGTATGGACGGTGGGCTTTCCGCTTATTTCGTTTGTATACGAGCTTCGATGCACGGATTTAAAGGTGAACGATATCGTGGGCATGTATCAGCAGTATGTAATATACTGTACTTATCCTTGATATATCTTAGTATTTATGTGGCTACTTGCTCTCTAAACATACATACACGCGAAATGCAATCATGATGCCTACAACCAGAAGCCACTTGCCTTTCAATAACTCGTCTAAACACATTTCAACCCGTGGGCTCAAACTCATGCGAGTCTAGCAGCGACAGTGTCACAGTTGCAGCATGCATGCAACCCGTTGGATCATGCTCCAACGAACCTTGAATAATAATCACTACGTACCCATATCATGGCATCACTGGAGGGTGTAGCCATGGGGCTACTTCCATAGCAAGGTGGTAAGTAACCATAATATAACAATTGCACCCAGGAACAGAACTGAGGAAATGCATACATCGATGCCCGCATGGGTTTTCCAAGCATGGATAGGATATGTAGCCTGTGTATTGTTTGCGGCCCACATACAAACAAGCATGGATAGGATAGCCCCCGTACGTAGCTCGTTACATAGACAAGCAAGCAGACAGCAGACCTTGCTTGGCCGTGCAAGGAACATTTGCACGCTTGGTTAATTAACCAGTTGTTGCTGCTGTCTGCTTACCGTTGCTGTAGCAGTCGTACATGTATGGTCCACACACCTACCTAATACCCACACACCAGCACAATATCAAGGCAGACGCACCCTGTCAGCATCTCGGGAGGCCTTTGCGGCTCTCAACTGCTACAGTTTCATTATATATATGTATGAATTATATATATATATATATATGTGTGTGTGTGTGTATGTTATGTGCAGGTGGCGCTAGGGTTGCGAACAGACGGACCAACCACTCCCTGCTTTGCCTCTGACCTCCAGCGCTTTCAGGCAACCCTAGACAGGCCGTGGACAGCAGTTTGGTATGAAAATAAAAACAAAGAGACGCTGTGGCGTTTGGTGGTCGATGGGATACCCATGCCTGGCAACACACATCTTTCAAGGGTACCCATCAAACCATGTGGGTGTGGGAGCCATGGAGATGATACTGATCAACCTTGCTCCTCGCGCCTGCAACACTTCTTGGAGTGCCCTAAAGCCAAGGCGGTGTGTGAACAGATTGACAGGCGTCTGCCATTGCCGTTATCAGGCACCATTGAAGGGGGAATGACCAGGCAACAGCTATGGCTTGTCCAAGCACCTCCCGGTTGCGAGCAGGCCTCTTGGGACGTGATAGCCATGGCTGCTTTATCTTCTATGGAATATAGCAGGCACGGTCTCTGGGCGGCAACCAGGGAACAAAGGCAACAGGGTCCTTCTACCCACGGACGGCAGCAACAACAACAGACCCACACAGCAGAGCAGGGACCCCTTCAACGGGCTATTACTGACTTCTTCAATCGTTCAGGGGGTTTCACTCAAGAGGAAGAGGAAGATGCCAACACCCATCCAATCATCTCTACGACACAGCCAGCAATGGACACTCCAACACATACATTAGCCTCACCCCTGGATTGTGCGCGAGCCCATACAGTTGCCGACTTTTGGACACACTTGCATTCTGTTGCAGCATTGGGTATCCTTCACTATGGCTGGGATCGGGTGGATCCTAGCCATAGTTGGCATGCAAATGCGGTGTGCATTTCCAGTTGACATCACCGGCCATGGAGCAGCAAGAACAGAGCAGGGGCTTTAAGACAGGAGTTTTGAGGAGGAGGTTCTGTGGGAGGAAAGAGGGAGAGGGTCAGGGAGTTGGAGACAAGGGAAGGACGGTCTAGTTCTTGAGGAGGGTAAGGGAGAGGGTGGAGGGTTTCGTGGCTAGAGGTACCTGTGTCCAGGCTTCGGGTCCTTAGGGTTTTGGGAGGGGTCAGCAAGAGAGGTCTTTCCTTCTTGTGCAGTGCAGGTGTTTTCGGGGCCAGCTTTGGGTGGGGCCGGAAGGCTTTCTAGGGGGCCGCCAGTTTGGCTTGTCATACCCCCCTCCACCCCTTGTTGGGTTCCTCCGGCTCGACTGTGTAAGAGTATGCTTTCCCGCTGGTGTTGCTCCTCTGAGGGGATCTGTGTGTGTCTGTCAGACTCTTGCCAGGTCAGTTTTGGTTTAGAGGAGAGGGTTCCCCTTCCTTTTGAGCAGCTAGTCGTCCTCCGTTTTCCGTTGGGTCCTTCTGTGGTTTCTTGGTGACCCTCAGTGCTCTGTTAGTGGCCAGGCAAGAGCCTCTGAGGTTTCGCTGGCCCGAGTGAGAGGGGGAGCACGTGGCAGGACAGACAGACAAAGCCACGTGCTCCTCCCCTGCGCTGTGTTGTACCTCTCCTTCGTGTTTGCTCATAAGCATCTGTGCGTCTGAAGGCTTTTGACACCGATGCGCGAGCACTTGCAAGTACAGCAAGACAAGCGCGAGCAAACAAAGACAGCGGAAGACTTCAAGACAAGAAGAGATATAACTTACAGTCTTACAGATCGGTGCGGTGCAATGGACGTAATCGCCGTCAGCGCCGGAAGCAAGCAATCATCACGCGGCGGTGATAGCGAAGTTTAGGCTTAGCTCGGGCTAAGTAGAATAGTGTATAGCAATGATAATGTAGAACACACGAGTGTTCTCCGGTGTCGAATATCTTCTCTTGCTTAGCCGTCCTCGCATCTGTTATACTCGTAGCATCGCGATGCCGTACGATTCACACTAGGAGGCCAATCCTAAGTGTGACAACCCTACTGCGTATAGGCGATGTCCATGTATAACAACGTATAAGCCTTTCCGGCATTCGCATGATGCAAGGGTCCGAATAACGATATTCGGTTGCAAGGCATGCATCGCGACGAGTGTGGCGCTCTCAACGTGTGCTGTAATGAAGTAATATTATACCAGATAATATTACTTATCGTTTCGTAGCACGAGCATAATGCGCACTTCAATGATTCGGTATTTTATGCATGCTAGGCAGATTTGCCATGATGCGATGTCGCGATGGATGATGGTGTCATGCCAAATGCATATATAAATGTATGCGAATACATCTATATCATGCAGGTTCATTCATATGCAATAGTCATTCATGCGTTCATCAAGATAGCACTTTGCCTTGTAGGGTCGCATCGACCTACACATCGGCGGGAAACGAACCGTAGCACAACAATTATCCCCCCTCCCGTATGCAGCGTCCTCGCTGCTTCATACAGCATCGACTGCAAGGGTCCTTGGGCTTGCGTGACACGTTTGTGGGCTTCTTCGAGCAGGGGCTTCATGTCCTGCGAGAAGTTGCGTGCCGGTTCCCATGAGTTGTGCTCGCTGGTATACCCTGTCCACTTGACCAAGTACTCGTGTACTGTCCTCTTACGTCGGTGTCGGCCCACACGACACGCGCGATAATCTAACACCCGCTCCACATCGTAAAACTTCTGTTTACCAGCGATCCAGGTCTCTGGAACTGGTTCTATCGCTGCGGGGGCGTTAGCAGGCTCAGGGACGGGTTCCGTACCATGATAAGGACGAACAAGCGATACGTGAAACGTGGGGTGAATGATCATATCAGCGGGCAATGCAAGCTCCACAGCCACATTCCCAACCATGCGCATGACAGGATACGGACCAATCCAGCGGGGTAAGAGTTTTCGGGATCCGTCGGCCAAGGAACGCAAGTTCTTGGTGCTTAGCAACACAAGTTGTCCTTCCGAAAACGTCACATCCTGCTTGGATTTGTTGTAGTATTCCGTCGTTCGTTGCTGCGCCGCGTCCAAACACGACTTCGCGTCTGTGATTCGGGATATAAAAGACTTGGCAAAAAGTTTAGCAGCAGGCACGTTCACTTCCAACTCACGCCACATGGGTAGTGCGGGATGAAATCCATAGTTAAGAAAGAACGGACTTTTGCCTGTAGAGAGGTTAACAGCGTTGTTAAGTGTGAATTCTGCCGCAGTCAAATATGTATCCCAAACGAGTGGTGTGCGACCAGCATAATTGCGCAACATATCACCCAACGTGCGGTTTGTGTGTTCGGTTTGACCATCAGTCTGCGGGTGGTACGCTGTGCTCAGGTTGACGCTCATGCCAACTAGCTTGCAGAGCGCTTCCCAAAACTTAGACGTGAACTGCCCACCGCGGTCCGAGATCACATTTTTGGGAACCCCGTGTAACCGAACCACATTATCGAAAAACAAACGTGCGGTTTGCTCAGCCGTGCAGGATGATGTGCATGGTGCTAGGTGGACCATCTTAGTCAGGCGATCGACCATTATGAACACCGCATCATATCCCCCCTCAGTTTTGGGCAGCGCGACTACGAAGTCCATGGAAACACTTTCCCAAGGCGCATCCGGGACAGGCAACGGTTGCAACAACCCATGACCCTTACCGGACAAAGCCTTATTGCGCTGGCACAGACTGCATGTCTGTACGAAGTTTGCCGCATCGTTAGCCAAACGAGGCCACCGAAAGGAACGTTGCACCAATTCGACCAACCGCTTGCTACCAGGGTGTCCTGCTAACGGGTCCTCGTGGAACCGCGCAAGAATGTCGTAGCGTAGCGCGTCGTCGTTCGGAACAACGATTTGCGTAGCTGCACCCTCCGTCCGTAGCCAAAGGCCATTCTGCTTGCGAAGGTTTTCTACATTAGCCGGCTCCGAGAACCAGGCATCTGCGTTGTAGGCAACCTTCAACCGCTCTGTGAGGTCCGTCGCGATCGGCACCTCCTCGTTATGCGGTAGCATGACGGGCGCTGCTAAAATTGCAGCGTGTAGCGACGGATGTCGACTGAGAGCATCGGCAATATTCAATTTACCAGAAATGTACTTCCAGGTGCAGTCGAACCTAGCTAGGTATTCCATCCACCTAGCTTGACGGCGGTTCAATGTCGGAATGCTTTGCAAAAACGTTAGGGGCTTGTGATCAGTCTTTAAAGTAAATGGGCGTCCCTCGAGGTAACAACGCCATTCCTTTAAAGCATGCAGCACTGCCAGAAGCTCCTGTTCCCCGGTGGTGTAGCAAATCTCCGCACCAGAAAACTTCTTACTCGTGAAGGCAATTGGTCGCCCTTCCTGTAACAATACAGCGCCGCTTCCAAATATTGAGGCATCAGCCACTACCTCAACACGAAACGGCAACGAGTAATCAGGGAATGCAAGGGTGACATCTTCGGCAACGGTTCGCTTGAGCTCTTCAAATGCCTGCTGGCATTGCGACGTCCACGACTCGAGCGAAACGAAAATGCCTTTGCGAGTTAAGTTAGTAAGCGGGGCCGCAATGATGGAATATTTTTCAATGAACTTTCGGAAATAATTGGTCAAGCCAAGGAACTTACGCAGCTCCGTGAGGTTCTGAGGCGCGGGCCAATCGCGAACCACGGCGACCTTCCGCGGGTCCATCTTCACACCGGTGGCCGACACAATGTGGCCCAAATATTCCACCTGAGGCTGCGCCCAAAAGCATTTGGCGCGTTTAGCAAACAATTGCTCCCGCCTCATAACGTCGAGCACGAGCCGAAGATGCTCCAAGTGCTCCTCGCGCGTCTTAGAATAAACCAAGATGTCATCCAGGTAGCAAACAACGAACCTGTCGATAAACGGCCTAAACATTCGGTCCATAACCGCCTAAAACGTCGCAGGGGCATTAGTCAAACCAAACGATAGAACTGTATACTCGAAGTGACCGAAGGGAGTCCAAAAAGCGGTTCCGTAACAAATGGACGGCCTCCTTACGCCCGACTAGCTCTGGTTCAATTCGCGCGGCCATTGTGGTCACAGCGAAATTAACCATAGGCACCGCCTCAGCTTCGCCCTCCTTTGGTGTGACATGTTTGAACGACAGGAAAGGTACCTTAATCGACAGAGTACCCTTGCACATATGCAGGGTTGCGGTCTCCATGTCGATGCGTGCGTGGTACTGCCGTAATGTCGAAGACCCCATTATGTACGGTGCAGTCTCTGCTAAGCCCTGCAGCACGTATGGCCGGGTCACAACACGCAAAGGGCCTATCGATAGGCTAAGGGTAATCCTGCCCACGATGGGATGCTTACCCCCGTCAGCAAGGGTAACCTCTGGACAACCAGACGACTCTGGGGTCAACCCCAGCACCTTCACCTCTGCGACAGAGATGAAGTCGTCGCTGGCACCGGTGTCAACAAGTGCCTTCAGAGTACGGCCATTCAAACCAATCTGAACCACTGGGACACGGTTATCTACGAGCGACTGCCCAGCAGACAACGTCAGTGCACTTAGGGCGGGTCCGTAACCTACGGCACCCCCGTCAGGAGCTTCGTACCAAACGTCAACCGAGTAGGATGTGCTTGGCCACGGAGCCAGCGTACCCTCCCGATCCACACCATTAAACAAAACGGTGCCTGGCTCGAACCGGTGGACATGCCGCATACCCCTTAGCGATGCCTCTGCCTTGCGCCGACAGAAAGCGGGGAGTAATACACATGCGGCGGTGCCTGGATATTGACGCCTACATCTCCTATAAACGGCCAACTGTTCCGACATCTCACGCAGAGACGAGGGGATGAACAAAACCACGTGGTTAGACAGATCGATAGACAACAGGGGACGGCGAGGTGTAAACAAATTACACAACGGATCGAAGCAGAGAAGTCCCGTGCATCCGTCAAGCGTGATGCGTCGCGCAATGACTCACTCGATGTGTCCAAGTACGCAAGGCAAGAATGCCTTCACGGCTGGCCGTAAGGATGACCACCGACCACGTGTTAGTTCAGAAATCCCGGGTGGTGCCCCCTCCACAGGAACCCGGGCAAGCCCCTATTTCGGCTGAGGTACAAACGGCGGCAGTAACGGACAATCCTTCTTGGAATGGCTCTCCGCGCACTGTAGACAAACATTGGCCGCTTTCCGACGTTCGAACTCGGAACGATTGCAATTCCATTTTGGCATAAACGAGTCATCCGTGCGAGTCCGCTTCACATTGGGGTCAGAGCGCTGTGCGGCTGCCGACGACGGCGCACCACCACACTTCCTGCTCTTAGCCGGGTCCGAGCTCGGACCTGCTCCTCCTGACCCGCGGACACCCGAGCTAGCGCCCCCGCGCGCCTGGCGTTGCCGGTTGCTACGTCGCGTCGCGGCAGTAGGCGTGGGGCGGGTCGCTCCGAGTTCCTGGTCGAGAGCTACAGCTTCCCCAAGCGGATCCTGCACTTGCACGGCATTTGCACGAGGGACAGACTTGACTTCTTCCTCACTGGCAAGGAGTCGTATCTCCGTACCCTTAGCAAAAGTGACCAAGGCATCATACGACTTGATCGGCACCCCAGCCAAGTCAGTAGCGCACCATTTAGCCAAAAGTTTCGTCAGGCCTCGCTTAAACCAAAAGACACGCTCGGTTTCAGTGAGATCAGCAATGGGGGTCACAAGTGCTTCAAAGCGTGACTGGTACGCAGGTACATTTTCACCCCGATGCATGTGGTAGCTACTGGCTGCCAAAACCTTACAAGCCTCCACATCACGTGCTTGAACCTCAGTAGTGAACCGTGCGAGCAAAGTGGCGATCATCTCGTCAAAAGTATAGTCGCCCCGGGCGGTGGTCCATTCGCGATACCAGTCCTTCGCTGAGCCCTCGAGGGTGTTACCAACGAAGAGACACCTGATACCATCATTATTGCCACCATGAACAGCCTGGAGATACTTTTTAGCGTCACACATGTACGCACGAGTTGCATCGGCTATGCTATGTCCTTCTGTCTTTTCATTTAGCGAGATATTGAGCCTAGGAACGGGAATTGACAATCTCATCACCTCAGGGATGTCATCATGCCCTCGAGCTTGAGGTAATGGCAGAACCCTTGGTCCAGCAGTGTTGTCCATATTGGTGTTAACTGCTGAATGCGGCACAATTAAGTGAGCAGGGGTCTGAAGGACAAGAGGCTCTTGAGTGGCTCGCGTGCCAACAGTCTCAAGACCTCTATCCGTCGCTCTAGCAGCCACAACAAAATCGGGTTGGCTAGCTAGGCTAGTGTGCGGTGTATCGTCGTGTTCCGCGGACATGGAGCACGAAGCGATACCCTAGGTTTGCGTAATAGAAGCCGACTTCTATCGCAAAGGCAAGAGTACAAAGCGATTCGGTGAGCCTACCGACAGTACTCTTGAGAAGATTCAGTAAACTCAGCAAGTACTTGCCCAGCTGAGTCCTGATCTCCGTAGTTTGGGCGATGAGAGTCGCCAAATGGTCCGGACGAAAACCGGTCTCAGTCGCCGCGGCAAGCAATGCCGGTGCACTAAGATTACCTGCGACTCAGAGCGTACACTTACACAACAAGTGCAGCGATCTAAGCAAAAACAATTAAACAATTACAAACCGGAAGCGGCAGCGTCCAAAACGGCGCGGCCTAGGTCTTCGGCAAAAGTATCTAGCGGTCCTCGTGGTTCGTCGCTGGAACTCGCCATAGAAAGAACCTACTTCCGATTAGACAAAGAGAGACAGTTAGGCAACGAACCTGTCTCGATACCAATTTGTTGTACCTCTCCTTCGTGTTTGCTCACAAGTATCTGCGCGTCTGAAGGCTTTCGACACCGATGCGCGAGCACTTGCAAGTACAGCAAGACAAGCGTGAGCAAACAAAGACAGCGGAAGACTTCAAGACAAGAAGAGATATAACTTACAGTCTTACAGATCGGTGCGGTGCAATGGACGTAATCGCCGTCAGCGCCGGAAGCAAGCAATCATCACGCGGCGGTGATAGCGAAGTTTAGGCTTAGCTCGGGCTAAGTAGAATAGTGTATAGCAATGATAATGTAGAACACACGAGTGTTCTCCGGTGTCGAATATCTTCTCTTGCTTAGCCGTCCTCGCATCTGTTATACTCGTAGCATCGCGATGCCGTACAATTCACACTAGGAGGCCAATCCTAAGTGTGACAACCCTACTGCGTATAGGCGATGTCCATGTATAACAACGTATAAGCCTTTCCGGCATTCGCATGATGCAAGGGTCCGAATAACGATATTCGGTTGCAAGGCATGCATCGCGACGAGTGTGGCGCTCTCAACGTGTGCTGTAATGAAGTAATATTATATCAGATAATATTACTTATCGTTTCGTAGCATGAGCATAATGCGCACTTCAATGATTCGGTATTTTATGCATGCTAGGCAGATTTGCCATGATGCGATGTTGCGATGGATAATAATAACATGCCAAATGCATATATAAATGTATGCGAATACATCTATATCATGCAGGTTCATTCATATGCAATAGTCATTCATGCGTTCATCAAGATAGCACTTTGCCTTGTAGGGTCGCATCGACCTACGCATCGGCGGGAAACGAACCGTAGCACAGCACGCTGTCCGGTCAAAACCCCAGGTGCTCATCTTTGGAGGGCGAGTCACCCACAGTGTAACACCCATTAATATGTATATATACATATTAATGGGTGTTACATGTATATATATATATATATATATATATATATATATATATATATATATATATATATATATATATATATATATATCCAATGGGTGTATGATCTGGGCACGGACCTAGCCATCTGTATACCCTTACATTAGTATTTACTCAACAATATACTCTCGCCACAGAAACCGGATGCACCCCAAGCTACTGCTTGTACCATTGTAATCTGAGATGGAGATAAGCCTGCCTGCACCCGAGCTAAAGAAGCTGCCACCTGGGCCAACACCTCCAACGTGCTGACCCTTATTCGTGACTAAGACCAGTTGGTTGACAATGCCTCCTGCACGACCTTTCGCATTGACAATGACTTCATCAGAGTCCAAGAGGACGATGCTGTCCCTCACAAGACCCTAATAATAATAAAAAACACCACCAGAGGCATTGCCATAAAGAACCTGAAGACCCTCAACGTTGCTGCTGTAGCTGATGGCGACACCTGTGATGGAGGTCCCCTGTGGGTTTCCGTTGTAGGGTTTGGTGACACGAGCATTGCTGTGCTCGGAATATCGATATTCCATCTTATGCACTGTCTATTAATTGATAAATATAAGTCGACCGTATATTAAGACTCGTATGACTATCGTGAGGAGAGTCTGATCCATCATCCAGGATCTTGAGCAAGCAATACACAATCAGTCATCCTCACTACCACCATACAAAATACGTTTTGCATTCATTAACAATACAACACACTACTTAACCCATGCATATAAGTAATGAAGCCAGTTACTTTTGGGCTTGGAAATTCTGCATTCAGTGTATGACGAGGTCACATGTCAGGGCTCTGTACAAGGAAACAGCCTTACATGCAAAAGAAAAGGGTGCATTAAGACATGGCTTCATAATACCCAGAAGCAGCAAAGGTATTATAAAGCATACTTTCAACACAGGGATGAGACTGTAGAATGAATGTTTTTATCTTGCATGGAATAAATCATGCACTGACCTGGAATATTGGGGTTTGTTGGGTCAAGGTAGGGCCACTGATGTTTAGCGCAAAACCTGCATTCATTGGTGTGGTACCTAGACAGCAGGCAGGTTGACCTTTGCCTTCTACACAACTTCAAATCCCCCTCCATGCAGAGTGGATCGATAGCCATATCTGACGGGTAGGTTGGAAACAGGGTCGTCCTAATGACTCTTTTTGGGCGGGGCCCCGTTGCGAAGCGCTCAGGGGGGGCCCTGTTGTATCACCCCAAACTAGTGGTAGTGATAACTACCGGTTGATAGAAAGAGCAGAGCGTAGGTACTCTGAGCTCAGTACGGAAAGCCTCCATAAAGAGCCGTAATCTCTAAGGAAGAGAAAACGTGGATATGTATTAAGGAAATACATATGATCAACCAGTGAAACCGAACTCAACTGAGTCTACCAGTGACCGTGTCACAGTTGCACTAGGGCATGCAACCCTTAGCCTCTATATTAGCACATAGAGGGTGTAGCCACTGGCTACTTACTTAGCAAGGAGCTAAGGCCGGTACCGTAATACAACAACTATTCCCCCTTTAGGACGCGGCGTCCTCGCAGCACCCTCGTGCACGGGCTCGAGCTGCTTCAAGATCAGGGATCAGGTCAGGGGTAAAGTTCTGTGCAGGTTCCCAGCTGTTTTGGTCGGAAGAATAACCCTTCCACTTGACAAGGTACTCGTGCACCAGCCGTTTCTGTTTCTTCCCGATATGGTGAGCACAGTAGTCAAGAATGCGCTCAACCGCGTAGAGTGGTTCGTTGTTCAACCAATCTACTGGTATCGGTCCATCAGGACTGGTCCCGGGATTTCCAGAGGAAATATTGGATCCATTGGTAACCAACGTATCTGGTACTGCCCTGTAAGGACGCAGCAGAGACACATGGAAGGTGGGATGAACACGCATATTCGTGGGAAGGACAAGCTCGGCCGCTGCTGACCAACCATGCGTTTCACAGGGTAAGGTCCCACCCAACGCGGCAAAAGTTTGCGCGGACCTGTGGCAAGTTGCCGTAGGTTTTTAGTACTGAGGAGTACAGAATCACCAGGCTTGAAGGTGCTTTCCTTCTTACCACGGTTGTAGTACGCATTGGTACGCTGCTGTGCAACCTCAAGAAGGTGCTTAGCTTCAGTCATGCGGTCATTGTATGACCTCACGAAAGCTTTGGCAGCTGGGGCAGGCACATCCAACTCCCGAGCCAGTGGAATTGCGGGGTGGAAGCCATAGTTCAAGAAGAACGGAGACTGTCCCGTAGACCGGTTAACAGCATTGTTCATGGCAAACTCAGCAGCAGAGAGGAAAGTATCCCACGCGCGAGGGTTATTGCCAGCGTAAGTACGCAGCATGTCACCAAAGGTGCGGTTCATGCGTTCCGTCTGCCCATCCGTTTGGGGATGGTATGCAGTGGAAAGGTTCACGCGAACATTGACAAGGTCACCCAGGGATGCCCAGAACTTGCCACCAAACTGGGGCCCACGATCAGAAATGACCGACTTGGGTATGCCATGCAAACGCACAACATTATCAAAGAACAGACGAGCCGTCTGCTCTGCAGTCACCGAGGTGGTGGTAGGCGCAAGGTGCACCATCTTGGTCAAACGATCAACCATGACGAGCACGGCATCATTCCCCCCCTCAGACGGAGGAAGACCAACAACAAAATCAAGGGAAACGCTTTCCCAGGGAGCCATTGGAATCGGCAAGGGTTGAAGCAACCCTGCTTGTTTACCGGAAAGGGGCTTAGAGCATTGGCAATCGTCACACTGCTGCACAAAGTGAGCAGCATCCTGGGCCAAGGAGGACCACCAGAAATGGCGACGTGCTAGCTCCACCAAGCGGGTAACACCCACGTGTCCAGCCAGGGGGTCCTTATGCAAGCGAGCAAGGATATCCTGGCGAAGAAGGTCGTCGTTAGGCACGACAATCTGGCGACATTCACCATCAGTACGAATCCATAGGCCACGCTCCTGCTTATAGGGCTCAACATTGCGGGCATCCTTAAACCAGGAGTCAGAGACATATCCCTGCACAATGCGCTGTGCAAAGCCAGAGGTAGTGACCTCAGAGGCATCAGATTGACGCCGAGTGACCACAGAAAGGATCACGGCATGCAGGGATGGATGGCGACTCAATGCATCGGCAACATTGAGGGATCCGGAGAGATGCTCCCAAGTGAAGTTGAAACGTGCCATGTATTCTAACCAACGCGCCTGACGGCGGTTAAGGGTAGGGACACCCTGAAGGAAGGTCAAAGGTTTATGGTCTGTCTTTACCACGAAGGGACGGCCCTCCAGGTAACAGCGCCATTCACGCAAGGCATGAATGATAGCCAGAAGCTCTTGCTCACCGGTAGTGTAGCCCCGCTCCGCCGGAGCGAACTTCTTACTGGTGAACGCAATGGGACGCCCATTCTGCACCAGAACGGCGCCTGATCCTTGCAGCGAGGCATCAGAGATGAGCTCGACACGAAAGGGCAAGGAGTAATCAGGGAAATGCAGCACCACGTCATTAGCAACAGCGTGCTTGATCGCATCAAACGCAGCTTGGCAACTAGGGGTCCAAGCCTCAGGAGACTGAAAAGCGTCTTTGCGAGTGAGTGACGTGAGAGGTGCAGCAAGGGAGGAGTACCCAGAGATAAACTTACGAAAGTAATTGGTAAGGCCCAAAAACTTGCGCAGCTCCGGCAAAGAGGTCGGAGTCGGCCAGTCCTTTACGGCAGCAGCCTTACGGGGGTCCATGCGGATGCCATTGGCAGACACCACATGTCCCAAGTATTCCACCTGGGAAAGAGCCCAGTGGCACTTGGACTGCTTGGCATACAGCTGCTCACGCCGTAAGACCTCCAGCACCTGACGTAGATGCTTAAGGTGTTCCTCCTTAGTCTTCGA
The DNA here is from genome assembly GCA_030268105.1 of Volvox africanus. Lineage (NCBI taxonomy): Eukaryota > Viridiplantae > Chlorophyta > Chlorophyceae > Chlamydomonadales > Volvocaceae > Volvox > Volvox africanus. The sequence continues at coordinate 2,907,992 of BSDZ01000004.1, read as the reverse complement.
GTAGATCAGGATATCGTCCAGGTAACACACGACAAACTTGTCGATGTAGGGCCTGAACATACGGTCAATGACAGCTTGAAAGGTCGCAGGGGCATTAGCCAAACCAAAGCTCAGGACCGTAAACTCGAAATGACCAAAAGGGGTACGGAAAGCTGTCTTAGGAATGTCAGATTCCAAGATACGGATCTGATTATAGCCCTGCTGCAGGTCAATAGAGCTGAAGTAGGCAGAGCCACGCAGCTTATCAAGCAGGTCATCGATCCGGGGTAAAGGATACCTGTTTTTGACCGTAACGGCATTAAGGCCACGATAGTCAATGCACATGCGCAGTGTGCCATCCTTCTTACCCACGAACAAGATAGGCGCGGAGTAAGGGGAAGTGCTCGGACGGATCAAGCCCTTAGCAAGCAAGTCAGTAACCTGCCGCTTTACCTCATCAAGCTCTAACGGGCTGAGACGGTACATGGGGTGTGAGACAGGTTGCGCGCCAGACACCAAAGGAATAGTGTGATCCACCGGTCGTTCCGGCGGAATCCCTGGAAGGTCGCGGAACACATCTGCATACTCCGTGAGCAACGCAGAGACTTCAGGGTCCTGCATGGAAGTCTGAGCACCAACAGAGTTGAGCCAAAGAGAGGGGCGCACTAGAAGGCCATGAGCACCCTTACACAGCATCCGGACAGCTGCTTTACGGCCAACAGACTCTGGGGTATGCTTGGTTTCACACATGGCAGTAATAACGTGATTGATCTGAGGAGCGTCATCAGGAACAGTCTCCTCTGCGGCTGTAGGCAGCCAGCGAAGCACGCAAGTTGCTGAACCCTTAGACAGGCAAAGGGTGCGTTCCTCATAGTCGAACGCAGCAGCATGCTTCTGGAGTGAGGCAGAGCCTAAAATGAAAGATGCGGCATCTGTGAGGGTTGGCAGCACATAGGGCTGCAAGCAAGCACGAAAAGAGCCTGCAGACACCCGCAAAGACACCTGCCCCAAGATGGCTTGTTTGCCCCCGTCAGCTAAGGAAACCGAAGACCAAGGGCAAAGGCGAACAGGTAAACGCAAGAGCTGAACCAGTGACTCACTGATAAAGTCGTGGATAGCACCCAAGTCCACCAAGGCGGTGAAACTGAGTCCAGCTGTTGCCAGAGAAATAAGAGGAAGAGCCGATCCTGCAGTCATAGCACCAGATGCAGCTACCAAAAGGGCAGAAGTGAAAGGATCAGGTGACACAGGTGTGTATGGCTGCGTCGCATCAAACTGTTGTACCTCTCCTTTGTGTTTGCTCATAAGTATCTGCACGTCTGAAGGCTTGCGACACCAATGCGCGAGCACTTGCAAGTACAGCAAAACAAGCGCGAGCAAACAGAGACAGCGGAAGACTTCAAACAAGAAGAGATATAACTTACAGTCTTACAGATAGAAGCGGTGCAATGGACGTAATCGCCGTCAGCGCCGGAAGCAAGCAATCATCACGCGGCGGTGATAGCGAAGTTTAGGCTTAGCTCGGGCTAAGTAGAATAGTGTATAGCAATGATAATGTAGAATACACGAGTGTTCTCCGGTGTCGAATATCTTCTCTTGCTTAGCCGTCCTCGCATCTGTTATACTCGTAGCATCGCGATGCCGTACGATTCACACTAGGAGGCCGATCCTAAGTGTGACAACCCTACTGCGTATAGGCGATGTCCATGTATAACAACGTATAAGCCTTTCCGGCATTCGCATGATGCAAGGGTCCGAATAACGATATTCGGTTGCAAGGCATGCATCGCGACAAGTGCGGCGCTCTCAACGTGTGCTGTAATGAAGTAATATTATATCAGATAATATTACTTATCGTTTCATAGCACGAGCATATTGTGCACTTCGATGATTTGGGATTTCATGCATGCTAGGCGGATTTGCCATGATGCGATGTCGCGATGGATGATGGTGTCATGCCAAATGCATATATAAATATATACGAATACATTTATATCATGCAAGTTCATTCATATGCATTGATGGTTCATGCGTTCATCAAGATAGCATTTCGCCTTGTAGGATCGCATCGACCTACGCATCGGCGGGAAACGAACCGTAGCACAACAATTATCCCCCCTCCCGTATGCAGCGTCCTCGCTGCTTCACACAGCATCGACTGCAAGGGTCATTGGGCTTGTGTGGCACGTTTGCGGGCTTCTTCGAGCAGGGGCTTCATGTCCTGCGAGAAGTTGTGTGCCGGTTCCCATGAGTTGTGCTCGCTGGTATACCCTGTCCACTTGACCAAGTACTCGTGTACTGTCCGCTTACGTCGGTGTCGGCCCACACGACGCGCGCGATAATCTAACACCCGCTCCACATCGTAAAACTTCTGTTTACCAGCAATCCAGGTCTCGGGAACTGGTTCGATCGCTGCGGGGGCGTTAGAAGGCTCAGGGACAGGTTCTGTACCACGATAAGGACGAACAAGCGATACGTGAAACGTGGGGTGAATGGTCATATCAGCGGGCAATGCAAGCTCCACAGCCACATTCCCAACCATGCGCATGACAGGATACGGACCAATCCAGCGGGGTAAGAGTTTTCGGGATCCATCAGCCAAGGAACGCAAGTTCTTGGTGCTTAGCAACACGAGTTGTCCTTCCGAAAACGTCACATCCTGCTTGGATTTGTTGTAGTATTCCGTCGTTCGTTGCTGTGCCGCGTCCAAACACGACTTCGCGTCTGTGATTCGGGACATAAAAGACTTGGCAAAAAGTTTAGCAGCAGGCACGTTCACTTCCAACTCACGCCACACGGGTAGCGCGGGATGAAATCCGTAGTTAAGAAAGAACGGACTTTTGCCTGTAGAGCGGTTAACAGCGTTGTTAAGCGCGAATTCTGCCGCAGTCAAATATGTATCCCAAACGAGTGGTGTGCGACCAGCATAATTGCGCAACATATCACCCAACGTGCGGTTTGTGTGTTCGGTTTGACCATCAGTCTGCGGGTGGTACGCTGTGCTCAGGTTGACGCTCATGCCAACTAGCTTGCAGAGCGCTTCCCAAAACTTAGACGTGAACTGCCCACCGCGGTCCGAGATCACATTTTTGGGAACCCCGTGTAACCGAACCACATTATCGAAAAACAAACGTGCGGTTTGCTCAGCCGTGCAGGATGATGTGCATGGTGCTAGGTGGACCATCTTAGTCAGGCGATCGACCATTATGAACACCGCATCATATCCCCCCTCAGTTTTGGGCAGCGCGACTACGAAGTCCATGGAAACACTTTCCCAAGGCGCATCCGGGACAGGCAACGGTTGCAACAACCCATGACCCTTACCGGACAAAGCCTTATTGCGCTGGCACAGACTGCATGTCTGTACGAAGTTTGCCGCATCGTTAGCCAAACGAGGCCACCGAAAGGAACGTTGCACCAATTCGACCAACCGCTTGCTACCAGGGTGTCCTGCTAACGGGTCCTCGTGGAACCGCGCAAGAATGTCGTAGCGTAGCGCGTCGTCGTTCGGAACAACGATTTGCGTAGCTGCACCCTCCGTCCGTAGCCAAAGGCCATTCTGCTTGCGAAGGTTTTCTACATTAGCCGGCTCCGAGAACCAGGCATCTGCGTTGTAGGCAACCTTCAACCGCTCTGTGAGGTCCGTCGCGATCGGCACCTCCTCGTTATGCGGTAGCATGACGGGCGCTGCTAAAATTGCAGCGTGTAGCGACGGATGTCGACTGAGAGCATCGGCAATATTCAATTTACCAGAAATGTACTTCCAGGTGCAGTCGAACCTAGCTAGGTATTCCATCCACCTAGCTTGACGGCGGTTCAATGTCGGAATGCTTTGCAAAAACGTTAGGGGCTTGTGATCAGTCTTTAAAGTAAATGGGCGTCCCTCGAGGTAACAACGCCATTCCTTTAAAGCATGCAGCACTGCCAGAAGCTCCTGTTCCCCGGTGGTGTAGCAAATCTCCGCACCAGAAAACTTCTTACTCGTGAAGGCAATTGGTCGCCCTTCCTGTAACAATACAGCGCCGCTTCCAAATATTGAGGCATCAGCCACTACCTCAACACGAAACGGCAACGAGTAATCAGGGAATGCAAGGGTGACATCTTCGGCAACGGTTCGCTTGAGCTCTTCAAATGCCTGCTGGCATTGCGACGTCCACGACTCGAGCGAAACGAAAATGCCTTTGCGAGTTAAGTTAGTAAGCGGGGCCGCAATGATGGAATATTTTTCAATGAACTTTCGGAAATAATTGGTCAAGCCAAGGAACTTACGCAGCTCCGTGAGGTTCTGAGGCGCGGGCCAATCGCGAACCACGGCGACCTTCCGCGGGTCCATCTTCACACCGGTGGCCGACACAATGTGGCCCAAATATTCCACCTGAGGCTGCGCCCAAAAGCATTTGGCGCGTTTAGCAAACAATTGCTCCCGCCTCATAACGTCGAGCACGAGCCGAAGATGCTCCAAGTGCTCCTCGCGCGTCTTAGAATAAACCAAGATGTCATCCAGGTAGCAAACAACGAACCTGTCGATAAACGGCCTAAACATTCGGTCCATAACCGCCTAAAACGTCGCAGGGGCATTAGTCAAACCAAACGATAGAACTGTATACTCGAAGTGACCGAAGGGAGTCCAAAAAGCGGTTCCGTAACAAATGGACGGCCTCCTTACGCCCGACTAGCTCTGGTTCAATTCGCGCGGCCATTGTGGTCACAGCGAAATTAACCATAGGCACCGCCTCAGCTTCGCCCTCCTTTGGTGTGACATGTTTGAACGACAGGAAAGGTACCTTAATCGACAGAGTACCCTTGCACATATGCAGGGTTGCGGTCTCCATGTCGATGCGTGCGTGGTACTGCCGTAATGTCGAAGACCCCATTATGTACGGTGCAGTCTCTGCTAAGCCCTGCAGCACGTATGGCCGGGTCACAACACGCAAAGGGCCTATCGATAGGCTAAGGGTAATCCTGCCCACGATGGGATGCTTACCCCCGTCAGCAAGGGTAACCTCTGGACAACCAGACGACTCTGGGGTCAACCCCAGCACCTTCACCTCTGCGACAGAGATGAAGTCGTCGCTGGCACCGGTGTCAACAAGTGCCTTCAGAGTACGGCCATTCAAACCAATCTGAACCACTGGGACACGGTTATCTACGAGCGACTGCCCAGCAGACAACGTCAGTGCACTTAGGGCGGGTCCGTAACCTACGGCACCCCCGTCAGGAGCTTCGTACCAAACGTCAACCGAGTAGGATGTGCTTGGCCACGGAGCCAGCGTACCCTCCCGATCCACACCATTAAACAAAACGGTGCCTGGCTCGAACCGGTGGACATGCCGCATACCCCTTAGCGATGCCTCTGCCTTGCGCCGACAGAAAGCGGGGAGTAATACACATGCGGCGGTGCCTGGATATTGACGCCTACATCTCCTATAAACGGCCAACTGTTCCGACATCTCACGCAGAGACGAGGGGATGAACAAAACCACGTGGTTAGACAGATCGATAGACAACAGGGGACGGCGAGGTGTAAACAAATTACACAACGGATCGAAGCAGAGAAGTCCCGTGCATCCGTCAAGCGTGATGCGTCGCGCAATGACTCACTCGATGTGTCCAAGTACGCAAGGCAAGAATGCCTTCACGGCTGGCCGTAAGGATGACCACCGACCACGTGTTAGTTCAGAAATCCCGGGTGGTGCCCCCTCCACAGGAACCCGGGCAAGCCCCTATTTCGGCTGAGGTACAAACGGCGGCAGTAACGGACAATCCTTCTTGGAATGGCTCTCCGCGCACTGTAGACAAACATTGGCCGCTTTCCGACGTTCGAACTCGGAACGATTGCAATTCCATTTTGGCATAAACGAGTCATCCGTGCGAGTCCGCTTCACATTGGGGTCAGAGCGCTGTGCGGCTGCCGACGACGGCGCACCACCACACTTCCTGCTCTTAGCCGGGTCCGAGCTCGGACCTGCTCCTCCTGACCCGCGGACACCCGAGCTAGCGCCCCCGCGCGCCTGGCGTTGCCGGTTGCTACGTCGCGTCGCGGCAGTAGGCGTGGGGCGGGTCGCTCCGAGTTCCTGGTCGAGAGCTACAGCTTCCCCAAGCGGATCCTGCACTTGCACGGCATTTGCACGAGGGACAGACTTGACTTCTTCCTCACTGGCAAGGAGTCGTATCTCCGTACCCTTAGCAAAAGTGACCAAGGCATCATACGACTTGATCGGCACCCCAGCCAAGTCAGTAGCGCACCATTTAGCCAAAAGTTTCGTCAGGCCTCGCTTAAACCAAAAGACACGCTCGGTTTCAGTGAGATCAGCAATGGGGGTCACAAGTGCTTCAAAGCGTGACTGGTACGCAGGTACATTTTCACCCCGATGCATGTGGTAGCTACTGGCTGCCAAAACCTTACAAGCCTCCACATCACGTGCTTGAACCTCAGTAGTGAACCGTGCGAGCAAAGTGGCGATCATCTCGTCAAAAGTATAGTCGCCCCGGGCGGTGGTCCATTCGCGATACCAGTCCTTCGCTGAGCCCTCGAGGGTGTTACCAACGAAGAGACACCTGATACCATCATTATTGCCACCATGAACAGCCTGGAGATACTTTTTAGCGTCACACATGTACGCACGAGTTGCATCGGCTATGCTATGTCCTTCTGTCTTTTCATTTAGCGAGATATTGAGCCTAGGAACGGGAATTGACAATCTCATCACCTCAGGGATGTCATCATGCCCTCGAGCTTGAGGTAATGGCAGAACCCTTGGTCCAGCAGTGTTGTCCATATTGGTGTTAACTGCTGAATGCGGCACAATTAAGTGAGCAGGGGTCTGAAGGACAAGAGGCTCTTGAGTGGCTCGCGTGCCAACAGTCTCAAGACCTCTATCCGTCGCTCTAGCAGCCACAACAAAATCGGGTTGGCTAGCTAGGCTAGTGTGCGGTGTATCGTCGTGTTCCGCGGACATGGAGCACGAAGCGATACCCTAGGTTTGCGTAATAGAAGCCGACTTCTATCGCAAAGGCAAGAGTACAAAGCGATTCGGTGAGCCTACCGACAGTACTCTTGAGAAGATTCAGTAAACTCAGCAAGTACTTGCCCAGCTGAGTCCTGATCTCCGTAGTTTGGGCGATGAGAGTCGCCAAATGGTCCGGACGAAAACCGGTCTCAGTCGCCGCGGCAAGCAATGCCGGTGCACTAAGATTACCTGCGACTCAGAGCGTACACTTACACAACAAGTGCAGCGATCTAAGCAAAAACAATTAAACAATTACAAACCGGAAGCGGCAGCGTCCAAAACGGCGCGGCCTAGGTCTTCGGCAAAAGTATCTAGCGGTCCTCGTGGTTCGTCGCTGGAACTCGCCATAGAAAGAACCTACTTCCGATTAGACAAAGAGAGACAGTTAGGCAACGAACCTGTCTCGATACCAATTTGTTGTACCTCTCCTTCGTGTTTGCTCACAAGTATCTGCGCGTCTGAAGGCTTTCGACACCGATGCGCGAGCACTTGCAAGTACAGCAAGACAAGCGTGAGCAAACAAAGACAGCGGAAGACTTCAAGACAAGAAGAGATATAACTTACAGTCTTACAGATCGGTGCGGTGCAATGGACGTAATCGCCGTCAGCGCCGGAAGCAAGCAATCATCACGCGGCGGTGATAGCGAAGTTTAGGCTTAGCTCGGGCTAAGTAGAATAGTGTATAGCAATGATAATGTAGAACACACGAGTGTTCTCCGGTGTCGAATATCTTCTCTTGCTTAGCCGTCCTCGCATCTGTTATACTCGTAGCATCGCGATGCCGTACAATTCACACTAGGAGGCCAATCCTAAGTGTGACAACCCTACTGCGTATAGGCGATGTCCATGTATAACAACGTATAAGCCTTTCCGGCATTCGCATGATGCAAGGGTCCGAATAACGATATTCGGTTGCAAGGCATGCATCGCGACGAGTGTGGCGCTCTCAACGTGTGCTGTAATGAAGTAATATTATATCAGATAATATTACTTATCGTTTCGTAGCATGAGCATAATGCGCACTTCAATGATTCGGTATTTTATGCATGCTAGGCAGATTTGCCATGATGCGATGTTGCGATGGATAATAATAACATGCCAAATGCATATATAAATGTATGCGAATACATCTATATCATGCAGGTTCATTCATATGCAATAGTCATTCATGCGTTCATCAAGATAGCACTTTGCCTTGTAGGGTCGCATCGACCTACGCATCGGCGGGAAACGAACCGTAGCACAGCACGCTGTCCGGTCAAAACCCCAGGTGCTCATCTTTGGAGGGCGAGTCACCCACAGTGTAACACCCATTAATATGTATATATACATATTAATGGGTGTTACATGTATATATATATATATATATATATATATATATATATATATATATATATATATATATATCCAATGGGTGTATGATCTGGGCACGGACCTAGCCATCTGTATACCCTTACATTAGTATTTACTCAACAATATACTCTCGCCACAGAAACCGGATGCACCCCAAGCTACTGCTTGTACCATTGTAATCTGAGATGGAGATAAGCCTGCCTGCACCCGAGCTAAAGAAGCTGCCACCTGGGCCAACACCTCCAACGTGCTGACCCTTATTCGTGACTAAGACCAGTTGGTTGACAATGCCTCCTGCACGACCTTTCGCATTGACAATGACTTCATCAGAGTCCAAGAGGACGATGCTGTCCCTCACAAGACCCTAATAATAATAAAAAACACCACCAGAGGCATTGCCATAAAGAACCTGAAGACCCTCAACGTTGCTGCTGTAGCTGATGGCGACACCTGTGATGGAGGTCCCCTGTGGGTTTCCGTTGTAGGGTTTGGTGACACGAGCATTGCTGTGCTCGGAATATCGATATTCCATCTTATGCACTGTCTATTAATTGATAAATATAAGTCGACCGTATATTAAGACTCGTATGACTATCGTGAGGAGAGTCTGATCCATCATCCAGGATCTTGAGCAAGCAATACACAATCAGTCATCCTCACTACCACCATACAAAATACGTTTTGCATTCATTAACAATACAACACACTACTTAACCCATGCATATAAGTAATGAAGCCAGTTACTTTTGGGCTTGGAAATTCTGCATTCAGTGTATGACGAGGTCACATGTCAGGGCTCTGTACAAGGAAACAGCCTTACATGCAAAAGAAAAGGGTGCATTAAGACATGGCTTCATAATACCCAGAAGCAGCAAAGGTATTATAAAGCATACTTTCAACACAGGGATGAGACTGTAGAATGAATGTTTTTATCTTGCATGGAATAAATCATGCACTGACCTGGAATATTGGGGTTTGTTGGGTCAAGGTAGGGCCACTGATGTTTAGCGCAAAACCTGCATTCATTGGTGTGGTACCTAGACAGCAGGCAGGTTGACCTTTGCCTTCTACACAACTTCAAATCCCCCTCCATGCAGAGTGGATCGATAGCCATATCTGACGGGTAGGTTGGAAACAGGGTCGTCCTAATGACTCTTTTTGGGCGGGGCCCCGTTGCGAAGCGCTCAGGGGGGGCCCTGTTGTATCACCCCAAACTAGTGGTAGTGATAACTACCGGTTGATAGAAAGAGCAGAGCGTAGGTACTCTGAGCTCAGTACGGAAAGCCTCCATAAAGAGCCGTAATCTCTAAGGAAGAGAAAACGTGGATATGTATTAAGGAAATACATATGATCAACCAGTGAAACCGAACTCAACTGAGTCTACCAGTGACCGTGTCACAGTTGCACTAGGGCATGCAACCCTTAGCCTCTATATTAGCACATAGAGGGTGTAGCCACTGGCTACTTACTTAGCAAGGAGCTAAGGCCGGTACCGTAATACAACAACTATTCCCCCTTTAGGACGCGGCGTCCTCGCAGCACCCTCGTGCACGGGCTCGAGCTGCTTCAAGATCAGGGATCAGGTCAGGGGTAAAGTTCTGTGCAGGTTCCCAGCTGTTTTGGTCGGAAGAATAACCCTTCCACTTGACAAGGTACTCGTGCACCAGCCGTTTCTGTTTCTTCCCGATATGGTGAGCACAGTAGTCAAGAATGCGCTCAACCGCGTAGAGTGGTTCGTTGTTCAACCAATCTACTGGTATCGGTCCATCAGGACTGGTCCCGGGATTTCCAGAGGAAATATTGGATCCATTGGTAACCAACGTATCTGGTACTGCCCTGTAAGGACGCAGCAGAGACACATGGAAGGTGGGATGAACACGCATATTCGTGGGAAGGACAAGCTCGGCCGCTGCTGACCAACCATGCGTTTCACAGGGTAAGGTCCCACCCAACGCGGCAAAAGTTTGCGCGGACCTGTGGCAAGTTGCCGTAGGTTTTTAGTACTGAGGAGTACAGAATCACCAGGCTTGAAGGTGCTTTCCTTCTTACCACGGTTGTAGTACGCATTGGTACGCTGCTGTGCAACCTCAAGAAGGTGCTTAGCTTCAGTCATGCGGTCATTGTATGACCTCACGAAAGCTTTGGCAGCTGGGGCAGGCACATCCAACTCCCGAGCCAGTGGAATTGCGGGGTGGAAGCCATAGTTCAAGAAGAACGGAGACTGTCCCGTAGACCGGTTAACAGCATTGTTCATGGCAAACTCAGCAGCAGAGAGGAAAGTATCCCACGCGCGAGGGTTATTGCCAGCGTAAGTACGCAGCATGTCACCAAAGGTGCGGTTCATGCGTTCCGTCTGCCCATCCGTTTGGGGATGGTATGCAGTGGAAAGGTTCACGCGAACATTGACAAGGTCACCCAGGGATGCCCAGAACTTGCCACCAAACTGGGGCCCACGATCAGAAATGACCGACTTGGGTATGCCATGCAAACGCACAACATTATCAAAGAACAGACGAGCCGTCTGCTCTGCAGTCACCGAGGTGGTGGTAGGCGCAAGGTGCACCATCTTGGTCAAACGATCAACCATGACGAGCACGGCATCATTCCCCCCCTCAGACGGAGGAAGACCAACAACAAAATCAAGGGAAACGCTTTCCCAGGGAGCCATTGGAATCGGCAAGGGTTGAAGCAACCCTGCTTGTTTACCGGAAAGGGGCTTAGAGCATTGGCAATCGTCACACTGCTGCACAAAGTGAGCAGCATCCTGGGCCAAGGAGGACCACCAGAAATGGCGACGTGCTAGCTCCACCAAGCGGGTAACACCCACGTGTCCAGCCAGGGGGTCCTTATGCAAGCGAGCAAGGATATCCTGGCGAAGAAGGTCGTCGTTAGGCACGACAATCTGGCGACATTCACCATCAGTACGAATCCATAGGCCACGCTCCTGCTTATAGGGCTCAACATTGCGGGCATCCTTAAACCAGGAGTCAGAGACATATCCCTGCACAATGCGCTGTGCAAAGCCAGAGGTAGTGACCTCAGAGGCATCAGATTGACGCCGAGTGACCACAGAAAGGATCACGGCATGCAGGGATGGATGGCGACTCAATGCATCGGCAACATTGAGGGATCCGGAGAGATGCTCCCAAGTGAAGTTGAAACGTGCCATGTATTCTAACCAACGCGCCTGACGGCGGTTAAGGGTAGGGACACCCTGAAGGAAGGTCAAAGGTTTATGGTCTGTCTTTACCACGAAGGGACGGCCCTCCAGGTAACAGCGCCATTCACGCAAGGCATGAATGATAGCCAGAAGCTCTTGCTCACCGGTAGTGTAGCCCCGCTCCGCCGGAGCGAACTTCTTACTGGTGAACGCAATGGGACGCCCATTCTGCACCAGAACGGCGCCTGATCCTTGCAGCGAGGCATCAGAGATGAGCTCGACACGAAAGGGCAAGGAGTAATCAGGGAAATGCAGCACCACGTCATTAGCAACAGCGTGCTTGATCGCATCAAACGCAGCTTGGCAACTAGGGGTCCAAGCCTCAGGAGACTGAAAAGCGTCTTTGCGAGTGAGTGACGTGAGAGGTGCAGCAAGGGAGGAGTACCCAGAGATAAACTTACGAAAGTAATTGGTAAGGCCCAAAAACTTGCGCAGCTCCGGCAAAGAGGTCGGAGTCGGCCAGTCCTTTACGGCAGCAGCCTTACGGGGGTCCATGCGGATGCCATTGGCAGACACCACATGTCCCAAGTATTCCACCTGGGAAAGAGCCCAGTGGCACTTGGACTGCTTGGCATACAGCTGCTCACGCCGTAAGACCTCCAGCACCTGACGTAGATGCTTAAGGTGTTCCTCCTTAGTCTTCGAGTAGATCAGGATATCGTCCAGGTAACACACGACAAACTTGTCGATGTAGGGCCTGAACATACGGTCAATGACAGCTTGAAAGGTCGCAGGGGCATTAGCCAAACCAAAGCTCAGGACCGTAAACTCGAAATGACCAAAAGGGGTACGGAAAGCTGTCTTAGGAATGTCAGATTCCAAGATACGGATCTGATTATAGCCCTGCTGCAGGTCAATAGAGCTGAAGTAGGCAGAGCCACGCAGCTTATCAAGCAGGTCATCGATCCGGGGTAAAGGATACCTGTTTTTGACCGTAACGGCATTAAGGCCACGATAGTCAATGCACATGCGCAGTGTGCCATCCTTCTTACCCACGAACAAGATAGGCGCGGAGTAAGGGGAAGTGCTCGGACGGATCAAGCCCTTAGCAAGCAAGTCAGTAACCTGCCGCTTTACCTCATCAAGCTCTAACGGGCTGAGACGGTACATGGGGTGTGAGACAGGTTGCGCGCCAGACACCAAAGGAATAGTGTGATCCACCGGTCGTTCCGGCGGAATCCCTGGAAGGTCGCGGAACACATCTGCATACTCCGTGAGCAACGCAGAGACTTCAGGGTCCTGCATGGAAGTCTGAGCACCAACAGAGTTGAGCCAAAGAGAGGGGCGCACTAGAAGGCCATGAGCACCCTTACACAGCATCCGGACAGCTGCTTTACGGCCAACAGACTCTGGGGTATGCTTGGTTTCACACATGGCAGTAATAACGTGATTGATCTGAGGAGCGTCATCAGGAACAGTCTCCTCTGCGGCTGTAGGCAGCCAGCGAAGCACGCAAGTTGCTGAACCCTTAGACAGGCAAAGGGTGCGTTCCTCATAGTCGAACGCAGCAGCATGCTTCTGGAGTGAGGCAGAGCCTAAAATGAAAGATGCGGCATCTGTGAGGGTTGGCAGCACATAGGGCTGCAAGCAAGCACGAAAAGAGCCTGCAGACACCCGCAAAGACACCTGCCCCAAGATGGCTTGTTTGCCCCCGTCAGCTAAGGAAACCGAAGACCAAGGGCAAAGGCGAACAGGTAAACGCAAGAGCTGAACCAGTGACTCACTGATAAAGTCGTGGATAGCACCCAAGTCCACCAAGGCGGTGAAACTGAGTCCAGCTGTTGCCAGAGAAATAAGAGGAAGAGCCGATCCTGCAGTCATAGCACCAGATGCAGCTACCAAAAGGGCAGAAGTGAAAGGATCAGGTGACACAGGTGTGTATGGCTGCGTCGCATCAAACTGTTGTACCTCTCCTTTGTGTTTGCTCATAAGTATCTGCACGTCTGAAGGCTTGCGACACCAATGCGCGAGCACTTGCAAGTACAGCAAAACAAGCGCGAGCAAACAGAGACAGCGGAAGACTTCAAACAAGAAGAGATATAACTTACAGTCTTACAGATAGAAGCGGTGCAATGGACGTAATCGCCGTCAGCGCCGGAAGCAAGCAATCATCACGCGGCGGTGATAGCGAAGTTTAGGCTTAGCTCGGGCTAAGTAGAATAGTGTATAGCAATGATAATGTAGAATACACGAGTGTTCTCCGGTGTCGAATATCTTCTCTTGCTTAGCCGTCCTCGCATCTGTTATACTCGTAGCATCGCGATGCCGTACGATTCACACTAGGAGGCCGATCCTAAGTGTGACAACCCTACTGCGTATAGGCGATGTCCATGTATAACAACGTATAAGCCTTTCCGGCATTCGCATGATGCAAGGGTCCGAATAACGATATTCGGTTGCAAGGCATGCATCGCGACAAGTGCGGCGCTCTCAACGTGTGCTGTAATGAAGTAATATTATATCAGATAATATTACTTATCGTTTCATAGCACGAGCATATTGTGCACTTCGATGATTTGGGATTTCATGCATGCTAGGCGGATTTGCCATGATGCGATGTCGCGATGGATGATGGTGTCATGCCAAATGCATATATAAATATATACGAATACATTTATATCATGCAAGTTCATTCATATGCATTGATGGTTCATGCGTTCATCAAGATAGCATTTCGCCTTGTAGGATCGCATCGACCTACGCATCGGCGGGAAACGAACCGTAGCACAACAATTATCCCCCCTCCCGTATGCAGCGTCCTCGCTGCTTCACACAGCATCGACTGCAAGGGTCATTGGGCTTGTGTGGCACGTTTGCGGGCTTCTTCGAGCAGGGGCTTCATGTCCTGCGAGAAGTTGTGTGCCGGTTCCCATGAGTTGTGCTCGCTGGTATACCCTGTCCACTTGACCAAGTACTCGTGTACTGTCCGCTTACGTCGGTGTCGGCCCACACGACGCGCGCGATAATCTAACACCCGCTCCACATCGTAAAACTTCTGTTTACCAGCAATCCAGGTCTCGGGAACTGGTTCGATCGCTGCGGGGGCGTTAGAAGGCTCAGGGACAGGTTCTGTACCACGATAAGGACGAACAAGCGATACGTGAAACGTGGGGTGAATGGTCATATCAGCGGGCAATGCAAGCTCCACAGCCACATTCCCAACCATGCGCATGACAGGATACGGACCAATCCAGCGGGGTAAGAGTTTTCGGGATCCATCAGCCAAGGAACGCAAGTTCTTGGTGCTTAGCAACACGAGTTGTCCTTCCGAAAACGTCACATCCTGCTTGGATTTGTTGTAGTATTCCGTCGTTCGTTGCTGTGCCGCGTCCAAACACGACTTCGCGTCTGTGATTCGGGACATAAAAGACTTGGCAAAAAGTTTAGCAGCAGGCACGTTCACTTCCAACTCACGCCACACGGGTAGCGCGGGATGAAATCCGTAGTTAAGAAAGAACGGACTTTTGCCTGTAGAGCGGTTAACAGCGTTGTTAAGCGCGAATTCTGCCGCAGTCAAATATGTATCCCAAACGAGTGGTGTGCGACCAGCATAATTGCGCAACATATCACCCAACGTGCGGTTTGTGCGTTCGGTTTGACCATCAGTCTGCGGGTGGTACACTGTGCTCAGGTTGACGCACATGCCAACTAGCTTGCAGAGCGCTTCCCAAAACTTAGACGTGAACTGTCCACCGCGGTCCGAGATCACGTTTTTGGGAACACCGTGTAACCGAACCAAATTGTCGAAAAACAAGCGTGCGGTTTGTTCAGCCGTGCAGGATGATGTGCATGGTGCTAGGTGGACCATCTTAGTCAGGCGATCGACCATTACGAACACCGCATCATATCCCCCCTCAGTTTTGGGCAGTGCGACTACGAAGTCCATGGAAACACTTTCCCAAGGCGCGTCCGGGACAGGCAACAGTTGCAACAACCCATGACCCTTACCGGACAAAGCCATATTGTGCTGGCACAGACTGCATGTCTGTACGAAGTTTGCCGCATCGTTAGCCGAACGAGACCACCAAAAGGAACGTTGCACCAATTCGACCAACCGCTTGCTACCAGGGTGTCCTGCTAACGGGTCCTCGTGGAACCGCGCAAGAATGTCGTAGCGTAGCGCGTCGTCGTTCGGAACAACGATTTGCGTAGCTGCACCCTCCGTCCGTAGCCAAAGGCCATTCTGCTTGCGAAGGTTTTCTATATTAGCCGGCTCCGAGAACCAGGCGTCTGCGTTGTAGGCCACCTTCAACCGCTCTGCGAGGTCCGTCGCGATCGGCACCTCCTCGTTACGCGGTCGCAAGACGGGCGCTGCTAAAATTGCAGCGTGTAGCGACGGATGTCGACTGAGAGCATCGGCAATATTCAATTTACCAGAAATGTACTCCCAGGTGCAGTCGAACCTAGCTAGGTATTCCATCCACCTAGCCTGACGGCGGTTCAACGTCGGAACGCTTTGCAAAAACGTTAGGGGCTTGTGGTCAGTCTTTAAAGTAAATGGGCGTCCCTCGAGGTAACAGCGCCATTCCTTTAAAGCATGCAGCACTGCCAGAAGCTCCTGTTCCCCGGTGGTGTAGCGAATCTCCGCACCAGAAAACTTCTTACTCGTGAAGGCAATCGGTCGCCCTTCCTGTAACAATACAGCGCCGCTTCCAAATATTGAGGCATCAGACACTACCTCAACACGAAACGGCAACGAGTAATCAGGGAATGCAAGGGTGACATCTTCGGCAACGGTTCGCTTGAGCTCTTCGAATGCCCGCTGGCATTGCGACGTCCACGACTCGAGCGAAACGAAAACGCCTTTGCGAGTTAAGTTAGTAAGCGGGGCCGCAATGATGGAATATTTTTCAATGAACTTTCGGAAATAATTGGTCAAGCCAAGGAACTTACGCAGCTCCGTGAGGTTCTGAGGCGCGGGCCAATCGTGAACCACGGCGACCTTCCGCGGGTCCATCTTCACACCAGTGGCCGACACAATGTGGCCTAAATATTCCACCTGAGGCTGTGCCCAAAAGCATTTGGCGCGTTTAGCAAACAATTGCTCCCGCCTCATAACGTCGAGCACGAGCCGAAGATGCTCCAAGTGCTCCTCGTGCGTCTTAGAATAAACCAAGATGTCATCCAGGTAGCAAACAACGAACCTGTCGATAAACGGCCTAAACATTCGGTCCATAACCGCCTGAAACGTCGCAGGGGCATTAGTCAAACCAAACGATAGGACCGTATACTCGAAATGACCGAAGGGCGTCCGAAAAGCGGTTTTCGGAATATCAGAGGCAGCGATGCGGATCTGATTATAGCCCTGTTGTAAGTCAATTGAGGAAAAATAAGCCAAACCCTTCAGCTTATCCAACAGGTCGTCAACGCGTGGCAAAGGGTAGCGATTTTTCACCGTACTCGCATTTAACCCCCGGTAATCGATGCACATGCGCAAGGTCCCATCCTTCTTACCGACAAACAAAATCGGTGCAGAATACGGGGATGTGCTGGGGCGTATCATACCCTTCGCGAGCAAATCCGTCACCTGGCGCTTCACCTCGTCCAGTTCCAATGGACTCAACCTGTACATTGGCCGGGCCGTAGGCTGCGCTCCAGGCATAAGAGGGATTGTGTGATCAACAGGACGCATAGGTGGCAGGCCAGGGATATCTTTAAAGACGTCCTCATACTGCGACAGTAGGGCCTCAACCTCAGGATCCACAGAAATCTGCGCGGTGGTGGCACAACAGCCCACCCGCGGCCTCAAAAGCAGTCCGTGGGCACCCTTCCGTAACAAACGGATGGCCTCCTTATGCCCGACTAGCTCTGGTTCGATTCGCGCGGCCATTGCGGTCACAGCGAAATTAACCATAGGCACCGCCTCAGCTTCGCCCTCCTTTGGTGTGACATGTTCGAACGACAGGAAAGGTACCTTAATCGACAGAGTACCCTTGCACATATGCAGGGTTGCGGTCTCCATGTCGATGCGCACGCGGTACTGCTGTAATGTCAACGACCCCATTATGTACGGTGCAGTCTCTGCTAAGCCCTGCAGCACGTACGGCCGGGTCACAACACGCAAAGGGCCTATCGATAGGCTAAGGGTAATCCTGCCCACGATGGGATGCTTACCCCCGTCAGCAAGGGTAACCTCTGGACAATCAGACGACTCTGGGGTCAACCCCAGCGCATTCACCTCTGCGACAGAGATGAAGTCGTCGCTGGCACCAGTGTCAACAAGTGCCTTCAGAGTACGGCCATTAAAACCGATCTGAACCACTGGGACACGGTTATCTACGAGCGACTGCCCAGCAAATAACGTCAGTGCACTTAGGGCGGGTCCGTAACCTACCGCACCCTCATCAGGAGCTTCGTACCAAACGTCAACCGAGTAGGATGTGCTTGGCCACGGAGCCAGCGTACCCTCCCGATCCACACCATTAAACAAAACGGTGCCCGGCTCGAACCGGTGGACACGCCGCATACCCCTTAACGATGCCTCTGCCTTGCGCCTACAGAAAGCGGGGAGTAATACACATGCGGCGGTGCCTGGATATTGACGCCTACATCTCCTATGAACGGCCAACTGTTCCGACATCTCACGCAGAGACGAGGGGATGAACAAAACCACGTGGTTAGACAGATCGATAGACAACAGGGGATGGCGAGGTGTAAACAAATTACACAACGGATCGAAGCAGAGAAGTCCCGTGCGTCCGTCAAGCGTGATGCGTCGCGCAATGACTCGCTCGATGTGTCCAAGTACGCAAGGCAACAATGCCTTCATGGCTGGCCGTAAGGATGACCACCAACCACGTGTTAGTTCAGAAATCCCGGGTGGTGCCCCCTCCACAGGAACCCGGGCAAGCCCCTATTTCGGCTGAGGTACAAACGGCGGTAGTAACGGGCAATCCTTCGTAGGATGGCTCTCCGCGCACCGTAGACAAACATTGGCCGCTTTCCGACGTTCGAACTCGGAACAATTGCAATTCCATTTTGGCATAAACAAGTCATCCGTGCGAGTCCGCTTCGCATTGGGGTGAGAGCGCTGTGCGGCTGCCAACGACGGCACGCCACCATGCTTCCTGCTCTTAGCCGGGTCCGAGCTCGGACCTGCTCCTCCTGACCCACGGACACCCGAGCTAGCGCCCCCGTGCGCCTGGCGTTGCCGGTTGCTACGTCGCGTCGCGGCAGTAGGCGTGGGGCGGGTCGCTCCGAGTTCCTGGTCGAGAGCTACAGCTTCCCCAAGCGGATCCTGCACTTGCACGGCATTTGCACAAGGGACAGACTTGACTTCTTCCTCACCGGCAAGGAGTTGTATCTCCGTACCCTTAGCAAAAGTGACCAAGGCATCATACGACTTGATCGGCACCCCAGCCAAGTCAGTAGCGCACCATTTAGCCAAAAGTTTCGTCAGGCCTCGCTTAAACCAAAAGACACGCTCGGTTTCAGTGAGATCAGCAATGGGGGTCACTAGTGCTTCGAAGCGTGACTGGTACGCAGGTACATTTTCACCCCGACGCATGTGGTAGCTACCGGCTGCCAAAACCTTACAAGCCTCCACATCACGTGCTTGAACCTCAGTAGCGAACCGTGCGAGCAAAGCGGCGATCATCTCGTCAAAAGTATAGTCGCCCCGGGCGGTGGTCCATTCGCGATACCAGTCCTTCGCTGAGCCCTCGAGGGTGTTACCAACGAAGAGACACCTGATACCATCATTATCGCCACCATGAACAGCCTGGAGATACTTTTTAGCGTCACACATGTACGCACGAGTTGCATCGGCTATGCTATGTCCTTCTGTCTTTTCATTTAGCGAGATATTGAGCCTAGGAACGGGAATTGACAATCTCATCACCTCAGGGATGTCATCATGCCCTCGAGCTTGAGGTAATGGCAGAACCCTTGGTCCAGCAGTGTTGTCCATATTGGTGTTAACTGCTGAATGCGGCACAATTAAGTGAGCAGGGGTCTGAAGGACAAGAGGCTCTTGAGTGGCTCGCATGCCAACAGTCTCAAGACCTCTATCCGGCGCTCTAGCAGCCACAACAAAATCGGGTTGGCTAGCTAGGCTAGTGTGCGGCGTATCGTCGTGTTCTGCGGACATGGAGCACGAAGCGATACCCTAGGTTTGCGTAATAGAAGCCGACTTCTATCGCAAAGGCAAGAGTACAAAGCGATTCGGTGAGCCTACCGACAGTACTCTTGAGAAGATTCAGTAAACTCAGCAAGTACTTGCCCAGCTGAGTCCTGATCTCCGTAGTTTGGGCAATGAGAGTCGCCAACTGGTCCGGACGAAAGCCAGTCTCAGTCGCCGCAGCAAGCAATGCCGGTGCACTGAGATTACCTGCGACTCAGAGCGTACACTTACACAACAAGTGCAGCAATCTAAGTAAAAGCAATTAAACAATTACAAACCGGAAGCGGCGGCGTCCAAAACGGCGCGGCCTAGGTCTTCGGCAAAAGTATCTAGCGGTCCTCGTGGTTCGTCGCTGGAACTCGCCATAGAAAGAACCTACTTCCGATTAGACAAAGAGAGACAGTTAGGCAACGAACCTGTCTCGATACCAAATTGTTGTACCTCTCGTTCGCGTTTGCTCATAAGTATCTGCACGTCTGGAGACTTTCGACACCGATGCGTGAGCACTTGCAAGTACAGCAAGGCAAGCGAGAGCAAACAGAGACAGCGGAAGACTTCAAGACGAAGAGAGATATAACTTACAGTCTTACAGATCGGAACGATGCAATGGACGAAATCACCGTCAGCGCCGGAAGCAAGCAATCATCACGCGGCGGTGATTAGCGAAGTTCAGGCTTAGCTCGGGCTAAGTAGAATAGCGTATAGCAATAGTAATATAGAACACACGAGTGTTCTCCGGTATCGAATGTCTTATCTTGCTTAGCCGTCCTCGCATCTGTTATACTCGCAGCATCGCAATGCCATACGATTCACATCAGGAGGCCGATCCTAGATGTGACAACCCTACTGCATATAGGCGATGTCTACGCATAACAACGTATAAGCCTTTCCGGCATTCGCATGATGCAAGGGTCCGGATAACGATATCCGGTTGCAGGGCATGTATCGCGACAAGTGCGGCGCTCTCAACGTGTGCTGTAATGAAGTAATATTATATCAGATAATATTACTTATCGTTTCGTAGCACGAGCATAATGCGCACTTCAATGCTTCGGGCTTTCATGCATGCTATGCGGATTTGCCATGATGCGATGTCGCGATGGATGATGGTGTCATGCCAAATGCATATATAAATATATACGAATACATTTATATCATGCAAGTTCATTCATATGCATTGATCGTTCATGCGTTCATCAAGATAGCATTTCGCCTCGTAGGGTCGCATCGACCTACGCATCGGCGGAAACGAACCGTAGCACAACAATTCGGCCCATAGTGCTTGTCCTCTAAGGGCAAGTCGCCCACAGTGTAACACCCGTTCATACCCTTTATTTATTGCTTGTATATTGTCAGTAGTAATTGTGCACATACATTTGCTAATCTTCACAACAAGTAGGGTGTCGGCTTCATGGAAGCCGAAAAAGGGCGGGGCCCCCCACAATCCGTACAGGCCGGTTACTTCACAATGAAACGGTTTGAAGTTTGCTAGTTCACGAGTTCACAAAGTTACATTCTTTGTAGGTAACTGTAAGCAAATTCGTCGACCTGCTATACATATACACAAGTGGCTAATCGCCATGCCTGTGAGCTTAGTCACCCAAACTTATTGTTCGATTCATTTCACGCCGTCATGCCAGAATTCCATTATGAGAGACGCGGCACCTTTTGGAATGAAACTAGGCCGAGACGTGTTCATATGACCTTGACTGGGGTCAAAGGAGACTGACAAACTTGTTTGTACTCATACGATTGTTATTGGCCAGAATAAAGATACCTTGCAAATTAGAATGTAATTTGTGACCAATATCGCGCTTCCGCGAGATATTATGTTTGGTCCGTCACATTCGACGGACATGGGCAATCCCACAGGGTGGGGCCTGTTGTATTACGGTGCCGGCCTTAGCTCCTTGCTAAGTAAGTAGCCAGTGGCTACACCCTCTATGTGCTAATATAGAGGCTAAGGGTTGCATGCCCTAGTGCAACTGTGACACGTCACTGGTAGACTCAGTTGAGTTCGGTTTCACTGGTTGATCATATGTATTTCCTTAATACATATCCACGTTTTGTCTTCCTTAGAGATTACGGCTCTTTATGGAGGCTTTCCGTACTGAGCTCAGAGTACCTACGCTCTGCTCTTCCTATCAACCGGTAGTTATCACTACCACTAGTTTGGGGTGATACAACAAAACTGGTATCGAGACGGTCTTTCTGGACACCTCTTTCTGTGCTTTTCGATAATCATGGACATGGACGTTAGTCTGAACTTAGAAGCAATTAAAGCTACACTTTACTCTGGTAAATAGAGTATTCTACAACATATTTATTACTGTGAAATTTAGGCTTCGTCGTGCTCCTTGCAGACGACGGCGAGATTTCGCCTATTTCTTTTCACGAAGAACAGACACCTTTGTTGCAAAATCTCAGACGCTCCAGTGGAGTGGACATTGCAACACAAACGTTCTTTACGTTTGAGAAGGGTACGTTTCTGGGTCCTTCCTGGAAAGTAACCTCCAATGGCATCTCTCTTTGCCTTGGCTGGAGGACGTAATCGTGTGAATACCTATTCCGGATTACCTAGTCCTCGTCCTATTGCGGTTGCAATGGCTTCTGGTTCTCAAGCTCAGCAAGCTGTGCCAGTTGTTGGTACATTGCATGATGCTGTTGACCAACACACGGGTCGCCTTGACGCCGTAGCCAATAGTGGCAATTGAACCACTTTAAATCGCATTCCTTCTATGGGAATTGCTAATGAACCTGTGAACGTCTTTGCTGCTGCGCCGCCTGTGCCAGCCACGCAAACGCCTAGCAGGCGCACGCGCGACGGGCAACCTATTTTGCCTATTGCGGAGCAGAGTCCGTCTACGACTCACTCGGCTGCAGAGCTTCCGCGGGTCAGTTTGCCGACTCCAGTGTTGATGCTGGATGACAAACTAGATGCTAAGGAGATTTCCGCCCGGGTTCGTGCTTTCATTCGGGATGTTAACCTATTCTTTGGGGTCATTCCGTGGGGCCAGGACCAGCGTTCTTGCTGTCTGTTCCTGTCTCAGGAATTGCGTGGCAATGCTAAGGTCTGGTATGATGAGTGGTCGCTCTCTCAGACTCAGCTCACCGGGGAATCTATCCTAGAGAATTTGCACATTCGCTTTGCACCACAAATTCTGTCGGTTGAGCAGGAGGCTCGTCAGAAGCTTGCTGACAAGTCCTTCTATATGCAGACTGGTGAAAATGTCCCTGCATATCATGCCCGCCTTGAGGCATTATTCCTGGATATTCCTGATATCCACCCTCGTGAGAAACTGTTTTGGTTTCAGCAAGGCAAGGTCTGTCTGGTGTCCGGCAACCTAAGTGTGCAGCTGACGAGAAGGGAAGACCCTTCACCAGCTATGATGACCTTGTGCGTCATGCCTCTGGCGAAGAGGCCCGCATCCTCGCTGAACGCCGGTTCCGTTCTGGTGTTCGCTCTAATGCCATCTCTATGCAGGATGTGGTTGGATATGACGCTATGGAGGCCTCTGATGGAGAGCCCCCAGCTAAGCGTGTGCGTGCTCACGCACCGCAGGCTGCCGCTGCCACCGTAGGCACCGGTCCTTCCTCAGCGTCCCGTCCCCGTCAGCGTGACAAGCGTCCTAGTTCAGGAGGCAGGGGAAATGCACGTGGGGGCCGCCATGGCCACCAGCCGGGTGGTGGTGGAGGTATTAAACCGCAGTCCTTGACGGTGGACCAGGAGTGTGAGCTCACCCGGTTTTATAACCGTTATGGTCGCCAACTCACCCGTGGTGACTTGAGGGATTTGCATCAGGAGGCAGGGGGCAACGTTTGCTTTTGCTGCCGGGCTGCCGGCCACTCATATGATGAGTGCACATTGCATCCCCCTGAGGCTCGTGCCGCCGTGGCACAAGGCAATGGCCACTAGTGCCTTGCCCAGGCTGGTGCTGAGGAGAGCTTGCCTGGGTTTTCTAAGTCCGGACAGATAGGTTCAGGTGTGCATAGCTTTGTGCGCGCCTTGCACCCAGAGGTCCTTGCTGACCTTGAGACCGCTGTTGGTCGCCGATTTTCATTTGATGCCTTGGCCGTCAAGGCTGGGTTTGATTCCATGTGTAACCTTCTGGCACCTCATGGACGTTCCCTTTCATCGGCTGACCTTGGTGGGCACACCGTCCTTCTGATTCCCTCCTCACTTCATCATTTAAGGGCCTTGCTCAGTCATTACCGCACCTGCAAGCAGCATAGACCTGATACAGCAGCTGGTATTCTTTTGCCACAGCATGTAGCTCGTCTGGCCTCTGCTGAACTTGTAGGTATGCGCAAGGTTCAGTCCTTTCCAAAAGGTACTGGTCTCTTTAATGGTCTTGACCTTTCAGGCCAGCAGGTTGCTTTACCTGGCATCCCGTATCCTGCAGAGGTATGGTTTGTGTTGTGCTACGGTTTGTTTCCGCCGATGCGTAGGTCGATGCGATCCTACGAGGCGAAATGTTATCTTGATGAACGCATGAACCATCAATGCATATGAATGAACTTGCATGATATAAATGTATTCGTATATATTTATATATGCATTTGGCATGACACCATTATCCATCGCGACATCGCATCATGGCAAATCCGCCTAGCATGCATGAAATCCCAAATCATCGAAGTGCACAATATGCTCGTGCTATGAAACGATAAGTAATATTATCTGATATAATATTACTTCATTACAGCACACGTTGAGAGCGCCGCACTCGTCACGATGCATGCCTTGCAACCGAATATCGTTATTCGGACCCTTGCATCATGCGAATGCCGGAAAGGCTTATACGTTGTTATACATGGACATCGCCTATACACAGTAGGGTTGTCACACTTAGGATCGGCCTCCTAGTGTGAATTGTACGGCATCACGATGCTACGAGTATAACAGATGCGAGGACGGCTAAGCAAGATAAGATATTCGACACCGGAGAACACTCGTGTGTTCTACATTATCATTGCTATACACTATCCTACTTAGCCCGAGCTAAGCCTAAACTTCGCTATCACCGCCGCGTGATGATTGCTTGCTTCCGGCGCTGACGGCGATTACGTCCATTGCACCGCTTCTATCTGTAAGACTGTAAGTTATATCTCTTCTTGTTTGAAGTCTTCCGCTGTCTCTGTTTGCTCGCGCTTGTTTTGCTGTACTTGCAAGTGCTCGCGCATTGGTGTCGCAAGCCTTCAGACGTGCAGATACTTATGAGCAAACACGAAGGAGAGGTACAACAAATTGGTATCGAGACAGGTTCGTTGCCTAACTGTCTCTCTTTGTCTAATCGAAAGTAGGTTCTTTCTATGGCGAGTTCCAGTGACGAATCACAAGGACCGCTAGATACTTTTGCCGAAGACCTAGGCCGCGCCGTTTTGGACGCCGCCGCTTCCGGTTTGTAATTGTTTAATTGTTTTTGCTTAGATCGCTGCACTTGTTGTGTAAGTGTACACTCTGAGTCGCAGGTAATCTCAGTGCACCGGCATTGCTTGCCGCGGCGACTGAGACCGGCTTTCGTCCGGACCACTTGGCGACTCTCATTGCCCAAACTATGGAGATCAGGACTCAGCTGGGCAAGTACTTGCTGAGTTTACTGAATCTTCTCAAGAGTACTGTCGGTAGGCTCACCGAATCGCTTTGTACTCTTGCCTTTGCGATAGAAGTCGGCTTCTATTACGCAAACCTAGGGTATCGCTTCGTGCTCCATGTCCGCGGAACACGACGATACGCCGCACACTAGCCTAGCTAGCCAACCCAATTTTGTTGTGGCTGCTAGAGCACCGGATAGAGGTCTTGAGACTGTTGGCGCGCGAGCCACTCAAGAGCCCCTTTTCCTTCAGACCCCTGCTCACTTAATTGTGCCGCATTCAGCAGTGAACACGAATATGGACAACACTGCTGGACCAAGGGTTCTGCCATTACCTCAAGCTCGAGGGCATGATGACATCCCTGAGGTGATGAGATTGTCGATTCCCGTTCCTAGGCTCAATATTTCGCTGACCAACAAGACACCAGGGCATAGCATAGCCGATGCAACTCGTGCGTACGTGCGTGACACTAAAAAGTACCTCCAGGCTGTTCATGGTGGCGATAATGACGGTATCAGGTGTCTCTTCGTTGGTAACACCCTCAAGGGCTCAGCGAAGGACTGGTATCGCAATTGGACCAACGCCCGGGGCAACTATACTTTTGACGAGTTGGTCACCGCTTTGCTCGCACGATTCGCTACTGAGGTTCAAGCACGCAATGTGGAAGCTCGTAAGGTTTTGGCAGCCGGTAGCTACCACATGCGTCGGGATGAAACTGTACCTGCGTACCAGTCACGCTTCGAAGCACTTGTGACTCCCATTGCTGACCTCACTGAATCCGAGCGTGTCTTTTGGTTTAGGCGAGGCCTGACGAAACTTTTGGCTAAATGGTGCGCTACTGACTTGGTTGGAGCACAGATCAAGTCGTATGATGCTTTGGTCGCTTTTGCTAAGGGCACGGAGATACGACTCCTTGCCGGTGAGGAAGAAGTCAAGTCTGCCCCTCGTGCAAATGCCGTGCAAGTGCAGGATCCGCTTGGGGAAGCCGTAGCTCTTGACCAGGACTTCGGAGCGACCCGCCCCACGCCTACTGCCGCGACGCGACGCAGCAACCAGCAATGCCAGGCGCGCGGGGGCGCTAGCTCGGGTGTCCGTGGGTCAGGAGGAGCAGGTCCGAGCTCGGACCCGGCTAAAAACAGGAAGCGTGGTGGTGCGCCGTCGACGGCAGCCGCACAGCGTTCCGACCCCAATGCGAAGCGGACTCGCACGGACGACACGTATATGCCAAAATGGAATTGCAATCGTTCCGAATTCGAGCGTCGGAAAGCGGCCAACGTTTGTCTACGGTGTGCGGAGAGCCATTCCACGAAGGATTGTCCGCTAATGCCACCGTTTGTACCTCAGCCGAAATAGGGGCTTGCCCGGGTTCCTGCGGAGGGGGCACCACCTGGGATTTCTGAACTAACATGTGGTCGGTGGTCATCCTTACGGCCAGCCGTTAAGGCATTGTTGCCTTATGTACTTGGACACATCGAGCGAGTCATTGCGCGACGCATCACGCTTGACGGACACACGGGACTTCTCTGCTTCGACCCGTTGTGTAATTTGTTTACACCTCGCCGTCCCCTATCGTCTATCGATCTGTCTAACCACGTGGTTTTGTTCATCCCCTCGTCTCTGCGTGAGATGTCGGAACAGTTGGCCATATACAGGAGGTGTAGGCGTCAATATCCAGGCACCGCCGCATGTGTTTTACTCCCCGCTTTCTGTCGGCGCAAGGCAGAGGCATCGTTAAGGGGTATGCGGCATGTCCACCGGTTCGAGCCGGGCACCGTTTTGTTTAATGGTGTGGATCGGGAGGGTACGCTGGCTCCGTGGCCAAGCACATCCTACTCGGTTGACGTTTGGTACGAAGCTCCTGACGGGGGTGCCGTAGGTTACGGACCCGCCCTAAGTGCACTGACGTTGTCTGCTGGGCAGTCGCTCGTAGCCGTGTCCCTGTGGTTCAGATTGGTTTGAATGGCCGTACTCTGAAGGCACTTGTTGACACCGGTGCCAGCGACGACTTCATCTCTGTCGCAGAGGTGAATGCGCTGGGGTTGTCCCCAGAGTCGTCTGATTGTCCACAGGTTACCCTTGCTGACGGGGGTAAGCATCCCATCGTGGGCAGGATTACCCTTAGCCTATCGATAGGCCCTTTGCGTGTTGTGACCCGGCCGTACGTGCTGCAGGGCTTAGCAGAGACTGCACCGTACATAATGGGGTCGTCGACATTATGACAGTACCGCGCGCGCATCGACATGGAGACCGCAACCCTGCATATGTGCAAGGGTACTCTGTCGATTAAGGTACCTTTCCTGTCGTTCGAACATGTCACACCAAAGGAGGGCGAAGCTGAGGCGGTGCCTATGGTTAATTTCGCTGTGACCACAATGGCCGCGCGAATCGAACCAGAGCTAGTCGGGCGTAAGGAGGCCGTCCGTTTGTTACGGAAGGGTGCCCACGGACTGCTTTTGAGGCCGCGGGTGAGCTGTTGTGTCACCACCGCGCAGATTTCTGCGGATCCTGAGGTTGAGGCCCTACTGTCGCAGTATGAGGACGTCTTTAAAGATATCCCTGGCCTACCACCTATGCGTCCTGTTGATCACACAATCCCTCTCATGCCTGGAGCGCAGCCTACAGCCCGGCCAATGTACAGGTTGAGTCCATTGGAGCTGGATGAGGTGAAGCGCCAGGTGACGGATTTGCTCGCGAAGGGTATGATACGCCCCAGCACATCCCCGTATTCTGCACCGATTTTGTTTGTCGGTAAGAAGGATGGGACCTTGCGCATGTGCATTGATTACCGGGGGTTAAATGCGAATACGGTGAAAAATCGCTACCCTTTGCCACGCGTTGACGACCTGTTGGATAAGCTGAAGGGATCGGCTTATTTTTCCTCAATTGACTTACAACAGGGCTACAATCAGATTCACATCGCTGCCTCTGATATCCCGAAAACCGCTTTTCGGACGCCCTTCGGTCACTTTGAGTATATGGTCCTATCGTTTGGTTTGACTAATGCCCCTGCGACGTTTCAGGCGGTTATGGACCGAATGTTTAGGCCGTTTATCGACAGGTTCGTTGTTTGCTACCTGGATGACATCTTGGTTTATTCTAAGACGCGCGAGGAGCACTTGGAGCATCTTCGGCTCGTGCTCGACGTTATGAGGCGGGAGCAATTGTTTGCTAAACGCGCCAAATGCTTTTGGGCGCAGCCTCAGGTGGAATATTTGGGCCACATTGTGTCAGCCACCGGTGTGAAGATGGACCCGCGGAAGGTC
This sequence comes from Volvox africanus, assembly GCA_030268105.1. Taxonomy (NCBI): domain Eukaryota; kingdom Viridiplantae; phylum Chlorophyta; class Chlorophyceae; order Chlamydomonadales; family Volvocaceae; genus Volvox; species Volvox africanus. The sequence continues at coordinate 2,879,450 of BSDZ01000004.1, read as the reverse complement.
GCCGTGGTTCGCGATTGGCCCGCGCCTCAGAACCTCACGGAGCTGCGTAAGTTCCTTGGCTTGACCAATTATTTCTGAAAGTTCATTGAAAAATATTCCATCATTGCGGCCCCGCTTACTAACTTAACTCGCAAAGGCGTTTTCGTTTCGCTCGAGTCGTGGACGTCGCAATGCCAGCGGGCATTCGAAGAGCTCAAACGAATCGTTGCCGAAGATGTCACCCTTGCATTCCCTGATTACTCGTTGCCATTTCGGGTTGAGGTAGTGTCTGATGCCTCAATATTTGGAAGCGGCGCTGTATTGTTACAGGAAGGGCGACCGATCGCCTTCACGAGTAAGAAGTTTTCTGGTGCGGAGATTCGCTCCCCCACCGGGGAACAGGAGCTTCTGGCAGTGCTGCATGCTTTAAAGGAATGGCGCTGTTACCTCGAGGGACGCCCGTTTACTTTAAAGACTGACCATAAGCCCCTAACGTTTTTGCAAAGCGTTCCGACGTTGAACCGCCGTCAGGCTAGGTGGATGGAATACCTAGCTAGGTTCGACTGCACCTGCGAGTATATTTCTGGTAAATTGAATATTGCCGATGCTCTCAGTCGACATCCGTCGCTACACGCTGCAATTTTGGCAGCGCCCGTCGTGCGGCCGCGTAGCGAGGAGGTACCGATCGCGACGGACCTCGCAGAGCGGTTGAAGGTTGCCTACAACGCAGACGCCTGGTTCGCGGACCTGGCTAATGTAGAAAACCTTCGCAAGCAGAATGGCCTTTGGCTACGGACGGAGGGTGCAGCTACGCAAATCGTTGTTCCGAATGACGACGCGCTACGCTACGACATCCTTGCGCGGTTCCACGAGGACCCGTTAGCAGGACACCCTGGTAGCAAGCGATTGATCGACTTGGTGCAACGTTCCTTTTGGTGGCCTCGTTTGGCTAAGGATGCGGCAAACTTCGTACAGACATGCAGTCTGTGCCAGCGCAATAAGGCTTTGTCCGGTAAGGGCCATGGGTTGTTGCAACCGTTGCCTGTCCCGGATGCGCCTTGGGAAAGTGTTTCCATGGACTTCGTAGTCGCGCTGCCCAAAACTGAGGGGGGATACGATGCGGTGTTCGTAATGGTCGATCGTCTGACTAAGATGGTTCACCTAGCACCATGCACATCATCCTGCACGGCTGAGCAAACCGCACGTTTGTTTTTTGACAATGTGGTTCGGTTACACGGGGTTCCCAAAAATGTGATTTCGGACCGCGGTGGGCAGTTCACGTCTAAGTTTTGGGAAGCGCTCTGCAAGCTAGTTGGCATGCGTGTCAACCTGAGCACAGCGTACCATCCGCAGACTGATGGTCAAACCGAACGCACAAACCGCACGTTGGGTGATATGTTGCGCAATTATGCTGGTCGCACACCACTCGTTTGGGATACATATTTGACTGCGGCAGAATTCGCGCTTAACAACGCCGTTAACCGCTCTACAGGCAAAAGTCCGTTCTTTCTTAACTACGGGTTTCATCCCACGCTACCCGTGTGGCGTGAGTTGGAAGTGAACGTGCCTGCTGCTAAACTTTTTGCCAAGTCTTTTATGTCCCGAATGACAGACGCGAAGTCGTGTTTGGACGCGGCGCAGCAACGAACGACGGAATACTACAACAAATCCAAGCAGGATGTGACGTTTTCGGAAGGGCAACTCGTGTTGCTAAGCACCAAGAACTTGCGTTCCTTGGCCGACGGATCCCGAAAACTCTTACCTCGCTGGATTGGTCCGTATCCTGTCATGCGCATGGTTGGGAATGTGGCTGTGGAGCTTGCATTGCCCGCTGATATGACCATTCACCCCACGTTTCACGTATCGCTTGTCCGTCCTTATCGTGGTACGGAACCCGTCCCTGAGCCTGCTAACGCCCCTGCAGCGATCGAACCAGTTCCCGAGACCTGGATTGCTGGTAAACAGAAGTTTTACGATGTGGAGCGGGTGTTAGATTATCGTGCGCGTCGTGTGGGCCGACACCGACGTAAGCGGACAGTACACGAGTACTTGGTCAAGTGGACAGGGTATACCAGCGAGCACAACTCATGGGAACCGGCACGCAACTTCTCGCAGGACATGAAGCCCCTGCTCGAAGAAGCCCGCAAACGTGCCACGCAAGCCCAATGACCCTTGCAGTCAATGCTGTATGAAGCAGCGAGGACGCTGCATACGGGAGGGGGGATAATTGTTGTGCTACGGTTCGTTTCCGCCGATGCGTAGGTCAATGCGACCCTACAAGGCGAAGTGTTATCTTGATGAACGCATGAACGATCAATGCATATGAATGAACTTGCATGATATAAATGTATTCGTATATATTTATATATGCATTTGGCATGACACCATCATCCATCGCGACATCGCATCATGGCAAATCCGCATAGCATGCATGAAAGCCCGAAGCATTGAAGTGCGCATTATGCTCGTGCTACGAAACGATAAGTAATATTATCTGATATAATATTACTTCATTACAGCACACGTTGAGAGCGCCGCACTTGTCGCGATACATGCCCTGCAACCGGATATCGTTATCCGGACCCTTGCATCATGCGAATGCCGGAAAGGCTTATACGTTGTTATGCGTAGACATCGCCTATACGCAGTAGGGTTGTCACATCTAGGATCGGCCTCCTGATGTGAATCGTACGGCATTGTGATGCTGCGAGTATAACAGATGCGAGGACGGCTAAGCAAGATAAGACATTCGATACCGGAGAACACTCGTGTGTTCTATATTACTATTGCTATACGCTATTCTACTTAGCCAGAGCTAAGCCTGAACTTCGCTAATCACCGCCGCGTGATGATTGCTTGCTTCCGGCGCTGACGGTGATTTCATCCATTGCATCGTTCCGATCTGTAAGACTGTAAGTTATATCTCTCTTCGTCTTGAAGTCTTCCGCTGTCTCTGTTTGCTCTCGCTTGCCTTGCTGTACTTGCAAGTGCTCGCGCATCAGTGTCGAAAGTCTCCAGAAGTGCAGATACTTATGAGCAAACGCGAACGAGAGGTACAACATGAATCACAGCGCAGGGGGGAACACACGGCTTAGTCTGTTTGTCCTGCCTTTCACTCCTCCCCTCGCTCAGCCAGCAAGGGGACACAGGTCTCACGAGCATCAAGCCTGGCTACTCAAAGGAACAGAGCCTCAGCCAACCACACCAGCTCCCAGACGGAGAGGGCAAGAGAGCAATCCCTACCTCCCTAAAAGGGAGAGAGCCCCTCCTCCTCCACCTCCACTGCCTCCCAAGCAAAATGCCTGGCCCTCCTGACACCCTAAGGAAAGGGGGCAAAAAGCTCGGACCCTCCCAAACTGCCCAGAAGGAGAGCTAGGCTCCTTATAAGACGCAGGGGGGGATAACAAGCCACCAAGGCGCCCCCCTCAAAAGCTCAACGGCTACGCCCACAGAGAGCCCTAGCTATCCCTACCTGCAAGATAATGTTGGGGATCCCTCCCTCTCCACCCTCTAGATCCCTCCCAGTCCCCATGGCCAAGGAAAATCCAGCCCTATCCAGGAGCACGCCTCCCTGCCTCCTCCTTACTTGCCCAACTCCCAACAACTCCCAACACCCAACCCAACTCTGGCCACAATGGCACTCCAACTCTATGTATCTAGTCCGGCAGCAGCGGATGTGTACTGGTGTATACTTTAGTGTCTGGCCATCCAAAGCAAGCACTCTACTTCTCACTCGACTTGTGTAATGGCTAACCTACCCAGATGATGAAAAACATTATATATACTCATCATAATGGTAAAGCAAGGCTTCTGCATAATTGGACGCAAGTTTCATCCAGGGCCCAGCCATACATGGATGCATTGTCAGGCTGTGTGTAATGCAATGGTGAGTCAGATAAGATTAATAAATATACTATTTCAGTATTCAGGGCAAATTCTTACCAAGCCATACAACTGCTTAAACATTATGTACTGCTCCCAAAGCATTGTCAGCTTGAGTGTGCCAAGTGTGACAAAGGACGACAGCAGCTGTGCTAGAATGATTTGGTTGGATGCTGAGAAGTACTTGGACTCCAGATCCATGATACGGTCGATCAGCTCAACCAGATAGATTCCCCTCTGTGGGTTGCCATAACTTCATGTGTTGTAGAGACTGTGAAAGTGACAACTATATACACTGTGACAACTATATATACTGTATAAACACACTAACAATCTTTCATTATTACTTTGCATTGTTCCACCCGCCACAAGTGTCTATTTCGACTGGCACTGGCGCCAACGTTGACCATTTAAACCCCGTGACATCTCTCACGTGAATTGGGTGCCGTGTCACACGGCATAAACACGTCTGTCCGCGATCGCCGCAGTGTCAGGAACTGCCACCGCAACCGTCGCTGGCAGCTTTCTCCACCGAATGCCCTGTTCCTCCCTCCTTCCCTGGCCTCTCCTCGATGCCTTCCTCCCCCTTCATCTTCCCCTCCACCCTGCGAGGGCCTGTTCTTCCTCATCCCCTTCTGCCGCCATCGCCCCCTGCTCCGTCACCTGACCCCAGTTGCAGTCGTGTCGCCAGGAATCCCCATCGGGTGCACATGTCGGCGACTGTTTACATGGCCAGTTGGGATATCGCGATCCAAGCCACGAAAGATAACGCAGGGTACCAGCGGCCGAAGTAGCAGCGCCTCATCAAAAGGGTCCAAGGTACCAAGGAAATGAGGATTGGCCAAATCGCGCCGGGTGAGGGGACAGTGAAGGTAAGGTCAATGCAGTACGGGCGGCCGGAATGGGAAAGGGAAGTGAAAATCGGGAGAAAGTACCGGGCCGATGCCTGGGTGATAATGCCGGTCAGCGCAGTTAGGAGCAAGACACCACTGAGGCAACAGGCAAAGGTGAAGTCGCCGCATAACACTGATGTTCAGGGACAAACTCAACTGTGATAACACGACGCGGTATGTACCGCCAACATTAACACCACTACCTGCAGCGTTAAGGGCTCCCAGATGCTGCGGTACAGCACACTGACGCTGTGACAGTTACACGCCTCCAACCACACCGTGGGTACCGGCAGCAGCGAGGCGCTCCAACGAACAGGCAAAAGGATGAAGGCCAGAGTGCCGTAGTCCAGGAAGGCCCTTAGCATCAGCAGCGCGTTGCGGTGTTTGCAACTGCAGTCAGAAGCAGGGGAGGGCACCGAGGTCACCAAGGTCACATAGCGCCTTAGGTAGCTAAGGCTCCGCCTAACTAGGCAACGCAATCCAAATCTCATCCAGCTAGTCTTACTTGTGTAAGCTGCATTATGGCAGGAACTAACCATATGAAGGATGCAAGTTCACCCACCCACCCAACCATCCATCCATCTACCAGATATGATTCTGTCTGGGCATGTATCTATCTGTCACAAAATATAATAATTTAAATTGATAAATATATCCATGTTAAATAAGGCAAAAAAAATAAAAGTGTGGTTGGGGTAACGCCAGTTCATGAATCAACTATCACGCTAACTGTACGTACCCGTGCTTGAGGTGTTGCACGTCCCAACCTGCCGCTCTTGGTTTTCGATCGCATTATTCCTACAGCAAAAATTCAAATGTAAATTAACTAGCTTGGATGGTGTATATTCCGTGGACGCACGTCGCTTACATATTGACAAGGTTATAAACGTTGCGAGGGCCCACCCTTAACATTTACGCCGTTAGGACCGTTTGCGATGCCGCGCAGGAGGATCGATCGCGTTCGACTTCCTGTGCCTGACAAGCTAATTGAAACGTAAGGTTATTCAAATGAAGCGTTAAATGTATCGCTACCATTGAGCGATTATTAGATTCCCCCTGAGCGGCAGAACTACTGAACGAATGTTTTGAGTCGCTCTGTCTGTCGCTCTGTCCGCACAGGAGTGCTCAAGGTGAACGAAGAAGTCATCGCCTCCCGGCGGGGGCGCTATGCGGATTACTCTTGTGCGATTTATGCGACTTACCTACCTAAGCGGAGGGCGTTCGCTTGGGCTTCACGATCGTGAGGACCACGCAGCTACTGTTGTTTAGCTCTGGCTGGATCCGGTTATGTGTTTCCCCGTCTCTCGCTGCTCAGCACGGGCTTCATGAGCGGGTTCCCTGGAGTTACCAGTAGCAGTTGCCTTAGGATGAACTGGGAAGATGTTACGAGTTAAATTGTGGCTTTGCCGTGCTGCTCACGGGGGAGAAGGAAAACGGAGGACGTCGCAAAGGATAATAAAGGTTCGGCGCCACAGGTACCATGTGGAACAGCCGATATGGCCGTGTGTGCGCTAACTGCCCCATCAGATTGGGGGATTGCAGCATACGGTGGACGGTGGCAAGGGGCAAACATGTGAAGTCGGCCATCACCTACAGCGCGTTCCAGCGATACGGTGTTGTCGACTTTTTTTATGGAGCCAGGCAGGCCGGCGGAGCGGCCGTTTCACGATGAAGGGCCAAAGAGGGATTAGTTGCTGCAACCTAACGCTGCTGGTTAGGGCAAGCGAGAAATGGCCATATCCTGATACGAGGTGAGGAGTTGCTCCGTGTGAGTTTCTCCGAGTTTCCAAAGAATTCGACTAGATGGAAAATATTCACCCGCTTGCCAATATCACTGGGGTAAGAGCGGCTGCCGGGCACTTTGCACAGCCACCATGACCAGGCCCGACATTATTGCGGTTGGTGCAAGCCGGCGAATGCAAAGTCCTGCTAGAGTACATAAAATGCAAATACCATGTACGAAGTTCGGAAACAAATAACGTTATTGTGTCATGAAACATAAGAGAAAGGCAGAGGGGTCCCAGGCCGGCCCCCTCCCCCCGATGCGCGATGCATAACCGCACATATGCCGTCGAATGTACCCTTGTGGCTTTCATGAGGCCACCCGAAGAATGAAACGCAGGAGGTATGATCGCGTACGTGTCCCCAACAAACCCTCGCAATGCCCCTGGATAACCAGTGCAGCACGCGCGCTTACTTCTTTTAGGGGCCAGGGTATTCTGCGCCCAGGGCGTGCGTGCCACCTGGTGCACACACGCAGCTAATAAATCATGAGGAAGTGCAAACACAATCAAACAACGGTAATCTGCGACGACGCTTGCAAATGCGCACGCAGATCGCACACCAAGCCTCATGTGCAGATTACCGTCCATGCTTGGTCACACATACACCGTCCTATGCCTTTTCCCCAAAGTACTTGCGTTGATGACTTCCAACCATCCACTCGATCGTCGATTGTTTGATATGTGCTGGCAGACTTTGCCTTTTGGCCGTTCATTTGATTGGTTGACATGCTATCCATGTCGAACTGATGTACTTCGGCAACCCTACCACATATAACCATTCAGCAAGGGTAAAGGGCTGGATGTCAAAGGGCTGAATGTCAATCATGAATCGGTATTGAATTATGATTTGTTGGGGCTGCTTCCTCAGTTGCCAATTGGGTACGGCAGCTTCTGCAAGCGTGGAACGCCTCCTCCAGCTCGTTAACCATCTCATCCATTACAAACTGAAAGCTGTACCAGCGGACCTGCACAAGGAGTCATGGCCAGAACGTTGAGATTGGTGAGGTTACGAAAACGCTCGGGATCATCTTGCATCTATACGCACCCGGCGGGAGCAGTGTACTTTGGCCTCTCAAGAGGAGTAACGGGCCGGAAGTCTATCATGGGCTCGAACCGCAACACTGGCTCGAACCGCAACACTTCGCACGTTGACGGACGGCCAAGGACCCTTTCGTCATCAGCGCCCGCATCTAAGAATAGGACACGATGCGCCTATACATGTCTGAAGTGCCGATGATAAAACAGAGCAGCTTTCTTCTTTACTGCAGCCGTCTTGCAAATACTAATAAGACATAGGTACAGCTGCAGTTATAATAGCTAGCTGCGTGGAGAATTCATATCCTACATATATACTGGCAAGTGCACCGTGCAGCAGAGCGCAGTACGGGACCTGAAATCGGCACTGAAAGGCGAAAAGAGGTATGTAGGCAGGGCGGGGTGACCTACGTATCCCGTGGGTTCGTTCTGGATGCATGGCTGGTGCGGACCGCCATGCATTTCGCGCTTTAATGCTTCCCAGTCACCGTGTCGGGGAATTAAAAAAATACATAAACACACGACTAATCGAACAATATCAAATGTATAAACCGTGCCGAGCGATCTATAATATATAGCTCCACTCTATCGCTTTCTCCGGCGACGCATCACACATACACAGCCGCCAAACGCACGTCATCGTTGCCCGCAGCAGCATATGCTCATATACGCTCCTTATTATTGTGAATACCTCTCACTACATACATACTCTTGGAATTTCATCGCGATATTGCTTTATTTGGCTGGGATTAATCAATGCATGCATCCAACGTGTGTATATATACGTGAACCTGCTGCATGCGTGATGAAGGAACGAGTATCGACATATTGCGTTCACTCTGTTGCTTCGCCGACAGTCTTCATTCGTCCCGCCGGTGTGTGGGCTGCTGCTAAGTAATAAGCCGCAGCGGTCACTTTAGAGGGCGGCCACGGGAGCTCATCGCCACCCCGAAAGCGATAGCGAGCCATAACCATACATGGCCGCCGTGCGCATCTCGTGCCATGCGCTCTCTCCTTGGCTATTGGCCAGCGCGGTGCTGCTGGGCCTTTTCCTGGCCCTGGCGTACCTGCCGCAGCCAACACTGAGTGCCCGTGACCTGGCCCCCCCCCGCGGTCCCGGACGTTAGCGTCTTCTCTGTGGAGATGGACGACAAGGCTGGCCCAGGCGCTCAGAAAACAAGGCAGGGGACCCCCCGGCGGGCTTTGCAAGGGGGATGGTGGTGGTGGTGCTGCGGGAAGGGCGGCGGCTCGTGGAGCTGGACGGTGACCACTCCGCGGAACAAGTGGACGAAGACAGTCACCTGGAGCAAGGGCGGTTAAGCCGAAAGAAATGGAATGCCAGGACGTACGATAGGCCATTGCTGCTTACTAGGGTTATGCACGTTTACGCCCGGATGGATTGACTCGCACTCATCACGCTGCCCGACGGACCGGTGCTGTGGGTCGCTGCTGATCCAGCACCACGCACGAATGGGTGTTGTGTGTGATGCAGCCGGCACGCGGCCAAGTGTAAAGCCGTTTTTAGGTCGTATTGCGGCGACGGATATCCTGACGCGGCCCTGCTGGGAAAGGCTGGCTTGCGTGTAATGCATTCGGTGACGACCAGTGCAGGGTCACAACATACATCCAGTTAGATGTTTCCCTTAATTGTTGCGCCATCCAGTTGGGCCCTATGTTGTCTGGTAAACCTCACGTTTGTTGACATGCCATGCAGATAGCTAGATGGTTCCGCGCGCCACACGAACGCCTGCCTTGCTTGGTCACTGTAGAGGGGTTCGTTGCTTGATTCGTTTGCAACGGTTTAGTTTCGGTGAAAACAGCATTATTGTTACCAAATCTAAAATCTACTCATTCGAGAGTCTTGAATATGTTCAATCGTTTGTCACATACAGCCTCATGAACTTTTCATCCATAACCATGTAGTCACTTCATACGTATATCTGCAAGCTAGATAACCGAGGTAAAAGGGAGAGCGAGTATTGACGTATGTCTGTTTGCGCGGATTGGCAGTAGTCGACAGAGCGCGTGGTTGCGCTGTTGCATAGCTTGCGGCGGGGTGGGGAAATCCTCGGGATTGCCTAGCATTCCCGATACTCCTCCGAAATTCGTAAAGCTGCTGTTGTTGGCCGTTTATTTGGTCGCCGCTGATTGCGTGGGAAGGATTTGGGGGAATGCGCCGCTGCTGGTGCTAGACAGCTACATACGCGTGGTTGCATGCGTGTGTATATTGATCATGTATCCTGTTGTCTTTCCTGCTATGTTGTCATTAAAATATTTGGGTAGGAGTTTTGAGAACTTGTTGTGCCCAGTTGTGCAACTCAGGATGAGAGGGAGGGGAGATGAACACGATTCCCCTTGCATGTAAAACTGTTGCAAATTAAGCCATGCCATTGCCCCGCCCGCCCATTATTATGAGCGAGGCCATTGTAGTAGTTGAGAGCCGCCAAGGCCTCCCGAGATGCTGAGAAGATGCTTCTGCACCTTCGTATTGTGAATGCGTATGCCGCACATGTACGACTAGGCACGACAGCTATTTTTTTACATGCATGATGGATAGCAAAAAACCTCAAGCCATCTGTTTATTAATAGTCCTTGTACCCCCTGTATATACATACGTAATGTTAAATTCTCCAGATGCATTAAGTAACCAACCTGCGGGGTATTACTTCTTTCTTCCCCGTTATTCTCTTTATATATGTATCCTCAACTCAATACTCCCCTGTGAACGATATCTGCTTCACAGCTCTTCGGAAGTGCCCTCCTGGGCTTATCTTCCGTAGTCAACAACCAGCTAGATTGCTAATCCGATCCGCGGAATTGCGGATATGAATCACTGACCTAGGGTATGCTGCGCCCAGCGCATTACCGTCAATCTCGATATCATGATTGGAAGAAAAGCATCTCCTCTCCAGTTTGTTACTTTTTCCTGCGTTCTCATCCTCATTATCCATATTTGCTCATCTCAACACAACCAACCCACCAATAAAAACAAATTCTTCGGACTCAATCCTCTGTAGAGCAGCTTGCTCTATCTGTTAGTTAGGGCTCTACCTGGCTGCTGGGTTAGGTGCGGTAAATCTTTGTCGAAACCCTAGCAACCATTCAGAAATACTTGCCCTCTCTTCCCAATAACCTCTGAAGCAGTGTGAAGGTGCCGCACCTGAACCTTGTTAAGAGGGGAAGGGTACACATCCCCTGATATACACACATATCCGTCTCGTGGGCCTTACGCATCTGAAGTGTATGCCGACGACAGAGATTGGCGAGTATAATTACTGCAGGCGTCGCCACCATCGCTTTCCCGCTTCCCTGCTGCACGTCGTTCGAGGTACGACAATGGCTCCGGCTGATGGGGCCAGAATGGGGTGCGTGTCAAAACCTGTATATTTTATTGTGTGTGGGATAGGGGGGTACAGCTTCACCCGTGGCCACTAACCTGGCAGTCCCTACCTTCCCCGGTATTTCGGGGCACCTTCATCCGGTCTCCCATGCCGACTTCTCCGAATTCAGTCCTCTTCCCGGGTTCAGCACCCACCACCGGCATCCAGCGGAATCTGCCGAATCAACTAAGGCGTAAACTCCGCTCCTGGTCAGCTCGCAGGTCACTATAATCGCAGGTCACTATAAACTGTATATGTATGTTGCAATGCTGAGGGTCTTCCGTACATGCAAGAGCGGGTCGATTGTCCACATCCACACAGACTTCCGCCCTGACATCTGCACCTCCCGTCGGCCGCGGCGTCTGAATACAAAGGCCACGTCATTGCCTCATCATCACCCGGTGATGATGCCGGTTGCCCTTCCATCTGCCCCGATCTATCCAGCCACCAGCCCCTATGCGCTGTACACGGAAGCCACAGCTCGTGATGAGCCAAGTAGGGTACACTTGTATCTCTGTTATTGCTGCCTAGCTGCAGCAAAGGCCCGATCGGAAGATTGATGTCCATTGTTGCAGGCGCAACCCCCAAAATAGCTACTCGCTATTAGATTATCGTAGACTAATAAGTCTCAGGACGGGTACGACTCGCCAAGCAAAGGCTTTCGAGTCAGAGTTCAGTCATAGAGGTAATTCGTATTGTTCTGTCTGCCAGCGGCTATGATTCTAAGCCTGCTACATCTGATTTTGTTGTTCGTTGGGCCTTGGGTTCCTTCTTAGCACAGGGTTCTGGAAACAGAAATGGCGATGGCTGATTCTTCCGTTAGAAACAACTAATATGGTGTTTATCGTATCCCTGAAGTGACGGTGTGAGCCATTACGAACAGGGTCAGGTTGGGGTCAGAAAGTTATGGTCACTTAGGTAGTCGTAACCGAAAACTCATAGATTTCTGGTTCTGAAGTAAAACGACATGTTATCATTTAATCATCAAAGCTACGTTAAATTCCCATATTTTCATTTCGTGTTACTCTTAAGTTCGCGCTTCGTCCGTAGCCACATGTTTATGATGTTAATGAACGACTTATTATTCAACTGGCTAGCGAAGTCATGCATGCACGAACTATCCATAACACAAACGCACGTTATTACTATGGCTCGTTAGTTGAATCTGGGTACGTGGGACCTAAACTTGCGTTGCTCCAGGACTTGCTTCTCCTTCGTTCATTCGCCGCCGTTTCATTTCGATGGACATTTGCATCACCAATCTATCCTGTTTCAAGTTTATCATCACCTTTCGTACTTCTCAGGTGTTTTGGATCTTTGTTCCTGAGACCAGCACACCACGGCTCTTTCGCCTGCCTCGCTCGCCTGCTGCCCACATAATCGGTGCCACAGCGCAGGTACGTACTTACTGCCCCAGCCAACTACTGGCTGGCCTAAATAAGAGCTATTTAAAAAGCTCTAACAGGCCTGTCAGAGCTAATTATCTCAGCCTGCAGATGGCAGGTAGGGTGCTCTGCTGCTCGGCACCTGCCGCCCACCTTACCTTCTTCTGACATGGCAGTGGGTAGTAGAAGAAACCCTAAGAAGAAATAAATGGACGTCTATGATGGTCCTGCTGACATGTTGCCGACATTATTTGATTGGGTGCCTTTGAGCACCCATTTGTTCAGGTTATTCATGATAAATTATTGATTGGCTGGCGACGATGTTAATTCGGTTTCTGGTGCATGCTCGATCGCGCGCTCGTAACACATACATACATCCTTCTGTCTGCAGAATCAACACGTCGTAGCGCTCTCAGTGTTATAAGGAGGTCAGATGCGCGTTATGTTGTTTTCGAGCCATTCCTTCGCATCGGGCTCGCTCCGTGCTCCTGCATCGCAACTTCATTCGAATCAAAAACCAATCGCTCGTAACGAGCTAACTACTCGCTCCGTGCCTGACTCGCGCCTCACGCCTTTGAAAGCCAACTGGATTATATATATATAACCCTATATAAATACGTGTGTGTATATGCAAATATATGTGACCTTGTTTCCGAACGACAAGCAGGGCAGGCTCCGCTTAGGCTTCATTCGTATTTACAAATTCTTTTCAGAAATGAATCGATCTTGCCTCTTGCAACTAACGTCTTGACCGACAGCACGCACGTACGGCGTACAAATCCACTCGTACCTTTGCTTGGGAGGGAGGTGTTTATGTATACGTGTATTCTTATCACATTATCCTCATACCATTTAAACTAATAAGTTTACTTACCTGCTGGCAGGTATGCACTCGCTGCTGACTTCGTTCTAACGAAGGCCCGGCAGTTATCTCCAGTAATACAAGTATTGTTTGCACACCGCAGCTGACGAGCGTCCGCCGACCTGACTGCTATTTAGCAACGCTGTTTCGCCGAAGGTACACGTGCGGCGCGCGCCTGCTGCCTTCCCTCTATGCGTACTTTGACCTACGTGCGTTGCGCTGCTTATCTATAAAGAACGTAGCTATGAACTAATAACCCTCGTTCGTTCGTTAACCAGTTGTTTCAATACTAATCACTATTACTTGCGTGCGCGCTCTACGTACGTACCTTCACCGTCCCTATTTTTGTCGGCTGCTAGCTATCTACGTCTATATTCTGCTGCTGCATGCATGCTCGCTAATAATATGCAATGCATGCATGACGACCCGCCGTATCGTACGTCGACAAATGGCATGCAGCTGGTAGCTGTTTCGTTTTCTGTCTGATTCTCTATTTTAGATTTGCGTATGTATATGTATGCATGCATGGTATTTCGTTATATGTACCCTTGTTTGCTAACCGATAGATAGAAACTGATTGCTGGCTGCAATCAACTAACGCGTGCGTTGATGACGATGTTGCAACAGACTCCGCCCGAACGTAGCAAGATAAGATGTGCCGACGAGGCTTCACGTCATCACCGTCATCGCCAGCCATGTGGTCGTCGTTCACTCCAGCCACGGCGGGAGGGATGTACCGTCGTCTGTCGTGTCTGCTGCTCCCTGCCGTTATGATCTTAACCTTCACGCTCTTTATGCAGCCGGCCACCGCAGCCACGTGTGGAAGTGCAACGTACGATGCCACCTGGAAAGGTGCGTAAGTGTGCACATCTCTTCCCCCACCCCTCTTTCTCTCTCATATATATAAAATAAAACGTCATCATCAGAAATTCAGTCGACTAATTATAAACAAACTATTAATAAGGCCAAAGTATACACCCAAGGACGGATGGATACTACGTAGTATCCAGATGTAAACATCTGGTGGCATGGAGCAAGTACTCATCAAGCAATTATTATGAGTGCATCTGATGATGGGGATTGCGGACACTCGTGCACGACTCCCACAAGTAGAGTCCTCACGCAGCGGGGCTCCATCTTAAATCGTTCTTGGAAATATACGTTTGCCACTCTACCAGACCAGCCAGATAGAGTCTTTGCACAAAGACCTGCCCTGCCTCCACCAATCTGGCAACCGAGCGAGCGACTCGCTTCACAGAGACCCCAGCACCTCTTCCCTGGAGTGGTCTTTATCCAATCTAGCTACTCCATCTGGTATCCTGATTACGTTATCGACGGTGATGTTATCAACGACAAGATATCGACCGCAAGATGACCAGTTATCTGTTTGGACATCTTCTGATGGGCGGGACCTTTGCTGTAGGCGCATATAATAGAGTTACAATACTCGCTCCCTATTGTTCCCAGCTGATGAGTCCCCTGCCTATTCGCCGATTAGTACCCACGGCTTCTACTGTGGCAACCTGATTGAGGAACCGAGAGTCCCATCCTTCCCCCCTCGGCGCGAGGCTAACTAGCACTGATCTGGCTACATTTATCCATTCGCATTCCAATTCACTGCCCGGAGTCTTTTCCCATTACTCCCCCGAAAAGAGACTTCCGCTGCTACTACTCTGGCATGCATATCCTCCAGAGTTTCTAGCAGAGCCCCTTCCATCGGTCATTTCCTTCACGCACAGTACAGTGCTGTCCCCTTCAGGCCGTTTGTCTAGATCCATTTCGATCCCAACCTTACTTCTCCAGAGACTGCTGTTTCTCTGACCAGCCAATCCACCACACAGTGGCTGCAAAAGGAGTCCCATTTTACACGCCTGGAGACTACTAGTTTTATAGCATATTATTTGGCAACTACTGAGAGTCCCCAACCCAAAGTCCCCTCCTTTGTACGCAAGGGCCTGTCGACTCTCCATCCAACCATTAGAGTTCCCCAAATCCCATGCACCGCACCATCCCTTTAGTTAAGGAGAGAAGCCTGCCACTGCCGCTCGGGCCACTCCACCAGAAGCCCTGTTGTATCTCTGTTATGTCGGCCTAATTCCATAAGCAAATGCCCGATCGGAAGAGCCTGCGGTGCCTGATTGCAACGTTGTGAAACTCAACGATTTGCGTACGTGCGCAAACCGTTGGCATGGCGTGCTGGCGTTAGATTGCTTGGGGAAAATTAGATTTCCCAACTGTTGCAGTTCATGCGCCCTGCATGCTTGCCACTCTGTGTGTGTATGTGTTGTTTTTGTGTGAGCGGTGTGAATGCACCTGTAATCCTCAATCAATGTCTAACTGCTATATACCTAAAAGTCTATTACACGGGGCAGATATTGGGGTCCCCGCCCATTTCCCGGCTTCAGGGAAGCCGGAAACAAGTCTTCTTTGTAAAAATATATTATAAAAACCTATATTACAACTAAATAATTAAAATAAAATTTGTTTCTCCATATCTTACCTTCGTTAATAAAACAAATGCTCGCAGTTTGCTGCAATGGCGTCGTGGGGTCGAAGATAGGCAGCAGCACCCAGTGCTGTGGAACAGTCCCATATGATCCCACATGGAACGGTGGGTTGATGATGGATTGTGCTAGACATGCAAACATACACACCAATACTAACACTTATACTAATACTTATACTAATACTTATACTAATACTCATACTAATACTAATACTAGTACTAATACTAATACTAATACTAATACTAATACTAATACTAGTACTAGTACTAATACTAATACTTATACTAATACTTATACTAGAACTAGTACTAGTACTAGTACTAGTATTAATTCTTATACTTATACTTATACTTATACTAGTAATAGTAATAGTAATAGGATGTTATAGTATAGTATAGTATAGTATAGTATAGTATAGTATAGTATAGTATAGTATAGTATAGTATAGTATAGTATAGTATAGTATAGTATAGTATAGTATAGTATAGTATAGTATAGTATAGTATAGTATAGTATAGTATAGTATAGTATAGTATAGTATAGTATAGTATAGTATAGTATAGTATAGTATAGTATAGTATAGTATAGTATAGTATAGTATAGTATAGTATAGTATAGTATAGTATAGTATAGTATAGTATAGTATAGTGTAGTATAGTTTAGTATAGTACAGTAATAATTATAGTAATGGCCTTATTGTATTATCTCTCAAAGCTGAGCATACTCTCGCTCTAACCTATCTTATAGTGAGCATTCAAGTTCCGTTTTTGCCTTTATCATCTTGTAGTGTATTACGTAGTTGCTTGAGGGTCTGCCGAAAAGACCTCTCTGTTGTGTGGGTCATTTTAGCATCTTCCAGTTGTGTTTTTGTGCGCTACAACGGTGTGCGTGCTGCATGCAATAATAATGTGCAGCGTAGAAACTCGCACCCTGCCGGCGTCATCATGCACTTTGACTTGTTGCACCCTTTGTTTAAGGTGTTACTCTGTATGTGAGTGTTTCAAGTTGCACATTATATTATATCAGATAACTGCTGCTGGACTACTGCTGAACTGCTGCTGCTGCTGCTGCTGCTGTATCCTATATGGTTCATTTGTATATATCGATATATCTATGTACTCGCAATAGATGACCGCTTCTCTAAGCAAGGTCAAAAAATACATTAATGGAACGAATGTCAGTAAATTCCATGCATGCTGAGTTCAACTGTATAAATTGCAACGCAGTTTGCTGCAACGGCTTAGTGCGGTCCAAGATAGGCAGCAGCACCCAGTGCTGTGGAACAGTCGCCTACGATCCGACATGGAACGGTAGGTGGACGAGTATATGGAGTAGTAATGTAGTAGCCGTGTCCTCCGGAAACACACTTTAACGATATAAAGGTGCAGAAGCACTCTGTTAGCATATCGAGAGGCCTTTGCGGCTATCAGCTACGACAAGCAATCTCATGGGTCAGGCAAGATATGAGACATTTACTGCCAAGAGACATGAGACAGGGTACGGCCCTCAGCTGCTGGACGGCAAGCAAGGAGTAAGTGAGGACCGTACCCTGTTGAACGATTTGCAGGAAATTTCGAACAGATGACTGAACCGTGAGATAGCGGCGTCATTCCAATGTCAGGCGCCGAGGTACCAGTGCAATATTGCTGCACAGTGCAGATATACTAAAGAGCATCCCAATCTCATATCACGTCTAACACTCTGATATGAAATATATCTGCATCAAATATTGGGGCACTGAGCGCCGTCTTTCGAAAAAATATATTATAAAAATATAGATTACTACCAATTAATTACAATAAATAGCGTTTGACTGTACCATATCTTGCCTTCGTTAATAAAAACATGCTCGCAGTTTGCTGCAATGGCTTAGTGCGGTCCAAGATAGGCAGCAGCACCCAGTGCTGTGGAACAGTCGCCTACGATCCGACATGGAACGGTAGGTGGACGAGTATATGGAGTAGTAATGTAGTAGCCGTGTCCTCCGGAAACACACTTTAACGATATAAAGGTGCAGAAGCACTCTGTTAGCATATCGAGAGGCCTTTGCGGCTATCAACTAAGACAAGCAATCTCATGGGTCAGGCAAGATATGAGACATTTTCTGCCACGAGACATGAGACAGGGTACGGCTCTTTGCTACTGGACGGCAAGCGAGGAGTAAGTGAGGACCGTACCCTGTTGAACGATTTGCAGGAAATTTCGAATAGATGACTGAACCGTGAGATAGCGGCGTCATTCCAATGTCAGGCGCCGAGGTACCAGTGCAATATTGCTGCACAGTGCAGATATACTAAAGAGCATCCCAATCTCATACCCAAATAAAGTACTTTCTAATAATGCACCCATTAAGGTGCTAAAAATAGCTCTTAATGCAAAATATTTGCCCTGAAACTTGACTTTTAAAAATGCTATTATATCACGTCTATCACGTCTCACACTCTGATATGAAATATATATGCATCAAATATTGCGGCACTGAGCGCCGTCTTTCGAAAACATATATTATAAAAACCTATATTACAACTAAATAATTAAAATAAAATTTGTTTCTCCATATCTTACCTTCGTTAATAAAACAAATGCTCGCAGTTTGCTGCAATGGCGTCGTGGGGTCGAAGATAGGCAGCAGCACCCAGTGCTGTGGAACAGTCCCATATGATCCCACATGGAACGGTGGGTTGATGATGGATTGTGCTAGACATGCAAACATACACACCAATACTAACACTTATACTAATACTTATACTAATACTCATACTAGTACTAGTACTAAAACTAATACTAATACTAACACTTATACGTATACTTATACTTATACATATACTTATACTAGTAATAGTAATAGGAATAGTAATAGTACTAGTACAAGTAATAGTAATAGTAATAGTAATAGTAGTAATAATAGTAATAGTAATAGTAATAGGATGTTATACTAGTACTAATACTAATACTTATACTAATACTAGTACTAATACTAATACTAGTACTAATACTAATACTAGTACTAATACTAATACTAGTACTAATACTAGTACTAATACTAATACTAATACTAGTACTAATACTAATACTAGTACTAATACTCATACTTCTACTAATACTAATACTTATACTCATACTAATACTAATACTCATACTAATACTAGTACTAATACTTATACTTATACTAGTACTAGTACTAGTACTAGTACTAGTACTAGTACTAGTAATTGGATGTTATAGTATAGTATAGTATAGTATAGTATAGTATAGTATAGTATAGTATAGTATAGTATAGTATAGTATAGTATAGTATAGTATAGTATAGTATAGTATAGTATAGTATAGTATAGTATAGTATAGTATAGTATAGTATAGTATAGTATAGTATAGTATAGTATAGTATAGTATAGTATAGTATAGTATAGTATAGTTTAGTATAGTATAGTATAGTATAGTATAGTATAGTATAGTGTAGTATAGTATAGTATAGTGTAGTATAGTATAGTATAGTACAGCAATAATTATAGTAATGGCCTTATTGTATTATTTCTCAAAGCTGAGCATACTCTCACTCTAACCTATCTTATAGTGAGCATTCAAGTTCCGTTTTTGCCTTTATCATCATGTAGTGTATTACGTAGTTGCTTGAGGGTCTGCCGAAAAGACCTCTCTGTTGTGTGGGTCATTTTAGCATCTTCCAGTTGTGTTTTTGTGCGCTACAACGGTGTGCGTGCTGCGTGCAGCGTAGAAACTCGCACCCTGCCGGCGTCATCATGCACTTTGACTTATTGCACCCTTTGTTTAAGGCGTTACTCTGTATGTGCGTGTTTCAAGTTGCACATTATATTATATCAGATAACTGCTGCTGGACTACTGCTGAACTGCTGCTGCTGCTGCTGCTGCTGTATCCTATATGGTTCATTTGTATATATCGATATATCTATGTACTCGCAATAGATGACCGCTTCTCTAAGCAAGGTCAAAAAATACATTAATGGAACGAATGTCAGTAAATTCCATGCATGCTGAGTTCAACTGTATAAATTGCAACGCAGTTTGCTGCAACGGCTTAGTGCGGTCCAAGATAGGCAGCAGCACCCAGTGCTGTGGAACAGTCGCCTACGATCCGACATGGAACGGTAGGTGGACGAGTATATGGAGTAGTAATGTAGTAGCCGTGTCCTCCGGAAACACACTTTAACGATATAAAGGTGCAGAAGCACTCTGTTAGCATATCGAGAGGCCTTTGCGGCTATCAGCTACGACAAGCAATCTCATGGGTCAGGCAAGATATGAGACATTTACTGCCAAGAGACATGAGACAGGGTACGGCCCTCAGCTGCTGGACGGCAAGCAAGGAGTAAGTGAGGACCGTACCCTGTTGAACGATTTGCAGGAAATTTCGAACAGATGACTGAACCGTGAGATAGCGGCGTCATTCCAATGTCAGGCGCCGAGGTACCAGTGCAATATTGCTGCACAGTGCAGATATACTAAAGAGCATCCCAATCTCATATCACGTCTAACACTCTGATATGAAATATATCTGCATCAAATATTGGGGCACTGAGCGCCGTCTTTCGAAAAAATATATTATAAAAATATAGATTACTACCAATTAATTACAATAAATAGCGTTTGACTGTACCATATCTTGCCTTCGTTAATAAAAACATGCTCGCAGTTTGCTGCAATGGCTTAGTGCGGTCCAAGATAGGCAGCAGCACCCAGTGCTGTGGAACAGTCGCCTACGATCCGACATGGAACGGTAGGTGGACGAGTATATGGAGTAGTAATGTAGTAGCCGTGTCCTCCGGAAACACACTTTAACGATATAAAGGTGCAGAAGCACTCTGTTAGCATATCGAGAGGCCTTTGCGGCTATCAACTAAGACAAGCAATCTCATGGGTCAGGCAAGATATGAGACATTTTCTGCCACGAGACATGAGACAGGGTACGGCTCTTTGCTACTGGACGGCAAGCGAGGAGTAAGTGAGGACCGTACCCTGTTGAACGATTTGCAGGAAATTTCGAATAGATGACTGAACCGTGAGATAGCGGCGTCATTCCAATGTCAGGCGCCGAGGTACCAGTGCAATATTGCTGCACAGTGCAGATATACTAAAGAGCATCCCAATCTCATACCCAAATAAAGTACTTTCTAATAATGCACCCATTAAGGTGCTAAAAATAGCTCTTAATGCAAAATATTTGCCCTGAAACTTGACTTTTAAAAATGCTATTATATCACGTCTATCACGTCTCACACTCTGATATGAAATATATATGCATCAAATATTGCGGCACTGAGCGCCGTCTTTCGAAAACATATATTATAAAAACCTATATTACAACTAAATAATTAAAATAAAATTTGTTTCTCCATATCTTACCTTCGTTAATAAAACAAATGCTCGCAGTTTGCTGCAATGGCGTCGTGGGGTCGAAGATAGGCAGCAGCACCCAGTGCTGTGGAACAGTCCCATATGATCCCACATGGAACGGTGGGTTGATGATGGATTGTGCTAGACATGCAAACATACACACCAATACTAACACTTATACTAATACTTATACTAATACTCATACTAGTACTAGTACTAAAACTAATACTAATACTAATACTTATACATATACTTATACTAGTAATAGTAATAGGAATAGTAATAGTAATAGTAATAGTAATAGTAATAGTAATAGTAGTAATAATAGTAATAGTAATAGTAATAGGATGTTATACTAGTACTAATACTAATACTTATACTAATACTAGTACTAATACTAATACTAGTACTAATACTAATACTAGTACTAATACTCATACTTCTACTAATACTAATACTTATACTCATACTAATACTAATACTTATACTCATACTAATACTAATACTTATACTTATACTAGTACTAGTAATAGTAATAGTAATAGTACTAGTAATAGTAATAGGATGTTATAGTATAGTATAATATAGTATAGTATAGTATAGTTTAGTATAGTATAGTATAGTATAGTATAGTTTAGTATAGTATAGTATAGTATAGTATAGTTTAGTATAGTATAGTATAGTACAGTAATAATTATAGTAATGGCCTTATTGTATTATTTCTCAAAGCTGAGCATACTCTCGCTCTAACCTATCTTATAGTGAGCAATCAAGTTCCTTTTTTGCCTTTATCATCATGTAGTGTATTACGTAGTTGCTTGAGGGTCTGCCGAAAAGACCTCTCTGTTGTGTGGGTCATTTTAGCATCTTCCAGTTGTGTTTTTGTGCGCTACAACGGTGTGCGTGCTGCGTGCAGCGTAGAAACTCGCACCCTGCCGGCGTCATCATGCACTTTGACTTATTGCACCCTTTGTTTAAGGCGTTACTCTGTATGTGCGTGTTTCAAGTTGCACATTATATTATATCAGATAACTGCTGCTGGACTACTGCTGAACTGCTGCTGCTGCTGCTGCTGCTGTATCCTATATGGTTCATTTGTATATATCGATATATCTATGTACTCGCAATAGATGACCGCTTCTCTAAGCAAGGTCAAAAAATACATTAATGGAACGAATGTCAGTAAATTCCATGCATGCTGAGATCAACTGTATAAATTGCAACGCAGTTTGCTGCAATGGCTTAGTGCGGTCCAAGATAGGCAGCAGCACCCAGTGCTGTGGAACAGTCGCCTACGATTCGAAATGGAACGGTGGGTTGATGATGGATTGTGCTAGACATGCAAACATACACACTAATAATAATAACGGTAGATTGATAATGGATTGGATGCTATATGTGCAAAGCAAGGCCCGATTGGAAAACTTACACAGCTGACATCTCGGATAGTACTGCCTGTACAAGCATACGTATCTCAGCAGGATACTGCACGGGCTATGTATGAACGATGCATGTTTAAATATGTGTTTGCTTATGTGAGATAACTATTCCATATATATAATATCATTATTTGGCGTCATGACTACATTTTTCAAGCTCATCACATGGGCAGCAGTTTGATCTCTTTCGCTCCGTGTCTGTATCTCGTGGCACGTACTCTTAACACTACACGGCACACAAGCACGCTCAAAATTAAATGTGCTGAAAACAATGACATATACACATATACATATAAACTTAGATGATAAGATGATATATATAATGCACACATATCAAATCTAATTCGAATAAGAGCTTAATTAAGACGAATGTCATTGTAGTACGATTCATGTTTTTATTGCAACTACGTACTCCTCTTTGCTAGCCAGTATCTGTCATCAAAAGCAAGCCAAGTACGCAGGCAAACGACTTCCTGACAGTCGAATCAACACAATCTACGAACCAACCTGTGCTCCCGTTATCACCCTATTCGAGCGCAGCTTGCTGTAATGGAGTTGTCAAGTCGAAGTGCTGATTGGATATGTAATAATGCTCTGCCGCTGGCAGCAACCGTGCAAACCCTTGTGGGCGTATGTTTTTATCAGTTAACGCATCATCTGCTGCTGCAGTTCATATACAGCGCCATGGATAGATGGATGAACGCGCATGGATTGGGCAATCATATATTTGCATTCAGGATTCCAGGATAAGAGCGGAAAGGTTATACATATGTAGTCCAAGGCCTACACTCCACCTATCTACCCCAGACACATACCTACATACATACCCTACATCGGTGCACACTCCCTACAAATGTTTCCCAGATGATTTATTATGCACGGATCCATGTAAATGGTGAACGTATATATAGCATGCGCGTCAGGACAGACAGACAAAGCCGCGTACGTGTTTCCCCGGCGCTGGTCCGGCCCAGTCAGGGCCCCCGGTGCTTGTTATGTCCTTTCAGGGCATCTCACCAACAGTGCAACATCCTAGCTTATTTTATCAGTTGCTATACGTATCGGCGGAGAGGAAGCCCTGGTGACGGTGGTGGTGGGGAGAAAAGGCGGGCAGAGGTTTGCGGCTGCAGAGATGGACGATGGACAGTGCACGTGCGGATGACGGGTGGAAGGATTGGAAGGATTGGAAGGATTGGTCAGGTGGCATTAGCGGGGCTCACCAATGTGCAGGACAGCACTTGAAGCTGGAGGTAAAGGTGGCGTGGCTATGAGGACGGAGGTGAGCGCGGAGGTGGAGGTAGATGACATGTTCACGACAGCAGGCAGGGGGCAATCTAGGGGCGTGTATTGTAGTAGCTCTATCTATTGACAAGGTATGTATTTTATAGGTATCCGTATTGGGTTGTTGCCAGATACACACGTTTGTGTTATTAGTTGGATTGCACGAGCGAGTTACTTGGCTGATGATGATAACCGATGATGGCTGCTGTGGATTTCGTTTATTTCCCCTTCCTTATCATCACGATGAGAAGTAATAAGCAGGAGTTTGTTTGCTTACTGCTAGACGTATCTTACAGATCCAGCACAGCTGGCCAGCTGTCATATGGCGACCGAGCCGGCCAATGAAATGTGCTGCTAGCTTGGATATTGCTTGTATGGACGGCGGGCTTTCCGCTCATTTCGTTTGTATACGAGCTTAGACGCACAGATTTAAAGGCAAACGATATCGTGGACATGCATCCCGTATCAGCAGTATGTAATATACTGTATTTATTCTTGATGTATCTTAGTATTCATGTGGCTCCTTGCTTGCTCTCTAAACATACATACAAGCGAAATGCAATCATGATGCCTACAACCAGAAGCCACTTGCCTTTCAATAACTCGTCTAAACACATTTCAACCACTGGGTTCAAACTGAAGCAAGTCTAGCAGCGACAGTGTCACAGTTGCAGCATGCATGCAACCCGTTGGAGCATGCTCCAACGAACCTTTAATAATAATCACTACGTACCCATATCATAGCATCGCTAGAGGGTGTAGCCATGGGGCCACTTCCATAGCAAGGTGCTAAGTGACCATAATATAACAATTGCACCCAGGAACAGAACTGAGGAAATGCATACATCGATGCTCGCATGGGTTTTCCAAGCATGGATAGGATATGTAGCCCGTGTATTGTTTGCGGCCCACATACAAACAAGCATGGATAGGATAGCCCCCATACGTAGCTCGTTACATAGACAAGCATGCAGGCAGCGGACCTTGCTTGGCCGTGCAAGGAACATTTGCACGCTTGGTTAATCAACCAGTCGCTCCTGCTGCCTGCTTACCGTTGCTGTATTAGTCGTACATGTATGGTCCACACATCTACCTAATACCCACACACCATCACAATATCAAGGCAGAAGCACCCTGTCAGTTGCATTATGCCTACTGCGCTCACTGTGCGTGCGATGGGTGTGTGATCTGGGAATGGACCTAGCCATGTGTATACCCTTACATTAGTATTTACTCCACAATATAATCCCGCCACAGAAACCGGATGCACCCCAAGCTACTGCTTGTACCTGAGATAAGCCTGCCCGCACCCGAGCTAAAGAAGCTGCCACCTGGGCCAACACCTCCAATGTGCTGACCCTTGCTCATGACTAAGACCAGTTGGTTAACAGTGCCCCCTGCATAACCTTTCACATTGACAATTACTTCATCAGCGTCCAAGAGAACAATGCTGTCCCTCACAAGACCCTAATAAGCACCACCGGAGACATCGCCATAAAGAACCGGCAGACCCTCGACGTGGCTGCTGTAGCTGATAGCGACACCTGTGATGGAGGTCCCCTTTGGGTTGCCGTTAAAGGCGGTAGAGTTGCAGATCCCAAAGTAAGTCAACCAGGTATCATTGATCCGCATAATTCCATGCAGCAGAGTGCAGGGAGCAGTAGATAGCAGAAATACCACAGATCATCAATAATAATACCCACACGCACGTAAGGCAAGGTATGCAGGACTGTAGTAGACATACAAAGGTACGGCACACAAGCAAAAAAATGTACCATAAGCACAGGCAGGCCTTTTCGGCATTTAACTACGGGAATCGGGATCAAGACCTAGTAATTGTCAGATTTATTTGGGCCCAAGGCCCCCAGTTTTATTTTGGCAAAGTGTAGCTGTCTAGGACGACTAATATGACGTGGATCTGTAAATCCTAGGGTTGTAGGGTTTGATGACACGAGCATTGCTGGTAGCTCGGAATATCGATATTCCATCTTATGCACTATCTATTAATTGATAAATATAAGTTGACCTTATATTAAGACTCGTATGACTATCGCGAGGAGAGTCTGATCCATCATCCAGGATCTTGAGCAAGCAATACACAATCAGTAATTCTCACTACCACCATACGAAATATTATTATTATTATTACATTACTCCGGCCGAAGCCTGGCGTGTGTTAAGGGGGAGACGGCACTGAGGGGGAACACTCATGGACTCCCTATACTCCATATCTCCACCGCTATCCCGGTTGATCGTCCATCTTCTTCGACCAACGTTGAACCATTATCGCTGGCCACACGCCACACTCTCGCTGTGGGACACGACCCGTTCTTGCATCTTGCCAGAGTCGGGTGCTCCTGTATACACCAGGCCTCCTGAAATCTGCACCGCCCATGTCACGCACTTCCACATGGCACCCTGAGAGTACTGCCAGCAGAAGACGGCAACAAGGAGCTCGCAGACAGCACCCAGTACTGGGCGCTTGCCGGCAAACTAAATTACCTGGCGACGAGCATAAGACCCGATATTGCGCAGGCAATCAGCGTTCTGGCGCGCTCTATGGGCAAGCCATCTAAGGCTCACATGGGCCTGGCTTTCGGGGTGCTTTGATATCTGGCGGGTACCAAGGAGCTGCTCAGACTATGCTTTGGTGGAGATGGAGCCATGGTGAGCTACAGTGATTCCGACTGGGCTGGAGATCCAGCCACTCGGAGATCTACAACTGGCTACGTGTTTCTGCTAGGCGGAGCAGTTATCAGCTAGAACATCCAATCGCCATAGAGATTCGGACGGATTCCCAGGGGGCGATGAGCATTTGGAACAACCCGATAACGTTCTGGCAATGGGGTTGGCTGAGTAAGCATTCGGGTTTTGCTTGGGGCGAGCTCGCTTGGCTGAGTTTTTTGGTTTTCAGAAGGTTCTCTGCTAAGAGTCTTTTTCTGTCACTTGTTGCTAGGAATGTCTCGAGAGCGTGTTATAAAATGGTGTATCACTTGGGATCTATAGCGATCCGTTCTAGAAATAGAGTTTTTAAAAGTTCTGGAAACATTGTAATAATATTGCATAAAGGGTATTTAGGGCCTTCCATAATTTTATCACAAACTGCCCCACAGTAGACCTAACATTCCTCCGGAAATGGATGAAACGTTCAAGTTAATTAGGATTTTATCATTCACTATCCCACCAATAATTTTCTCGAGGGGTTTCCTAATGTTGGTTAATCATCATCCATTATACTATCCGTAACTCTGTTGCAGCTGTACTCGGCAGTACGCTATCAACCCGCGCTCGTCCAACTTGTACTGCTACCTTATCCTCATACCATGAAAACTAATAAGTTTGCGTTCCTGCTGACAGGTATGCACTCGCTGCTGATTTATAAAAAAGGCGCGGCAGTTATCTCCAATGATACAAGCGTACACCACAGCTAACGAGCGTCCGCTGACCTGCCTGCTATTTTGCAACGTTGTTGCGCCGAAGGTATACGTGCGGCGCGCGCCTGCTGCCGCCTTCCCTCTATGTGTACTTTGACCAACGTGCGTGGCGCTGCTTATCTGTAAAGAACGTAGCTATGAACTAATAACGTTCGTTCGTTCGTTAACCAGTTGTTTCAATAATAATCACTATTACTTGCTTGCGCGCTGTGCGTACGTACCTTCACCGTCCCTATTTTTGTCGGCTGCTAGCTATCTACGTATATATATTCTGCTGCCGCATGCATGCTCGCTAATAATATGTAATGCATTCATGACGACCCGCCCTATCGTACGTCGACAACTGGCATGCAGCTGGTAGCTGTTTCGTTTTCTGTCTGATTCTCTATCTTAGATTTGCGTATGTATATGTATGCATGCATGGTATTTCGTTATATGTACCCTTGTTTGCTAACCGATAGATAGAAACTGATTGCTGGCTGCAATCAACTAACGCGTGCGTTGATGACGATGTTGCAACAGACTCCGCCCGAACGTAGCAAGATAAGATGTGCCGACGAGGCTTCACGTCATCACCGTCATCGCCAGCCATGTGGTCGTCGTTCACTCCAGCCGCGGCGGCAGGGATGTACCGTCGTCTGTCGTGTCTGCTGCTCCCTGCCGTTATGATGTAAGGGTTTAGGGTTTAAGGGTTTAAAACCCTAAAAGCCTTAACCCTTAACCTTCACGCTCTTTGTGCAGCTGGCCACCGCAGCCACGTGCGGAAGTGCAACGTACGATGCCACCTGGAACGGTACGTAAGTGTGCACATCTCCCCCACCCCTCTCTCTCTCCCTTTAAAAAACAATATATATATATATATCTCCAGCCATTTTTTCTCGGAAATAATGTTTCATAGTGTATGTATATATAAAGATTTAATAAAACTATGAAACGTTATTTCCGAGAAGGAATGGTTGGAGATCATTAAGGAGGTAATATGACTAATGAAACCAAAACGAAATTGAACATTCCGAGTGCTTCCGCAAGAGGATGTGGTATAACTTTTCTACTGCAAAATCAATTTGTAAATCTTTTTCCGATTGAAATGATTGCCAAAGTACTAGGTTAAAAGGTAATACTGTTGAAAAAGACGGCGATTTAGTTGTTAAGAAAATTCCTTGTATCATCATAAGCAGTTAGCATATAATGTATTTGTGCAATCTAGCAAACAGTTTAACTAAAGGGAATATATATATATATTCTCTCTCTCTATATATATAGATATATATGAAAGGCGCATCTAATGATGGGGATTGCGGATACATGTGCACGACTAGCTATGGAGATCTTTCAATCAGGCTTTTCCTTGCTTACTATCTAGGCCAATGTTATATATGTGTGTATATGCCCCTGGAGTTCCAGGTTCTACCCCGACCGAGAGCGGGCCTAAGACCAAAAGTTAAGGGCAGGGTGCCCCCATGTCGATGGACGGTGACGACCCCAATTAAAGTGACCTGCGAGCTGACCAGTAGCGGAGTTGACGCCTTAGTTGATTCGGCAGATTCCGCTGGATGCTGGTGGTGGGTGCTGAACCTGAGAAAACTACTGATTTCGGAGAAGTCGGCATGGGAGACTGGATGAGGGTGCCCCGAAACACCGGGGAAGGTAGGGACTGCCAGGTTAGTGGCCACGGGTGATGTACCCCCCTATCCTACACACATATGTGTGTGTGTGTGTGCAACGGCCAAAAATGATTATATATGTGCTCAAGTGAAAAGCAATATTTATAGTTATATATACTATAATGCATGGTATGCATTTCTCAACCATATCTTACAAAAATCGTATGAGCTCAAATGGGTTGGCAAGGTCAAGGTGATGTCAACGCTTCTCCAGCCAGCCATACTTGCTTCCAAAAGGTGACACAGCTCACATCATTTTAGCCTTAGCTAGTAATAACGGCGTTTGGCAAATCAACCATTCCCTTTGACTACCTTTTTCTCGCCGCATGACATACAAGAACAAGTGACCAAGTAGATCTTATAATCTGAAGTAAATAATTTAAGTACCATCAAAATGGCTGCAGTCAAATGCATGAGTACACGCAGGTTTCATGGTCGTCTTAATTGCCCAATGTGTTGTACCTCTCCTTCGTGTTTGCTCATAAGTATCTGCGCGCCTGAAGGCTTTCGACACCGATGCGCGAGCACTTGCAAGTACAGCAAGACAAGCACGAGCAAACAGAGACAGCGGAAGACTTCAAACAAGAAGAGATATAACTTACAGTCTTACAGATCGAAGCGGTGCAATGGACGTAATCGCCGTCAGCGCCGGAAGCAAGCAATCATCACGCGGCGGTGAATAGCGAAGTTTAGGCTTAGCTCGGGCTAAGTAGAATGGCGTATAGTAATAATAGCGAAGAACACACGAGTGTTCTCCGGTATCGAATGTCTTTCTCTTAGCCGTCCTCGCATCTGTTATACTCGCAGCATCGCAATGCCGTACGATTCACACTAGGAGGCCGATCCTAAGTGTGACAACCCTACTGCGTTTAGGCGATGTCCAAGCATAACAACGTATAAACCTTTCTGGCATTCGCATGATGCAAGGGTCCGAATAACGATATTCGGTTGCAAGGCATGCATCGTGACGAGTGCGGCGCTCTCAACGTGTGCTGTAATGAAGTAATATTATACCAGATAATATTACTTATCGTTTCATAGCACGAGCATAATGCGCACTTCAATGATTCGGTATTTCATGCATGCTAGGCGGATTTGCCATGATGCGATGTCGCGATGGATAATGATAACATGCCAAATGCATATATAAATGTATGCGAATACATCTATATCATGCAGGTTCATTCATATGCAATAGTCATTCATGCGTTCATCAAGATAACACTTCGCCTCGTAGGGTCGCATCGACCTACGCATCGGCGGGAAACGAACCGTAGCACAATAATTATCCCCCCTCCCGTATGCAGCGTCCTCGCTGCTTCATACAGCATCGACTGCAGGGTCATTGGGCTTGCGTGGCATGTTTGCGGGCTTCTTCGAGCAGGGGCTTCATGTCCTGCGAGAAGTTGCGTGCCGGTTCCCATGAGTTGTGCTTGCTGGTATACCCTGTCCACTTGACCAAGTACTCGTGTACTGTCCGCTTATGTCGGTGTCGGCCCACACGATGCGCGCGATAATCTAACACCCGCTCCACATCGTAAAACTTCTGTTTACCAGCGATCCAGGTCTCGGGAACTGGTTCGATCACTGCGGGGGCGTTAGTGTTGTACCTCTCGTTCGCGTTTGCTCATAAGTATCTGCACGTCTGGAGACTATCGACACCGATGCGCGAGCACTTGCAAGTACAGCAAGACAAGCACGAGCAAACAGAGACAGCGGAAGACTTCAAGACGAAGAGAGATATAACTTACAGTCTTACGGATCAGAACGATGCAATGGACGAAATCGCCGTCAGCGCCGGAAGCAAGCAATCATCACGCGGCGGTGATTAGCGAAGTTCAGGCTTAGCTCGGGCTAAGTAGAATAGTGTATAGAAATAGTAATATAGAACACACGAGTGTTCTCCGGTATCGAATGTCTTGTCTAGCTTAGCCGTCCTCGCATCTGTTATACTCGCAGCATCGCAATGCCGTACGATTCACATTAGGAGGCCGATCCTAGATGTGACAACCCTACTGCGTCTAGGCGATGTCTACGCATAACAACGTATAAGCCTTTCCGGCATTCGCATGATGTAAGGGTCCGGATAACGATATCCGGTTGCAGGGCATGCATCGCGACGAGTGCGGCGCTCTCAACGTGTGCTGTAATGAAGTAATATTATATCAGATAATATTACTTATTGTTTCGTAGCACGAGCATAATGCGCACTTCCATGCTTCGGGCTTTCATGCATGCTAGGCGGATTTGCCATGATGCGATGTCGCGATGGATAATGACAACATGCCAAATGCATATATAAATATACACGAATACATTTATATCATGCAGATTCATTCATATGCAATGCGTTCATCACAAAAGCACTTCGCCTCATAGGATCGCGTCGACCTACGCGTCGGCGGGAAATGAACCGTAGCACAACAATTATCCCCCCTCCCGTATGCAGCGTCCTCGCTGCATCATACAGCATCGACTGCAGGGGTCATTGGGCTTGTGTGGCACGTTTGCGGGCTTCTTCGAGCAGGGGTTTCATGTCCTGTGAGAAGTTGCGTGCCGGTTCCCATGAGTTGTGCTCGTCGGTATACCCTGTCCACTTAACCAAGTACTCGTGTACTGTTCGCTTACGTCGGTGTCGGCCCACACGACGCGCGCGATAATCTAACACCCGCTCCACATCGTAAAACTTCTGTTTACCAGCGATCCAGGTCTCGGGAACTGGTTCGATCGCTGCGGGGGCGTTAGTGTTGTACCTCTCGTTCGCGTTTGCTCATAAGTATCTGCACGTCTGGACCGTAGCACAACAGTTAGCAGGCTCAGGGACGGGTTCCGTACCACGATACGGACGAACAAGCGATACGTGAAACGTGGGGTGAATGGTCATATCAGCGGGCAATGCAAGCTGCACAGCCACATTCCCAACCATGCGCATGACAGGATACGGACCAATCCAGCGGGGTAAGAGTTTTCGGGATCCGTCGGCCAAGGAACGCAAGTTCTTGGTGCTTAGCAACACGAGTTGCCCTTCCGAAAACGTCACATCCTGCTTGGATTTGTTGTAGTGTTCTGTCGTTCGTTGCTGCGCCGCGTCCAAACACGACTTCGCGTCTGTGATTCGGGACATAAAAGACTTGGCAAAAAGTTTAGCAGCAGGCACGTTCACTTCCAACTCACGCCACACGGGTAGCGCGGGATGAAACCCGTAGTTAAGAAAGAACGGACTTTTGCCTGTAGAGCGGTTAACAGCATTGTTAAGCGCGAATTCTGCCGCAGTCAAATATGTATCCCAAACAAGTGGTGTGCGACCAGCATAATTGCGCAACATATCACCCAACGTGCGGTTTGTGCGTTCGGTTTGACCATCAGTCTGCGGGTGATACGCTGTGCTCAGGTTGACGCGCATGCCAACTAGTTTGCAGAGCGCTTCCCAAAACTTAGACGTGAACTGTCCACCGCGGTCCGAGATCACATTTTTGGGAACCCCGTGTAACCGAACCACATTGTCGAAAAACAATCGTGCGGTTTGCTCAGCCGTGCAGGATGATGTGCATGGTGCTAGGTGAACCATCTTAGTCAGACGATCGACCATTACGAACACCGCATCGTATCCCCCCTCAGTTTTGGGCAGCGCGACTACGAAGTCCATGGAAACACTTTCCCAAGGCGCATCCGGGACAGGCAACGGTTGCAACAACCCATGGCCCTTACCGGACAAAGCCTTATTGCGCTGGCACAGACTGCATGTCTGTACGAAGTTCGCCACATCGTTAGCCAAACGAGGCCACCAAAAGGAACGTTGCACCAAGTCGATCAATCGCTTGCTACCAGGGTGTCCTGCTAACGGGTCCTCGTGGAACCGTGCAAGGATGTCGTAGCGTAGCGCGTCGTCGTTCGGAACGACGATTTGCGTAGCTGCACCCTCCGTTCGTAGCCAAAGGCCATTCTGTTTGCGAAGGTTTTCTACATTAGCCGGGTCCGCGAACCAGGCGTCTGCGCTGTAGGCAACCTTCAACCGCTCCGTGAGGTCCGTCGCGATCGGAACCTCCTCGCTACGCGGCCGCACGACGGGTGCTGCCAAAATTGCAGCGTGTAGCGACGGATGTCGACTGAGAGCATCGGCAATATTCAATTTACCAGAAATATACTCCCAGGTGCAGTTGAACCTAGCTAGATATTCCATCCACCTAGCTTGACGGCGGTTCAACGTCGGAACGCTTTGCAAAAACGTTAGGGGCTTATGGTCAGTCTTTAAAGTAAATGGGCGTCCCTCGAGGTAACAGCGCCATTCCTTTAAAGCATGCAGCACTGCCAGAAGCTCCTGTTCCCCGGTGGTGTAGCGAATCTCCGCACCAGAAAACTCCTTACTCGTGAAGGCGATCGGTCGCCCTTCCTGTAACAATACAGCGCCGCTTCCAAATATTGAGGCATCAGACACTACCTCAACACGAAATGGCAACGAGTAATCAGGGAATGCAAGGGTGACATCTTCGGCAATGATTCGTTTGAGCTCTTCGAATGCCCGCTGGCATTGCGACGTCCACGACTCGAGCGAAACGAAAACGCCTTTGCGAGTTAAGTTAGTAAGCGGGGCCGCAATGATGGAATATTTTTCAATGAACTTTCGGAAATAATTGGTCAAGCCAAGGAACTTACGCAGCTCCGTGAGGTTCTGAGGCGCGGGCCAATCGCGAACCACGGCGACCTTCCGCGGGTCCATCTTCACACCGGTGGCCGACACAATGTGGCCCAAATATTCCACCTGAGGCTGCGCCCAAAAGCATTTGGCGCGTTTAGCAAACAATTGCTCCCGCCTCATAACGTCGAGCACGAGCCGAAGATGCTCCAAGTGCTCCTCGCGCGTCTTAGAATATACCAAGATGTCATCCAGGTAGCAAACAACGAACCTGTCGATAAACGGCCTAAACATTCGGTCCATAACCGCCTGAAACGTCGCAGGGGCATTAGTCAAACCAAACGATAGGACCGTATACTCGAAGTGACTGAAGGGCGTCCGAAAAGCGGTTTTCGGGATATCAGAGGCAGCGATGCGAATCTGATTGTAGCCCTGTTGTAAGTCAATTGAGGAAAAATAAGCCGAGCCCTTCAGCTTATCCAACAGGTCGTCAACGCGTGGCAAAGGGTAGCGATTTTTCACCGTATTCGCATTTAACCCCCGGTAATCAATGCACATGCGCAAGGTCCCATCCTTCTTACCGACAAACAAAATTGGTGCAGAAAACGGGGATGTGCTGGGGCGTATCATACCCTTCGCGAGCAAATCCGTCACCTGGCACTTTACCTCGTCCAGCTCCAATGGACTCAACCTGTACATTGGCCGGGCTGTAGGCTGCGCTCCAGGCATGAGAGGGATTGTGTGATCAACAGGACGCATAGGTGGTAGGCCAGGGATATCTTTAAAGACGTCCTCATACTGCGACAGTAGGGCCTCAACCTCAGGATCCGCAGAAATCTGCGCGGTGGTGACACAACAGCTCACCCGCGGCCTTAAAAGCAGTCCGTGGGCACCCTTCCGTAACAAACGGACGGCCTCCTTACGCCCGACTAGCTCTGGTTCGATTCGCGCGGCCATTGCGGTCACAGCGAAATTAACCATAGGCACCGCCTCAGTTTCGCCCTCCTTTGGTGTGACATGTTCGAACGACAGGAAAGGTACCTTAATCGACAGAGTACCCTTGCACATATGCAGGGTTGCGGTCTCCATGTCGATGCGCGCGCGGTACTGTCGTAATGTCGACGACCCCATTATGTACGGTGCAGTCTCTGCTAAGCCCTGCAGCACGTACGGCCGGGTCACAACACGCAAAGGGCCTAACGATAGGCTAAGGGTAATCCTGCCCACGATGGGATGCTTACCCCCGTCAGCAAGGGTAACCTGTGGACAATCAGACGACTCTGGGGACAACCCCAGCGCATTCACCTCTGCGACAGAGATGAAGTCGTCGCTGGCACCGGTGTCAACAAGTGCCTTCAGAGTACGGCCATTCAAACCGATCTGAACCACAGGGACACGGTTATCTACGAGCGACTGCCCAGCAGACAACGTCAGTGCACTTAAGGCGGGTCCGTAACCAACGGCACCCCCATCAGGAGCTTCGTACCAAACGTCAACCGAGTAGGGTAGGTGTGGCCACGGAGCCAGCGTACCCTCCCGATCCACACCATTAAACAAAACGGTGCCCGGCTCGAACCGGTGGACATGCCGCATACCCCTTAACAATGCCTCTGCCTTGCGCCGACAGAAAGCAGGGAGTAATACACATGCGGCAGTGCCTGGATATTGACGCCTACATCTCCTGTATATGGCCAACTGTTCCGACATCTCACGCAGAGACGAGGGGATGAACAAAACCACGTGGTTAGACAGATCAATAGACGACAGGGGACGGCGAGGTGTAAACAAATTACACAACGGGTCGAAGCAGAGAAGTCCCGTGCGTCCGTCAAGCGTGATGCGTCGCGCAATGACTCGCTCGATGTGTCCAAGTACACAAGGCAACAATGCCTTAACGGCTGGCCGTAAGGATGACCACCGACCACGCGTTAGTTCAGAAATCCCGGGTGGTGCCCCCTCCACAGGAACCCGGGCAAGCCCCTATTTCGGCTGAGGTACAAACGGCGGCATTAGAGGGCAATCCTTCGTAGAATGGCTCTCCGCACACCGTAGACAAACGTTGGCCAATTTTCGACGCTCGAATTCGGAACGATTGCAATTCCATTTTGGCATAAATGTGTCGTCCGTACGAGTACGCTTCG
This sequence comes from Volvox africanus, assembly GCA_030268105.1. Lineage (NCBI taxonomy): Eukaryota > Viridiplantae > Chlorophyta > Chlorophyceae > Chlamydomonadales > Volvocaceae > Volvox > Volvox africanus. The sequence continues at coordinate 2,843,781 of BSDZ01000004.1, read as the reverse complement.
CGTTGGGGTCGGAACGCTGTGCGGCTGCCGACGACGGCGCACCACCACGCTTCCTGTTCCTAGCTGGGTCCGAGCTCGGACCTGCTCCTCCTGTACCACGGACACCCGAGCTAGCGCCCCCGCGCGCCTTGCGTTGCCCGTTGCTGCGTCGCGTCGCGGCAGTAGGCGTGGGGCGGGTCGCGCCGAGGTCCTGGTCGAGAGCTACAGCTTCCCCAAGCGGATCCTGCACTTGCACGGCATTTGCACGAGGGACAGACTTGACTTCTTCCTCGCCGGCAAGGAGTCGTATCTCCGCGCCCTTAGCAAAAGCGACCAACGCGTCATACGACTTGATCTGCGCTCCAACCAAGTCAGTGGCGCACCATTTAGCCAAAAGTTTCGTTAGGCCTCGCCTAAACCAAAAGACACGCTCAGATTCGGTGAGGTCAGCAATGGGAGTCACAAGTGCTTCGAAGCGTGACTGGTACGCAGGTACATTTTCATCCCGACGCATGTGGTAGCTACCGGCTGCCAAAACGTTACGAGCTTCCACATCGCGTGCTTGAACCTCAGTAGCGAATCGTGCGAGCAAAGCGGCGACTAACTCGTCAAAAGTATAGCTGCCCCGGGCGTTGGTCCAATTGCGATACCAGTCCTTCGCTGCGCCCTCGAGGGTGTTACCAACGAAGAGACACCTGATACCGTCATTATCGCCACCATGAACAGCTTGGAGGTACTTTTTAGCGTCACGCACGTACGCACGAGTTGCGTCGGCTATGCTATGCCCTGGTGTCTTGTCGGTCAGCGAAATATTGAGCCTAGGAACGGGAATCGACAATCTCATCACCTCAGGGATGTCATCGTGCCCTCGAGCTTGAGGTAATGGCAGAACCCTTGGTCCAGCAGTGTTGTCCATATTCGTGTTCACTGCTGAATGCGGCACAATTAAGTGAGCAGGGGTCTGAAGGAAAAGGGGCTCTTGAGTGGCTCGCGCGCCAACAGTCTCAAGACCTCTATCCGGCGCTCTAGCAGCTACAACGAAATCGGGTTGGCTAGCTAGGCTAGTGTGCGGCGTATCGTCGTGTTCCGCGGACATGGAGCACGAAACGATACCCTAGTTTTGCGTAATAGAAGCCGACTTCTATCGCAAATGCAAGAGTACAAAACAATTCGGTGAGCCTACCGACAGTACTCTTGAGAAGATTCAGCAAACTCAGCAAGTAATTGCCCAGCTGAGTCCTGATCTCCGTGGTTTGGGCAATGAGAGTCGCCAACTGGTCCGGACGAACGCCGGTCTCAGTCGCCGCGGCAAGCAATGCCGGTGCACTGAGATTACCTGCGACTCAGAGCGTACACTTACACAACAAGTGCAGCAATCTAAGCAAAAGCAATTAAACAATTACAAACCGGAAGCGGCGGCGTCCAAAACGGCGCGGCCTAAGTCTTCGGCAAAAGTATCTAGCGGTCCTCGTGGTTCGTCGCTGGAACTCGCCATAGAAAGAACCTACTTCCGATTAGACAAAGAGAGACAGTTAGGCAACGAACCTGTCTCGATACCAAATTGTTGTACCTCTCGTTCGCGTTTGCTCATAAGTATCTGCACGTCTGGAGACTATCGACACCGATGCGCGAGCACTTGCAAGTACAGCAAGGCAAGCGAGAGCAAACAGAGACAGCGGAAGACTTCAAGACGAAGAGAGATATAACTTACAGTCTTACGGATCAGAACGATGCAATGGACGAAATCGCCGTCAGCGCCGGAAGCAAGCAATCATCACGCGGCGGTGATTAGCGAAGTTCAGGCTTAGCTCGGGCTAAGTAGAATAGTGTATAGAAATAGTAATATAGAACACACGAGTGTTCTCCGGTATCGAATGTCTTGTCTAGCTTAGCCGTCCTCGCATCTGTTATACTCGCAGCATCGCAATGCCGTACGATTCACATTAGGAGGCCGATCCTAGATGTGACAACCCTACTGCGTCTAGGCGATGTCTACGCATAACAACGTATAAGCCTTTCCGGCATTCGCATGATGTAAGGGTCCGGATAACGATATCCGGTTGCAGGGCATGCATCGCGACGAGTGCGGCGCTCTCAACGTGTGCTGTAATGAAGTAATATTATATCAGATAATATTACTTATTGTTTCGTAGCACGAGCATAATGCGCACTTCCATGCTTCGGGCTTTCATGCATGCTAGGCGGATTTGCCATGATGCGATGTCGCGATGGATAATGACAACATGCCAAATGCATATATAAATGTACACGAATACATTTATATCATGCAGATTCATTCATATGCAATGCGTTCATCACAAAAGCACTTCGCCTCATAGGATCGCGTCGACCTACGCGTCGGCGGGAAATGAACCGTAGCACAACAGTTAGCAGGCTCAGGGACGGGTTCCGTACCACGGTAAGGACGAACAAGCGATACGTGAAACGTGGGGTGAATGGTCATATCAGCGGGCAATGCAAGCTCCACAGCCACATTCCCAACCATGCGCACGACAGGATACGGACCAATCCAGCGGGGTAAGAGTTTTCGGGATCCGTCGGCCAAGGAACACAAGTTCCTGGTGCTTAGCAACACGAGTTGCCCTTCCGAAAACGTCACATCCTGCTTGGATTTGTTGTAGTATTCCGTCGTTCGTTGCTGCGCCGCGTCCAAACACGACTTCGCGTCTGTGATTCGGGACATAAAAGATTTGACAAAAAGCTTAGCAGCAGGCACGTTCACTTCCAACTCACGCCACATGGGTAGCGCGGGATGAAACCCGTAGTTAAGAAAGAACGGACTTTTGCCTGTAGAGCGGTTAACAGCATTGTTAAGCGCGAATTCTGCCGCAGTCAAATATGTATCCCAAACGAGTGGTGTGCGACCAGCATAATTGCGCAACATATCACCCAACGTGCGGTTTGTGCGTTCGGTTTGACCATCAGTCTGCGGGTGGTACGCTGTGCTCAGGTTGACACGCATGCCAACTAGCTTGCAGAGCGCTTCCCAAAACTTAGACGTGAACTGCCCACCGCGGTCCGAGATCACATTTTTGGGAACCCCGTGTAACCGAACCACATTGTCGAAAAACAAACGTGCGGTTTGTTCAGCTGTGCAGGACGATGTGCATGGTGCTAGGTGGACCATCTTAGTCAGGCGATCGACCATTACGAACACCGCATCATATCCCCCCTCAGTTTTGGGCAGCGCGACTACGAAGTCCATGGAAACACTTTCCCAAGGCGCATCCGGGACAGGCAACGGTTGCAACAACCCATGGCCCTTACCGGACAAAGCCATATTGTGCTGGCACAGACTGCATGTCTGGACGAAGTTCGCTGCATCCTTAGCCAAACGAGGCCACCAAAAGGAACGTTGCACCAAGTCGATCAATCGCTTGCTACCAGGGTGTCCTGCTAACGGGTCCTCGTGGAACCGCGCAAGAATGTCGTAGCGTAGCGCGTCGTCATTCGGAACGACGATTTGCGTAGCTGCACCCTCCGTCCGTAGCCAAAGGCCATTCTGCTTGCGAAGGTTTTCTACATTAGCCGGCTCCGAGAACCAGGCATCTGCGTTGTAGGCAACCTTTAACCGCTCCGCGAGGCCCATCGCGATCGGCACCTCCTCGTTATGCGGTCGCACGACGGGCGCTGCTAAAATTGCAGCGTGTAGCGACGGATGTCGACTGAGAGCATCGGCAATATTCAGTTTACCAGAAATGTACTCCCAGGTGCAGTCGAACCTAGCTAGGTATTCCATCCACCTAGCCTGACGGCGGTTCAACGTCGGAACGCTTTGCAAAAACGTTAGGGGCTTGTGGTCAGTCTTTAAAGTAAATGGGCGTCCCTCGAGGTAACAGTGCCATTCCTTTAAAGCATGCAGCACTGCCAGAAGCTCCTGTTCCCCGGTGGTGTAGCGAATCTCCGCACCAGAAAACTTCTTACTCGTGAAGGCGATCGGTCGCCCTTCCTGTAACAATACAGCGCCGCTTCCAAATATTGAGGCATCAGACACTACCTCAACACGAAACGGCAACGAGTAATCAGGGAATGCAAGGGTGACATCTTCGTTTGAGCTCTTCGAATGCCCGCTGGCATTGCGACGTCCACGACTCGAGCGAAACGAAAACGCCTTTGCGAGTTAAGTTAGTAAGCGGGGCCGCAATGATGGAATATTTTTCAATGAACTTTCGGAAATAATTGGTCAAGCCAAGGAACTTACGCAGCTCCGTGAGGTTCTGAGGCGCGGGCCAATCGCAAACCACGGCGACCTTCCGCGGGTCCATCTTCACACCAGTGGCCGACACAATGTGGCCCAAATATTCCACCTGAGGCTGCGCCCAAAAGCATTTGGCGCGTTTAGGAAACAATTGCTCCCGCCTCATAACGTCGAGCACGAGCCGAAGATGCTCCAAGTGCTCCTCGCGCGTCTTAGAATATACCAAGATGTCATCCAGGTAGCAAACAACGAACCTGTCGATAAACGGCCTAAACATTCGGTCCATAACCGCCTGAAACGTCGCAGGGGCATTAGTCAAACCAAACGATAGGACCGTATACTCGAAGTGACCGAAGGGAGTCCGAAAAGCGGTTTTCGGGATATCAGAGGCAGCAATGCGGATCTGATTATAGCCCTGTTGCAAGTCAATTGAGGAAAAATAAGCTGATCCCTTCAGCTTATCCAACAGGTCGTCAACGCGTGACAAAGGGTAGCGATTTTTCACCGTACTCACATTCAACCCCCGGTAATCGATGCACATGCGCAAGGTCCCATCCTTCTTACCGACAAACAAAATCGGTGCAGAATACGGGGATGTGCTGGGGCGTATCATACCCTTCGCGAGCAAATCCGTCACCTGGCGCTTCACCTCGTCCAGCTCCAATGGACTCAACCTGTACATTGGCCGGGCCGTAGGCTGCGCTCCAGGCATGAGAGGGATTGTGTGATCAACAGGACGCATAGGTGGTAGGCCAGGGATATCTTTAAAGACGTCCTCATACTGCGACAGTAGGGCCTCAACCTCAGGATCGACAGAAATCTGCGCAGTGGCACAACAGCCCACCTGCGGCCTCAAAAGCAGTCCGTGGGCACCCTTCCGTAACAAACGGACGGCCTCCTTACACCCGAGTAGCTCTGGTTCGATTCATGCAGCCATTGCGGTCACAGCAAAATTAATCATAGGCACCGCCTCAGCTTTTCCCTCCTTTGGTGTGACATGTTCGAACGACAGGAAAGGTACCTTAATCGACAGAGTACCCTTGCACATATGCAGGGTTGCGGTCTCCATGTCGATGCGCGCGCGGTACTGTCGTAATGTCGAAGACCCCATTATGTACGGTGCAGTCTCTGCTAAGTCCTGCAGCACGTACGGCCGGGTCACAACACGCAAAGGGCCTATCGATAGGCTAAGGGTAATCCTGCCCACGATGGGATGCTTACCCCCGTCAGCAAGGGTAACCTGTGGACAATCAGACGACTCTGGGGTCAACCCCAGCGCATGCACCTCTGCGACAGAGATGAAGTCGTCGCTGGCACCGGTGTCAACAAGTGCCTTCAGAGTATGGCCATTCAAACTTATCTGAACCACTGGGACACGGTTATCTATGAGCGACTGCCCAGCAGATAACGTTAGTGCACTTAGGGCGGGTCCGTAACCTACGGCACCCTCATCAGGAGCTTCGTACCAAACGTCAACCGAGTAGGATGTGCCTGGCCACGGAGCCAGCATACCCTCCCGATCCACACCATTAAACAAAACGGTGCCCGGCTCGAACCGGTGGACACGCCGCATACCCCTTAACGATGCCTCTGCCTTGCGCCGACAGAAAGTGGGGAGTAATACACATGCGGCGGTGCCTGGATATTGACGCCTACATCTCCTATAAACGGCCAACTGTTCCGACATCTCACACAGAGACGAGGGGATGAACAAAACCACGTGGTTAAACAGATCGATAGACGACAGGGGATGGCGAGGTGTAAACAAATTACACAACGGATCGAAGCAGAGAAGTCCCGTGCGTCCGTCAAGCGTGATGCGTCGCGCAATGACTCGCTCGATGTGTCCAAGTACGCAAGGCAACAATGCCTTCACGGCTGGCCGTAAGGATGACCACCGACCATGCGTTAGTTCAGAAATCCCAGGCGGTGTCCCCTCCACAGGAACCCGGGCAAGCCCCTATTTCGGCTGAGGTACAAACGGTGGCAGTAACGGGCAATCCTTCGTACGATGACTCTCCGTGCACCGTAGACAAACATTGGCCGCTTTCCGACGCTCGAATTTGGAACGATTGCAATTCCATTTAGGCATAAACAAGTCATCCGTGCGAGTCCGCTTCGCATTGGGGTCAGAGCGCTGTGCGGCTGCCGACGACGGCGCACCACCACGCTTCCTGCTCTTAGCCGGGTCCGAGCTCGGACCTGCTCCTCCTGACCCGCGGACACCCGAGCTAGCGCCCCCGCGCGCCTGGCGTTGCCGGTTGCTGCGTCGCGTCGCGGCAGTAGGCATGGGGCAGGTCGCTCCGAGTTCCTGGTCGAGAGCTACAGCTTCCCCAAGCGGATCCTGCACTTGCACGGCATTTGCACGAGGGACAGACTTGACTTCTTCCTCACTGGCAAGGAGTCGTATCTCCGTGCCCTTAGCAAAAGTGACCAAGGCATCATACGACTTGATCGGCACCCCAGCCAAGTCAGTAGCGCACCATTTAGCCAAAAGTTTTGTCAGGCCTCGCTTAAACCAAAAGACACGCTCGGTTTCGGTGAGATCAGCAATGGGGGTCACAAGTGCTTCGAAGCGTGACTGGTACGCAGGTACATTTTCACCCCGACGCATGTGGCAGCTACCGGCTGCCAAAACCTTACGAGCCTCCACATCACGTGCTTGAACCTCAGTAGCGAACCGTGCGAGCAAAGTGGCGATCATCTCGTCAAAAGTATAGTCGCCCTGGGCGGTGGTCCATTCACGATACCAGTCCTTCGCTGAGCCCTCGAGGGTGTTACCAACGAAGAGACACCTGATACCATCATTATCGCCACCATGAACAGCCTGGAGATACTTTTTAGCGCCACGCACGTACGCACGAGTTGCATCGGCTATGCTATGTCCTGGTGTCTTTTCAGTCAGCGAGATATTGAGCCTAGGAACGGGAATTGACAATCTCATCACCTCAGGGATGTTATCGTGCCCTCGAGCTTGAGGTAATGGCAGAACCCTTGGTCCAGCAGTGTTGTCCATGTTGGTGTTAACTGCTGAATGCGGCACAATTAAGTGAGCAGGGGTCTGAAGGACAAGGGGCTCTTGAGTGGCTCGCGCGCCAACAGTCTCAAGACCTCTATCCGGAGCTCTAGCAGCCACAACAAAATCGGGTTGGCTAGCTAGGCTAGTGTGCGGCGTATCGTCGTGTTCCACGGACATGGAGCATGAAGCGATACCCTAGGTTTGCGTAATAGAAGCCGACTTCTATCCCAAAGGCAAGAGTACAAAGCGATTCGGTGAGCCTACTGACAGTACTCTTGAGAAGATTCAGTAAACTCAGCAAGTACTTGCCCAGCTGAGTCCTGATCTCCGTAGTTTGGGCGATGAGAGTCGCCAAATGGTCCGGACGGAAGCCGGTCTCAGTCACCGCGGCAAGCAATGCCGGTGCACTGAGATTACCTGCGACTCAGAGTGTACACTTACACAACAAGTGCAGCAATCTAAGCAAAAGCAATTAAACAATTACAAACCGGAAGCGGCGGCGTCCAAAATGGCGCGGCCTAGGTCTTCGGCAAAAGTATCTAGCGGTCCTCGTGGTTCGTCGCTGGAACTCGCCATAGAAAGAACCTACTTCCGATTGGACAAAGAGAGACAGTTAGGCAACGAACCTGTCTCAATACCAATTTGTTGTACCTCTCCTTCGTGTTTGCTCATAAGTATCTGCGCGTCTGAAGGCTTTCGACACTGATGCGCGAGCACTTGCAAGTACAGCAAGACAAGCACGAGCAAACAGAGACAGCGGAAGACTTCAAACAAGAAGAGATATAACTTACAGTCTTACAGATCGAAGCGGTGCAATGGACGTAATCACCGTCAGCGCCGGAAGCAAGCAATCATCACGCGGCGGTGAATAGCGAAGTTTAGGCTTAGCTCGGGCTAAGTAGAATGGCGTATAGTAATAATAGTGAAGAACACACGAGTGTTCTCCGGTATCGAATGTCTTTCTCTTAGCCGTCCTCGCATCTGTTATACTCGCAGCATCGCAATGCCGTACGATTCACACTAGGAGGCCGATCCTAAGTGTGACAACCCTACTGCGATTAGGCAATGTCTACGCATAACAACGTATAAGCCTTTCCAGCATTCGCATGATGCAAGGGTCCGAATAACGCTATTCGGTTGCAAGGCATGCATCGCGACGAGTGCGGCGCTCTCAACGTGTGCTGTAATGAAGTAATATTATATCAAATAATATTACTTATCGTTTCATAGCACGAGCATAATGCCCACTTCAATGATTCGGTATTTCATGCATGCTAGGCGGATTTGCCATGATGCGATGTCGCGATGGATAATGATAACATGCCAAATGCATATATAAATGTATGCGAATACATCTATATCATGCAGGTTCATTCATATGCAATAGTCATTCATGCGTTCATCAAGATAACACTTCGCCTCGTAGGGTCGCATCGACCTACGCATCGGCGGGAAACGAACCGTAGCACAACACAATGCAACATTCAAACCTCTCCTTCTCACGCTTTAGCCTAGATAAACATCAGCTTAGCCTATAATTATACATTGAACCTGCGGTGCATAATAACAACGTTGTCTCAACGCTTTGCCACGCCACGCAAACCATTAAATTGCTTGGGGAAAATTAGAACTCCCAACTATTGCAGTTCATGCGCCCTGCATGCTGGCCACTATGTGTGTGTTATTTTTGTGTGAGCGGTGTGAATGCACCTGTAATCCTCAATCAATTTCTAACTGCTATATACCTAAAAGTCTATCACACGGGGCAGATATTGGGATCCCCGCCCATTTCTCGGCTTCAAGGAAGCCGGAAACAAGTCTTCTTCGGGGCATAGAAAGCCGCAAATTCATAGGCCCTTTGAGGTTGCTTGCTTGGTTGTCAAAACAGATGTTGTATCCTTAATGCATTTCGGTAATTCATTAAGATATAATAATTATCTGTTTATTATTTTATAATATAATATATTTAATTATCATATTAACTGTTTCATGTTTCCATCTGGCATTCGATTTGTGGATTTGGTCTCGGCTGTCGACGACCAATACTAACCGACTTCCTGAAACATCCGAACCTGTCGGTTACTCCATAACCTGTATGGAATGGGCCATTTACCGCCTGAATGGTAAATGGTGGAACATCTGGTTCCTGGTTCACTGAATCTCGGGTTGTAGTGGTGACTTCTGAAGGTCACGCCCGGTTCGAGGCCTTATGGTCTCTCAAGTACGACCTAGTCGGCGGCTCTACTTAATCGGGCTCTGGCACAACAACCGGTATCTTTTGATACCACCCTTCGTGGGTACCATATACAACAAGCTGGTAGCGAGACCGTTCCTCCCTGGGACGTCTCGTCAAGTCTTCCGCTGAAATCTTTTCAAGCCTTCTCAAGTCTTTCTGTGGTAACTGCTCAAGCCACTCAAGCTGCCCTTTTATAAATGGACATCGACCACGATCTTCCTCCTGCCGACATCCCTCTGGACATGGAGACATTGCCTGAGGAGCTGAGCGCCGCCATTTTCGCTGCGGCTACCACCGGTCTGTAATATTCACGAAATTAGTCTAGTGACACTTAGAACCTGCTCTCTGTGAGTTTGGCTGTGCTTTCTGTTAAAGTCAATCTCTAAGTTAGTCGCGGTCAACGTGGCTCGCGACCTAGACAATTCTGCCTTCTCTGTTATGTAATATCTTCCTGCAACACTGCTTTCTATCTAGAACTTGTATTGCAGTTTTGCTGAGGAATCCCTGTAGTTGCGGGTTCGATAGTACCTTTGCATCGAATCCAACGAGGAGTCGACTTCGTGAATTCATTTCGGCTTTCACTAATACATATATATCTCTATTACTTGAAAGGTATTGTGTTTGTTCCAACCGCCGTGAGTGCTTCTGCAGTGTCAACACCTCAGACCCTTCGGAGCGGCACTTCTGCCCAGTCACTCCGATCCATCGCAAATCAACTTCACGCGCGGACTTCAAAATTTTTGAAGTTCATCGAAGGCATCCAAGCGTTGGGTAGGCCCTGGTCCTTGCCTTTGCTTTGCCTTTCACCAGAACAGTCACTCGCAGTTCGATCTGTTAGGCTTTCAGGCATACAATATGCAAGCCTCGAACTTAGCGAATGCTGTCTCGGCTCTTGCTGCCAACACCTTTCAGTTTGTTGGCCGGATTGCTGCTAATGCTAGCCAAGCGAATAGGTGGGAATGGCTCTCTAGGTTGACACAGCCACCAAATGCTGCTGTGGCAGGTGGTATCGACCTTCCGAACCAGCCTTCACCTATTCCCAGGCAAGGCGGCACAGCATCCCCTGAGGCACCTACATCACCTATTTATGCCCCATCCCCTTTTTATGTTCATGGCCCTGCTGTAGTGTCAAACCATTTGACACCTGGTGCCGTGGATATTCCTGGGATGGCTCCCGCTGCTGCCGCAACAACTTGTGCTGCTGTTGCGGGCACCTCTTCCAGGCCACCTGGGCCTCCTCATACTGGACATGAGGACGAGGTGATAAAAATAGCGATCGCAGTGCCTAAGCTGAATATCCCTATGGATGTTAAGCTTTCTGATTTAGGACGAGTTGCTGCGCCTCTAACACGGGCCTTTGTCCGTAATGTTAGGAACTACTTTGCCACAGCCCGTGGGGGTCAACAGGACTCTACGCGCCGTCTTTTCTTGGCCACTGCCTTTGAAGGCGCGGCAAGATTATGGCACGATCAATGGACTAACGCAAGGGATTCTTATACATCTGAGGAACTGCTAGAAGCACTGCTTGTCCGTTTTGCACCCCAGGTCCAGTCACGTGACACTGAGGCACGCCTGAAATTAAATGCTGGCAAATATCGCATGCGCCCTGGAGAAACTGTCTCTGCCTATCAGAGCCGCTTTGAGGCTCTTGTCACGCCCATTGCGGACCTGTCTGATAGTGAGCGTGTGTTTTGGTTTCAGCAGGGCCTCTCATCCGACTTTAGTGGGGACTGTGCATATGACCTGTCGGGTAAAACCTTTAAGTCATATACAGACTTGGTTCAGTTCTCCCTGGGAGCTGAACTTAGGTTACTGGCCCGACGGGAATCTGACAAACTGGCCCGTCCCAAAATGAACATGCTGTCGGTACAGGACATGGCCTGCGACGACCCTGACGAGGAGACCCCGGCGCCCCCGACCAAAAAACCGCGGGCTGCATCCGTTCGTCCAGGCATCACCGGGCACGAGGATCAGCCGCGGCAGGTTAAGGGCGCCGGTAAGTCTAAGAGGGGCGGCGGACAGCAGGGGAGGCACTTGGCCCCAAAAGGGGGCCACGTGCAGAAGAAGGGGCCCAAGCAGAACCTAGCGGAATATTTAACCACATTCAAATGTACTAGACGGGAGTTCCATTTTCGTAAACAACATGGGATGTGCCTCCGTTGCGGTTCCGACCAACATAGGGTTGACTCCTGCCCAATGCTGGGGGCGGAGAAAAATAAGGGTAAGGACCACTAGGAACTTGCCCAGGTTGGTATAGAGGGATTACCACCTGGGGTCTTTGCTGTGGGCCAGATGGTAGCAAAGTGCCGTGCAGTACGGGCTCTTTTGCCCTCTGTTTTAAACCAAGTGGAGCAGGTGATAGGGAGACGTTTTTCTTTTGATGCACGAACTGTCCGTGCCGGCTTTGATGGCTTTTGTAATCTGTTTGAGCCTCAAGGTCGCCCCCTATCCTCCGCTAACTTGGGTGGGCATACTATCTTGTTCACTCCCTCTTCACTCTGCAAGCTACAGAAGCAATTAGCTCTCTTTAGGGCATGCAAACGTCAACACCCTGATACCTCAGCATGCATCTTGCTGCCTGAGTATGTGTCCCGACGCAACCCTTCTTTTCTGTCGGGAATGCAACGGGTCTTAAGGTTTAATCCAGGGACGGCTCTTTTCCATAGCCTTGATATGGCAGGTGAGGTTGTTCAACTCCCTGGAAGCCCATACTCTGTTGACGTCTGGTTTGCTGCTCCTAAATCGGTTCAGGAGGGCTTGCCTGAGACTGAACCCTGTATTTCAGTTCTCTGCTTGCCTAAAGCTGCTGCCCTGATAGGTGCTGGCGTACCTCTGATCACCGTAAGTACGGCAGGTCGTACGTTCACCGCCCTAGCCGACTCTGGAGCCAGTGATGATTTCATTTCGGCATCAGTGGTTACGCAGCTTGGCCTGAAACCTAGCCCATGCTCCTGGTCAGAAGTTACCCTTGCTGATGGGGGTAAGCAGGCTATCTTGGGGCAGGTTAATCTTCGTCTATCTGCAGGTCCTTTAAGGTTAAATGTCCGCCCATACGTGTTGCCTGAGCTAACTGACGCTGCCACGTATATCTTGGGTTCTTCCACGCTAGCACAGTATGGGGCTGTCCTTGACTATGAGGCTAAATCTTTGCGCCTGCGCAAGGGGAATCTAGTCTGCAAGGTACCCTTTACTACTGCCGGACAGCCACCAGATCAGATGACACCTGCGCCTTGCTTTAATTATGCAACCACTGCTATCTGTCAGCACACTGAACCTGAAGTTGTTGGCAGAAAAGCAGCAGTTCGCATGATTCGCAAGGGGGCCCATGCTTTACTAGTACGGCCCAAGTTGCACCTGAATGCAACTTCTATCCCAGCTGATGCCACTGACCCTGAGCTTGAGGCCCTGTTACAGGAATATGCAGATATATTCCAGGAGGTCCCTGGTAAGCCTCCAATGCGGCCTGTGGATCACACCATACCTTTGGTGCCTGGTGCAGTACCCGTTTCCCGCCCCATGTATCGGCTAAGCCCCTTGGAGCTGGACGAGGTCAAACGACAGGTTACTGAGCTGCTGAAAAAAGGTATGATACGGCCAAGCACATCCCCATACTCCGCCCCTATTCTGTTTGTGGGAAAGAAGGATGGGACTCTGAGAATGTGCATTGACTATAGGGGGTTAAATGCCGCAACAGTTAAGAACCGTTACCCCCTCCCACGTGTCGATGATCTGCTGGATAAGCTAAAAGATTCTGCATTCTTTAGCTCTATTGACCTCCAGCAGGGGTATAATCAGATTCGTATAGCAGAATCTGACATCCCTAAAACGGCTTTCCGTACGCCGTTTGGCCATTTTGAATATACCGTCCTTAGTTTCGGACTGACGAACGCCCCTGCAACGTTCCAAGCCGTCATGGACCGCATCTTCAGGCCATACATCGACAAATTCGTCATCTGTTATCTGGACGATATCCTGGTGTTTTCAAAGACCCGTGAGGAGCACATACAACACCTCCGCCTGGTCTTTGAGGTTCTGCGGCGTGAGCAGCTGTATGCTAAGCGTTCTAAGTGCCACTGGGCACAACCACAGGTGGAGTATCTGGGGCATATAGTGTCTCAGGGTGGCATACAGATGGACCCCCGGAAAACTGCTGTTGTTCGGGATTGGCCAGTGCCCTCCAACCTTCAGGAACTGCGTAAGTTTTTGGGCCTGACCAACTACTTTCATAAGTTCATAGAGCGCTACTCAGTCATTGCTGCACCGCTAACAAACCTCACACGTAAGGGAGCCTTCTCTTCACCTGAGGCCTGGACCCCCGCATGCCAAGAAGCTTTTGATGCTTTGAAGCGTGCTATCTCTGATGATATTATCCTGCACTTCCCTGACTACTCATTGCCGTTCCGTGTAGAGGTCATAACTGATGCATCTATACATGGGACGGGGGCAGTTCTGTTGCAGCAGGGACGCCCCATTGCATACACAAGTAAGAAGTTTTCGGGGGCTGAAACCCGTTATACCACTGGGGAACAGGAATTTCTGGCGGTCCTACATGCCTTGAAGGAATGGTGATGTTACCTTGAGGGCCGGCCTTTTGCCCTCAAGACTGATCACAAACCCCTTACGTTTCTGCAAGGTGTGCCCTCCCTTAACCGACGCCAGGCCCGCTGGATGGAATACCTGGCACGGTTTAACTTTGATTGGGAGTACCTGAGCGGCTCACTTAACATAGCTGATGCTCTCAGTAGGCACCCCTCACTGCATGCAGCCATTCTGGCGGTAAGCACACGGAGTAGGTCTCAGGCAAAACCTAACTTCGTGCCCTCCGATTTTACCAAGCGCTTGAAACAGGCTTATGCAGCCGACCCGTGGTTCACAATTCACAACAACACGGGGCACTTGGTACAGGAGCATGGCTTATGGATCCGATCGGAAGGATCCCACCGTCAGATTGTCGTACCTAACGACGATTCATTACGTCGTGAACTTCTCTCACGTTTTCATGACGGCCCTCTTGCTGGGCATCCTGGCTGCACGCGGTTACTAGAGCTTTTGCGGCGTCAATTCTGGTGGCCCCGCATGGCTAAGGACACCGAAAATTATGTCCTCTGTTGCGACCTGTGCCAGCGCAATAAGGCCCAGTCTGGTAAAGCACATGGGCATCTCCAACCTCTTCCTATTCCTGACGCTCCGTGGGAAAGCGTCTCTATGGACTTTATTGTTGCGCTGCCCAAAACTGAGGGAGGATACGATGCCGTGCTGGTCCTGGTCGACCGTTTCACCAAGATGGTCCACCTGGCCCCCACGACATCATCCTGCACAGCTGAGCAAACGGCCCGTCTATTTTTCGACAATGTGGTACGTTTGCATGGGGTCCCCAAGTCCGTGGTATCTGACCGCGGCACTCAATTTGCAAGTAAGTTTTGGGGCGCCCTGGGGACTCTGGTAGGAATGCGGGTGAACCTGTCCACTGTTGTACCTCTCGTTCGCGTTTGCTCATAAGTGTCTGCACGTCTGAAGACTTTAGACACCGATGCGCGAGCACTTGCAAGTACAGCAAGGCAAGTGAGAGCAAACAGAGACAGCGGAAGACTTCAAGACGAAGAGAGATATAACTTACGGTCTTACAGATCGGAATGATGCAATGGACGAAATCGCCGTCAGCGCCGGAAGCAAGCAATCATCACGCGGCGGTGATTAGCGAAGTTCAGGCTTTAGCTCGGGCTAAGTAGGATATCGTATAGCAATAGTAATGTAGAACACACAAGTGTTCTCCGGTATCGAATGTCTTGTCTAGCTTAGCCGTCCTCGCATCTGTTATACTCGCAGCATCGCAATGCCGTACGATTCACATTAGGAGGCCGATCCTAAATGTGACAACCCTACTGCGTCTAGGCGATGTCTACGCATAACAACGTATAAGCCTTTCCGGCATTCGCATGATGCAAGGGTCCGGATAACGATATCCGGTTGCAGGGCATGCATCGCGACGAGTGCGGCGCTCTCAACGTGTGCTTTAATGAAGTAATATTATATCAGATAATATTACTTATCGTTTCGTAGCACGAGCATAATGCGCACTTCAATGATTAGGTCATTCATGCATGCTAGGCGGATTTGCCATGGTGCGATGTCGCGATGGATCATGACAACATGCCAGATGCATATATAAATGTATGCGAATACATTTATATCATGCAGATTCATTCATATGTAATGCGTTCATCACAAAAGCACTTCGACTCATAGGATCGCGTCGACCTACGCGTCGACGGGAAATGAACCGTAGCACAACAATTATCCCCCCTCCCGTATGCAGCGTCCTCGCTGCATCATACAGCATCGACTGCAGGGGTCATTGGGCTTGTGTGGCACGTTTGCGGGCTTCTTCGAGCAGGGGTTTCATGTCCTGTGAGAAGTTGCGTGCCGGTTCCCATGAGTTGTGCTCATCGGTATACCCTGTCCACTTAACCAAGTACTCGTGTACTGTTCGCTTACGTCGGTGTCGGCCCACACGACGCGCGCGATAATCTAACACCCGCTCCACATCGTAAAACTTCTGTTTACCAGCGATCCAGGTCTCGGGAACTGGTTCGATCGCTGCGGGGGCGTTAGCAGGCTCAGGGACGGGTTCCGTACCACGATACGGACGAACAAGCGATACGTGAAACGTGGGGTGAATGGGCATATCAGCGGGCAATGCAAGCTCCACAGCCACATTCCCAACCATGCGCACGACAGGATACGGACCAATCCAGCGGGGTAAGAGTTTTCGGGATCCGTCGGCCAAGGAACGCAAGTTCTTGGTGCTTAGCAACACGAGTTGCCCTTCCGAAAACGTCACATCCTGCTTGGATTTGTTGTAGTATTCTGTCGTTCGTTGCTGCGCCGCGTCCAAACACGACTTCGCGTCTGTGATTCGGGACATAAAAGACTTGGCAAAAAGTTTAGCAGCAGGCACGTTCACTTCCAACTCTCGCCACACGGGTAGCGCGGGATGAAACCCGTAGTTAAGAAAGAACGGACTTTTGCCTGTAGAGCGGTTAACAGCGTTGTTAAGCGCGAATTCTGCCGCAGTCAAATATGTATCCCAAACAAGTGGTGTGCGACCAGCATAATTGCGCAACATATCACCCAACGTGCGGTTTGTGCGTTCGGTTTGACCATCAGACTGCGGGTGATACGCCGTGCTCAGGTTGACGCGCATGCCAACTAGTTTGCAGAGCGCTTCCCAAAACTTAGACGTGAACTGTCCACCGCGGTCCGAGATCACATTTTTGGGAATCCCGTGTAACCGAACCACATTATCGAAAAACAAACGTGCGGTTTGCTCAGCCGTGCAGGATGATGTGCATGGTGCTAGGTGAACCATCTTAGTCAGACGATCGACCATTACGAACACCGCATCGTATCCCCCCTCAGTTTTGGGCAGCGCGACTACGAAGTCCATGGAAACACTTTCCCAAGGCGCATCCGGGACAGGCAACGGTTGCAACAACCCATGGCCCTTACCGGACAAAGCCTTATTGCGCTGGCACAGACTGCATGTCTGGACGAAGTTCGCCGCATCCTTAGCCAAACGAGGCCACCAAAAGGAACGTTGCACCAAGTCGATCAATCGCTTGCTACCAGGGTGTCCTGCTAACGGGTCCTCGTGGAACCGCGCAAGGATGTCGTAGTGTAGCGCGTCGTCGTTCGGAACGACGATTTGCATAGCTGCACCCTCCGTCCGTAGCCAAAGGCCATTCTGCTTGCGAAGGTTTCCCACATTAGCCGGGTCCGCGAACCAGGCGTCTGCGCTGTAGGCAACCTTCAACCGCTCCGCGAGGTCCGTCGCGATCGGAACCTCCTCGCTACGCGGCCGCACGACGGGCGCTGCCAAAATTGCAACGTGTAGCGACGGATGTCGACTGAGAGCATCGGCAATATTCAATTTACCAGAAATATACTCCCAGGTGCAGTTGAACCTAGCTAGATATTCCATCCACCTAGCTTGACGGCGGTTCAACGTCGGAACGCTTTGCAAAAACGTTAGGGGCTTATGGTCAGTCTTTAAAGTAAACGGGCGTCCCTCGAGGTAACAGCGCCATTCCTTTAAAGCATGCAGCACGGCCAGAAGCTCCTGTTCCCCGGTGGTGTAGCGAATCTCCGCACCAGAAAACTTCTTACTCGTGAAGGCGATCGGTCGCCCTTCCTGTAACAATACAGCGCCGCTTCCAAATATTGAGGCATCAGACACTACCTCAATACGAAATGGCAACGAGTAATCAGGGAATGCAAGGGTGACATCTTCGGCAACGATTCGTTTGAGCTCTTCGAATGCCCGCTGGCATTGCGACGTCCACGACTCGAGCGAAACGAAAACGCCTTTGCGAGTTAAGTTAGTAAGCGGGGCCGCAATGATGGAATATTTTTCAATGAACTTCCGGAAATAATTGGTCAAGCCAAGGAACTTACGCAGCTCCGTGAGGTTCTGAGGCGCGGGCCAATCGCGAACCACGGCGACCTTCCGCGGGTCCATCTTCACACCGGTGGCCGACACAATGTGGCCCAAATATTCCACCTGAGGCTGCGCCCAAAAGCATTTGGCGCGTTTAGCAAACAATTGCTCCCGCCTCATAACGTCGAGCACGAGCCGCAGATGCTCCAAGTGCTCCTCGCGCGTCTTAGAATATACCAAGATGTCATCCAGGTAGCAAACAACGAACCTGTCGATAAACGGCCTAAACATTCGGTCCATAACCGCCTGAAACGTCGCAGGGGCATTAGTCAAACCAAACGATAGGACCGTATACTCAAAGTGACCGAAGGGCGTCCGAAAAGCGGTTTTCGGGATATCAGAGGCAGCGATGCGAATCTGATTGTAGCCCTGTTGTAAGTCAATTGAGGAAAAATAAGCCGAGCCCTTCAGCTTATCCAACAGGTCGTCCACGCGTGGCAAAGGGTAGCGATTTTTCACCGTATTCGCATTTAACCCCCGGTAATCGATGCACATGCGCAAGGTCCCATCCTTCTTACCGACAAACAAAATCGGTGCAGAATACGGGGATGTGCTGGGGCGTATCATACCCTTCGCGAGCAAATCCGTCACCTGGCGCTTCACCTCGTCCAGTTCCAATGGACTCAACCTGTACATTGGCCGGGCCGTAGGCTGCGCTCCAGGCATGAGAGGGATTGTGTGATCAACAGGACGCATAGGTGGTAGGCCAGGGATATCTTTAAAGACGTCCTCATACTGCGACAGTAGGGCCTCAACCTCAGGATCCACAGAAATCTGCGCGGTGGTGACACAACAGCTCACCCGCGGCCTTAAAAGCAGTCCGTGGGCACCCTTCCGTAACAAACGGACGGCCTCCTTACGCCCGACTAGCTCTGGTTCGATTCGCGCGGCCATTGCGGTCACGGCGAAATTAACCATAGGCACCGCCTCAGTTTCGCCCTCCTTTGGTGTGACATGTTCGAACGACAGGAAAGGTACCTTAATCGACAGAGTACCCTTGCACATATGCAGGGTTGCGGTCTCCATGTCTATGCGCGCGCGGTACTGTCGTAATGTCGACGACCCCATTATGTACGGTGCAGTCTCTGCTAAGCCCTGCAGCACGTACGGCCGGGTCACAACACGCAAAGGGCCTAACGATAGGCTAAGGGTAATCCTGCCCACGATGGGATGCTTACCCCCGTCAGCAAGGGTAACCTGTGGACAATCAGACGACTCTGGGGACAACCCCAGCGCGTTCACCTCTGCGACAGAGATGAAGTCGTCGCTGGCACCGGTGTCAACAAGTGCCTTCAGAGTACGGCCATTCAAACCGATCTGAACCACAGGGACACGGTTATCTACGAGCGACTGCCCAGCAGACAACGTCAGTGCACTTAAGGCGGGTCCGTAACCAACGGCACCCCCATCAGGAGCTTCGTACCAAACGTCAACCGAGTAGGATAGGTGTGGCCACGGAGCCAACGTACCCTCCCGATCCACACCATTAAACAAAACGGTGCCCGGCTCGAACCGGTGGACATGCCGCATACCCCTTAACGATGCCTCTGCCTTGCGCCGACAGAAAGCGGGGAGTAAAACACATGCGGCAGTGTCTGGATATTGACGCCTGCACCTCCTGTACATGGCCAACTGTTCCGACATCTCACGCAGAGACGAGGGGATGAACAAAACCACGTGGTTGGACAGATCGATAGACGACAGGGGACGGCGAGGTGTAAACACATTACACAACGGATCGAAGCAGAGAAGTCCCGTGCGTCCGTCAAGCGTGATGCGTCGCGCAATGACTCGCTCGATGTGTCCAAGTACACAAGGCAACAATGCCTTAACGGCTGGCCGTAAGGATGACCACCGACCACGCGTTAGTTCAGAAAACCCAGGTAGAGCCCCCTCCGCAGGAACCCGGGCAAGCCCCTATTTCGGCTGAGGTACAAACGGCGGCATTAGAGGGCAATCCTTCGTAGAATGGCTCTCCGCACACCGTAGACAAACGTTGGCCAATTTTCGACGCTCGAATTCGGAACGATTGCAATTCCATTTTGGCATAAATGTGTCGTCCGTACGAGTACGCTTCGCGTTGGGGTCGGAACGCTGTGCGGCTGCCGACGACGGCGCACCACCACGCTTCCTGTTCCTAGCTGGGTCCGAGCTCGGACCTGCTCCTCCTGTACCACGGACACCCGAGCTAGCGCCCCCGCGCGCCTTGCGCTGCCCGTTGCCGCGTCGCGTCGCGGCAGTAGGCGTGGGGCGGGTCGCGCCGAGGTCCTGGTCGAGAGCTACAGCTTCCCCAAGCGGATCCTGCACTTGCACGGCATTTGCACGAGGGGCAGACTTGACTTCTTCCTCGCCGGCAAGAAGTCGTATCTCCGCGCCCTTAGCAAAAGCGACCAACGCGTCATACGACTTGATCTGCGCTCCAACCAAGTCAGTGGCGCACCATTTAGCCAAAAGTTTCGTTAGGCCTCGCCTAAACCAAAAGACACGCTCAGATTCGGTGAGGTCAGCAATGGGAGTCACAAGTGCTTCGAAGCGTGACTGGTACGCAGGTACATTTTCATCCCGACGCATGTGGTAGCTACCCGCTGCCAAAACGTTACGAGCTTCCACATCGCGTGCTTGAACCTCAGTAGCGAATCGTGCGAGCAAAGCGGCGACTAACTCGTCAAAAGTATAGCTGCCCCGGGCGTTGGTCCAATTGCGATACCAGTCCTTCGCTGCGCCCTCGAGGGTGTTACCAACGAAGAGACACCTGATACCGTCATTATCGCCACCATGAACAGCTTGGAGGTACTTTTTAGCGTCACGCACGTACGCACGAGTTGCATCGGCTATGCTATGCCCTGGTGTCTTGTCGGTCAGCGAAATATTGAGCCTAGGAACGGGAATCGACAATCTCATCACCTCAGGGATGTCATCATGCCCTCGAGCTTGAGGTACTGGCAGAACCCTTGGTCCAGCAGTGTTGTCCATATTCGTGTTCACTGCTGAATGCGGCACAATTAAGTGAGCAGGGGTCTGAAGGAAAAGGGGCTCTTGAGTGACTCGCGCGCCAACAGTCTCAAGACCTCTATCCGGCGCTCTAGCAGCTACAACGAAGTCGGGTTGGCTAGCTAGGCTAGTGTGCGGCGTATCGTCGTGTTCCGCGGACATGGAGCACGAAACGATACCCTAGTTTTGCGTAATAGAAGCCGACTTCTATCGCAAAGGCAAGAGTACAAAGCGACTCGGTGAGCCTACCGACAGTACTCTTGAGAAGATTCAGCAAACTCAGCAAGTAATTGCCCAGCTGAGTCCTGATCTCCGTGGTTTGGGCAATGAGAGTCGCCAACTGGTCCGGACGAACGCCGGTCTCAGTCGCCGCGGCAAGCAATGCCGGTGCACTGAGATTACCTGCGACTCAGAGCGTACACTTACACAACAAGTGCAGCAATCTAAGCAAAAGCAATTAAACAATTACAAACCGGAAGCGGCGGCGTCCAAAACGGCGCGGCCTAAGTCTTCGGCAAAAGTATCTAGCGGTCCTCGTGGTTCGTCGCTGGAACTCGCCATAGAAAGAACCTACTTCCGATTAGACAAAGAGAGACAGTTAGGCAACGAACCTGTCTCGATACCAAATTGTTGTACCTCTCGTTCGCGTTTGCTCATAAGTGTCTGCACGTCTGAAGACTTTAGACACCGATGCGCGAGCACTTGCAAGTACAGCAAGGCAAGCGAGAGCAAACAGAGACAGCGGAAGACTTCAAGACGAAGAGAGATATAACTTACGGTCTTACAGATCGGAATGATGCAATGGACGAAATCGCCGTCAGCGCCGGAAGCAAGCAATCATCACGCGGCGGTGATTAGCGAAGTTCAGGCTTTAGCTCGGGCTAAGTAGGATATCGTATAGCAATAGTAATGTAGAACACACAAGTGTTCTCCGGTATCGAATGTCTTGTCTAGCTTAGCCGTCCTCGCATCTGTTATACTCGCAGCATCGCAATGCCGTACGATTCACATTAGGAGGCCGATCCTAAATGTGACAACCCTACTGCGTCTAGGCGATGTCTACGCATAACAACGTATAAGCCTTTCCGGCATTCGCATGATGCAAGGGTCCGGATAACGATATCCGGTTGCAGGGCATGCATCGCGACGAGTGCGGCGCTCTCAACGTGTGCTTTAATGAAGTAATATTATATCAGATAATATTACTTATCGTTTCGTAGCACGAGCATAATGCGCACTTCAATGATTAGGTCATTCATGCATGCTAGGCGGATTTGCCATGGTGCGATGTCGCGATGGATCATGACAACATGCCAGATGCATATATAAATGTATGCGAATACATTTATATCATGCAGATTCATTCATATGTAATGCGTTCATCACAAAAGCACTTCGACTCATAGGATCGCGTCGACCTACGCGTCGACGGGAAATGAACCGTAGCACAACATCCACCGCCTACCACCCCCAATCTGATGGGCAAACAGAGCGTGTTAACCGTGTCCTGGGTGATATGCTCCGTAACTTTGCAGGACGCACCCCTACTGCATGGGATACCTACCTAGCCGCTGCTGAGTTTGCCATTAATAATGCTACTAACCGGTCCGTTGGTAATAGTCCATTTTTCCTGAATTACGGTTTTAACCCTGCTTTGCCTGTTTGGCGGGAGTTGGACGTAAATGTTCCAGCTGCAAAAACGTTTGCTAAGTCTTTCGTGTCCCGACTAACTGACGCTAAAGCTTGCCTGGAAGCTGCACAGCAACGGGCTATGGACTATTATAACAAGTCCAAAAAGGACGTCACGTTCACCAAGGGCCAGCTGGTTATGTTGAGCACGAAGAACCTTCGTTCCCTGGCTGATGGGTCTCACAAGTTATTACCGCGCTTTGTGGGGCCTTATCCTGTCGTACGCATGGTAGGGTCGGTGGCTGTAGAGTTACAACTCCCATCTGACCTACGCATTCATCCCACATTTCATGTATCTCTCGTACGTCCATATCGGGGTACTCTGCCTGAGGCTAACGATAGCATCCCTCCTGTTACGGAAGCTAATCCCTCTACCTGGTTATCGGGTAAGCAGACCCTGTATGCTGTCGAACGTATCCTAGATTACCGTGCACGACGTGTTGGCAAGGGCAGGCGTAAGCGCAATGTGCATGAGTACCTGGTTAAATGGTCTGGGTATTCATCTGAGCACAATAGCTGGGAACCGGCACGTAACTTCACCCCTGACATGAAACCCCTGCTTGATGAAGCTAGGCTGCGGGCACAGTCTAAGGACGGACCTCTCTGACGCTGTCCTACTTCAACCTGTCTGCTCTCTTCTTATGCATCGGGACGCTGCATCTAGAGGGGGAACAATTGTTGTATCCTTAATGCATTTCGGTAATTCATTAAGATATAATAATTATCTGTTTATTATTTTATAATATAATATATTTAATTATCATATTAACTGTTTCATGTTTCCATCTGGCATTCGATTTGTGGATTTGGTCTCGGCTGTCGACGACCAATACTAACCGACTTCCTGAAACATCCGAACCTGTCGGTTACTCCATAACCTGTATGGAATGGGCCATTTACCGCCTGAATGGTAAATGGTGGAACATCTGGTTCCTGGTTCACTGAATCTCCGGTTGTAGTGGTGACTTCTGAAGGTCACGCCCGGTTCGAGGCCTTATGGTCTCTCAAGTACGACCTAGTCGGCGGCTCTACTTAATCGGGCTCTGGCACAACAACCGGTATCTTTTGATACCACCCTTCGTGGGTACCATATACAACAACAGATATAAACGCCACCTGCACGCCCCCATACCTCCATGTATACGACGCAGTTTGCTGCAGTGGCGTCGTGTGGCCCATGGTAGGCAGCAGCCCCCTGTGCTGTGGAACAGCCGCCTACGATCCGACACAGGGCGATGGGTGGATGAGTATATGGAGTAGTAATGTAGTAGCCGTGCCTTCCGGAAACACACTTATACGATATAAAGGTGCAGAAGCACTCTGTTAGCATATCGAGAGGCCTTTGCGGCTATCAACTACGACAAGTAATCTCATGAGCCAGGCAAGATATGAGAAATTTACTGCCGAGAGTGAGACAGGGTACGGCTCTCAGCTGCTGGATGGCAAGCGAGGAGTAAGCGGGGATGGTATCCTGTCGTACGATTTGCAGGAAGTTTCGAGTAGATGGCTGAACCGTGAGATAGTGGGTTTATTCCAGTGGCAGGCGCCGAGGTGCCGGTGCAATATTGCTGCACAGTGCAGATATACTAAAGTGCATCTCACTCTCATAAACACGTCTCACACTCTGAGATGCGATATATTTGCATCAAATATTGGGGCACTGAGCGCCGTCTGTCGAAAAATATGTTATAAAAATTTAGGTTACCACTGATTGATTACATTAAATAGCGTTTCTCCATATCTTGCCTACATTCATATAAATGTGCACGCAGTATGGGCCGTGGCCATGGTCATTTGTGTTCCCGCATCACGACATGTCCACACTAGGTGTTTAGGAATCAAATCCTTCATGAACTTCTCTTCAACTGCTCACCCTACATCCATAAGAAAACCAGCATATCATCAGACAGGTTGTCTTAAGAGTTGCAGTCAGCTGAAATGGACCTGGAGACCCCAAGATTCCTAATTTGACAGGTATGTACCAATATCATTGTAACAGTTGAGAGCTGCCTTTTAATAAAGGCCTCTCAAGATGTTAAGAGGGTGCTTCTGCAGCCTTATATTGTTAATGTTTGCCATACATGTATGCACTACTACGACATTATGTGTGATGCTATGCGTGTGAAGCTCAATTCTCCGTGTTAGGCTAGCTGATAATCCAAGCATTTCGTACAAAACATATTAATAACAAGAACAAAACAATAATATGAAAAAACATATTAATTAAAAGTAAAACTAACAAAAACCTAACTTCGGAGCATTGGAGCACATTATATAATTTTTATTTTTTTATATTACAAGTTCTCCAGCTTTATATCGTGCAAGTGTGTTGCTGTACGTGTACGACCACTACTCTCCTCTATGGAGGGCACGGCCCGGGTGCTTTGACCCTATCAGCTGATGCTAACCATCGCCAACTCCGGCCATGGGGGTTTGTGTTCCTATGTCACGACATGTACCAGCCTCACATCCGTCATAGCACTCACGGGTTTCTTAAGCATCAAGTCCTGATCAGCTATCCAACTACTCTCCAACGTTTCATACGGAACAAGGTTCTCGTTACATCGGTTGTCACAGACAGCTGACGTCTGCTGGAAATTAACCAGGAAAACTACAGTCTGCTTATTTCATTCATTTTTGTGTATGAAAGGGTGTTACACTGTGGGCGACGTGCCCTTAGTGGACAAGCACCGGGGGCCCTGACCGGGCCGAACCAGAGCGCAGGGGGGAAGATGTATTATCCTGTGGTATCTACGGCTAGTGTCCAGGATGGAACGTGCATGGTCATCTTCCGATTGGGCCTTTGTAGGCGGACACAACAGAGATACAACAGGACACACGGCTTAGCTTGTTCGTCCTGCCGTGCACTCCTCTCCTCGCTCAGCAAGCAAGGGCACACAGATCTCACGAGTCTCAACCCTTGCTACTCAAAAGAACAGAGCCTCAGTCAACCACACCAGCTTCCAGACAGAGAAGGCAAGAGAGCAATCCCTACCTCCAAACAGAGAAGCAAGAAAACCCCGCCTCCTCCACCTCCACTGCCTCCCAAGCAAAATGCCTGGCCCTCCTGAAACTCTAAGGAAAGGTGGCAAAAAGCTCGGATCCTCCCAAAATGCCCAGCAGAAAAGCTAGACTCCTTCGAAGACGCAGGGGGGATAACAAGCCACCAAGGCGCCCCCTTGAAAAGCTCAACGGCTATGCCCACAGAGAGCCCTAGCTATCCCTATCTGCAAGACAAGTTGGGGATCCCTCCCTCTCCATCCTCTAGATCCCTCCCAGTTGTTGTGCCACGGTTCATTTCCCGCCGATGCGTAGGTCAATGTGACGCTACAAGGCGATGTGCTGACTTGATGAATGCATGATGACCATGAATGAACTTGCATGAATATAAATGTATTTGCATACATTTGCATATGATTAGCATGTTAATGCTATGCATCGCGACACATCGCATCACCGCTGATACGCCTAACACATGCAATGCTCATAGAAGCACAGGCACGCGGCATGCTCATGTCATGTACTGTTAAGTAATATTATTTGCTATAATATTACATTGTTGCGGCATGCTTTGCGAGCACCGCACTAGTCGCGATGAATGACTTGCAACCGAATATTGCTATTCGGAACCTTGCATCATGCGTATGCCGGAAAGGCTTATTGGTTGTTATACGTGGATATCGCAGATACGCAGTAGGGTTTGCCGCGCTTAGGGTTGGCCTCCTAGTGTGGATTGTACAGCGTAGAGATATCGCGAGTATAACAGATATGAGGACGGCTAAGAAGAGCGGACAAAACATTCTTATGCCTATGGAACACTCGTGTGTTTAACTCAACTATTGCTAGTTGCTATATTATCTTAGCCTGAGCTAAGCCTGAACTTCGCTAATCAACGCCGCGTGATGAACGCTTGCTTCCGGCGCTGACGGCGATCGCGTCCTTGCATTGCTTTGTTGATATATGATTGTAAGTTATATCTCTCGTTGCTCTGAAGTCTTCCGCTGTCTCTGTTTGCTCTCGAATGACTTGCTTGTACTTGCAAGTACTTGTGCATCGGTATCGAAAGTCCCAAGACGTGCAGATACCTATGAGCAAACCTGAAGGAGATGTTCAACAAAGTGGTTTTGAGACAGGTCGGGGACTGATCCGGGTTTGAATCCCATGGACTGCAGGTCGAACGCGCATACCTGGTCGATGTTGGATTCTGGAACCTTAAAGGATTCCAGGACGTGAGGCACTCTGGCCCTGGGATGTGAGGACACATCCATGAGAAGGGGGATAATCGTAGTAACCTGGGGTACCTATGGGTTGTGTCAAATATTGGGCAGTTGATCGTCATCTTCCGATTGGGCCTTTGTAGGTCGACACAACAGAGGTACAACACCAGTCCCAATGGCCAAGGAAAGGCCAGCCCTACCCAGGAGCATGCCTCCCTGCCTCCTCCCAACGCCAACCCAACTCTGGCCGCAAGGGCACTCCTCACCCTGCTCCCCCACAACTCCCCCTCCTCCCTAAGTTCCCCACCCTTTCCTCCTGGAGGCTCCTCAATCAGAACCCCAATCTTGGACATTAGCCTTAGATATCTCAGCATACATATATTAAAGGACACATGTATTCCCCCTCAGATAGGGCGCGTCCTCGCATCCTACAGTCCAGGGGCCTGCATCACCTCCAATCCTCAGTGATATGGATTCAATCTGTCTTGGCCTGGTGATGCAGCCCCAATTAACCAATCAGTGTTATCGCACTTATAGTCCTGTGGACGGGAGGAATTGAATCCGGGCGAACTCTCACCAGCGTTATCATGAATCTCTGTGTCATTGTCCCCGGAATTAGGAAGGCCTGGTCATGAGAGATTACTGTACACAAAAACTGATAATACCATACTTGGATGGCCTTACAGCCCCGCCCAAACGTTCTTTAATATTTTGAAACCTCTTAATTCGAATGTTTGTTTTGGACATATATATGTATAATATGTTTATAATACATATGTATTATAATATATATATATATATGTTTATGTTATAAAATGTTTATTATCTATCGCACCTCGCTCCCCGTGATAGATTACAGCACCCAATATTATTAAAGCCTGGGCCATGACAAGTAACATTTCTCCATATCTTGCCTTCGTTCATTAAAAACGCTCGCAGTTTGCTGCAGTCGCATCTTGCAGTACAAGATAGGGAGCAGCACCCTGTGCTGTGGAACAATCGCATATGATCCGACACGGAACGGTGAGCTGATGATGGATGTGTGCTATGCATGCAAACATACATACAATGTAATAAGAATCATAAATAGGTAGAAAGAAAGATAAATAGATAAGAAATTAAGAAATCAAGAAATTAAGAAGTGTATAGATAAATATATATGTTATAAGTATAGTGTAGTATAGTAATAATACTTGTAATGGTCTTATTGAATATTCTCTGAAAGCTGAGCATTCTCTCCCTCTAAGCTATCTCATAGTGAGCAGTTGCTTGAGGGTCTGCCGAAAAGACCTCTCTGTTGTGTGGGTCATTTCAGCATCTTCAACTTGTGTTTTTGTGCACTATAAATGTGTGAGTGCTGCGTGTAATAATAATGTCCTGCATAGAAACTCGCACCTGCCTGCGTCATCACAAAGCCCGCTCAAAATTAAACGTGCTGAAAACAATGATATATACACATATGCATATATACTTAGATGATAAGATGATATATATGTATACATACCACGTCTAATTCGAATAATAGCTTAATTAAGACGAATGTCATTGTAGTACGATTCATGTTTTTATTGCAACTACGTACTCCTCTTTGCTAGTCAGTATCTGTCATCAAAAGCAAACCAAGCACGCAGGCAAACGACTTCCTGACAGTCAAATCAACACAATCTACGAACCAACCTGCGCTCCCGTTATCACCCTATTCGAGTGCGGCTTGCTGTAATGGAGTTGTCAAGTCGAAGTGCTGATTGGGTATATAATACTGCTCTGCCGCTGGCAGCAACCGTGCAAAACCTTGCTGCTAGCAAACTGCCAACCTACGCCTAAAGGTACGTTATTATCAGGCAACGCATCATCATCTGCTGCAGTTCATATACAGTGCCATGGATAGGTGGATGAACGCGAATGGATCGGGCAATCATATATTTGCATTCAGGATTTCAGGATAAGAGCGGAAAAGTTAATACATATGTACGACTAATATTAATACACATGCACGACTAGTATGCCCCTGGAGATCCAGGTTCTACCCCGACCGAGAGCGGGCCTAAGACCCTGATGTTAAGGGCAGGGTGCCCCCATGTCAATGGACGGTGACGACCCCAATTAAAGTGACCTGCGAGCTGACCAGTAGTGGAGTTGACGCCTTAGTTGATTCGGCAGATTCCGCTGGATGCTGGTGGTGGGTGCTGAACCTGGGAAAACCACTGATTTCGGAGAAGTCGGCATGGGAGACTGGATGAGGGTGCCCCGAAACACCGGGGAAGGTAGGGACTGCCAGGTTAGTGGCCATGGGTGATGTACCCCCCTATCCTACACACATATGTAGTCTAACCAAGCCTACACTCCACCTATCTACCCCAGACATACCCGACATCGGCGCACAATCCCTACAAATGCTTCCCTGATGATTTATTATGCACGGATCCATGTAAATGGTGAACGTATATATAGCATGTGTTGTACCTCTGTTGTGTTGGCCTACAAAGGCCCGATCGGAAGATGACCATCGGTGCTCCAATCTTTGACACTACCCGTAGATACCCCAGGATACTACAGCATGCGCGTCAGGACAGACAGACAAAGCCGCGTACGTGTTTCCCCCGGCGCTGTATTGTGGTCCGGCCCAGTCAGGGTCCCCAGTGCTTGTTATTTCCTTTCAGGGCAAGTCACCAACAGTGCAACATCCTAATTTATAGATAACTTCTGTTATCAGTTGCTATGTGTATGTACTGTAGCTCTATCCATTGACAAGCTATGTATTTAATAGGTATCCGTATTGGGTTGTTGCCAGATGTATGTATGTACGCGTTATATTAGTTGGATTGCACGAGGGAGTTACTTGGTTGATGATGACTAATAATGGCATCATCCCGCCTCTCGAGGCCATTCCCTCAGGATTGGAGCATGCTACCACAAAGTCGCCGGTTCGAATCTGGGTCGGGGCAGATTGGCGTAGGGGGAATGTAGCTTGGATAGCCCGATCCTGCGGAGTTGGGTCCGAGTCGGCCCCCGGCGCTTGAGAGGGTTAAATGCATAGTCCATGAAGTGCGCATCTGAGGCCCGTAACTGGGCTAATGGTGCGGGGTGGTTTGTCACCCACCTAAATGCCAGTAGATCCGAAGGGGCTGGCACATGGATAGGGGCCGTAGAGAGCAAGGAAACTCTGCGTAACCAAAAAAACAGGTGATCTCTAGCGGCCTAAGATGAAGACGCTGCGTGCCCACTCGGTTAAAATTCCGGAGATCCCCATAATACACGCCAGCCCGCGAGGGCGGAGTAACCATAATAATAATAATAGTAACCGATGATGGCTGCTGTGAAGTTCGTTTATCATCACGATAAGAAGTAATAATAAGTTTGTTTGCTTACTGCTAGACGTATCTTACAGATCCAGCACAGCTGGCCAGCTGTCATATAGCAACCGAGCCGGCCAATGAAATGTGCTGCTGGCTCGAACATTGCTTGTTGTAGTATCCTGGGGTATCTACGGCTAGTGTTAAAGATTGGACCACTGATGGTCATCTTCCGATCGGACCTTTGTAGGCCGACACAACAGAGGTACAACACTTGTATGGACGGCGGGCTTTCCGCTTATTTCGTTTGTATATGAGCTTAGATGCACAGATTTAAAGGCGAACATTATCGTGGGCATGCATCCCGTATCAGTAGTATACCCCAGCTGTACTATCCTGCAGGATACTACACACAATACTGAAGGGGATTTGGAAGAACATCACAACGGCTCCAAATAACCACTTGTCTTATACGATGTATTTATTACCCAGGTCGACTGTAAACCATGAGTAAGTGACCATTCCCGACTGAAAATTTGGGTTATTAAAAAAATTGGTGTAGTATGTGACTCCGTCCACAGCCTTTGCCGGGATATTGACACCACCCTTGTAAGCAGAGGATCCATAGGCCGGTCGACCAAGAGTAACATTTGAGACGTTCTTGTTCTGCGCACCACCACCTGCATGCACATGAAATACTGCAAATCCTCATTCACTTTGCCACACTTGTGATCCAGGTCAACTAACGGGGCACCCAGCAGGGACGGACCAAGCAAGCAGCCTTTACCATGAAAAATTTCACATCCATCAAACAGCAGTGCTAGAGAGCAACCCCTATCACCCTTAAAGCAAGGAAACCCCTAAATTATTAGGGTACTTGCCCGTGTGGAGAGTACGTTATTTTGTCTACTGTCTATTTTGTCTACTACTGAAACTGTAGTAATATATGTTACATATGCATATTATTGGGTGTTACACTGTGGGCGACTCGCCCTTCAAAGACGAGCACCGGGGGTCCTGACCGGACCGAGCCACAGCGCAGGGGAGGAACACGTGGCTTTGTCTGTCTGTCCTGCCACGTGCTCCCCCTCTCACTAGGGCCAGCGAGCCCTCATAGGCTCTCGCCTGGCCACTCACAGAGCACTCAGGGCTACCGAGAAACCACAGGAAGGCCCAACAGAAAACGGGGGACACCTAGCTGCTCAAAGGACGGGGAAACCTCGCCTCTAACCCGACACTGACTAGACAGGAGCCTGGCAGACACACACAGTTCCCCTCAGAGGAGAAGCACCAGCAGGAAAGCACACCCTTCCACAGCCAAGCCAGAAGAACCCAACAAGAGGCGGAGGGGGGGATGACAAGCCGAACTGGCGCCCCCCTAGAAAGCCTTCCGGCCCCACCCAAAGCTGGCCCCGCAGACACCTGAACTGCACAACAAGGAAAGACCTCTCTCGCTGAACCCCCCTAAAACCCTAAGGCCCCGAAGCCTGGACACAGGAACCTCTAGCCACGAAACCCTCCACCCTCTCCCTTCCCCTCCTCAAGATCTAGACCGTCCTCTCCTTGTCTCTACCTCCCTCACTCTCCCCCTTTCCTCCCACAGAACCTCCTCCTCAAAACTCCTGCCCTAAAGCCCCTGCTCTGTTCTTGCTGCTCCATGGTTGGTGATGTCAACAGGATCTGCACACCGCATTTGCGTGCCAACTATGGCTAGGATGGGATGTTGTGGTCCCACTTGATCCCAGCCATAGTGAGGTATTCCCAACGCTGCAAAAGAATGCAAGCGTGCCCAAAAGTCGGCAACTGTACGGGCCTGTGCACGGTCCAGGGGTGAGGTTGCTGTTTGTGTTGGAGTGTCCATTGCTGGCTGTGTCGTAGAGATGATTGGATGGGTGTTGGCATCTTCCTCTTCCTCTTGAGGGAACCCCCCTGAACGGTTGAAGAAGTCAGTAATAGCCCGTTGACGGGGTCCCTGCTCTGCTGTGTGGGTCTGTTGTTGCTGCCGCCGTCTGTGGGTAGAAGGCCACTGTGGCCTGTGTTCTCTTGTTGCCGCCCGGAGACAGTGCCTGCCATATTCCATAGAAGATAAGGCTGCCAAAGCTATCACGTCCCATGGGGCCTGCTCGCAACCGGGAGGTGCTTGGACAAGCCATAGCTGTTGCCTGGTCAAGCCCCCTTCAATGGTGGCTGATGTCGGCAATGGCAGATGTCTGTCAATCTGTTCTCGCACCGCCTTGGCTATAGGGCACTCCCAGAAGTGGTGCAGGCGTGGGGAGCAAGGTTGATCAGTATCAGCTCCATAGCTGCCACACCCACATGGTTTGATGGGCACCCTGGAAAGATGTGTGTTGCCAGGTATGGGTATCCCATCGACCACCAAACGCCACAGCGTCTCTTTGTTTTTATTTTCCCACCGAACTGCTGTCCACAGCCTGTCTAGGGTTGCCTGAAAGCGCTGGAGGTTAGTGACAGGACAGGGAGGAGCTGGACCGTCTGTTGGCATCCCTTGCGCCTCCTGCACAAAAGCTGACAAGAGCTCCAATCGCTCCTCCGCTGTTGAAACCCCTTGCAGCTGAGTAGCTTGGCTTACCGTGAGGTTGTAGAGAGGCACTATACCCGAGTCCCCTGGCAATCTCCAGCCCAAACGCCTGACGATCATGGCCATGACTGTGGTGCGGTCTGGTGGTGCTGGCATCTGCTGCTGCATTCTGTCCTCCACCCTGTCCGGCTGTTGGGGTTGTAAGCGGTTGACTACCTTCCGTGCTGCTGCTATCCATGCCGGGCTGATATCGTTGCATAGAGCCGAGAGAGCCATACGGGTAGACTCCTTGTCTCGCAGTTGGGTGGGGCTAGCTGAGGGGTCTAGAAACTGTTGGGTCCAGTCTAGCCAGGTCATGTACTGAGGGAGGGGTATTTGGTCATGCTCCAGCATGTCGTACACCCTTACCAGGTCCCCAACTGTGAGCAGTTTTCTGCATGAAGCCATCAGTGGGTGACGGGTTTCCAGGCCTGGGCGGTGGTTGTTACCATTGATGCTTCCCCCATTGTCCGAATTGTTGGGCAGCAAAGGATTTCCCCAGAGAGCAGCCGCCCAGCACCAGTCTCCAGGGGCTAAAGGTGGGTTGCTGACATCTTCTAGTGGTGGGAGGTGCCCTAAAGCCCCTACAATTCGGCTGATCTCCTCAGGCAAGGTCTCTCCACCCAGCCAGGGCCCAGTTGCCTGGGCAGTGGTAAGGGCCCAAGGTTTAAAGGCCGGATGGGTGATCTCCAGGTAGGTGGCCAGGGTCCGGATCCAGGGGTGGAGGCTTCGAACATTACCACTAGTAACTGGCTCTTCCTCTTCTTCAGCAACCGTATTCATCGCCGTGTCCAGAAGCATTACCCTCTCTCTCTCTCTCCTGGCCATCAGGGCCCCTCGGATGAATCGCACTGCCCACATGGCTTGTCTTGCCCGAATGTGTTGCCTGAGGGGCAGTAGGCCAAAACCACCAGTTGATGGGTGTCCCACCAAGAGTCTGCTAGGTACTCCAGTGAAGCGCTGGCCCTGGTCTTCTGGGCCCTGTTTCCGATCTACAAGGCGAGCAGCTAAGCGTTCAATGTAGGTCAGAGTGGTATCTGGAGGTGGTCCACCATGCTCCATATGCCAAGTGACTGTTTGCAGGCAATAGTTGGAGACTGCTGCAGCCCGACCAAAGGCAGAGAGCGGATAATGGGCTAGGCGTTGCATCCTCGTGTAGGCCAGGGCTAGCATCTCCGGCCAGTCTGGTTGGGGCGGCTGCAGTTGGTTGTCCATTGGCAAGTTAAGGGCTGTCGCAGTGGTGACCACCTTCAGGCCATTTATTGTGCTTCCCTGATGGTGGTCGTCCACAGCCCCTATGGGTAGGATTTCCATCTTATCCAGGTTCAGGCGTTGACCTGATGCCCGGGCAAAAGTATCCATGGCTTCAAGGAAGGCTGGCACGGATTCCTCTCCTTCAAGGGCCACTTCTGCATCATCAGCAAACTGACAGGCTGTGACCCTGTCTTCATCTGAAGGCAATAGGCGGAGGCCTATCTCTTGGCTCTTTAGCCAGCTGAACAAGGCCTGGGCAACAAAGAGATACAGCAGGGGTGCTAGAGGGCAACCCTGTCTTACCCCTGCTTCCATTTTAACAAGCCTGGATTTGAAACCGTTCACCATGGCTCTTGCCCGCGTGTTGCTAAGCAATATCCGGGTCCAACTGCAAAGCTGTGGGCCTGCTCCCATCGCCTCCATCGCCCCCATCAGGAAGTTGCGGTCCACTGTGTCTTAAGCTTTTGCGAAGTCCAGGAAGGCCAGCAGACCTTGGCGGTTCAATTTCCGTAAGAGATGAGGCAGATGGCGTAGAAAGAGAACACTGGCCCCAATGAGCCTCTTGGGCAGAAAAGCTGACTGCTCAGGGCTAATGATTCGTCCCAGGGCTGGCCCTAGGCGATTTGCCAGCACCTTGGCCAGCAAGCGGTAGTCCGAGCAAAGCAGTGTGATAGGGCGGTAGTTACCAGGCTGTTTGGGGTCTCCCTTCTTGTAAAGCACCTTAATGATACCATCCAGAAAGCCTGTTGGCACCTGCCCTGTTTTGCCGATAGCCGTGAAGAGGGCTGCCATGGTATGGCCAATCTCTGGCCAGAACTTGCGGTACAGATCCGTTGGGATGCCATCCCATCCGGGTGCTTTGCCTGGCTGGCTCTTCTTCAGTGCGAAACCCAGCTCAGTCACAGCAATGGTCGGGGACCCAGCCACTTCGTCAGCTTCCTCAGGGAGTCGGATGTTGGCTGCTGCTAACTGGGTTAGCACTGACTGGCGATCTTCAGGAGTGGTGAAGTCTGGGGCTCTGCATACCCCTGCCCAAAAGTCCGCTACGACCTGTGGTAGCTGTGCTGGATTAGTGACCAGTCGGCCTGAGTGTGCCTGGAGTGCCACTGGGGCTGTTTGCTGGTCCTGGATTTGGGTTTGCAGGAAGGTTGTCAGAGCTGGGCCAGGACGCTCTCCTGCGTGTAACCAGTGGACCCGGGTCTTTTTTGCCACCCTGGCGTTGTCCTCAATATGCACCCTAGCCAGTCTTGCTTGGGCATCTATGAGCTGCTGTAGTAGGTGTGGTGAGTGCGGCATAGTATCGAGGGCTTGTTGGGCCTGTTGGACCCCAAGGTAGGCCTCCTGGGTATGAGCACCTGGCTGCTGTCTGCGCTGTTGCGCTACCTTGTTGAGTTGGTGTGCTAGGAAGGTTAGTCGGCGTTTAAAACCAGGCCACCAAGCAATAAGGTTGCCCGGATTCTCTTCGACTGAGGGTGCCTCTTGGCATTGGTTCCGGATCCACTCCGCCATGCTTGTAGCCAAATCCTCATGGTCAGTGAAGGCCATGCGTATACGCTTGATGCCTGGGCCCTTGACCTCATTTTTGCAAGGTAGGAGATGAAGTGTGGCAAGACGGTGGTCTGAGGCTGTGTGGAAGGAGATGGCTGTATGGCATAGGTACGGCAGCTTGGCTTCATTGATGTAGATGCGATCTAGGCGTGAACCGCCTGGGGTGGGTGCATGGTACAGGTGAGTGAAGTCACGGCGCCTTGGGTGGAGGTATCGGTGGGTATCTACCATCTGTGGGCCTGCCCGCTGCCGCATCTCAGTGATAGGCCTATCTGCTTGACGCCCATCTCTTCCTGCGGACGAGTCCCACTCTGGGTTTTCCACAAAGTTGAAGTCTCCTGCCCAGATAAGGGTGGTGTCCCTATTGTCCTCCATGGCTTGCGTTGTGGTGGCAGCCAGGGCGTTCTCGAAGAGTTGTCGCCGGGTTTCCGCAGCCATCGAGGTAGTGCCAGGTGGGAGGTAGATATTGCAGATGTGCAGGCGGTGTCCCCCCCAGTGGAGGATACAGTCGGTGAAACGGCCTCTCGTACATGTATGCTGGGGTGTTGCCAGTTTAGGTGCCAGAGCTGAAGCTAGCCCCTGTCTGATGAGGATGAGCACTCCTGCTGTGTGCGTCGAGTTAGACCAAGAGTAGGCTGCTATCTTCCAGTTTTGTGTGTGGATCTGTTTGGTGGCATAACGAAGATCCCGTTCAAACAGGCATTGGTGCTGGAGGGTAGTGTGGTGGGTTTCCTGCAGACATACAACATCCAGCCGCTGCTCAGCCCATTGACGTACCGCTGCCTGAAGTCGACTGCCATGAGAGGCCAGAAGCCCTCGCATATTGTGCGTGGCTATGCGCAGTGGATGCCCTGAGATAGCTCCCTGCCGCTGACTTCTCTTGTTGCCTCTGGACATTATTCGGCTTGGGTTTCCCGGTTGGGGGGGTCATACTCCTTCCCATCGCAGTCCATGTCCTGGGATGGGTTGGGGTTGTTTTTGGTTTGCCGGGGACGCCGAGTGGGTGTCCGCCGTGGTCGGAGTGCCTCCTTGGTTATACCACCTGATACCGTTGACTCCCTCTCCTTCCGTTGCAAGGCTAGTTTGGCCTTCCGGGCTTGCCTTGCCCTCTCTGTTTGGGCCATGTGCCGCTGGGCTCGTACCTCCTCTGGCAGGTGGGTCAGTCGCTGCTTGCGAATTTTGTTTTGTTGGGTTCTGGTGAGGGCGTGGCTGTTTGAGGTATGCTCTTGTGCCCTGGCCCTGGAGAGTGAGCGTCCAGCTGGTGCGTTGACCTCGTTCACCACCCCCTGGTTGTCTGGCTTTGATGCTGGTTGGGGAGGTGGTGGTTGGGCTGCACATTCTGTGACTACATCAGTGGTATTAGTCGGGGTTCTGGGTTTGCATGCTGCTGTAGCAGCTTTGGCTGCTGCTTCCCTGGCCATTGCTGCTGTTGCGGCTGCTTCGATGATAGCTTGGGGCGGCAGCCTGGGTGGTGGGGCCATGGGTTGGGGCGCCCCAGGTGGGAGTGGCATCAGAGAGCTGGGTGTGGGTTGCCTTGGGGGCCCCTGTGGGTGCTGCCTGAGAACATCCGCAAAGGATGGCACAGTGTTGGCCATGCTGGACGAGGGGTCCAGACCTCTCAGTCGGGCTGTGGGCTGGGCTGGGGGATTTGGCTGGTGGGTTGGCAGGCGTTGACGTTTGAGGTCTCGCTGGCGATTGAGCTCCGTTCGTGGAGGGGGTTTGCAGGGCATACGAAACGGGGCCTCCTCTACTACTGACCGGAGCCTAGTAGCCACCAGCATGCCCTGGTTCAAAAAGCCCCCCGGTCGTCCAAAGCTGAACAGGCTCTGGGGTGGGAGGCTGGGGGATCCCGGTGCCATTTTAACCCGCCATGTGTCAGCCATGCGCGTGGGTTTGAGGTCTTGGAACTCATCCATGGGTCTGGAGGATCGTTCTGATGAATAAGCTTGCGCTAGGAAGCTTGGGATAGCTTGCGGGGATAGGCTTGAAGGCACCCCTGATATCTCCCAGAGTGCTGGCTGCATCTTGTGGAGGTTTTTGATGTGGACCTCCACGGTGATGGGTGGGTTGTTCGGGAGAAGGTGGACTTGCCCCAGTCTCAGGTGTCCCCTGGCGACTGCGGGTGATGATAGGAGCCATGCCCTGCCACCCTTCGGGAGAAGAATGGTAATTTCTTGCACCACGTTGCCATTGGGGTGCTTGTACTGGTGATGCCTGCCAATCTTTGGCAGGCTGCATGGTAGGCCTGGCATGTTGGCCACCATAACCTCGTACACTTTGGTAATGACTGCATCCGTGAGGGGCCCGAAAAGCTGGGCGTGGACGTCTGCCGGGTTAGAATCTGGTGGCCAATGGATGTCCATGGCCAAGGTCTCTTGGTCGAGTAGGATGGGAGTTCCTGCTGGTAATTCCCGTTGAATTTGGTCCAGGTTAACGAAGCGTTTTGCCATCGGAGGCCGGGCGGACGGGCCTCTGTTGGCTGCAGCTGATTCCTGGCCAGTGGATTTTGTTGTTCGCGCGGTGGTCCGCGCGCGGTTGATATCGATCATGGTGAAGGCTAAGATGGCATATAGAAGCAAAGGAGTTTATCTTCCGAAGAACGACTTGCGACTGTCTGCAATGACGGCCAGAAGAGGGAATAGCGAGAGGTTCCGAATCCCCGCCTGCGCAAGAGTTGCCTCTAATTCCGCCGTTTAAAGGAGAGCAGAAGAAGATATTCCCTAAGAGTGGCGGTTGTTCCCGTTGGTGGCCAAGAGTCGGAAGAATGAGCGGGATGCTCCAAGTCGCAGCAGGCGCGATAATCGCCGTTCACTCTGCCGTAGAAAATAGAGTAAAAGAAGGCAATCCACAAGGAAGAAAGGCGGCTGTTCGTGCTATAAACCAGAGTTAGGCCGCCGAAGTGAAAGCCGCCGCGAGCGCGACGGTCGCCGCTAGTTCAGCCAAAAAATTATATGCTCAAGGTGAGACTTGAACAGACGATTGCTGCCTCATTAGCGCGCAAGTTCTAAGTCATTTTGCACGACCACCGGTGACACTGTCATGCCGGTGATACGTTAGTATTAACCATACGTCTATGTGTGTCTATGTCTATTTGGGTTATGTATGTATGTATGTATATATATATAATACTGTTAGCCAGTTTAGCGGGCCGCCCGCGCCACAAGGTTTATTTTGAAGGCCACAGCATAATCTATGTTGCTCCAATTTTCATTTCGGTGACCCACACCATTCCGACAGATCACTGCGTATAAGTGCGTTTATTTATTTGCAATCATGCACACGGTTTGCATCTTATCATGCAGTCCCTTCGTTGCTGCGTGCCACTCGCAGATATCAACCTTATTTTGTGGACATGATGAAACTAATAGCCGGCTAACACCATGTAGCTCCTATGTCGTCTGCAAGGTATCTTGCTTGAAGAGCAACCCCTTGGAGTTAAACCGACAGCATGAACGTACGCGGACAGACCCATGGGTCACCGAGAAGTGGTTACATACGAATCTGCACTCTGCGTATCGAACAAACGCCCCTTGCCTGTACCAAACAATCCAGCATCAGCACTCAATAATGAAGAAGTGTTTATCATTATCAAATGGAGCCGGTAAATACGAAAATTCGGTACGGATCCAAAGGCCAAGATCATCTACTACTCCCAGCCCGATACATACAGCCCGAACTCGCCGAGGATGAAGTATAAAGACGTACCGGCACTGATATACCCTAAAATTTTCTTAATCATTATACTGACTGCAAGAAGCAAGGCTCCAAAATCTCTTAGATATCTCTGCGAAGGTGAGACGCTATCTGCCCCACGAGAACGAGTTCCATCCGATGACCACGGGGCCTTGGCCTTTTGCTTTGTTCCGCTCCATGCGTGTCTGCGCTGGCTGTGTTGGGAAGAGGCGCACATTCGAAACGGAACGAAAACAGTTCAATCACCGCCATGAGCAATATAAACGGACGGATGTGCGTGGTTTGATGCTTGACATCCAGGAACCATTTTTTCCTGCTGCGCATCGTTTATTCGATCACACATACGGTTCATACAGCTGATCAGCAGGTGTCTTGCAGTAAGAACCTGTCCTCCATTGCTTTGCGAGTGAATGAATCCCTTTCACGGCCTGTTTGCGTTGTCCCCACAGGGTTCAGCTAACCAAATCTAGGCAGCAGCTGCTGACGCTTCCTGCTCGTTGCTTGAATTACCCGACCGTGGTGCGGACTCTAATCCAGTTTTCCTTTTTTTCTAGTTTTATGCAGCCCATATCTCTAATGCTGCGCTCGCGGCATAGTGAGAGCTCACGCCTGGCGTTCAGGCGGAGCACGCATCTGGCCTTTGGCCTCGTTCTTATGCTGCTGGCCCAGTCATACCCAGCGCTGAGAACGGACGCTTCCGGCACTCCTCTGTTTTCGTTTACCCGCACACTTTTGCAAGCCGGTGGTGACACGGGTAGCGATGTCGCTGAGACCAGCGGCGGCGCGGAGACAGATGTGGTTACCGCCAGCGCAACCTTGCCCGGCGACATTGCTGCCGTGCGGTCCTGCCTGCCTTTTAACATACTAATTCGCCCGGGTCCTCCTGGAACGAGCGGAGCGAGCGCTGCCGGCGACGGCACCACCAACGCCACCGTCGCCGGCAACGTTACGAGTGGGACAACGGGTACCAGCCCTGCCAACATGACCACCGAAGCAAGTGGCGCCGGCGCGGGCAACACGACGAGCGGAACCACCGGCGTCGGCGGGACTAGCAACACTAGCGGCACCACGTCGGAAACGAGTGGTGCAGGCGCTGGCAACACTACCAACACTACGCCAACTAGCGCCACATTTCCTGCTGCCACTGGCGGCGGTAATGCCACCCTTGTTATGCATGCCGAAATGGGCGTCATTAATGCGACGGAAATCACGTATTCGGAGGCGGATGGCATCCTGACGCTGGCCTTGACGCAGGTACGTACGGTTTTACGGATGTTGCAAATTGTACTGCGTCCAAAGTGCCGTGTAAATCCGGTGAAAATGAGAATGATGCTGATGACGGTACTAGAGAGAGTGAGAGACAGAGCGAGATAGGGAGATCGGTGATCTGGACGGCAGGGCAGGGCAAGGCCTGCAGGGCAGGGCAGGGTATTGCTATTGGGCGTTCTGTCATTTGTTCTACCTGCTTGGGTTAGACTGGCGTTGTGGGGCCCCACGCAAAGCCTAACACGAATGCAACGCGCATATCTGTTGTTGCTAAAGTGCAGTAGAATCGAAGTCTTGACAGACAGACAGACAGACAGACAGACAGACAGACGCACAGACGCATGCACGCAAATGATACATACGCGCACACACACACAGACACCTGTCCCACATACCCACACGCAGGGCTACAGCACATCTCACGCCATCAATCTCACCATCTACACGGCCAACAGCAGCTCCCTCCGCTTCGTGCGGAACTTCGGGTGGGTCCAAGCACACGGTTGAATCCGCTGCTGGCCAGATGCGCCCTCGGATAGTTCCAGATAGACTTGTGGAGCGGAATATGGTGGTCTTCTGCAACACTGTGTTTCGAAAATACGAGCGAGCCAACCGCGCAATGTCTGTATCGTCTTTGTCGCTGCTATTCCTCATCTATTTGCAGAAAATTTGATAGTTTCTTATTGCAGCCGCACCTTGTAACGGTTCCTCGCCCCCGTTCCGCGTTCCTCCCACAGCCCCGGCAATTTGGTGGTCAGTAATGGCTTTGACGCCGACACGTTCTCAGCTGCGACCACCAGCATGGGCGACATCCTGGTGAAAGAAATTACCGCTGGCCATGTGTACGTCACCAGCACAGGGTACGAGGCGATGATTGCCATCCCCCTCTTGTACTCCTGAAATTAAAGAATATGACATCGCTACATATACAGCTACATACATCAGACATGTACATTTTACGATAGCTATATTATATATCACCCAGTTGTAGATCACCCAGTTTGCCACCCGTGCAGTACTGGTATGGGTGGGTGTATAACCCCTTTCGAATGCCCCATCCACCGACACGGCATGCGCCCCGTACGCATGGCGCTTCAGTCTCCACACACACACCCGTCGCAACCCGGCCTGGCAACCTTCAGCCACCGGCACGCGTTTACCGCCTTGCGTCCGTCATGCGCTCCTTCGTTTCTCTGATTTGACCGTGATGCATGCTGCCTCTGCAGCGCGGGCACTGTGGCAGTTAATGGGTCGTTCCGCGGTGCTGACGTGGTAGTCGGCGGACTGGCGACTGTCTACCTGGGCGGCAACATCAGTGGCGTAGTGAACGTGTCGGTGGACTTTCCCAGCACGATCTGGATCCAGGGCTCAACGGGTGAGTGGAGCTGCAGGATATGATAGGACCGAACATAATGGTGCATTCGATGTGGCCCCGCAGGCTGTTAGAGCAGCCCTCCTTTTCTTCGTCCGTGTCGCCCACGCTGTACCTGCCCGCTGACCTTCACATCTACCTCTGACGCGCGCCACGCAACCCTAACCAGTAAACCTTTTCTTCTGCCGACAGGCACCCAGATCACGGGCACGGCGAAGACGATGGCCAATGTGTACTACACCGGGGGCACATGCAATGTGAAGTCGGAGGTGAGGCGGACCTGAAGTCGGGCAGCAGCGCACTCACATAACTTCCATGACCCGACCATTCCATGGATCAAGGCAGACACATATTTTGTCTGATCAGATTACACAAACGGTCGTGCTTTTCCTATGCATCTGCGTGGTGCCCGTACCACAGCCCAGTTCTTGCCGTGTTCCATAATGGCCGCTTCAGTGGCTCCGTACGTCTTCCGACTCCTGCCGCTGCGGCCTCTCTCCTCCCCTCCCCCCCTTCCTGTGTGACCACGAGCCCCTGTGTTCTTTCTGCCGTGCATAGCACCAAACAACCCTTGCTTCCCATCTCACGTTTCCTCCGGTTTCCTTTCTTTCCCGTACGCATACGCCGTACGTTCCCACCCTAACATGTGCGTCCGTCAATCCCTCTTCAAGATTATTACATTATTTTCTTTACTAGACTTATTACTAGCTTCCCTCCGAACTAAGCAGCATTTTCCTCATCGGATGCATACGTCCATCCCGTCGTTCGTACAGCCTTGTACTTGTGCTTTCTCACCTTTCTCTGTCCTTCTCTGTCTCCGCGCTTACTCCTCTCCTTTCCCTCGCATTCGCACTTCCTTGCTATTGCGACTGCTGTCACCGCCGCCATTGCCCAGGTGAGTGGTTTCGCGCGGAACCGCGCTCGGCTCTGTTGGTACACGTGCGCACGCTTCGGGCTGGCCGGGTTGGGTGGATATGTTGGTTGGGTTCAGGCGCGTGTAGGTTCTCGCTTTACAGCTGGGTCGGGAGGAGCACTCGCATGGCAGCGGCAGCGCTGGCGGTCAGGTTAGCGTAGCCTCGGAGTCAGCACGTCTTCCACTTCGTCGCCAGTAAAAAAGGCCGATAGTATAATTACGGTTTCTCTTTTTATTTTCTTTACTGCTTTACTTCGCGGCCTTGGCGACAACATAGTTTACGTCACAGCTCCTTTCCACTTTTCCTACCTTTGGACGACGTCAGCCATCATCCGACCCTCACGGTTCTCTTTCCTTCAGCATCAGCACGTGGTTCGTTTTATTCGCCTTCCCCTCCCTTCCCCCTCTCCCCTCTCCCCCATCTCCCCTCCCTTCCCCTCCCCTCCCCTCCCCAGTCCCCCTTGATCGATCTGGACATGAACCTCGACATCAACATTTTCGGAGATCCTTGCAAGCGGGCTGCCCCCAGCACCGGCCCCAACTACACCCCTCTCTGGTCATGCGGCCAGGAGGTTCGGGGACAGTCCGTTTGCCCGGGTACGCGGGGAGCCGGGGACGGATGGATGGAGCCGGGGGTACGGGACGGCGAGGGCGGTGGCGCTCTTGAGGCCCCGGTGGGAAGAGAAAAGGAGGAGCATGTGCCCGACCACCTTTGGACCGAAACAAGCACCGCCTACCCACCATCATCACAACGGCTACCAATGGCGGAGCACCGTCTCAGCGCCCAGAAAGCGTGACATGCAGTTTACTTGCACAAGAGCACATTGTGGCATCCGCACTGCACGACAGTACGGATAATTTATTCTCAATATGATGTATTTTTGCATATGTGCGGTAATTATGTAAACCTGCGCACCTTTCCTACCGTCCTCCAAACACCGTATCTGGGTCGTCTTCAGAGATCAAAGTGAGCGGCTTCGGCGGCCTCGGACAGCGCAGCGGCGCTGCCACCGGCCAACCCGCCGCTGCTGGTGTCAGCCAACCAGCCGCAACGGGGGGCGGCAATGTCAACACCGTCAGCGGCGCACCGGTGTGTGTCTGTTTGTGTATC
Organism: Volvox africanus; assembly: GCA_030268105.1. Classification (NCBI taxonomy): domain Eukaryota; kingdom Viridiplantae; phylum Chlorophyta; class Chlorophyceae; order Chlamydomonadales; family Volvocaceae; genus Volvox; species Volvox africanus. The sequence continues at coordinate 2,799,906 of BSDZ01000004.1, read as the reverse complement.
AGTATGTATGTATGTATGTATGTATGTGTGTATGCGTGTATGTATGTGTGTGCAGCAAAGCAGGTTGACGCACCTTACCGCCCAGCCAGGGGTTAGAACAGTACACCGTCACAATGGATATGGTTCATGCAGGCGGATCCCAAGCACTGCATGGCTAGGTTTCGGAGCGTTGGGAGACCGGTGCAACCACTCACTATAACCCACGTTTCCCGATTGCTGCTGTGCAGGGCACCGTTACCACCGGCACTTTCACGACGCCTGGTGGAACCGCCTCGGCTTCGGGTGCGCTGTCGTCATCAGCCCTTGTCCGTAATGTTATATGTACATGTCATATACATAACGGCGCCGTCCAGCTGCAGGATGTTCGAGCGCTCACAATGGCATCCGTTGTTGTTGTTGCAACAAAATCAGATGTTTGCTTCCACACACAGCACTGTTAACATGCAATGTTTGCGGCGTAGCAAAATACGCCAGGCCGGGCCTGGGGTTACATCCACCTTTTGCTTCCGGAACGGCCGCTCCCCACCACCCTTACTTGTCTCTCATTGTTGAAGCAGTGCCCAGCGACGGCATATGCAAAACACAATTCTTGATTTGGTAACCGTGCAGTAGGTTGCAATAATCAGGCAGCTGAAGACGTCATGGCTACTACTTCCTGTGCGCGCGGCAGGACCTATTTTTTACCACCCACCCGTACACAGATTGTTAGTTCCCTATATAGCACGCGCATGCATAGATGCTACAAATGTGAATCGTTGGTCACCTAACCCACCCGGGTTGGTCGTATCATCGTCTTGAGTTGGTAATCCGGTTGGCGACCCTTCTCCAACCTTTATTGCGTAATAAAGTACTAAATTTAAGAAAGAACCAGTCCTTTTCTTGCATGGGAAGTACACCGATGAAATAGAGCCACTTCCTAGGGTTCCCTCCGCCGGCCTTAGCTAGAAGCTGCGCCAACCCCTGCAGGCACGGTGTCTGGGCCCAGCGGTGCCCTGGGCGGCAAGCAGGTTTCCGCGGGCGGCAGCCCCCCGTCCTTCTCTCCAATCGGGGCGGTCGGTGGTGAGTCCTGATGTGACCGGCTTCCTGGGTGCGCTCGCGGTTATATACAGGTGCCGGCTGACAGCACTGTCTGCTGTGCGTTGATTAGTAACTCGGCCAGGTGCATACCGATACGGATACACACTGCGGCTCTGCTTTTGTAATCTCGCGGGTTCAGCTGTAGTCAGCCGTAGAAATCCTCAGCATGGATTCCCTAGCCTCAAACCTAGGGGTGCACCCACAACAGGGATTGACAACTGCGTACGGAACTACGGAGGGGAAACTATTGTTATTGTGAACAGCCGCGGCAGGCGCTTTTAACACCATGCCCCGACAAAGTTAAATCGCCGCGTGGATGGGCGGGGTGGCCGGTGCACCTTCCGTCCTCAGGTGGCAACGCCGCCTCCACTGGCTCCAGCGGTATGGGTTCAGCCGCCTCGGCCCTGAACGTGCGGTCCGCCGGTGAGTCCGTCACCTCGGCCAATCACGATCTCGACATCCCGTCCACGAGCTCTGGCCTGGCGATCTGGTCAACGACCTGCGTGGACCCGCCCAGCAGCCTTATTATGTAACAGCAGCGATACATGGAAAAAATGTGAAGGCGGGTTAAGAGCTTCTGTACGTTTTGGTAAGGGCGGCACACGACTTTTGGCGGAGGGTGTTCGGGAGTAGAGCTCTCAACCCAACCGGCAGTTGACGAGTTAAGTGTTGCGGGACGGTATTCCCCTGCATTAGGGTTGGTTCTCGTCCACGTTCGCTGTTGTGGCGGCTGCTGCTGTTGTGGAATGTTACGCGCAGAGATTTTCAATGCACGCTTTCGGTGCATGCCATGTTTCCGCACTATACGCGGTCGTGTACCTGGGTATGTGACTCGCCGTGTCGTCTAGTTAAGCGGTTTTTGACATTCCGCTGACAACGTAACGAATGTCATTTTGACGGACGAACACAAGTTGTACCTTCTTGTTGCTCACATAGGCCCCTTCGCACTACTACCAACTGTAAGGGCATGCAGGGCCGTTTGGGCGTCAGTATCATGCCGGCAAAGTTGTAAATCATATGAAGTGCGATTTCCAGGCTCCTCCCTGTCAGAAGCACATACCAGTGCAGATGCTCCGGAGATATGCCAAAGCCCGGTTGTGGTTTACCTGGATCGATGGGCGGATGGACCCTAATAAAACCTGTTCTTCATCACAACTACTCAGCACAGGGGTCCCCTGTGACTCCTGAATCAGCAGCGAGCACATTCCCCTTAACCACTTGCGGGGATAACCTGCCCTATGCCCGTTAAGCTGCGATTGTGCTTACATCGGTGGTCGCGCTAAACATCATCGCGCTGAACAAGAGTTTACGTGCCTCTACTGCTGGGAAATGAGCACAGGAAGCTCGTAAAATAGCTTTTTGTGTCTTGCAGTATCAGCATTCAACACTTTTGACAGGACGTCTTGGATGATTCGTCGAGCGTCTCTCTCCCTTGGAGACGTCTCGATAGGTGGAAATGTTTGTTACCTGTAGCACCTTGAATTGCATCTCAACACCGTTATTTCGTCCGTAAATATTTGCCAAAATTAAGCATCATACCCGCACGAAACCGAACGTGAACACCAACCCGCTAAATTCCCATCGCATCATACGATTACTCAGTTCCAGTCCGTGCTTTATTCCTCATGGCACCCCAGGGTCGGCCCGAACAGGGTCGCATGTGCAACGGACGGGGTTCAGATCCCCATACTGAAGCGTGCCTACGCTCAGATCCTTCCAGGCAGCATCACAGACCTGCGACATCCGCCGCGCACCCCCCATGTGCCACCATCCGCGCCCCACTTCCGAACTGCGTCCTGCTGGTTTGGGCGATGCTCCTAGTCCTGGGCGTGTCCATGCAGGCCGCCCGCGCGACGGCTACAGATGGACCCGTTGCGGGAGTGCAAACGTTAGCCAGTTGGTACGGCAACGCAACCGCGGCTTTTTTGTCGTCGTCTGCTGGCGTCCCACCTGCGCGGGCCCTGATGCACTTGGAGGCGCACCCTGCGCACGGTATCGTTTTCACGGAAGGGGCTGCTGAAGAAGCGCTGGCTCCCGGCGCGGGCCGGTTGGGATTTTAGACGGTTTAACCGAAAACCTGACTGATGATGGATCCGGGTGGTTCCATAAACCGCGAAACGCCTTACCCAGAAGGCGTCCACCGATTGCTCCATTGGTGTCGGAATGGCAGGAAAACATACGAGGCCGCTGTGGACACCATGGGCGATTGCACATCCGACTTGAATCTTTAACCGCCACCCTGTCTTAACTCAGCCAGCACGTGATCGGCATCGGCTGCATGTACCCTGTTCCGTACCTTATCGTGTTACATTCTTGTTTGTTTTGTCATCTTACGACAGGCCCCGCCCAAGAGCCCTTCAGCGGGATGTGGCATACCTGGCGTATGGAACAGGTAGTCATGTAATTGAGATGGTCATTATTTGTTATTAGCCTTAGCCCCTGTGCGTTTCGGTTCTTAATAATAATTCCTTAGTATCCACTGCTAGCGTCGGCATCCCGGGTCTATGTGTCAAGGGGCAACCTTGAAGCCTGCTTTGTTTGGTGCCTGGCTTAGGTGTGTTACGGTATCGCGCTGATTTCAGCGACGTATCTGTACATGAAATGTTCCAGAGAGGGAGAGCAGATGTCGAGTCAAGTATCAAATTGACCATGCCTGAATGCCGCAGGTCACTGCCGTTCTGAGAGTTGCCCCTGACATCTCAACGGGCAGGCAGCAGCCCGCGCAATGCCCGTTGAGGACAACAGAAGTAGCCTCGGGTCGTGTACTCCCCGTTCTAAACGCTTATAGGCCAACCATGAACGCCATGGCATCATGTGCAACGTGGGTGTGTGGCTGTGTGTGGCTGTGTGCCTATGTTTTCGCGCGGCATGCCTCACTGCTGTAGACTGCTGCATGGCTTTTATGGGCTGCACAATCTGGTGCCGTAAGCACAGCCTTTGGGGGATGCCTCTACGCTTGGTTTTCTTCGTGCGTGCTTACTTTATTCGGACCAGCCAAAGCCCGAAGGATCGTTTTGCGTGGGGCTTACGATCACCAGCTGTATGTCCGCCTCCATCAGGAGCGTACTGCTTGATTGGTTGGACTGATGACCTTGCTCCTGCATTGTGAGCGGGCTCTCCTAAACGTGCGCTTCTTTCTTGTTTCTTTCTAAACATGCCTTGGCCCTCCAACAACCCCTGCGGTGCAGGGCCCGAGAATGGACAGGGACGATGCAGGACATCTCCACACTCGCAGGCGTAAGCCGTACACTCCAGGGGCTGATCCCAACACATGCTCAGCTGTAAATAGTTAGTATTGTTAGTACAAACGAGAGTATAGTTAGTATAGACGAGAGATAACGCACCATAATCGGCTAAATGCCCATGTTTGTGGTGTTGAGCACGGATACTTTACCCACGCGAAACGTTTGACTGGCGGCACATGCCTTGGTGCTCCGGCCTCCGCGTGTGTGAAGTTTTGTCGCCGAGTTGGATCCATGTCATCCGTGGACTTCCTCGCGGCGTGGCAGGCGGGCAAGCTAATTGGTGAAGCCCAAGTGCTTGGTGGGCAGGACAGCAGGCTTAGCCGCGGAGTCAACTCGGTCTGACTGACAGGCGACTCGAGGCTTTTGATACCGCCGAGAGCCCTTTCATGGTGTTGCATAAAAACACGGCATTTCGTGGTTTAAGGTTAAAAGCTGGGGATTTGATATTTTTTGCTCCTTGAGCAGGCAAAGTACTCGCCTCGACAATTCTTTGCATAGGATGGGGGCTTGGGCATCTGGCTTCAATCTAAAACTGGGCCACGTCGTGGGTGCTTTTCCTCGTATTATCTGTGATATGTACGACAATGACTATATGGCATTCTGGCTGGTCTCTGCCGTCTCCTTTTCCGTGAAGGAATCCGCGATTCATTTAACCAACCCACGTGGCCGAATGGGGTGGCGGCGTGTTGTGAATGTCGCACAACTTCCCAGTCTCCTGAAGTGCATAAGGCACCACCAATCTTATCTTATCATAATGCTTGATGTACGTATCAATTCATTCCAAGTCCAAGGATAAAAGGTTATGTGTCATCTTCAGCGTTTCAGCACATTGCACGCGTTAAGAGCGCATGCCCGCACCACTACCAGGAGGCTGGTAATAACCATTGCGGAACAACCTGCTGAACCAAATGCATTTTGACGAGAGACATTAGTTGTGCCAAGACAACAGCAGCTCCTCCAAAAACATATCGCGTGAGTTAGCACTAGTAAAAATAAGTACAGAGGATAGAGTCGGTGTGATGACAGGGAAGTTAACATGTTCTGCTGTCGAGAACCGTTGGGGCAAGGGCGGGATGACCTGAAAGTGCGGGATCCCCTCTATCCCGCACTTTCAGGTCATCCCGCCCTTGCCCCAACGGTTCTCGACAGCAGAACATGTTAACTTCCCTGCACTGATGCGCCCGTCAGCATGTTTGTCGAGCACAAAAGAAAAACCCATTAGCAGGACCACCAGCGGAGGACGGAAACGTAACCAAACGCACAAGGCAGGTGGCCGCCCCGGTGGTCGCACAACGATCAGCGGTGATTTTCAACAACTACCTGTTTGCGGTAACTTGAGGCATTGTTAGACTTAGACGTGGGTGATCCCTGGTAGTGATGCGCGATCAATGGGCGAGTCCGAGACGAGGGCCGACACCCAGGCAGCCCGGCGGGATGCGATTCCTGATCACTTCGGCGACCGGAAGAGCTGCCGTACAACATCAACATGGAGACAATTGTTGAAGGGCTTTGTGGGGTCACGATGTGGTTAACGTCCTCCATTATTAATAACTCCCCCGATGCCGCAACCCATCCCCAAGACGCTATTTTCTTGCACAAGTCGCGCCACTGGTGACAAGCACTCTGCGCCTCCTGCAGCTAGTGTCCACTGCAGTGCCTTTTATCGGATGACGGAGGAGAAAGGTCGCAGTAGGGGTGGAAAGACGCGTTGGGATATCGCTCCGGATTGGAAGCGCCAGGGGGGATTAGGTCTCGTCAGTTCCAGAGAGAAGTTTAGGAGTAGGGCTGCAGGGTCGACCATGTCCCACTGCATTAGCGAACAGAATGGCCAGCGGGCACTCAGTCGAATCCAGATGCGCCTTTAACAGTTGGCATACAGTGGCAGATAGCCACATCCCAGCTCCTCTAGATCTAATGTACAACAGATACTTGCAGGCTAATTTGGCGGGAAGCGCATCGGTACTGGGCACATTAGGACCCCGCTGTGTCCGTCTGTGTAGGCAAGTAAGCAGCAACGACGCCGTCAAGATGGGGCCAAAGATCATGTCGATTGTTCGCAATGCAGGCGCACCCAATGGCCAAGGGTGCCAAGAAAATGATTCGCGGGAATAATCTAGGTCAAGTCGTTTTGTGTCCATGGCAGAGCCGCAGCCTCGTAGTCATCATACCAAGCAACCGGAAGAGGTGAACGTTATGCTCCAGGGACACGTCCTGGCACGCATTAACTACGTGCATTGAACTATACATCCCCGCCTTGTAGGGCGACACACTCTCGCCACCGAACACTCATGGCATGGACTCCTGAATTTCCTGGAAGGCCATATCCGCAGGTCGAAGTGCCCCCATGCTCTGCGGCAGGCGTATGCCGCGGCACGCTGTCGGGAATACTCCGGGGTCGCATTCCCCGAATGCGATTGTTCGTATTTGTAATATGTTGCATGCATCTGAACAACAGAGGTTCACTCTTGATTGATTTGGGACGTCCAGGCAACATTTTCGCAAGCGGATACCAACTATCAAAATGCTTTACGACCCCTGGGTCCCACACGTCTAATAATCAGAGTCATATGCACCTAAATGCTGCTTTATTTTACGAGGATGACAGGATTGGAAATCAGAGTTGTTTACAAAATTAGTGCTTGTATGTCCAAGACGGACATCGTATTGCCGAATAGAGGAACGGATGGTCTGTTAAATTTGTATATTCGTTAAAGTATTTTTCCACCTTCATCATTACCTTGATACGGGCAAAACGGTTATCGTAACGATGGACAGACTCATTTGAATCGCCGCATGGAACCACCACTTGCATGGGTCGAACATTTCACCCCAAGAGAACAAACAGTCTGCATAATAAAGTATCTCGTAGATTTTGTCTGGGATTAGAGGTGTATATGTTTATGAGTTAGGTATCCCTTTGCGGCAGGGCGATAAAGCACCCTGCTTCTTGTAGATCACCATGTCTGACGATAAGGATGTCCGAGAACTAGCGGAAGCAAAGAAACTTCCGCTACCAGAACGTATTGCGCATTCGAACTGGAAGGCGAGGGTTGCAGCGTATGAGGACATCAGCGCGTCTTGCAGGGAGATTTATGATGATGCTGATCCACGGCTTTCCGAATTTGGTGGGTCAAAAATAGCTATTGTGTCAGACAAAAAGTCGCGCCACCCTTACCGCCCCCTGCTTTCATGCTCAAATGTTCCCCAGCTCCGCTGTTTCCAAAAGCTGTAACGGAGTCTAATGCGGCAGCTATTGACAAAGCTCTTGACGCGCTTAATGCTTTCCTCGCCAAGGCTACCGAACAGCACGCTAGCAGGTACCTCCTGTTAAGGGTTTGGCGCGGGTTAAGAGCCAAGGCAAGTGTCGAAGGGAACACTTGATGAGGCGCATTTATGGATAACACTCCCCGCACGACTCCCCCATTTGCAGGATATGTGAGAAGACTTGTGGGAACATCGTGGCCAAGTGCCTGAGTGCCAGGACTAGCACGCTGACACGTGTTCTGGATACCACGCTGCTCTTTATTGAGTTGGAGCAAGCGGACAAGGTCATGGTGAGAAGACCCAGGAGATCAGCCTTCATCTATCAGGCTTGTCTTGGAGGGGACAAATTGCTTTAACTTTTAGAGAGCTCTTAAGCCGTGTCGCTCATGCCCCATGACAATGGCGTCGTTTGAACTTCCAGGAGGCCCTGGTATCTGGACTAAGCAACAAAAACCCCAAGGTGGTCGTGGCTGCGCTGGAGCTCATGTACCATGGCCTCAAGTAAGGAGTCGAGTTGATATGGCCGGCATGTTTCTTATCTGCAGGGACAATACATCTCACCTTGTCAGGGGGCCGTTGCTTGCTTAAGCCTGTTTGTATAGGATGAATGCCTAGCTATGCATTCAATGCTGGGGGACAAGTCTGGAGCTTTCCACTAACGCTGGTCGTCCTTGATGCAGTCTGTTCGGGCACCGGGTTGTGCCTCCTCAGCCGATCATGAAGGCGTTGCCCTCCCTCTTCGACTCCAAGGACGGAAAGGCGCGCGAGAAGGTCAAAGACATTGTGGTACGAAGCGGAGGAGGGAATGCATCGAAAGGTTGTGACCTACTGTGCGCGTTATCCTTAGCTCCCTGGCTGCCCCTACCTGCCACCTTACTTAATGGGGCGCGGGTGTCCAAGCTGTCTCGGCTAGTTTTAGACAAGAACCTCTTTATTGACGAAATGGTTCTTATCGGGGTTGCTGAAGATAGATGAGAACTGGTGATGTAATGGAACCATTGTTCCCTCTCAGGTGGAGCTCGCCCGGTGGCTAGGTCCAGACGCAGTGCGCGCGATGCTGTTTGACAAGATGCGCGACGTTATGCGTGACGACATTAACCGGCATATGGAGGGGTTGGAGCTTTCGCGGAAGCCGCCTCGCCTAACACGTAAGCAGCAGGCCAAGGCAGCGGATCCCCGGGAGCAGGCAGCGTTGGGTAATGGGGCCACGTCCAATGGCGGCGCGGCAGCTGCTGCAGCTGAGGACGAGCCGCCCCCGGAGGTACGACGCTGCACTTTCATAACCTCTTTCTGGATTTCAGATGCTATGTTCGGAAAACCCATGTGTTCGGTGTATGGCAAAGCCAAATGGTCCCGTGATGTATGTGTCTATAGGCAGACCCTTACGACTTTGTGGATCCAAAGAAGATTCTCCCAGAACTGAAGTCGGACAACTTTTGGGACAAACTGGAGGAAAAGAAATGGACGGAGCGCCGTGACGCGGTGCTGCTCGTGAAGGGCCTGGCAGACACACCTCGGATCGCATCGGGAGACTATGGCGATCTGATGCGCGAGCTGAGGAAGGTAAGGAGAAATGTACGGACACGTGGCTTTCTAATTATGGGATTGGACTTGTGCCGTGTTAACGCAAAGCTGCCCAGTTGGCAGAACCGGCTGCTTCCGGACATTTCGGATTATTCCGCTGTAACTTATGCTGTGGTTCCTGTCACGTTGCCATTAACAGCTGATTAGCAAGGATAGCAACGTGGTGGTCGTGGCAGAGTCGATCAACTGCTGCGGTCTCCTCGCCAAGGGTCTGCGCAAGGAATACGCGCCATGGGCGCGCAACCTTGCGGCCCCGTTGCTTGAAAAATTCAAGGTGCGCGCAGGGTGTCTGTCGGCCCACACCGTTCCTAGAGAGGAGTGGTTGCGCGTATGGCAGGCAGATTTGTTGGGTATCTGAATGCGGGCGCGCACGATGGAGCTACTGGGGGCGAAGTAAGCAATGGACTCGGGAGATAACGTAGTTGTCCCGGTACATACTTACTAAGCCGCTGGGATGTGCAGGAGAAAAACAGCAACGTCGGAAACGCCGTGACGGGCGCGCTGACGTTCATGCACAGGTACTGCTGGAGCCTCACCGAGGTCATCGAGGACTTCACAGGTAAAGGAACTGTGACTTCTACATCCTTTATTGTGCTAAGCTGGGCGGGCCAACGCAGCAGGCCTTCTATCTGCCCCAGCTTGTGCGGTACGATGCAGTGATGTGGCGCCTGGTCCCCTGTTTCGTGCATTTTTGCAGAGGCGATGGGACACGCCAATCCAAAGGTCAAAGAGGACACGTATAAGTGGCTTGCTGGTGCCATTGACCAGGTAATTTGCCAATGGGCCTCGTGCGTCTGCGACTGTCTGCTAGGCCAGATGGATTTGGGGCGTGACATAATGCAGCTTAAGCATTCTTGGCGGCGATCTTGCCGCTTTGTATTGCTGCGCTGTGTGTACGTGTTTTGCCCATCACGACTCGCCTGACCAGTGAAGATAACACTATGTTTTCCGCAGGAGCCCAAGGCTAATTTGAAGCAGCTCGTTGCCCCTCTGATGGGGGCAGCCGCCAAGGGTGCTGAGGAGGCTCTGCCTGCGCTTCGTGAAGCTGCAATGGGGTTTATGGCGGCCTTCACAGTGCGGGTGCGATGTGGTGAAAGTGTATAACTACGGGAAGAATTACTCATATAGATGGCTGGATCCATTCGTGTTACAAGTCGATTTTGGGTGGCGCGTGACAGAAGAGTCGTCTTGATTCAGCTATCATCGCCACGTCTATTTATGACGCTATAACCTGTGGCTTGATGCATATTGAGTTCAGCGTCCTGACAGCGTTACCCTTTTGGCTGCAGTTTGGCAACACTGCCATATTGGAGAAGTTCGGTGCGAAGCTAGACGACGCACGCAAGAAGAAGCTGCAGGTAGATAATCCTGGCGGATCTCGCCCTACATGCGTTCCGATGCTTCATAATGAATATGCCTCGAGCGTTTGATATCCATTCACTCTGTCACGTGCGATGTTCAAGCCGTTGTGGCTCTGTTGCGCAGGATATGGTGGCCGAAGCTATGGGAAGCAGTAGCACCACATCAAAAACTGCGCATCCAGCTGCCACAACACAGACCCCTACCCCAGCTGCGGTTCCGGTAAGCTGATGCCTTGCTGTATTCCATGCAGCACGAACAGCTCCTGACCCTTCAACGTCCCACGTTGCCTGCTTTAAATCGGGTCCCAGTGTCTGTGATAACAGAAGTGCATTGTTGTGATTATCTGCGTTTCTAGCCTAAGGTTCCGTGCTCGTGGTGTACTCCCAGGCGGCGAAGACCCCCGGTCCCGCGCTCAACCTGAAGTCCTCTCGGCTTGGATCGTCAGCACGGCCGTCAGGTGCAGTGAAGCCAGCAGCGGGCGGCAGTGGCAGTGGTACTGGCGGTTCCTCTGCCCCAGCCGGCGCAGGCGGTGGCAGGAAAATAGCGGGTGAGTCATCTACCAGTGTGTTATGTTCGTTGATGCTGTGCGGGTGGAGGCCTATAGACGATCTGTTACGTTCCAGGTGGCGGGGACGGGGACGACGACTCTAGCCTGGCTGCGGGGACTTTGTCGCGCGACCAGGCTGTCGCAGCGTTGACCGATTTGCTTGGCGAGGCCACTGTCAAGGAGCTACAAGACGATCAGTGGAAGGTGCGTGACATTACTGGCAAAGCAATGTCTCTGCTCCGTAAATCCCATGAATGGAACTTCATTAACTTGGCTGCTTGGCTTTAGGTACGGCTGGATGCCATGGAACGTCTGGTGGCGTTCGTTGGTGAGTCTGGCGTGGCGGCCAGTAATGGAAGCACCCTCATTCAAGCAGTCGCACACGTTCCGGGATGGGGAGAAAAGAACTTCCAGGTGCGTGGAGAATTCCTAGCATGAACATGTGCGTGTGCATGAGGTTAACTACGCGTGGGAATGCTGCAGGTCATGGCAAAAGTGCTTGAGGCATTGCGCGTGTCAGCGGCAGGGTGTCCTACCTTCAGTAAGCGCGATGCTTTCGTTTGCATCGGTGGCATCATCGACAAGGTGAGCAAGATAATTGCTCGGTAATGCACCGCTGCACGCGCTCGTGTCCTAGCAGTATCAACGCTGGTGCCCGGCTGGTCTGCGTTCAGGTCGCCGACTTGAAGCTTAAGCAGCCCAGCTTCGATACGCTGACTAGCTTCGCAGAGGTGTTGGGTCCACAGTACGTTGTGACACAGCTCCACAAAAAATCAGCATCACATAAGAACCCGAAAGTGCAGAGTGAATCCATCAATTGGATTGCGCGAGCGATTCTTGAATTTGGGCTGGCTGGCATGGATGTCCGCGCCTTGCTGGACTGGGCCAAGGAGGACCTCGGGTCGGCCAATGCTGGCGTTCGCAACTCTGCCATTCAGTTGTTGGGCGTAATGTACCGGTGGGTTTGCCTCACAGGCAGATTTCCTTAAGGTTTGATCGCTGAGTGCATGAGTCCTCTTGCATCGGATATGGCTGATGAACATGGCTTCGTTGAAATTTTATGATGGCCAGCACGCTCGCAGCTGTTTAACAGGAATGTTCTCTCTCCCCGTCGTTTGCAGCTTCCTGGGCCCAGCTCTCGGCGACATGATCCGGGCGGACGTGAAGCCGGCACTCATGACGGCCATCGACGGCGAATTCGCCAAGAATTCAGACCTCCCCAAACCCGAACCATCTCGCGTTTCACGCGTTGCTGTGTCTGCCCGCGGCGGTGCTGGCGGTGCAAAGGGTGGCACCAAGGGCGGTACGGGCGGTGTCGCGGGAGCTGCGAGTAGTGGGTCCGCTGCTGGCGGTGGGTTCGACCCCGATGACTTGCTGCCGCGAACGGACATCAGTGGTCAAATCACACTTGAGCTGATCACTCAGCTCGGCAGTTCAAACTGGAAAGAGCGCAAGGCGGGTTTGGACGCGATTGAAATGATTCTCACGCAGGCTGGGAATCGCATTCAGCCGCAGGTATGGATTCTCACTGACGCGTTGACATCAACCGTAAAATCATAGTTTGTGCGCCCAATCAAGCGCCCCAAGCGTGCTGTGGCAACAGCAATTCATGTTTTATTCGCAGACGGGCGATTTGCTTCCGGAGCTTAAGAAGCGCATGGCTGACTCGAATAAGAACCTCACGACCCAGGCGCTCACGGTTCTCGGCCGCATCGCCAAGGCCATGGGTCGCGCGATTGACCGGCAAGGACGACCGTTGCTAGCCTCAGCCATAAAAAACATCACCGACCAGAAGCAAACAGTAAGAGGCTGAGCATGTACACGTTTTGCCGCTTTGATTGCGGGTGCGTTGGTTGGGTCATGTGGCTACACGCCGATTTCTATTGTTCTCTCCTCCGCAGGTGCGATCGGCAGTCACTGAGATGCTGGATGCCTGGGTGGGCGTGACTTCTGCAAGCTGCGTCATGCCAGATGTCATGGACGTAAGCAGCCGTAACTCAACTTAGCTATGATTAGTGTGCTTCCCTAGCCCTAGTTTGTGCATGGCCCCGTGCCTCTGTCCGCAGTTTTACATAAGCAGCAAGATCACAGCCGACGGCAAGGCGGAGACGCTCAAGTGGATGACATCGCTGGTTTCCGGTGGCAAAGTCAGTGATTGCGTGTCTGACACGCTACGCGCTGCAGCAATGGGATCTGCAGATAAGGCCGCGGAGGTCCGCGATGCGGCATCAAAGCTCATGACAATTCTTGTCGAGGTGAGCCGTAGACCGGGTTAAGCATGGTTAGCATGGGCCCTCGCGCCCGTGAGGCCCGTGCTATTGCTATCAATGTCCTTGGGCATAGTGCGCAACGTTTCAGCAGTATATCACCGCGCGCATACGATGTCCTCCATGACATGCAGACCACTGGAGCTGCGGAGCTCGGCGCCCTTGTGCAAAGCTTGGATGCTGCATCACGGAAGCCCGCTATCGAGGCCATCAGCAAGGTCACTGGGGGCCCTGTTCCCCTGGCTGCAGCGACTTTCAGTGCAGTGCCTACGATGTCCTCGGCAAAGCCATCCGCGACGTCAGCAGTGAGTGGCCTTGCTGTAGCTACACCTGCTTACTTTCTTGTCACGAGTGCTGAGCATTCTAAGGGCGGTTTGTCCTAATCCTTTCTTTGCCCTAATTTGCTGCCTACTTCCTCAAGACTCGGAGCTCCAAGGACTTGCTTCGGTCCTCCACAAGCAGTATCTCGCGGCCGGGAACGGCAAGCAGCACTGGATCCAGACCTGGGACGGCTAAGGCAAGCGGGGTTGGCAAGTAAGTAGTCACCTTTCTTTCCGTACTGCGTCTGAGCCCAGACCTTTTCACCACTTCGGTTGCATTTGGGGGATGTTGCAGGTCCACGCTCGGGTCGAGTATTGGTGCTTTAGCAGCGGCCGACGCCGGGCCATTGCTAATGCCGGATAACCGCAAGGAAGACAGGGCCAAGAAGGTATGGCCTGATAAAGGCTGAATAAGTATTGTGTGCATAACCCAACATGCATTTTTGTTTATGGGTTAGTGGATCATTTATTAGTGTTTATATATTGATGCTTAGCTATTTTCTTGTGCAGGGGCGCTTCCGGCCAGCCAAGCTGCAGATCATGCCGGACGAAGCACAGACGCTGGAGGCAGAGTTCAGTCCGATGATGAACCCTGCGTTGCGGGCGGCCGCTTTCAACAAGGTATGCGGGGCGCCTGAGACAATTGTATAATATAGATCGCAAAACTGAAATAGTGTTGTTTCTTACACCATAGGACTTCAAGAAGCATTGCGAGGCTGCCGACATGGTGACGAAAGCGCTGCCTGCCGTATACGACGAAGTCATTGCTGTGGTAGACCTCCTATTCAGGTGAATCGGCTATTTTGCGGTTGCCAAATGTATCCAGGTGCCCATCTGTGGGATAAGTCTTTGATGTAACTGTCCCGCTAACCCCGCCTCATTCGCTGCCAAAGGTGGTCAACGCTGCGAATTCTAGAGTCAAACACTGCTTCGCTCGTCAAGGTCTTGGAAATGCTTAAGCTGCTGCTGGACCTGATGGTCGAGCGCGGTTACCGGTGCGTACCTTACAGCTCGTCCAGGCAGCATTACGCAGGCGCATCTCTTTGCTCACTAGCGTCGCAATTTTGTGTCGAATGTGGTTTACGTGCAGACTTTCGGAGTACGAGGCGAAGCTAATCCTGCCGGCCTTGGTGGAGAAGTCTGGGCATAACCAGGATAAGCTCAAGGTACACCAAATCATGTTTCTTCTCAGATGCCTTACCTCATGACGCACCCCTATAATGCCTTGGTGTGTTTTTGCTGTGACTTCATGCAGGCTGAGCATCGGGAGCTTTTGAAGCGGTTTGCACAGGTGCACCCACCAATAAAGGTCGTGGCGTACGTCAAGGTGTGTGCATCGTGAAGTGCGCGCTTCCTGTCTTTGTCCTGCGCCAATTCAAGGTGCCGTGTTTTACCACTGGTCGTGGCGTCGTGCCGTGTCGCTCACAACATCTATATGTCCAGGATGGCTTGGAGTCCAAAAACAGCAAGACCCGCGTGGTGTGCCTGGATGAGATCGCAGCTATGGTGGAGCGCACAGGCCCAGTTGTGTATCGCAACTCGTCCGGTGCCAGCACAAGACCGGCCAGCGGCTCTGCGCCGAATGACAGCCTAATGGCGGCTGTGGCGCGCCTAGTTGCAGAGCGCGATACGGCCGTCCGTGCGGCCTGCTTGGGTGTCATGGAAGTTCTGTACTGCATCGAGGGGCCCGGTGAGCTTACACCAATTAAGGTTGCGTTATTTGTATGGGAAATTACGTTGATTTTCCGACATTTGTGTCTTCCTGCCTTGCGCTGCCCAGTTGTTTAGCCGCAACACCTTGCTTTTATCTGCAGCCGTCTGGGACTACGTTGGCCGGCTTACGGATCAGCAGAAATCGCTGATTGAGGAGCGCATTAAAGCAGTAGCCAACCGCCTGGCTCGGGCTGGCACCCAGCCCGGTTTCAAGGCTGCTGAGTATGGGCTGCAAGTGCAGGTACGCGTATTAAGTTGAACGCAGGTATGCATTGTAATCACGTCCTGCTACGAGGAACGCCATCAGGGACTGGATTTGGAATGCATTGCCTGATTTGGTTCCCGATACCTTCTGGAACAGATGGTATTGAAGTCAAATGCATCGCTGATCTGCGCCTATGCGGATGATGATATTGGTCAACTTTAGGTGTATGTTGCTGGTATGTATGCTTCTCTTGCTATACAGCAACAAGATGACCCGATGGTGGTCTCGCCGCCTGCCACGAACAACAACACACCGCGGCGACCTCCCTCGCCAATGCGTCGCTCTGGAATCGGATTGGGAGTGGCGCCTTCGAATAATGGGGGAGTGGGGTCCCCCGTTGGGCGGGGAGGGCTTATGGACAACTTGCCTGCGCGCACGGCCGCTGCTTCAACCGCAGTGCCTGTCGCTGCTGCGCCAGCCAGGTCAGAGAGCCCACCGCCAGCACCCAAGGTGCCAGATGCCGTTTCATATGACGTCCGCCGGATGAACTCACCCCTCATGGGGCGCTTTGGCTCTTTCAACCTCACAAGTGCCCCAATGAATGGTGGCGATTCTACTGTGTTGACGTCCCTAGAGGTAGGACGCACGAATGAACGTGCAACTGGCTAAATACGCTCTTCGTTGCCTAGCTTTTCGATGCCCCATTAGTCTGCCCAGCTTGCGCCTCGTGCGCGATCACAACGCGCAACTTAACTCCTGTTTGCAGGGCCCTGATGAAGAGGGTACGCTGCGCAACTGGGTCATCATGCACGATCGCCTGCAAGGTGAGGATGCGCAGAAGTTATTTCTGCGGATTTTGTTGCGGAACGAACTCATTTCAAAAATCCTACTCTGTGAAAATGAATGGTTGTCTTGCTAATCTGTTCAGGCGAGGACTGGGAGGGGGCAACACAAGCCATGAAGCTGCTGTGCTACAGCTATATGGAGCTGGACAAGCACAATCCGCATGTAGTGGCCCTACTGATGGACCCGCGCAACGCAGACGAGCTTGTCCACCTCTTATCGCAGCGAATTGAGCAGGTTGGGCTAGCACCCGTCTGTGTAACGTGGGGCACCTGTCCTTACGCGTAAAATCTTGAAATATACCTCATACAGTCCTTCAGGAAGAGCTTACATATGTCGTCGCCTGCCTTGCACCCTGTTGAATACAGTCTTTGTCCGACGCCGCCGCTTCTACGATGTGCTTGCCGGGCGGTCCCACGTACAATGCCCGTGCGTGCAAGTACAGCGTTAACTCCCTGATGAACCTATGCAACGTGACGTCCCTCACGGCCAGCCTAACCGACAGTGCGCTGCGGCGGCTTTGCAGCGTGCTTATCGCGTGCCTCATCGATGGGCGGCTACGCCAGGTTCGTGCCGGGAGACGGCTCAATTTTGCTTAAAAGACATCTTTCGGTGGTTTTCGTGATCAGCCTTCTTCTCCAGCGCTTCATGATCAACCTGCTGAGGAGTTTTGGTTTTGTTTCCCGTATTTAGGTGCCTGATGGTGATGGCTTGCTGAAGGCTGTGAACATGCTCATCATGAAGCTGCTGGAGCATGCCAACAGGTTTGTCTGAGGCTAACAAAGCCTGTCAGCGTCCCTACCCCGCACGGTTATTCCTTGCTTAATATGCTTTTAAATGGAACCTGGATATACTATGGCCGGGTGTACATTACAAGCCGTCGCCTTTTATGAGAAATCGGTGCTGCGTCCAGGGCTGGCTTGTTTGGCGGCTTCATTCACTGCCTGCGCGCTCCCAACCCACGCATCTACGAGATGGTCCACCCAGCAACGGCCGGACCCGACGGTAGCGCGGCAGAAATGCTGCTGCGGTGGAACGACATGGTTGTGAAGTGTCTGATCAAGATGACAAAGCAACTGGGAAACCTAATGCCGGTGAGGCTACTTAGTTGATTGGCACATTGGGTTTGCTATAGGTCCCGCTGTTCCGCGGGTCATTTGTCGTGTCACGTAATTTAATCCTTTCGATTGCTAACGAATGCCTTTTACCCACGCAGAACCTCAATGTGGGCGACGTTCTGGTGCACATACACCGGTATATGCAGGACTTGGGCACAGAGGAAGTCCGTCGCCGCAGCTCAATCGTAAGGACATGGGGGTCCCCCTGGAATTAGGTAGTCCTGTTGGTCCAGGGATACAGGCGGCGTCAGTTATACGAGTTGCAGTTGCAAGGTAGGAAATAACGTTCCTTGTTCATTTGCAGGAGGACAAGCCACTGCGAATGGTCAAGACCATGCTGCACGAGCTGTGCAAGCACCGAGGGTACGAGATCTACAAAGACGTCGAAGCCATGCCGGGTAAGACGCGGTATGGAAAGCCTTGGATACCGTTATGTCCGACGTTACCTGCTTTTCCCGGCTTTCCCTTTTCCCTGTGCCGAATAGCTGGTTGCCTCTCATGTTACGCTGTGCAGACGTGACGGAAAGCATGGAGGAGATGGTCATGCTGCCATACATCCGCCTCAACCTCGAAACACTGCAGCGAGCAGGCGCGAACCTTCCGGGTGCGGCGGCTGCAGCTAGCCTCATGGCCGCCGCAGCTGCACCTAGGCCGGCAGTGGCGCCAAACGCCGACGTGGCCTCGACCTCGGCGTCATTATCGGCTACGGTGTCCCGCACAAGGTCCATTCCGCCTGCCATCCCGGCCGCCACTGCAGGTGCGCCGGGTGTAATCTCGAAGCCTGTCGGAGCGCCAGCCACGGTGGAGCCTGCACCCAAGCAGCCACAGCAGCCGCAAGTGCTCGCCCCGCTGAGCACCAACGCGATGCCGCCCTTGAATGCAAGCGCAGTGGCTCAAAAGTTATCAAGCTCAGCGTCCGTGCCCGTTGCGCCGCCGGTTGCAGCTCCGGTTCCTGGTTTGCCGGCTGTCGCTCCAATTGCCGCGCCAGCACCTTCGTCATCCGCAGCCACTGCGCCAGGAAGTCATGTGTCCCCTCTTAGCCTGGAGCCGTCTAGTCGTGAGTTCAAGCGCCCTGCTATGGACGAAGGCGAGGCGCGCGGCATCTTAGCGACCATCTTCAAACGTATTGGCGACAAAGCTCAATCGCAGCAGGTGCACCTCAAGTGTGGGAATGTCTTGGGTCGCTAATCTTACTGAATATGTAGTTGTACTATAGGGCCCAGGTTCTACCTTGATAGCTTAGAAGGTTGCTATGCATTGTCTTACTGTTGCTCTACTTTCTACGCCAGGCATTGGTGGATTTGCATCATTTCATTGAGGCGAACCCCAGCAATGATGTCGTTAACCAGATGCTGAACCAGGTAAGCATGTGTACTATCCTCTTTCGTGCTGGAATACCTTTCATACCGCGCCTGTTTGCATCTCACTGTACAGGTGAGCCCATACTTTAGGCAGTTCCTGCAGCGCGGCCTTAACAAGGTGCGCCTGCAGTTGCAGCACGCGGCGGCAGCGGCCGCTACCACGCAGGAGCAACCTTCCGGATCGCCAGGAAATGCCGCTGGTAAGATATCCGACGGCGGTGGCGGCACCAGCGGGAGCAGTTGGGGAACTCCGGATGGAGACTCGTCCGCGTCTTTGCCGAGCCGGATGACAAGTAAGGATATGCTTACCATGGTCCGTCAACCCGCGTGGTCTTCAATACCTGTTCTACATTTCAACAACCAACTCTTTCGTTATGAGTGACCGGTCTCTTTCCACTTCTAACCCCGCAGTCGCCGAAAAGCTGGCCGCATCGGAGGCTCGTCCACATAGTCCAGCGTCGCCTGGCCGCTCGCGGGGCGTTGGTAACCTGGATGAACTCAGGAACCGCATGAACAGCTTGAGCGTAAGTATTTACGGCCTCAAGAATGCTCCTCTTCAAGTCTGAAGGGGAGGACAGGGACATACTGATGCATGGCATTATTATTCAACTGTCGCGCAAAAATCCTGCGCACGTCGGGCTGTTTTTGGTAACTTCTTGCTGACGCATGCGAGGTGCTCCCGTCGGCACTTGTCTTGGTTGCAGACCAACTTGCATGATCTACCCGTACGGAACTCGGCGAGCATTTCCGTCCCCGGAGGCGTGGCACAAGACCTACTCGACTTGCAGGAGCGCATGAAGAAGATACAGAGCATTTCGGCGGCAGCAGGACCGGGCATCTAGGTGGTGGCCATTCTTCGCCCCCCGACAACATCGTTTTATTATTGACGTATTTGCGTGTTTTCATTAGGATATTCAAAACATCGTAATGACCGGCTTTATTTTTTCACAAGTGCATGCACTGTGCAGTAATCTTGATCCTTTGTAGCCAACATTACAACTGTGCAGTGTGACAGGCCGGTAAATGTCTGCGTCGCATAATCTTCAATCGGACTGCGTACGGGGGTGCACCTTGTTAATTGTCGACTTCCGCCCTTCCTCATTAACCATCAACGCTCTTAAGAACATGGTAACATCTTATCATCCTTAGTAACTACAATTTCCTCATAGCCGCCTTCAGCAGGGTGCCACGTTATAAAACTGCCATCATCCTCAATAAGTGTTTCCACTCATGTCACAACAAGTGGGTTGTAAGAAGCATCTTCCTCACGTATCGTCACAGACCGCAACGTCGGTACGACAGGTGTCGTCACTAATCGCGCAAGGCGTACCACCAAGAAACCACAACAACAACACGCCGTGCAGTAGCTATGAGAGTGTGCACCGGGAGCAGGTCCACCAGATTCCTTTTCCTCAACTGGAACAACGGTATGTTGCAATGCCGTCAGCAGGTGTAGTTGCGGAGCAAGATCCATGGACCTCATCGTCAACCGACGTGCCGTAATGAATAGTCTTGACAGCGCCATTATGGCCATTTCCGTTGGTACCGTGATCTGTAACGTGTGCTGACCATTACTTCCTGCGACAGCCCAGCAACAAAGCCTAAAACGACTTGAGTCTCCCATCCAGTGATGAGACTCGGTGTTAGATTCGGACATTCAACCAGGCATCAACCTTGCCGGGCTGTCGCATGAATGGTCAGCAATTGCAGCAGAAGGAACATATGCGCAATCTTTAAGTCCCGACAATTTGCTGCGGACAGATAGATCTGCACAGGGAGCAGTCCTGAGAACAGATGGAAATACGAAGGCGTGAAAAGATGGAAACATGTCATGACGATCATGGCTGGGGTATGTGAATACGAATGCAGCAATGCATTGCCGCTTGCATTCTGGCAAGCCTTCCCGAACACCAGAAGTGGTTTAGGCGATACAACATTCGCTGTAAGAAAGTATGGCACAAATCCAGATCCTCCTCACATTCCCCTTCGCAGCCTGAGGATGGTAAGGAGATTGGTCGGGAGGTCGCGGGGGCCGCCCGCCCTTACAATCTGGAGCTGCATGCATGACCCTGGGTAGAGTATTGCCTCTCGGTGTGCGGCAGGGCAGGCTGCCACTGCTGCTGCTGCATTCCCAGCACCCTGCTGAGGTCCTTCAGTTCCACTACTACGTTTTCAAGGCGGGGCGAAACGCTGAGAAAAAGGTGCTCGGTCCCGGTAAGCTGGGTGGAGGCCTTACGTGGCTGACCCAGTCAGTCGGTAAGTCGGTCGGTCAGTCGGTCTACGATTACTTAAGCTATGTCGACTTTCTCTCTTGTGTAAGTTTGCCAATCAGACTTCATATAGGTAGGGGTATGGCCTGATGCATTGTTCAATCTGCCTTCTTCCAAGCAACTGCCCGCGCATCTACCGTCTCCTAACGCAGGGGCGAGCCCCCTCACCTTACCTGAGGGACCCAAAGCACGCCACGTGGCCACACTCACGGCCTCGTCCACTAGCCGCGCGAACCCATGGGTCATTTACAGCAAACTTTTCGTCCAAGTCAGGTGTGCGCGGCATCGCCAGGAATCTCGTGAGCTCACAGTGCTTCTATATCATTAAACCAATCGACCCTGGTCTACCCTCATCCTACTTCTCAACTCCTCAACAAGGCTAACCATGTCTAACTTGTAAAACATGCCTTGCCAACCCATCATAGCTTCAAACCGGTATGACCACGTTGCATGCTGCACATCCTACCTCATGCTGCACATTCTACTAAAACGTGCTTCAAATCTTTTCACCAGGCATCTAGGTCTTAGCATCATCCGTTCATGGTCATCTTGTACTAGGGATGCCATCCAGCAATGCCTTCGCCCATGTTCTTGTCCTTCCAGGTTTCCCAGCCAGATGTCATACTGCTGAGAGGCATTCAGTCTACCTGTTATCAGGTCCTGATAACTGCAATCTGCCGTACTGTCGCATCCTGCTATGCTGCCGCATCTAAATCGCCGTATTGTCGTATCCAAATCGCCATACTGCCGTGGTCTGCCGTACTGCCGCATCTTTCGGGAACTCCCCCAAACACCCCTCAAAACACTCATCAGGTGACCACCTACCAGACCCTTCTTCCAGTCAGGCTCCTTCCTACTGGGAATGCTTCCATGCCGGATACCACACCTGATAACATGAACCTCATTCCACAGATATCATACATATTTGCCTAACATCATGTAGGTTGGCCAGGCATGCTTTTGCTCCTCCATGCCTGTGATGGCTAAAACTCTAGCCAGGTCGCAACCCAGGATTCCGCAAGAGGGCGGGCCATACCGTAATCTTACAACACTGGTAGTCAGTGTCGTGCATGCTGTGCGCTCGAACCGAATGCATGTCGATGGTTCGGGGCACTTGATCGACTGAAACATCGGAGCGTGCCGTACGTACTGAAAACTCCAAAAATGTTGTGAATGAAGGCGTGTATATTTAACACGTAAAGAAGAAACTTCTATGTGCTTCACTACCCTGGCAGCGTGGCATCAATTAACGGATATAACGTAGCGTTGTTAGAGAGCAGTTGAAGACAGTTACAATATGCCGAAAATCAATTGAGTTGTGCTAGCTTTAATCGATAAAAACAGCGATTAATACCGCCACAACTCGAAAACATAATATGCCTTGCTTATTCAGCAGCAGGATAGGGCTCTGCTTGCAAGCAATTGTCTCGTGCTTTCTTATGGATATAGGAATCAGATATGCAAGGTTCGTGTATTCACAAGACTGCTCGCCAGTGCGTTGGAGCCAAGGAGCGCTGCCTGGCTATTGCACAGTCTTCAACTCAGCCTGTGTTGACCACGGGTCGAGGATTGTGCTTCACGAAGAACGATTTCAAATCGATAATATCGCACGCGAAAACTTGCCTGGTTTGCCGATCATTCGATGGAACCTGCCATTGCGATTTGGAGCATTCCCTGACGCTCTGGGTGGCTGGCAACCTGACTTTTACATACACATTCGGCCGGCTAGCAAAGCCGAACCAACGCCATCTCTCCGTCACCCTATCTGGACCAATTGCACATTGCCCGTCGTACTATTAGTAGACTATCCGTACGACTACAAAACCTTTGTCGTGAAGGCACTTACGGATATAGACCAGATTTTTCGCGTCAAGGCGTTGGCATCAGGTACGGGGTGCAAAGGGGCCACGTCGTCTTCTGCCATCTAGAAAGGCGATATCCCCTGCTTCTGCAGGGGATATCGCAAATTTGCAAGCAGGGCGCACCAACGCACCAGTATGTGCTTCCGCAGCCTTCCTCATATGATGGTCACATGAGCCTTCGATCTGGCTTCTGACCAAATGTCTTTTATCTAACATTCTCATGACACAACGACGCCACGCTTGTACCGCCAGAGGAAGATCCAACACTGGTGCTTGCCACGCCCGCTGGGCTAGCACTCGAACCATACCACGCTGTATTGCTGTCGCCTTACAGTCGTTTGCCTGTGGTCACGCTTGCGGAGATTGGCCGCCGTGCCATGGACGGCACCCAGGCGGAGTGGTCCCGTGAGGGCGTTCGGGTGCACTGCTTTTCGCAGGTTGGTTGTTTGGAACCGGGTTAGACGTGGGGTGAGTGCGGGGGCTTTGGAGCCAGGCAACCGGATTCCAAAATCCCTTATCCTGGAGAGGCTCGATGGCACACGTGGGCAAGAGGGAGGGAAACTTAGTGGCCCAGGAACGATTCCTGGCACAAAATTAAAATTTGTGTATATTGCGTTGCCGTCAAGTTAGCTCTCGTCCGGAATCGCTGCTAGCTTGTCAGCTGGGCTGGTCGACCAGCCCGGTCATGGGACTAGGGGATCGCCGCTCCCCCCTTCCCCCCCTTCCTCCTTTTGCGGCCTTGGCGGCTACCTAGCTTACGCTCAGACGTTTTCACCTTCTCTACCTTGGACGGAGCTAGACGTCATCCTCCTCCATCGCGGTTAGCCATGCTTTACAGCAGCGTCTATAGTGATATCATGTCTCGTTTATTCCCCAACCGCCTTCCTTACCTACCTGCTGCAAAAGTACCGCAGTTGAAAGCTGAATCGGTCAAAATCAGCAGAACGGTGGACATTCACGTCGACTGGAGATTAGCCACGTCCAGTTCAATAGGAGCCGCATAGGGAGCGTGATACTGATACAGTGCAAGCGGGAGAGGCAAGGCGTGATAGTCTATGCGGGTATAGTCAGTATGCAGGGAACTGCATTTTCACGTTTCCGACTGGGCCGTCTCCGCTCCCTCTTCCTGAGGCCCCATTTTTTCCTAACTTTTTTTGCTGTCCTATCTGCTCCGGGACCATTGCGTACTTCCAAACAAAACAGCTGCTGGCCTGCAAGCTGAATCAGCAGGAAGGCCTGGCCCCCCATGTCGCAGCGTCAGCCGTACTAACGCACTTGGGCGACACCGTACCCTCGGATCCCCTGGATTTTGGGGTGCTTCCTCCGGGCGTGCTACGTGTGGTGGTGGAGGATCGCGTCGGCTCTTGGCGCACAATCCGCAACGTCCAGCAGATATTGGGGGCCTGCAAGGAGGCTGACGCAAAGGGTAATAACGGACAGGGGCGGTAAGGGACCGCGGCATAAGGAAAGTGTTTCGTGCACAGCGGGATCTGCGGATCAGGGGCATGGAGAGAGCGACCTGACCTGGGGCTGGGGAAGGGAGGGGTGGGGAGTTCTGGTCTGGAGAAGCGCGGCTTCCGTCGAAGTTGATGGTGGGTATGAAGGCGCGCATTGCGCAAGTGACATGCATAAGGGGTTATATTGCCTTCCTCTGTCGCCAACGTAAGCAGCACACCGGCTCTCGTCACGCACCTCAAAATCCCTCCACATCCCAAACCTGAAAACCCGGAATCCATTCCCGCCCCCGAAGGCTTCTCTGCCGGTGGCTTCACACGCATCATCTGCAAGAGCCTGTCCGTTTCGTACGACACCAACCCGCCCGCCGTCGGCCCCATCAGTACCTCCAGCCCCGCGGCGGCCGCGTTTCTCGCCAAAGTGGGCGCTGTGCGCTCGGCACACCTGTTTGTGTCGATGGTGGGTTCAAATGGCGCTCACGCGTTCTTCATGGACGACAACCCGGCGCGGGGCGGCGCGGGGCTGGTGGAGGTGCGGCCATGCCGATGGGGCTCAGAGTATGCGAGCCGGGCGGATGGAGCTGCTGAAGCTATGGCAGCTCAGCTGCAGCGCGGTGCGTGGATGAGTGGATGAGCGTTTTGAGGTATCCTCGTACACTACCATGGCAATGATGTGCCAAGGTGCCATCATGGCATGCATGCTCTATAACTACATGTGTTGTATGCGCGCTCTTATCTCGGTTTGGGCCTAACCCCAAGTCCAAACCGACTCGTAGATGATGCCATCCGCTTCTTCGCTTACAACGTGGAGGACTCATCTCAGTGCTCCCCGCCCGATTACGAGCGGCAGCTAGCGGCAGCGCAGGCTAGTGGACAGATGAATCCACAAGCTACAGCACATAACTCCCAGCCAAAATCTTCGCCGCGGTACAAGCCCGAGGAGCTGGTCGTGCGGGACCAGCACGTCACTCTCAGGTGAGTTTAGAAGGTTTCGCGAACCCACCCGGGAGACATGAGTACCGCATATATCGTGCACGCTGGAGTCCACGTTCCCATGGAGCATTTGCATCCTGTGATGCTGCTCACGGTATGCAAATCTCGCAAACGCATACCACTAATGTGTGTATCTGCTGTGCTGTGCGTGATGCGGCGTCACCAGGCCCGCGACTTTGATGTCGATGCTGCGGCACGCCGCGTCTCTGCTGAGTGATAAGGGGGCCTACCAATCGGCCCGGGCTGCGAACCGACTGCACGGTTACGCGGTGCCTGAGGGGCTGCTGCTGGGACCGCTAGGGCTGAAGAATGCCGCAGTGCAAACGAGTGGGTACGAGGTGATCCGGGAGACGAGGTGATCCGGGAGACAAGGTGATGGTGATGAGGTTTTGTTTTGATGGTGATTGTCGCAAGATCGGATTGGCTTGCTTCCAATCCAATGGACGGTAATGTCAGATTCGCGATGTCGCAAAGTGTTTACGAGAGTTTGGGCGTTGCCTGAGCGACGAGTAACTTACGGATACCGTACGATTTCCCAAGATTTCCTTCTGCTGCCATTGCTGACCATTACTATAGGTAACGGCAGAGCGTTGAACTTCCAATCAAAGGTATATTCACACCTCCCGACAGTCTGTAGTCAATTACAGCACACCATTTCACGTGTGCGGCTTGGTCTTGTTGTTCCCTCCTACGTTCCGCAATCCTCTCAGCCTTCCCCTTCATCCATCCGCCACATTAATTCGACTTCCCTCCTCCGTAACGATACTCCATCCTCTTTCCTCCAACTCACGGATCGTCTCCTGGATCACCTCGTCTCCCGGATCACCTCGTACCCACTCGTTTGCACTGCGGCATTCTTCAGCCCTAGCGGTCCCAGCAGCAGCCCCTCAGGCACCGCGTAACCGTGCAGTCGGTTGCAGCCCGGACTGACTGGTAGGCCCCCTTATCACTCAGTAGAGACGCGGCGCGCCGCAGCATCGACATCAAAGTCGCGGGCCTGGTGACGCCGCATCACACACAGCAGTAGTCGTCGTCACCCGTAAACATAACACCGAACGCACCCAGTGGCTCCTAAATACGTTGTTCAACTCCTAGGCTTCATTGCCAGTTCTCACCAGCGACGCGGCGGTTGTAGGCGTTCGAGGGCGGCAACTTAGCTAGCGTATCAGAGCCTGCCGAATGGAACAGGATGCATAGGATAAAAGGAGGTTATCTTCCACGAATTGTTGAGGTATTGATCATAAGCCCGATGGAGGACGCGAAACCCAGGCCCATTCGGCGAAGCTTGCAAATCAATATCGCTGCCCGGATGCTGTATTCCCGAGACCAGCCCGAGACCCCACTAGCAGTTGGGTACGGTCTTTTAGATTATCGTTCTAAGCGCGCCAGCAATATCGTGGGCACCAAATTTTCTAAGTATTGCACCATACGCCTCAGCCGTCAGCACCCCCCCAAAGATCACATACCCTCGGCAGTGCGTCCTCCCATGTCCTTGTAGTGCCGCAGCCAGACACCCTTGTAGTCCTGCTGGGGGCGGATAATCTTCGTATCGGGATCCACCAGGGACTCACGCCAATGGGCACAGTAGCCGACGATACTGCAGTCGCGGGGACAGGGACAGGAACAGCCGTAGAATTAGTCTTGGGGGAGAGTCCATCGGGTGGAAGGCAATTCGGCCAAGGAAAGCATGAGCACGTGAGAACGGTGTCAAGGACCTGCCAAGCAGACCTGCGGAGTGCGACCGACACGCAAGTTAGTTCCAAGGACTCACCGTGGAATGGCGAAGAGCACGGTAAAGAATTGGGGCGGGAAGCCCAGCGCCCTGTACACGAGCCCCGAGTAGAAGTCCACGTTCGGGTACAGCTTGCGGCTGACAAAGTACTCGTCCGACAGGGCCGCGTCCTGCAGCGCCTTGGCGACCTCAATCAGTGGATCCACACCGACCAGGGGGAAGACCTCCTTCTCCGCCACCTCCTTGATGATGACTGCGCGTGGGTCGAAGTTGCGGTACACCCGGTGGCCGAAACCAAACAGCTTCTCTTTCTTACTCTTTACACCCGCAATAAACGCCGGAATAGCCTCAACCTGTTCATTAGAGGAGGAAAGAGACTTGAGAAACAAGACAGGCCCGATACTGGCGAAGATTGGGGCGCATTTAGGGAAATCAGCGATGGGAGGGCCCCTGTGCGTGGGCTGCCTGCCGTGTTTGCGCGCACCAAGTTGACGGACGATCAGAAATGTACACAAGCCGGCGCAGAGCAAGCCCACACGCCATCCCCCCTCATAATGCAAAAAGGAATCCAGGCAACCCCCTACGAGACCCACCGATCCGATGCGCGCGAGCATGCGCAGCACCGCCTCGTTGGCGCCACCGTGCAGAGGGCCATACAGGGCTCCCACCGCGCCCGCCACCGCCGTGTATACATCCACGCCGGACGAAGCCAGGTGGCGCACGGCGGCAGTAGAGCAGTTCATCTCGTGTTCTGCGTGCAGGATGAACATGATGTCCTGCGGCGACGCACAAAGGTGGGTCGGGACTGTCTTGGTCTAGAACACGCTTAACAGAACCACGTGGCCGGCAACAGGCATGCGGGTTCGACATGCTCTGTGACGGCAAAGGCGCCCCCGCAGTGCATTACCAAACATGGAAATGATCAAAGAAGGCATTTTTGTCCATCCTGCCCTGTCAGGCATAGCCCCAAAAGTAATTGTCTACCGCCCCGGGGATTCTCAATCCCGTTCCAGCCTCCACCTCTGCGCTTGTCCTCCTCACCAGTGCGCGCGCCAGCTTGGGGTTAGGCCTATACGAGGGCGTGTAGCCGCCGTCCAGCATATACAAGAAGTTCTCGGCGTAGTCTAGTCGCTGGTTCGGCGGAGCAGCCTTGCGGCCCGTGCTCTTGTGATAAGCGAGTGCCGCCATCGTGGGGACCTGGGTGTTGGGCAAGGAGATTACGAGGACCGGCACACATTGTTCCAGGGCGTACGCTGTCCTCAGCCTATTTGACCATACACCTCGGGATCAGCTTGAAGCGCCTTGCCATTCCAGTACATGTCATTATCCCATATTTTGAAGGTTCGCCTCATGTGTCAAAGCTTTCCTGTCCCATACAGATTCCACGAAACCTCAATCCCTGTAGCCATTCTTAACTCCCAAATGACTAAAATCCACCACTTGTCCCCAAAACACGCACCTTCCCAAGCAGTCGCACAATCTGTTTATCCTGCATCTCGCGTGATTTGTAGATGTTGCCCCCGGCCAGCGCGGGATTCTGTTCCGGATGTAACGTCGAGAGTGCGCAGATGCCCGTCATGAGGACGCCCATTGGGTGAGCATCATGGGGCATAGCAGCAATAACGTCCTCCACCTCCGTGGGAAGAGCTGAATGGCGATTGACGGCCTTCGGGGGGAGCGGAACATAAACAATTATAAGAAATTGAATCGTAAGGAAAACGACAGCAGATTGGAGGGACGAAAGGGCAAAGAAACAACAGGAGCATCAAGCACGAGGAATGTCGCTGGTTTAACAAGTTAGCCGTTCGGTGATACCCAGGTTTGGGTCACCGGGATCTAGGCAACATAATTAAGGCTTGCGTTGTAAACCCCTCCAGAGGGCTTCCCCGTGTCCGCATAGCTGCGCCATCTCCAGAAGCCTATTCAAAAGCAGACATGGCTTCTTTCAAGTCAACACATAGGACCCATAATCGTACGTACAGGAGC
Source organism: Volvox africanus (assembly GCA_030268105.1). Taxonomy (NCBI): domain Eukaryota; kingdom Viridiplantae; phylum Chlorophyta; class Chlorophyceae; order Chlamydomonadales; family Volvocaceae; genus Volvox; species Volvox africanus. The sequence goes on along the minus strand of BSDZ01000004.1, from coordinate 2,770,703 downwards.
CCGTTGGCTGCGCACCTCCCGGAATGTGGCAAGCTGAGACTGGGTTGGCAGGTTACCATACAACACCAGATAAGCAACCTCCATCATGTTAGATCTGGATGCGAGCTCTTCGATGGGATAGCCGCGGTAGCGCAGGATGCCCTTATCGCCATCGATAAAGGAAATTCGCGAGATGACAGCGGACGTGTTCGTGTACCTGCGATATCGAGTGCGTGGAAAAGGTACAACATCATTGTAAGTGAACCACCAGGTAGTCAACTGTCCTTACGAAACACTGTCAATATCGTGTAACGAAACGCCCGGACTTAGTCGCCTTACCCTGGGTCATAAGTGCGCAGGCCAACTCCGTCACCACCTGCCTTAATTTGCTTGAGTGCCTGAGCGTTCAGGGTGCCGCCTTCCGAGATTTCGAGCTGCAAAAACACCATAGCAGTTGTCGTGGCGGTTGTCTTACCAAAGGGTCGATACTGAATTACTCGCATACCGGCCAGGCCACTACGCACCGTATATTTTTTTCCTGTGCGATTGTCAACAACAGTCAGGGTCCCGCGACCGCCGCCCGGCGCTGGACGTTGCTCCTCCTCGGCACTTGTGTCGTTCCGGGCTACGGTCTCATCCGCTGGTGCACCAGTCAGCTGCCGAGACAGCACGGCAAGACGACCCGCAGCTTGATTGGCTGAGGACATTCCGGAAAGCTCCGACTGCAAGAGGAAATATGACAATCCTTCTAGAGGTACCCCGCCAGGAAAGGCAATTGACCTCCAGTTAATATTAGAATCCAATTACGCAATGTACGTAGTATGTTCCACCACTATAATTCTAAAAGTTTAAGAGCAGTTGTGCTGACGGGTGTCGCCGTACAGTGGCGACGGTTTTGAGCTGAGAATGACAAACGATTTCCTATCCAAATGCTTTGGGTGCTCGTCCGACAGTTATTTTTTCTTGTGCTAACTTACCTTACCTGGCTACTGACCCTAGTTGACGCAGAGACCCTAACATACACGAATCCAGCAAAATGCAGTCTTGGCCCGTTTGTAAAAGACTTGCACGAATGGACATGAGGATTATGACGCATATACGAGCGTCTGGTAAGGGTTCCGAGCCGCCGGTCGCAACACCACTGGACCTTGTCTTCAAAAAGGCATCCAGGAAAGTTAAGCTTGTTCATCCAGCTTACCAAAATCCGCAACGTGAAAGAAAAAAAGAGGTCAGCAAGCAGCCGGTTGCACGCCCAGTCGCTTCCCGGACGAAGCCTCAGAACCGGCTAAAGCCACAACAAATGGATGATGACGCTCTATTTGCAGATATTACAGAGAGTGAGCGTGATAGCGTATGGGAAAATATAAAACTTGCAATTGAGGAAGACAGCGAAGGCGATGAGGAGTGGCTCAACGGACCAGGGGACGGCGTCCTCCCACAGCAACGGCGTAGAGCGGGCCCCGGGGATCATCATCATGGCCCTGCAGCGTTCTTCCGTCGTGAGCTGGCCATCGCGGAGCACGTCTCGAGCAGCAGCGGCTATAAAGGCTTCGGGGTACCGCCTCGGCGAGGCGAGCCTGGTCCCAGAGCCCCCGTCTCTGCCATCTCCCGGCCCTCGTCGAAACACGCGCCCGCTGCGCCCGTAATTCCGAAGTCCTCACCACAGCGAAAGGAAGCGGGGCCCCTCCAAGCTGGCTCGACAGGCGACCGAGGATCTTCCCTACGTTTATTTTTGTTTAATGCGGAGGAGGCTCGGACGCGGGCGCTGCTGCAACAGTTGGGCCTTGCGGCGCGTGTGCAGGTAGTGGACGACCTACGATGCGCGGACGCAGTGGTTGCGGCCAAGCTGGCGAAGTCCGGAAAGCACGTCAATCTCACGCAGGTGTGATTGACCGTCTGGGTTCCTCCCAAGCAAGTGGCTAGTTGGGTCGGTGTCGTTGGGATATTGGTGCGATTTGAGGAAAGGGTGTAATGACGGTTGTCGGCAGGATCATGGGGATGGCTTCCAGCTTTCGTTTCTCGGAGGGCACGCAGCTGAACGGTCTGAACGGTTCGACTCGAGGGAGGTCAGGCTTGGTGCTGCATGCCCAACATGTGCGCGATAACCCGTATGTCTGTTCGCAACCCCGGCAGACACCCCCCATATCGCACATGGTCACCTTGAACTCGATCCCTTGTGTCCTGCTGAATGCGCACGCGCTTCCCGCGTTCTCACCCCGTTCTCCATAGCCCCTTTATAATGCACAGGGCGAGAGGACAGCTGCCAACCTTGGCATTCCTTTCCTTGTGGTTGGGCGACACATGACGGCGGAAAACCTCAACGGGGCGCTCCGGCCGTTGCTGGATCCACAACCAGAAGACGCCGCAGGGGCGTCGCAAAAGCAAAGCAGCCGCCGCGGCCCTACACGTGCGGAGCTTCAGGCGCATCGTGTGGAGGTGGTTCACGGCTTCGCGCAGATGCTGCGAGAGGGAGCACTGACGCCTGCACCCGCGGCTGGGGCTCGGGGACCGGAAGACAGCTGAAGTGCAAGCCAGTGAGCCCCGGCCCGCGCCAGCACTGAGCTCCTTTGGTAGGAGTCTTCGTAGTCAACGGCATTTACGCCCATTTGTAATTACGCTTCATGACAGGTGTTCGATGCTCAGGCCATCTTGACTAACCTTTCGGCGTTGGGGCTATAGCTTCGTATCCAAACAGACGGCAATGCGGAATGCGTTGTCAGCGGATCTATCTCCTGATCGCGTCTATTACACGTGCCGCACGGACGCAGGAAGCGTAGCATGCTTGCAATATATCCTCTTGGGAGCATTGGGGAAGACATAGAAGCATGTGGCGCTACTGTGGGCCTTTACCGTGCATTGGACGACTCTCGAGCGATTAGGTGCTGCGTGTTGGGAAGAGTCAGACCCCGGACTCGAATCAACTCGGACAGGAGTATGCGCGCGGTGGATATGTGCGTGTGTGCGCGTGCGCGCTGGATTGGCCGCGTTGCCCATCCTTATGTGTTCTCCCGGGACAAGCAACGTGTGCGGAGCAATATCAGCCATAAGGTACGCTCCCACCTTATCAGCAATTTCTCTAAATCTTTTAAAATCAAGTATTTGCGTATAACAGGAAAACCCAGAAATGATCAATTTTGGTTTATGCTCAACGGCTAACCTTTCTAATTCATCATAGTGGCGTGGGAGGGTGAGCTTGAGCTCGCGGCGGAACACGGCGTTGGTCAACGCAAGTTGAAAGGGTATGGGGTGCGATTGCATCTGGGGTGCGACTGCATCATCTACCCAGCTGTGGTTTGCAGATTGTAAGCCGCTGGTAGTAGTTGAGTGCTGAGAGCTGCAGGACGCAGAGGTAGCGTCACGACGCGGAGGCAGCAGAGATTCCGCGTTGATAGGAGGTCAACTAGGCAGCATGACACGCATTTATGCTCACTAACACGGCCTAACCTTGCCCGCTTTGCTTTACGGGGTGGTGCGGGTTATAACATCTTTGGAACCTAACCCTAGATGAAACATAAACGTCAAATAGCTGTCAACCTCTCGGGATCAACGTCTGCTTTGCGCCGGCGAATCTCTCCCTCCGCACGACCATGTGCACAAGCAACTGTCCAGAGCTCAGATTCGTATTTAGGGAACTAAGATGGCTTGTGCACGAGCGAATGCATGGCCAGTTTTGCTTCGTGATGGATCTCGGGGGACGAAGGACACACGACTGGACATGGTGCTGCTATGCAACAGAAGCTGCAGGTCATGCGAGCGCGGGTGGCGTAGGGCGGGTCATGCAGGTGTCAGGTTCACAAGGAATCCTGTGAATGACTGCTCGTATTGGGGGAACTTAGTTCGCCGTTGGAGCGAAAGGAAGACCTTTGCACGGCCACTCGGCATAGAGGCATAGTTACCTTGCCTGAAACATTCGCCGCTGGATTCGGAACACTGCTAAGTACCTCGCCTACACCCACATACCGGTATCGGCACACCCATTAAGTGGGGGGTGCGGTTTGGTGGGGGTGCTATACGGCCCCATCAGCCGGGGACAGATTCTGACGACACAAGAAGTGCTATCCAAGAGGTCCATTAGGGCCGCCATTCCAGGCGGCTGAGCAAATGTGTTGGGAGCGGAGTCACGCTACGTGTGCTAATTATTAGCAAACCGTGCTTTGAGTCCTCAATTTACTAACCACGTTTCGCTGGCCATTCGAGAGAGCTTGCGCATTTATCCGTGCAACCTTACGGCACCTTGCTGTTACACACATCCATTCAAAGCGGTGTCGGACGGCTTCTCTCCTGCCTCCTGTGGCCCAGAAGGCTTACGTGCCATTACCGCGTCCAGATAGCTGCCGGTCTTGCGGGCGTCACAGCCCACGAAGCCCGCGTCCCCCAACAGCTGGCCGTACTCCGCAGCGCTTCGCTCGCGGCCGTGAGTCTGACACAGCATGTTGAGGTCCTGAGCGTTTACCATGTTCACAGATGATGATTCAAATGCGGACAAAACGGTATGCAGTGATAATCATGCAGGGATGCACATCTTAGCCACAGCGCAGCATATGGGCCAAGGACGCGCTGCAAGCATGCCATAGCACAGTAAAGATGGGAAGAAAAGCATGATAGACCCATATGACCCTGTGCGGCTACGCGCACACGAGGCGCTGCACGCCTGTGCCTCTTAACCCCCCGCACCCCACCTGCAGCAACACTGGCAGCGGCCCCACTCTGTCTGCGTCCAGCAGCATCTCCGCCACCAGAAGCAAGCCGCCGGGCCGCAGCAGACGATAGCTCAAGGCCAACAGCTGTCGGCACCGCAGTAGGTCCCAATCGTGGAGAATGCGGGATAACACGACCACGTCCACCTGTACATTGGCATTTCCCGCCTCGATGGAGAAAATAGCGGAGGAAACTGGACGGAATCAGAAACTGGACGACCCGATCCCAGAGGTCACAGAAGTACCTAAGGACCGGTGGATGAATGTGTACTTGGAGCGCCCCTGGGCCAGGGGGAACAGCTGGGTACCGCCAACACGCGGGTGAAGGACGGAACGGGTCGCAGCATGAAATAGCACCATCCAGAGGCCCAACGTCGCGTAATCGGATGCTTATACCTAACCAACAAAAGGATTGTAAGCAGGCACATGAAATATACAAGTCCAGTGCTATGTCTCCTAATTACTCTCCACGGCCCCCCAGCAACCCGCCGGCTTCAACCGGAATACAGTGTTGCTCAAGCAGGTACAGACATACACACAGGCAGACGGACAGAAAAGCGGACCTGCTGCGGCAGCTTCTCTGGCTCAGCGAAGAAGTCCGCTGCCAGCCAACTGAGCCGCCCGTCACAGGGGCCGCCCGGCGGCGGCGCGAAGTGCTCACGTGCGTCTGCTACCACGTGCGGGAGATCCACCACTACTGCGGAGCGCAAAGTCGGGTACAACTCGCATGCAGCACGCGCGAGTGCGCCCGTTGCGCCACCCAGGTCCACCAGCGAGGTCGCGGACGAGAGGTCGAAGGCGGTCACCACCGAAGGGGCGGAGAGCGCCGCGAAGGAGTGCATGCCGCGCAGGAAGCGAAGCACGGCTGCGGGCGTGGAATAAATGCGAGCGAAAACATCAGAGCCAGGCTGACCGAAGGCCTGCTGCCAAACGTGGGCACCAGAAGCGACAGCAGTGGAGAGGTCACCGAAGAGCGGCCACACCACCTGCGCCAAAAGCTCGACGAAGGAATTACGGGGGAGCCGGGGGAAGCGGAAGCTGGATAGAGCTGTAAAGGTCCCAGGACTTAGAGGAGTCCGCTAATCCGGGTGATATGTGATGCCGCGTGGGGCCTAGGGTAGTTTGTCCTGGAGGCAGGACGGGTGTTCTGGTGGCAGGTGCTGGGTCGGGACACGATGCACGTTGCACCACCTTGTACCGAGGCCCTAGAGCATTGCACTCGTCTAAAATGCTGAAAGGAAGATGATATGTGTATGCTTGTATGGGTCTGTCTGTGTCGGCGGAAAATAAGCTTGGTGAGCTGCGCACATGCACTGCATGGACGCCGTAAGGGACGCACGGATGGAATCAGTAAAGCGTAGCAATACACTGGTTCGAAGAGGACGATCTCAATAGCTCTTGTGAAGGGTGGAATTGGGGCATGCGGGCTTCAGGTATGGGCGCCGGGGTGTCGCCACTCGCGGCTTACGGACACCTTAGCTGGTCGCCTGTCAAAGGACTTAAAAATGGTCTGCCAATTCACTGGATTCACGATACCTTCACCAAAACTCCATACATTGCCGGTGCTGAATTGCCCATGCTTTCACTTCTGTTTGGGTCAGGCAAGGTCGCGGGCTGGTGGCTCACTGAGGTAGATATGCGCTAATTTGGCATGAAGTTGTAACATTGAACCGGTGAAACCCACGGCCGACATTTTGATTGCTCGCTTGCGCGGCACCTGTGTCCGAGACCAACCAGATCCATCAACGAATTGGGTTTCTGCGGCCCTCTGCAACGCGTACCTGCGCCGAGTGCGTGCAGTATCCAGCTAGCGAGGTGGAGGAGCTGGCCACTAGGTAGCTTTCCGCCACCGGGGCAAGTGCAAACAGTCCTGGTGAGGGTGTCTGGATGAGGCCAAGGGCCACGCATGTTCGACATAGCCGGTCCAGGCCATCCGGGGAAACTGGTTGCCCTTGGCGTTGTGCCACGCGGTCACGGAGCACCTCCAACGAAGTGGGTGAGTTGGATGCCTGAAGGATTTCAAAAATGCCCAACTCAACTGCTACAAAAAGTGCTTGCGATGATCGGAAGGCGTTCAGCAAGTTTAGGACGGGGGCTGGGTCGGGCTTAGCGTCAGCCATAATCAGCGAAGTACAAAAAGAGACTTTATTAATCCGTTACAATTCGTATATGCGGGAGAATTAACTGAGAACCGCCATCACCCATCAGCATATCACATCGCATGCCAGACCTCTCGCCAACGAGCAACGGCGACGTACGATCCGAAGCATAGCATGTCGTATTCGATATTGCATTTCGTTAAAAAATGCTATGTTTGACTCTAGTGACATGCAATTGATATGACTCTGGCACCAACGAACCAGCAGCTTTATGACAGACTAAGATGCGTTACTTGTAAAGGGAACTGGCAACTTCGATCTCCTCTATGTATCAAAAAGTATTTCAACATGTTGGGGAAAGTCATGGTGATACGCTCGTATCGCGGGTAATCAAATAAATAACAAACATAAGGGTATAATTGCACCTCTGCTTATGCTTATGAGAGCTGTATCGATTATTGCACCTCTTGAAAACAACAAAAGCAAGGGTTAATGCACTTTAACTGGGGCAAGCTAACGTTGATGCTGATAACTCGGCGTCGCGCTGCAGGTCTGCTGTTTATACTCATAGGTTGGATCTGCATCGGTTCTCATTCGAAGCCATGTTTATTCTTTAAGCCGCGTGGTTCGTTGCTAACCAATGCTGGTGGCCTTATTTTGGATTCGTGGCCGACCCGGCGACCTGCTGCATTGCGATGATGGTACCAAAAGATGTAGATGTATTCATGAGATTGAGCCATAGGTGATCCAGCTGCTGTCTTCGGCGGATTTCTAATTCGATTAACACTCTACGTCACCACCTGAACTCGGGGAAACCGCCAGCGGGGGGAAACAAAGCATTGGGGAAAACGTCTCGCACTGCTGGTCAGCAGTGTGGCCGGCGTTTTTGCCGCCAGTTACCACCTCGCGCTGAACTCCTCGCAGTCAACCTCGGACGGTGATGACGCCCTACCGGTGCCGGCGGCCATCCCCTACCGGCTTCTCGGGCGGGAGGGTGGGGGAACAAAACGCGATGTCAACTTAACACGACTGCCACCTACAACCTACAAGCAACCGCAAACTGAACACCAGGAGGGAAATGAAAGAAACGAGGATGAAGCCTGAACCCAGGAATCAAGCGGGCAGCTCTCGCCGCTTCCTGACCTCGAAAGCCATACCTCCTAAGCCGTACCCCTGGATCCATAACGAGTTTTCAAAACTGATTTTCGGCAAGCCCAAAATCTTACATCTATGAAAAGGGCGTACAGCTCCGCTCAAGATGTGACGGTAGGCACAGAAAAACGCTGCATTGCTATCTTGCTGAAAAGATTCTTTTGACAATGGGAACCCGATGCCTTCCTATCAAGATCATCATCCATGGGGTTCAGGATCATCGGGATTCGAGCACTGCCACCTGTACCTTGATACATCATCAGACTCCATTTTTCAGTTCTAACAACCTGAATGAACTCCTTGCTACGTAATCAATCGTCAGCCAACCAATTGGGAAAGGTTTGGTATCAAAACTTGCCGTATTCCTTGGCTTCATTTGTGCGCGCGGGGCAAGGGTAATCGGTTATGCAACTCGATTGGTAGAAACGGCCTAACAAGGATCTGCGAGCTGCGACCTTACAGGTCGGACCCGAATGGAGCATGTTATATAGATAACATAAACGCTTTTTCATATAGGGCGCGAGGAGGACATCTTGGAAAGCAAACGAAGTCTTTTTCGGCATTAAACCAATGCAACGTTTCTTTGTGCCCGCCGTTACATCTCGAGTGGAACTGTACGCGCCTTTAATAAATGCTCAGGTTGCTACGTTTTAATTTATCAATCAATACCAGGCAGTAAATGTCGGTGAAAACAATTTGCGAGGTAACTCACTTATGGGAGCGAGGAGCCCCCCCATTACGCCTGTTTCTCCAAGCCCGAAAACAAATCTACAGCGTTCCCACGGCGTGGCTCGTCCCACAGACATCCAGTACGGCAATGTCAAACAAAGGAATTGTCCCATTCCTAGCACAGGAATTGTCCCATTCTTATCTGCCCTCGGGTAGGCTAGGAATTTCCTAAGCCGTAGGATGGAGGTAATGGAGGTAGTGGAGCATCATATTGCTTTGGAATGGATTAATGTGCTTCCGTAATTTGCAAAGCTGGCAGCGCAGCCTTCTTTCTAATAACAGCTTTCTAATAACAGTCAAATGACAGCGAGTTTGCAAGGCAATTACAGGACGTTCCTCACGAATGTTGTAATTTTGATGCAATTGAAATATAACTGAATTATAATCCGCCTAAAAGGATTTATCGCAATATCCTTGCTCGGGGTCGCACTCGATAACTACCACGGCATTTAGGTAAAGTTTAAAAACGAAGTCCTTGCTGTCATCCCACTTAGCAAACATTGATTGGTAATTTTGCATAGCCATAAAAACAGACTGAAGTCGCATTATTCATATGAGAGGTCAATTTGACCATTAAGCCGCTTAGGACGTATAATTATAATATTACCATATGTTCTTACCCTGATTCGACAACTAATCTTTAATGGTTTCAGCCTGGTCTCGTCATATTGCAGAAACAAGCGAATTAGGATTCCTAGTGTAAGAAATGCGTGGCGTAGATTCTGCGCAGAACCACCAGAATTAGGCCTATTACAGCTGTTTTGATTGCTACCCGAATGCAAATGACCCAGCAGGATGCAGAAGAGTGAGGGTACGACAGTGTGTGAGACTTGATGTTCATCGGGCTCCATCGTAAGTCCCCTATACACATATACATAACAACTTTAACATAAAGTTGTGCGCGGTTAATTACTGTAGAGGCCTGGAGATTAGAGAGGTTTATTAAGCAGTAAATTACAAAATTTTCAAAGCTGCGCTGCCTCGTTGGCCCTGCAGACCCAATTCTCACACAGATGACCATGTTTGGCGCATCAGCAGTCGGTGTTGGGATTTCTCTCCCTATTATGTTTCTGTTTGTGTTTCAACAATCTGTCATGGCACAGAATTTCTCTGCACGAGGGCCTTTCGCCATCGATAGCCTTTCGCAGAAAGTTAGGATAACGACGTCAACACCGACCAACAAAACCGGAACACCTGTCGATCTTGACGTCATCGTGACCTACCCGAACTCCTCAGCGGCGGCTCCTTTCCCGTTGTTGTTATGTTCAACGGCTTTCAGGTAGGTGGAACCTACGACGAGTTTCTTCAATCCTAACCGTCGATTGTTTGAAATGTTTGAAGCAAATCATTAAAATAATTTGTTTTTATTAATTTAAAGATGTTATCGCACGGGCACATTGTTGTCATGGTTTACTGATCGGTATCCTAAGTCGCACGGGCACGCCCTACTTAAGCACACACAAAAACTATGTTGTGATATTCGTTCAGACTTCTTCAATCGTATTATGTGTTCATTACTTGAACGCATTTCAAATGTGAACTGTTGCGACGCGAGTTTCACAACAAGCTATTTGCACATAACCTTGGGCTATTGAGTTATCCGAGTTCAGGACAAGTGCGAGCCACCATTGCCCAAGGACGAATTGCGCCATTGATTGCGCCAGGAGCTGCCATCGGTATTATCGGTAGTCGCTTACTGGCAATGCGACAGCGATGCAAAGCCGGGCGCACACCCACACGCACACGCACACCCAAATCGCCTTCCAATTTTGTTATGTTCCGCTCTGACCCATTAGCCCTCACACATCCTCAACACATCCTCAGCGTACAAACAACATGATGTGATCGCCCGAGGAAAGACAGCCTCCTCCTCACTTCTTGCCCAAGTTGCCTTTGTAACCCATTTCGTGACCTTCGTGCCCTCCCTGGCGCCGCAGGCCAAAGCTTCCTGGTATACCCCAACTGCCAACCACGTGGCTTCCTGGGGTTATGTCGTACTGCAGTACACGCTGCGGGGACTTCTGCCCATCGTCGTCGACAGTGTGGAGGTATGACAAACGGTTACTTGCCGTGTGTCATACCATATCATTGTACCATTCGCATGCCTGACGCTCCCCCTCACCCCGGCAACCGCTGCCCCTCTTTTCCACTCACCACATCCAACCTGCAGCCATTCTTCCTCTCGTCCCTCCTGACCCAAATGACCCTCCATCCAGTTCTTGTCCATACTCCTGCTCACTGCACTGCCCTGCCTCGACCCGTATCAGCGCATAGCCGCCCGGCCGCCAAAACGCATTCCCTGCAGTCACACGACACAGTGACCCCCTTCCCTTTCCAGTCTCCTCCACATACACTTGATTCAGACATTCGTACCTATACACACACACACACACACGCATGACCCACGGCTCGCTGTCTCCTCAGCTGGGCTACCTGACACCGCTGTTGGACTGGCTGAAGACACAAGCCAATACCACACCCAGCCGCCTCTACCGCTTACCGAACACGACCCGTCTGGCCACTATGGGCCACAGCCGCGGCGGCAAGCTGGCTGCGCTGCACTATGCAGGTACTTGAAGACTCTTGCTAAGGAGAATTGAGTTCCCTGACGAACATATCTCATTAGAGAAGAATGAAGATCATTTAATCGACAAAAATAATTTCTGAAATCTGAATGCCAACATTGTTCTCTATAACGTTTAGCAGTTTAGGAGTTTTTCGTCGTCCTACTTAGGACATCTCTTGTGAGTGTGTATCTTTTGACACTTTTTTGATCAGTAAAATTAACGATTCCGTGTTTTCAATGCACTCGTGGTGCTTGATGGTTACTTTCCATCGCGCTAGGTCGAAGCGACATCGCGACGGCAGTGCTGGTGGACCCAATCGATAACACCAAGAACACGCCCGAGGGTCCAGACTACCCGTCTGCCGCCAAGGCGCTGATGGCAGCCAATCGCTCCGCCGGACTTATTGGTGCGTGTGTGTATGTGTACGTGTACGTGTATGTGCGCGCGCGCGCGCGCGTGTGTGTGTGTGTGTGTGTGTGCGTGCGGTCGTGCTGGGGAGTTTCATGCCTATCCGGTTTCATAAGTTTTATAAGGCAGTTTAAAGGCGGGGAGGTGATAACGGAAATGGTTGATCCCGCTTATACACACCCGGTGGAGACGTGAGCTTTAAGTGGGGACAGGGCAACCTGATAATCGCTCCGTGGCTGGGGTGGTGCCTTAGTCGACGTTTTGCTTGATCGGATTGCCCGAATGCCCGTTTACTTGTCCGCATATTCTTATGCTGTACATCAAACCCCCGGAAATGGGTGTCGCGGGTCCGGACCTGACTTTGTGTGTCACGCGTAGCGCTGTTAAGCCCATCCGCTCCCGCTCTGCCTCTCCCCCACACCACTACCGCCACCGGGACATCGCACCTCCTCCCTCTCCCCCAGGCGCCGGCGTAATCAGCAGCTGCAACCCCGCGGGATCCAACTACCCAATATTCTTTAACGCACTTGCGCCGGGCAGCTGGCAGATGGTGGTAGTGCAGGTAAAGCGTTTGTGGTGTGGTATCCGTTACTAGATGTATATGGGTAGTGCCTAAGGTACCGAGCCCAGGTCAAGATGAAGCCGAATTTCACAACCCCTTCCCCCGGATTTGGGGTTCCCTCTTAGGGGGTGTCAGCAGCCAGCCATGGGGTCGTCAAGTTAAACGCCTCTATCTTGTTTGTGTGGATATCCGGAGTCTCCAAGGTGAAAGTGAAGAACGCAGCGATCACGCAGCAACCTGCTACGACGTGAAGGAAGGGCCAGGCCATTTCCACCGCTGGGCTTGCGTGGAAGGGCGCTCGGAGCGGACGTGTTTACCGGTCACCCAGCAGCGGGCGCCATAATTTGAGCGCTATTAGGAGTGCTGCGTTTTCTTGAGGACATGGTACCCGCTTGTCCGTAGCACGTGTCTCGACGCGTCTTGCAACGCAAACGCGAAGTCCAGGTTTTGTACTTTTCGCGTTGATCAGTCAATTAATAATATGTCTATTCTTAATATGCATTTGCGACTCAGCTTTTTCCGGAAGTTGTGCCTTCCTTGCGAAATGTTACGACATGCTGCTGCCAACACGCCAACAGTACTCAGCAGAACACGTCATCGAAATGCGGCAACGTGGTATGCTGTGCTGTTTCTCAATTTTCTTCAAATTGTTATCTTTAAATTCATATTTTATTTGTAACTGTGCTTCTGAAAAGCGATGCATGTGCTTTTTGAGCTGCGCGGGTATCTGGCATATGGTACCCTAGTACATACCATTGTAAAAAGCGGTGCCCTTCGATAACATAACCGTGATGGCTCTCTCCTTGACGCAACTTACCCTTCAACAATATGTTTAAGTACGACGTACTCCCTCCTTCCCACCCAACGAAACCCAACTGAACAAACCGGTCCTAGCCCCAATCCATCCGACCTTCCCTCTGCCTCCCCCCTGTCCTCCCCCCCCTCCCCTCCCCTTCCGTTCCCTTCCGTCCCCCAGGCGGGTCACATCCAGTTTGCCAGCGGTGACGGCTCTTTAGCGTTCTGGGGACTCGACAAGCCGTGCACCCATGGGAAGATTACCACGAAGGTGGGCCCTGATAACATTGATTAAGTCACTTTGTCAGAAGATATGAACATAGCGCAAACCTAAAACATAGAGCAATTGTAGTAAAGCAGAACGTGGCTCGTGAGTCGACCTCGACTTAAATTTAATTTCGATTCACTGTACCTTCATCTTCATTCGGGGTGAGGACAGGAGTAAGGCTTTCCTTTCCTTTTTAGGAAACCCTAAGCACAGGTTTCCAATAATATTTATGTGTGACATTGTGTAAGGCATATTACACCTGTTAAATGCCTAATGCGTAACTGTGAGCTTTACCACGGCGTACCCGTTCATACATGGTACACGACTTGTACGGTTGCCGTACCGCAAACTCCCACAGGAGGTGGTTGATGATACGAACACATTCGCCGTGGCCTGGTTGCAATCCACGTTCCGGAAGCAGGCGGTATGGTAGTTGGAAGGCCTGAGGGTTGGGCTGGCATGGGGGCGAGGGACTTTGTCTGCGGGCTAGGGGCTACAGGGGCTACAACGTCCGTGACGAGAGGCTCCTCCATGTCGTACATGTGCAAGTCAAAAGCCGAGAATGTCTTAAACAGGACCATTGAGCATGGCCAACGATGAGAGACGGCCCCACGCCCCAAGCATAAGTTTGAGAGACTGCCGCAGTCGACTGAGAAACTTCCCTCCCTCCCTCAGTTACCCCTTTCATTCCCCAGCCTAGCCCTTTTCCCTCCCTCCCTGCCTTGCTGGCGTGCGCTCCCTCGGCGCCATTTGCCCCAAACCCCAGTCGCAGACCGGTCTGGCTGCCTTCCACGCGTGGGTCCAGGTCCAGGCTAACTCACGCGCGCTCAACTTCACGGTCAAGGCCAGCGCCACCATCTGACCTGGGAAGGTTTTTCGTTTGCCGCTACACGTTGCTGCAATAGGTGTTAAGGCAGCCACGATATCTCAGACATCTTATCGAGGACAGTAGGAAAAAGACAAAGCAGGTAAAGACAAAGCTTATGAGGAAGATCTAGGTACCCCATTAAGGGGTCGTGCGGTTGTCCGGTTGTGAGGTATGTTGCATTCGGTAGTTGTGGTGATGTGGGCAGCTGTGTTGGTGCTGGAGGCTGGAGGCCGGAGGCCGGGTGAGGAGACTGCGCAGCGTTATCGATGTGATGCCGGCATGGTCAAAGCCCGTGTTCCAGATCGCCAGGGGGAGAGGATTTGGACTGCTGGGCGCTGCTTCCTTAGCAAGCCTACGTATGTTGTTTCGATGGCAGGAAGGAAGGTGTGGGGGGTTAGGCGGCTGCCCTGTTAGAACGTATCTGGTCATGAGTTGAGGAGGGGCCTTTGCGCGCAGGCCCCAGCTGCCCTGGGGGATTTTTCGAGGCATATGGTAATATCGCGGCAGGTGTAATATGCACGAGACAGAAGGACCACCCCCATCTATACATCTGTCCAGCTTGTCAACCTTTCCTAAGCCTCCATGTCTTCAGCTACATGCAAAGCAGTTGGGAAAATTGCCCTGCTGATACATGTAGGTACATGGCATGAGCAAAACCCCGCAGGCTCGTTGCCTTCACGCGCAGTAGTGAGGCATTACCCTACCACCCAATTATGGCACGTCGCGGTCGTCTTGTCGTGGACACGTTGCTCTGAGTGGATTCCCTTTACATTACTCTGTGCCTTAAGAATGGGAACGGCCAAACCTGTTGTAATGAAAAACTGGTACTCGTAAAGCTGCTGCTTTCCGCGCTCGCCTTCACCACATCGCCAGCCAATAGAATGGGGCAGGAGGCACGAGCTGCAATGGGTGTTCATCGCAGCATTCCTCCCTCCGTTCAGGGCCCCTTGGGTATATCACGACGCATTAGGTAAAGCAAACCTACCTATTTTTTAATTTTATCTGATGATGGAAGGTTATGGGGTAGTTATCTCACGGGTCAGGCAGGATATGAGAAATGTACTGGCAAGAGGTGAGGGTGTTGGTGCTGCTCCTGCTGCTCATGACAAGCGGTGCGGCTTGTATGTAAGTGGGATGTTATCGCCTGCTTGTGCAAAGAAATGGCACCTTTGTGTGCAGCCGCCCTGGAAAAAGTCGCATTTTAAGTAGATGGCAGCAGCTGCACTATTTGAATGGGCCCATTTCATCAGTGAGGACGTCCCCCATTCGATGGACTCCAGGGAAGCAGTTTACCGGGTCTACGAGTTCAGGCGGGGCTGCACCAAACCCTACCCACAATGTCGGGAAGAAGTGAACAAGTTATAGTTGCTGATTGCCTTTTCAAATAATGCTTACACAATGTCAACTTCAACAAGTAAAAAGTGTCAAAAGTGTAAGAGTACCTGCAACGACCTGGACCTCAACTTTGAAGGCCCTACAGCTGTTACTTTTTCGCTTGTCAGCTCGACATGTCGTAGCTGCCCTAGGGGAAAAAAACTTGCACCAGCCAGGGTCGCGTTCGGCAGGCAGCAGGCCTCCGGCCAATCCGGCCCGAGTATTGGCCCAAGCTATGGGCGAAAAAAGCCTGCACACAGCCCACGCTGCACGAGGAAAAACGCAAATTTCCCGTCCAGGCCCAGCCATACTCCGCTTTGTGAGCACACGTTCGTAAACCATCCGACAAAAGAACAAAATTAAGCGTCCGACAAAAGACAGTCACCTCATGGTAACACATTTATGCTCTTCCGGCCCATCGTCCCATCGTCTTTCAAGATGGTCCGTCTTCTCCGCCAGCCAAGCACACAACCATGCGGGTCCGATAAAAAATACGATTCTTTAATAACCTATGCGACAACGACAACAACGCAATCGAATAGTTAAAAGAGCCTCCCGCGGCGCAGCCAGTAGGTGTCCAGCACCAACATGTGCAAGATGCTCATGTTATGAAATCTCGCTAAGCACAACACCGCGCACCGACTTTGGCCGTCCAACAAAATAGAGGCACCCAGCAAACAGGACATGGGCAGTTGCATACACACCGATTCCCTGGACTCAGGGTTGCACCGCAGCCGTGTTCATGGCGGCGCTGGCCCGAATGGGAACGTGATGCCAGTAACAAGCCTCTACTGCTAGATAGAAGCGTGATGAGCATGGGGCACGGCACGGCGTCTCCCAACATGACCCCAGCTGCAGCACGACACGGCTCTGGCCCTGTTATGCTTAGCCCGAGGAGCAGTAGCCCGAGGGAGCTGTAAACTCAGTAGGAATGAGTGAGGAACGACGGAACAGCGGTACCATCCCGACCCGAATGATACGCCACCTCATGATCCCAAGTAATTTGGGATGTGCCCCGCCACTGCCATCGCTGTTGCGACATTTGCAACAGCGCCAACCTTTTCACCAGAAGCACAGCAACACCACAACTGATACAACGCTTACAATACCCAGTATCATCGTCTTGGCAAAAAAGGGAGAGGATGCGACCGCGACTAAACACGGGCAGAGAGGGATTCGCCGTAGGATCCACATGCTTACGCTCCCGCTGCTCCCGCTTAGGAAAACTGTCGCCATCGCTACTCTTCCTTCCACATCAGCCACCAAGGGGCAGCAACGCACGTGCAGATTTCAGCCACACAGACATGCACTCTAAGCGTTGGTCTTCCGGGGCTCTTCCCGCCTCCCGTCCTCCTCATCTTCGCCTGGACATCCATCCATCCCTAAGGTTGCCACCGCGCAGCCGTTCCTACTCAGCGCGGTTGTTTGCAGCGCAGCTCCACTTGAAGTGACACGTAGACAACACGTGTACTTCACTAGTTTGACAGCTCCGCAAAGCAAACACATGCACAACATGCGTGCATGGACTCTCCCGAAATTGACGCAAACTAGACCAACCGACCAACCGACTGACGGCGCCATCCCTGAACATCCAGGCTTGCAGCACATTCCCGATGATGTCCGTACAAGACGCGCACATATGTCCACACACAGAAGTTCACTACTCTAAATGGTTTGATGCATTCCGAGGTCTGCGTGCCGACCTTGCATTTCGTTATCGTGCAGGCAGGCTAGGAGAGCGAGGAAACATGGCGGCAGGGTCGAGGAGAGAACGACGCAGACACAGATGGGGTTAATACTGGGTGGCCCTAATGACCCACCCAGAAGTGACGACCAGATTCCGAATAGACAATTTGCTTCAACCAAACAAGTAACAGATCGATTCGCCCATGCCTAGGCGGCGCCAGACTCTGCCTAGAGAGACCTGGACAGGTCCACCCTCTACCTCTCTCCAAACCTTCCGAGAAATGCGCAAATTAGATGGCGGCTTGGAAAACGCTTCTCTGTGCCTTTCCGATGAATGTCACGATTGCCATTAAGAAAGACGCGCTACTGCTACTGCTACTGACAGACTTCCACGCACTCCGACAACCTGGCTATGGCCGCGCCGCCGCCCAGCGTGACAAGACACTGGCCGTGCTGCGCCACGGCGGGAGGGAGTTCCCTGTCGCCTCGAAGCTGAACTTCATCTCTGCACAAATCAGTTTTACCATCTCTTGAATCTTACTGTAAGGTGCCACGAGCTCCTCGGGAATTTGCGCCAGCAACTGTCGGTAACGTTCCGTCGCGTACACGGACCCAATGCAGAAGTGCTCCCGAAAATTCGGCTCAACTACCAGCGCCGTGGCGCAGCCGCCGCAGCCCTTCACAATGACAAAGTCATGCGCTAATCGCAGAGAGCTCGGTGTTGCGTTGGAGGCATTTTGTGCGACGCGAGAAGCGTCATAGCCCAGGTCCCGCAGGCGCTGCGCGAGGACACTGGCATCGGACGCACGGCCCTGGCGCTTGAGAAGGCGGACATCGTTGAGAAGCTGCATTGCAAGAAAGAGGCACGCATACGAGGCTTACTTGTAGCCATAAGGTAAGGTGAACCTTTTGGCCTAGTCACAGCTTAACGCCAAGGCAAGGAACCTAGAACAAAACGGTTTCCGAGCACCAGAATTGCGTAAGCATGATGCTCAACTTCAATTTACGGTTTCAAGTCGATGTTGATATTCCAAGCGTATATTTCTTATCGGATGTACCGAAAATGTCGAAAACGTTTTATCGACGATTAGCGTCACAATATACGCGACCTAAAAAGTCTTCAGGGAAGACGTGTTAGCCTTACCCGCACGCTTGCTGCCGATGCCTGCCAGGTTTGGGCGAGCTCCTCAATATCCGCGGCGTCAGGCCTGCCTGCTTTCATCCGAGCGCCGCGGTGGCGACTGGCCGATGCTGTACCAGATAAATCAAACTGACCGTCGTCCAGACCAGGAATCTGCAAGTCATAAGTTTGGGGATCAGAAAGCAAGCTGGTGTTTGGCACGTGCCGGCCACCCTACCGCACTTTCCCTTCCATACGCCTTAATAGGCAACAATATTGTGCATATAACACAAAATTAAAGCCTTAGACGATGAAGTACAACGTCCTAGCTCATCTGTGTTAAGCCGCCGTTTCTAGCCGCAGCTTCATGACTAGACCCACCTATTCACCGCTATTTAGATTCAACATTTGATACTTAAAAGCTCACCTCAACTGCGAAGAGAAGGCTGCCAGCTGCAAAAGAACCTGGCGGGCCGTGAAGACGAGTCATTGTCTGTTCCAAAGGAAAATTCCCCAGCCTGTACTTCACTACAAATAGGAATAATACTTAGTATATATTTGATTGTACGCTGCCCATTAACCTACTAATAATTAGAGAACTTCATGAAGTCATTCGTATTTCATGAAAAAATCTTCTTGTACGGCACCGTACTTAAACAACGTCGATGGGACCTTTCCGTTGAGTTACTAAGAGCTATTTTGTAGCAGATTGCAACTGAGTAGTGTTCAAAGTTATGGGTAAGTTCCAGCCACTGCACATATCTTCAAATTATCTATGGGTGCGGTGCTACCTTTTGGCAGCGGAAGCCGGAAAGAAGCGTGTTACGAGATTCCCGCCAGTTCCAGAAACCCAGCTTTATATCGTCCTCCCTAAATACCCTTTACCATTTCGGCATACGATTTCGATGGCCTATTAATGCACAGACCGATGGTGGTCTTTGCATCTGGCTCATCATCCAGCTCATCATCAACCCGCTAACCAGTGCGCCGCCCCAGAGCGGCCTCGTGTTTACGCACGCTGTCTCCTGAAGGTCTGAGTGGGGCGAATAACTGAAAGGCTCTGCGTCGGCAGAACACCCGAGATAAAATCAGGTTTAGAGGTGTCTGTCTACGTGACCTGTCCTGAACGGGGATGGCAACAGTCAAATGGTGGCGACATCTGCGGCGCGGGGGACTGGAGCGCGTGCGAAAGATGTGGTCTCGTCGCGAACCGGTAGCTATCATGGAGCGGTGCAGATGTGCTGAATATCCGGCTCGAAGGCGGGCTGCCCAGGGAGGGAGTTGGGAACTTGGGATTGGGCCGGTTATTTCGGGCTGTTGCCGTTCAGCAGGACCAGGGGTAAATGCAGGGGTCTGCATGCCGTAATGCGCTTGAGGGATCGGATCCTGGTTACTGCCAGGACCGACAACGTTGTGCCAGTTTTGCCCAGCACCCGCTCAGTATTACGTTAGCCAGGTATATCCAGCCATTCCTGAGGCCTTGCCAGGTCAACAAACTCCATCGCCCGTGAAGACTTTTGCAATCGAGACGTTTTTATCTCGAAAGACGTTTGATCGGACGTCTGAAGGAAGCCGCCGCAGCGGCAACATGATGATAGGGTGTGCGGTGCCATAAGGGCTGATACCGCAGCGGATGTGTACCGTTACGGTGCTGCAACAAAGTCAAAGTGTCAAAAGGCTTGGCATGATCACTTGCATCTCGTCGAGGACAGACAATTGATCCATGGTCGTATGTGGTTGCAAAATCGAATCTTAATGACCGCGACGCCGTCGACGTCGATGACCCTAACACGTATACCGGTGCACGACAAAATATTGCCTCTTTGGACATTCCAAATTGCTTGCAGCTTGATGACGCAAGTTCTGGTTTTATAAATGAAGCTATTATGATACCACAACAGCTTCTTGAGGATTTGGTGGGCGGGCAGAATGGGGCGAACTTGGACAAATGTCACCAAGATAAAAGTCCTGAATGCCTGGCGGAACAAGACATAGCATCAGAGGTTAAAGAGCTACAACAAAGGGTAGCAAAGCTGGAAGCCCTTCTGCTAGCCTTCATCAACGCATTCCCAACGGTCATGCCGAAAGATGCGTTGCTTTCAGCTGCAGGTGAACACTTGAAGGCATGTCCTCGTGCTCATTATCACCACATCGTCTTGTACATCTTGACTTCGTTATCACTGTATTGTGGCTCCTAGGAATTCCAAGATCCTTCCTTAACCACCAAAACAGCCATACCCTCGCATTCCGTAATCCTCAAATTCCTCCTCCATACCACCCGGCGATTGATCCAACTCCCCCACCCCTTTCCATTGAAACGGAATTGACTTGGATGTCAATCGTTTCACGACGGCAAGCCCGTTTTTCCGCCTGCCACCCGCCCTCCACGTGGGTTCGTAACGGCTCCTCGCACTCCCGTCGCTTCTCCATCTGCCTCAACTGAGCCATCTGCGATGATGTCTCTCCAGCTTCCCAGTTCACATCTGACAGGGAGATCGCAAGGTTGCACAATTTGCAATCCCCGCTCACTAAAGCGACACTACGGGCCATCTTGAGCTGAGCCGCATTCTGCCAAAACTGCATCAGCCGACAACATCAAACCTACCGAAGGGCTTCGTGACGTGTCTTACGTGATGGTTTTTCCTGCCACCTTTACCGTCGCTACTGCAGCTGCCGCCGACACTGGTTCGGGAACCCCTCCAACCACCTGTGCACACTCCCTCCCAGGCAGCTCAGCTATCGCCGCCCTGGACACCGCAGCGGCGGCCGTGGAGCAGCAGCAGCCGCCGCAGCCGGTCCAGCTGGCGAAAGAGGTTCTCAGTCCAGGGAGCGAGCGGCCGAGCAACGCCCATCTCGACCCAACCGCCCCAACCGCCATCAACAGTGTCATCAAGGCGACTGGATGGGACCCGGTTGCCGACCGCAGTGCTGATAGCGGCTCCAACGGTAACTGTAGCACCACCAGCACCAGCGCCAGCACCAATAACAACAAAACCACTATGGCAGCGATGGCAGCGACGGTGGAAGCGGCAGCACCGATAGATGGCCACGGCGGCGCCTCGAGCCGCACCAGTCCCGCCCGCAGCACCCCATCAGCGACTCCGCAGGCGGACGGGTCTCCGTTGCCTCCCCCTCCCCCTCCCCATCCATCAGAGCCTGGCCTTCCCCCCGCTCCTCCCGCCACCGCTTCCCCGTCCGTTCAAGTGGGGCTGGGGGCCCTCTCCGTACCGATGAGCACCACCCGGGTAGTGATGCATCAGCTGGTGCTGCCCGCGGACGTCAACCAACTCGGCATCTGCACCGGAGGCCAGGTGGGGGCGGAGCGCTATCACGACATGATGACAAGGTGTGGCCCTCGGGAGCCGCTCAAACTGCGCTGCTCGGCGAAAAGGCCGTGCATCTGCGGAATGAGAGGAGAGGAGAGAGGGAGAGGGGAGAGGGGAGAGGAGGAGAGAGGGAGAGGGGAGAGGAGGGGAGAGGGAGAGGGGAGAGGTTGCTCCCCGCTGACATCAGACCACCTGAGCCGTTTACCTCCAAATACACATGTCGTACGTACACGCCCCACTCCTTCGTGCCGCTTTACGAGGATGTCCCCCCTTTTCCGGCTGTGCTCCGCCCGCCAGGTGCTCAGCTGGATTGATCTGTGCGCCGGTCTGTCCGCCAAGACGCTCGCTCAAGGCCCCTGCGTGACCGCCTCCGTGGACGCGGTGCACTTCCTGAGGCCCTGCCGGCTGGGCTGCGTCCTGATTATCGCCGCCATGGTGTCCCGAACCTTCAAGACCAGTCTGGAGGTGGGGGTGGGGGGGTGAGGAGGGAGGCAAGCACCCGGAAGCAACACCAGTTCCTGGCTGGCTGGCGTTGCCGCCGTCCAGAGTGTTGGTTGTATCAGTTATGCTACCGGTATTCGCAATCGCGCCCGATCCCGCAGCCGCTGGCCGGATCTATGCGCAGATCCGTTCTTCCCCCTCTCCCCACCTGCTCCGAAACTAGGTGTACGGGTGTGACGATCCTGCCTCGCGTCCTGTCCCCATCCAGGTCGCAGTGGTGCTCGAGAGCGAGGACATGCGCACGGGGGTACGACACCATTGCTGCTCCGCGCATCTTACGTTTGTCGTACGGCCGCGTACTGCAGTGGCGGAGGGCACGGTGTCAGCGACGGTGGCAGTGGCTTTACCCCGCGTGTTTCCGACCACCCCGGACCACCGGGCGGTGTGGGAGGGGGCGGAGCTGAGACGGCAACAGCGTCTGGAGCGCCGTGCACGTGTACGGCAAACCCCGGAACTAGTCGAGGCGGAGCGGGTTTGCAGGTTTGTGGGGCAGGTTTATGTGTGTGTTTCGTGCGGGTTTGGGTCTCTTCGAATCGCGGGTCGCTCGCGGATGTTGCCCGGCCTTCGTAAACACACGCACCTCTCATCATTCCTTCGGTCCTCCTCCCCCTCCGACATCTCAAAACCACCGACTCTGGGTTCTAGACGACCTAGTTGAGTTTAGTACGACTGTACAGCTCATTGAGCTTCAGCTGCGGGTTTCCCCTCCCCATCCCTTTTCCGCATCCCTTTCCCCTGTCCCCTTTCCCCTTTCCCCTGTCCCCTCACCGAACCGCAGGCTGCAGCCCATTACGCACCGGGAGGGCGGCCCCACCCTGCCCCCCGCCATCACCCTCCAGCTGCGCCCCGCCACCACGAAAGTGATGAGCTCCCCTCCTCAGAGCCTCATTGCGAAGGAACCCTCCAGCGCGGAAGGCGGGGTCGCCGATGCTGATCCCGGTGCTGACGCGGCTGCGGCGGCTGCGGCCCCCGTGCTGCCACCTCCGTCAGCCCGCCAGCGCGTGAACCCTGGCTGCACCACATCCTACATGACGCAATCCATTCTGCCGCAGCACGCCAACACGCTGAACATAACCTTTGGAGGGCAGGTGCGCCCGGGTCGAGGGAGGGGGGTTGACGGGGGGACATGGGGACATGGGGAGGGGGGAGAAGAGACGGCCAGCCCCCACCATCCCCACCATCCCCACCATCCCCACCACCCAGCCCCCACCACCCCCGGCCTTCCGTCCCTCTCCAGGTGATGAGCTGGATGGAGCAGTGCGCCTACATCAGCGCCTCGCGCCTGCGCGCACCGGCCATGTTGACGGCCGCCATGGACAGCGTGTCGTTCGTGAGGCCCACCAGGGTTGGGGACATTCTGTACATCACCGCACAGGTGGCAGGGCGGGGTGGGGGGTGGGTCAGGGCAGGGCAGGGCAGGAGGGGGGCCCGGGAGGGGGAAGTGCAGGAGGGGAAGGGCAGGTTGGGGAGGGCAGCCGGGCAGAGTCCCTTGTTGTCAAGGGGGCTGTCATTCAGTTAGATGTGGGTGAGAGCGCACAGGGTAGGTGAACGAATCCCGAGGATGCCATGGCGGGGTCATATAGAATGTCGTACAGCTGAGGCGACTTTTGTCGTGTTACTCACGGGTGGCGCCGTGTGGGTGTTCCTCCAGGTCACCGCCATCTTCGGCAGCAGCCTGGAGGTGATGGTCAGTGTGTTTGGTGAGAGCCCCTACTCGGGGGCTGGCAGCAGTGCGGCGGCGGCAGTGACGCAGCAGCTGGGGGCTGGTAACTGCGGCCCCGATGCTGCTGCTGATGGCGGCGGCATCTTCCACTGCGCGGACGCCTTCGTCACGGTGGTGGCAGTAGATGAGCGACATGGATCGCCTGTGACGGTAAGGGAATCGACTGGGTTTTGTACGACTAGATACGGGAGATTAGCATATTGTGTGTGGTGCGGGATATGGTTGGGTACGGGAAGTAGGTGTGGAGAACTTAGGCTTTTGCCTTGGTGCGGCAACTGGGACAAGGGTGGTTTGTGGGAATGTGTATTGGGGGGGGGCACGCAGGTCCCCATTGCGTCAATTTGAGGTGTGTGGGGGGAAGGGGTTTGAAATACACACACCCAGGAAATCACACGGGGGTGAGGAATCACTCGGTTCGGGGTGGCATTGTGTTTGTCGCACGCATGTGACCTTCGGGTAACGCCCGGGAGGCCGAGGTCGGGGTCGGGGGTTTCCTTGCATGGAGCCCCCGACCACACACAGGTACATCTGCGTGTGCAATAGCAGATTTTCGCAATACACAGCCGTACGTCCCGTGTCGCAGGTGCCGTTTGAACTAGAACCCCGGGAAGCCCCCGACCTGCTTCGATACCAGGTGAGTGTACGACCTCATGACGTGACGAGGTCGATATGGCTGCGCAGTGGCTGCGGACAGCCCTCACCGCCCTCATCATGTCATCACCCTCTCACCAGGGGGGTCAACTCATCCCCGATACCGTCTTGTTCCCTCCCTCCCTCCCCACCAGCATTAAGGCCAATAGTACACAAAATTACGGTTTCTCTTTTCCTTTTTTACTGCTTTAATTCGCGGCCTTGGCGACAACATAGTTTACGTCACAGCTCGTTTCCACTTTTCCTACCTTTGGACGACGTCAGCCATCATTCGACCCTCACGGTTAGTTCTCTTTCCTTCAGCATCAGCACGTGGTTCGTTTGATTCGTCTTCCCCCCCTCTCCCCTCCTGCCCCCGCTCCTCAGGGTGCGATGTCACGCCGTGCGGAGCGCCTCGCGCTGCGCGGGGAGTTCGCGGCAGCGGAGTGCACCCGCATGTCGCTCGACGGCAGCCACCGTTACAGCCCACCCCCGGAGACCGCCACGTTGCCCGACGACGTGAGCTTCGGGAGCGGCGGGGGAAGCGGCGTGCTGGAGGCCATACCGCCGCTGTGACTGGTGCCTTTGAAAGAGCGGCGCCACCTGCTGCGAATACGGCGGCACCCACAATGAATGCACCAATGAGTGCGGCATAAAGGGCGGCGGCGACGGTATTGGCCATAACGACAGCAACGGGGCGGCTTTGCGAGTAATGGGATGCGTTGCACGGGCCCTTGCAGGTTCCATCTCGATGTGCATACAGCGTGTGCGAGGAGTGGAGAGGGAAAGAAGGAATGCTGATGTGGCGCTGCGAAGGGCCCTGAATAAGTCCCGACCAGGTACTGGACCTTCGTTTTGTTCACCGGCGCTGACCTCCGGGACGTCCGCGGGAGGCCTGAGTGAGTGCGGGGTCCGCGGGAGTGCAAAGCGTTCGCGCGCCGCGAGCGCCATTGCTGAGGGTGGGGTCGTGGGGGATGTGAGCCACCGGCCACTGCAAGCACACTGCGTACGTACATCTGCGGACAAGCCGGGGTGGCGGGTGCGCGGGCGGGGCGCTTGCTTCTGTGCCCAGCATGTTGACGCCATGTGGCGGCTGCTGATACCTCTATCGACGATGGTGCTCTTGGTGTGTTGTGTGTTTGTGTGTGTGGAGAGATGTGTCGTACTTTGTTGCATTCAATTTGCGTTGATTGAAATTTTGGGGGAAAGCGGGATGCGTGCCGATTGCCGGTATCTAGATGTGGGCGGATGCGGGAGTGAGAGGAGGACACGGGAGTAAGGCACCCGGGAGCGGGCAGCGGGAACCCAACATCTTTTATATGAAGTCGTCGATTAACTTCTGGTCGGCAGTGTATGAGAAATATCCCGCCGAGGGTAAGACAGCAGGGTACGGCCTTCTGTTCTGCTCTGCTGCTGGGCATATTAGTTGATGAGATGTCACAATATGATGCCACGGCGAGGTGAAGTAGATTTGCAACACATTTACTTGTTGGCACCATTTGCGCGACCTCCATTCTTGTGGGAGCCTGAGACCCTGTGCACTTTCACCCGTAGAGGTTCCGAAGTGCGGAAATAGTGGTCAAAGAAATAACGCGTTGCCGTACGAAGTGTGTATCCAACCGGTCCAGCAAGTCGGTCCGTCCTGGGTCTGCGCATTGGCCCAGGGGGCGTCCCCGTCAGCATGCAAATATGCGCCCTCGGAGGCAGAAGCCCCGCGGAACACTCACATCTGGGGCAGTACATAAAAACAGTTTTCGTTGCGTAAACAACGACAGCCCCCGAGCTAGCTGAAAAAATCGTCTTGTGTGTGGTAACGTGGTCGCCCAGGAGCACGGCGCACACTGGCGCCGTGTCGATGTGTCTATGTGCTGTGTCGGGTTTCACGCCGGGAATCCATCAATCGCCTCTTGATTGCCTGAGGTCAACGAGGACAGTAACGATAGTCCCATGAGAAAACTTCGTTACATAGGCGGCCGAGATGGGATGATGCATGTGATGATGGGGCGAACACATGGAGGTGAAATGTCAGTAGGGCGGACTCGAAAAGCAATAGCCAACAGCATCTTGCTCTTGTCCGCATCGACACGAAGAACCCGTTACCCCCGTTACCCCCTGAATGATCGCTGTCCCCCACTTCTTTTGCACAGTAGGCATTTCGGCTTTCGACGTAGAAAGGGACCTTCGGAAATTATTTAAAATTTGGACAACAGTGGACCAGGCACAGGGACTCCCACAGGGTTGGGGTCCGATCTCACCGTATCAGGAAATGGAACTACATCAGCGTCCCTTTCCTCGTGAAGCTGTCCTGGTGGGTGGGAGGTCCGCGCACCTTGTCCTTACTTCCATGTCCCCTGCCACGTCTCTATCCGATCCGTTTTCCATTAACCTACAAGTGTCTAAGGAAAGGGAAAGGGGAGCTGTGTGCAGGCAGCGGGCATGAACCCTCCCCCCCACCCCAGGGTTTTGTCCCCCCCCCTTTTGCCAGGTCGCACTCTCCAAGAGAGTTGAGTTGGTATGTGAGAAGAGGCAATGGCGTCGGCTTTCTTGCTGGTGATGCTGGTACTGACACGGCTCCTCGCACAGCGGACTTTAGGCGGTCATCACCTAGCTGCGGAGGCCGGCCACATCGCCAAGGCTGAGAGCATCGCTGGCGGCGCTCTACCAATCCATCGACATGGTGCAGACAGTGCTGCTGTGACAGCGGAGGCGGACGGGGAACATGGGACAATGACGTCAGCGGCTGCCGCTCAAGACGTTTTGTTGACGAAGGGGATCCTCCTTGGCTCCCCACTCGGCATCAGCGGTGGTTATCGCAGCAGCCTCCCGGTCGGAAGCCCCCACCACCAGCACCACCACCAGCACCACCACCAGCACCACCACCAGCACCAGCATCAGGAGCAAAGCATTATAAAGGAGTCTCGAGGAATGATTCAGAACCTGCCGCCCCCCCCACCACAGCCGTGGATGTCGACCAAGATGGTGCTATTGATGGTGGCGCCGATGATGCCGCTGAGGAGGAATATATGGGCCAGGAGGCTGCGAAGGCCCGAAAACTTACGCAGTCGTCTACCGCCAACAGAGTCACGACCATCAATCCCGAGTGAGGCATACGCGGATGACCACACAGGTTAATCGTGGGTGATTGCTTAGGGGATGCCGTACTATTTAAACAATCTTTACTTCCCGTTTGTTCTTAGAGGCCCCAGCCGACATCGGGCGCTGCGGCATCTTTTTGCAGCTCCATGCCCGCCCTAGCCTGTGGCCTATGGCCTGGACAAAAAGCTGTGTGGGAGAGGATGGTGAGGGGGGGAGGGAGAACACAATGGCGTACATGGAGGATTGTATATATCAATACTGCCACGCAATCTACCACTATTAACACTATTACTACGACCCTGACTGTCAATCGACCGGCAAGCTAGGCCAAATCTTCATCTCGGCATGCATGCCAGGGGAGCTCCCCGATTGATAACGGTCAATGGAACTTCAATATCTTGGGAAGGAGTTCTAGGAAAGAGACTACTCAGCCCTCACTTGATACGCAATCCAAACACTACAACACTACGCACTACCCTCGCAAAGCAGAACGCTATTAAGTGCACACACTCAGTGCTGTGTGGCTGGCTGTTGGGCTTGCTGCTGGTCCAGACTGACGATCACAATTGATGATCAGCAGCACACCGGCAGCAGCTGCGGCTGAATGTTTGCCGCTGATGGCGACGCGCGAGGGAACCAGTCAAATACCACAAAATGCCCCCCCAATCGGGAAATGTAAATATTCAATTTCGCGATACGCATTCTACTTTCTTGTGCCGATAACTGGGAAGGGACAAGATATCTAACGTGCAAGAACCGATGTTTTTAGTTAAAATCGTTCCACTAGAAATGACGTATCGTGGGTTTTTGATACATTGAACAGCTGAACAACGACTCGCTCCAAACCATGGAAGGTGCCCCGTGCGTCATTCTCATGGTTCTAATACGTCCCCTGGGCCGTTCTAATGCCCGTGCAGTGGAGCATATTGGATCAATCCGAGAGCGCTTTGAATGATGAACCGTGGGTCACTCGGAAGCTCTAAATCGACCCATGGGTCGCTCACTGTCAGCAGCCGAGTTTGCACATACAGACGTAGGAGCCCACGCCATGCCGAGCTCAGATAGCCTCTCCCTCCGGGGCACAAAACTCTAAGACCCGGCCTATCCCACCCCACCCCACCCTAAGCCATTTAATTGTATCGTGGCACGTCCAGGAATATTGGTTAAGGCAACAAAACACATCAGTGCGAAAGCAGGGTCAGAGCTCTCGGTCATACAAAGTGTGCACTAGCAACCAACGACTTGACGTTATGACTCTAATGATGGTGTTGCAGGTATCGCATTATAAGCAGTGCAGGGCAGTGCATTGTGGCGACGTGGGCGCCGCACTTGCAGAGGTTCGACGGCCGAAGCTTCGTTTTCCAACAAGGTCCGGACTGGACCACATCATAGCATAGCAAAGCATAGCATAACGCAGCACGACGAGCCCTACACACAGGTGTCGCCCGCGAGAAATTAACTCCGTGTGCGACTTGCAATCCGTTCAACCTGCCTTCTTAAGTTATTGTCCTCGTCGACGGGAATTTCAAATTCGTTCCCAGATAACAACCACCGCAACCACCATAACCACTAACAGACAAATAGACGTGTAAACATGTCGCCACAACAGTGTTTCCTTCCTCGTGTCTTGCCCTGGCTGCACACTTACTAACCAAGCAACTTAAGCGGTAGACCTCTGGAGTAGGTCTTCCATTCGCATCGGGATTTTCAGTCCGCAATGGCGGATCGCCGCCGCCACCGGCCTCAATACTCTCCACCACCCCCAGCCGGCATTGTGGGC
This sequence comes from Volvox africanus, assembly GCA_030268105.1. Classification (NCBI taxonomy): domain Eukaryota; kingdom Viridiplantae; phylum Chlorophyta; class Chlorophyceae; order Chlamydomonadales; family Volvocaceae; genus Volvox; species Volvox africanus. The sequence continues at coordinate 2,741,343 of BSDZ01000004.1, read as the reverse complement.
GCCTCTGTCTCATTATAATTGCAAGGATCCAGCATAGCACCCATCAGGCTGTCACCTGTGGGGCAGCTGGACAGGCGCGATGGTTGCCGGACGAAGAGCTCCGGCACCGCCGCCTGCGTTGGGCCGCCTGCGCCGCCAGCAGCCATAAGGCCCCCCCCGAAGCTGATGGATGAGTGGGTTTGTCCGGCGCTGCTGCTGCCCGCACTCCGCATACCGGCAATAGTGTACGGGACTCCATGCAGCATATGCCAACTGCCCCCGGTGCTGGTGATGCCTTCCTCTGGCGTGGCGGTCAAGCCGTCGGGACTTCTCGCCAGGCTGCTTGCACGACGCCACGGGAGGCCGCCAACGACCCCATTAGCGGTGCCGGCCATTGACTGAAAAGAGCCGGCGGTGCTTGCATGCCGCGGCGGTGACTTTCCATCGCTGCCACTGCCGTGGCGTGATAGAGCGATTCCGACGGCGGCGGCTGAGCCGCCGCCACTTCCACCGCCGCCAACACCGCGACCCGCGGTGGTGCCCGGGACTGGATTGGCCGCCGCTGCCGCCGCTGCAGCAGCCACCGCAGCGACCTCCGCCTCGCCCTCAGCACTGGTCGGCGCGGCACCGCTAACCTCCATCTCCTCCGCCGTCTCGCCCTGGCTTCCACCCGACTGCTCAACTTCCACCAAGCGCCCCATGGCGCTGAAGCGTGACTCCACGAAAGCCGCAGCGCGTGTAGCCGCGCCGTGACCTGGCCGTACAAAACCGCCACCACCATTGGGAGCTACGGGATTCGCGTGCCATAGCGACAGAGACACGGCGCTCGAGCCGGGGCTTCCGTACAAGCCCCCCTCCGATGCGTTTCCAAGCGAGCTGCCCATGAGATGGCGCCCGTCTCCGATAGAAGCGTGCCAGACGGGCGTGCCGGACGGCACTGGCAGTGCCACCGCTGCCGCAATCGCAGCCAGATTGTCCGCCACGACCAGTGGCACACCTGGCTTCTCGTTTTCGGGGTTCACCTTCTCCGCGGCGCTGTCCGTTGCACCCGCATCGCCTTCTCCAGTGACTAGCACCACCCCGGTATCTATCACGCTTGTGCTGCTACAACCGCAGCTGGCGTTACTATCAGAGCTGCTGTCGCTCCGGCTGCAGCTGCTCATGCGGCGGCTGCGGTCGCTGCTGCTTTCAACGGCAAGGTGACTGATTTTGTTGTTGTTGCTGTGTTTGTTCTTGTTCGGGTTACAGTCTCTGGTGATGTGCTTCACCTGCAAGCTATTCACAATACCCGCCATCTGCGAGCGGCTGCCAGTGATGCCTTCGACGCCGGTGGCGACCCCATTTTCCCCCGACGTGCGGACGACTCTGACAGCGCTGTCAACTCTCCTATCATCACCACCACCAACACCAACACCGCCGGTATCTATTGCCGATACCTCAGCTTGAGGCGCTGTGGATAGTCCCTCCCGCTCATCCGTACGCAGCCCACATCCTCCGCCGTAACCACCGCCGCTAGGCGCCCCGCGTTGCAGCCCTTCACTCACGCTGAGCCGCAGCTCCCCTGCTCTCGGATGGCCCGGTGACAAGCAGGGGTTTCTAATAGACGACTGACCCGTGGGACTCTCCACATGACTACCTTGCACTGCTGCCGTCGCCACTGCCAGTGGTGGCGGTGGCGGTGGCGGAGGCTCAAAATAGCACAGCGATGGCGCGGTGGCGTCATGCTGAGCTTGGCTCTGCTGCTGCTGTCCACTAGGTGGCGATTGATAGCAATCCTCCTCACCACTATCCCTGCTTGCGCCGCTGCCTTCGCTGGAGCCATCACGCAGGAGGCTACCGCTTTCGCAGCCGCGACCGTCGCCTTCACCGCCACCGCTACTGAGGGCGGCGGCCGAAGGCGTATTCGCAGGCGCAGATCGCACACAATATGAAGATCGGACCTGCTTTGCGCGGGCCCTATTCACTCGTAGTCCCACCCCGCTGGCGGTGGAGCTATCAGCGCTGTTCGCCAGCTCTACCGCTTCGTTACTGCTTTGCGGACTGCACTTGACATGCTGAGAGGTATGACATTGGATTGAGGAGGGCTGCTGCGCAGCCGGCCCCCAAGAGTCCCCCTTGAAAATGTGTCTGGCTGCTGGCCGGCTTGCATTCGTGTGGGTCGAGTGGCACGGGATCGGGGAAGTAGGGCCTGTGTAGCGGGAGAGGCGGGAGGGGGAATTCGGAGCGGGGTACCCCGCCGCATTACCTGGGGCCGCTGCGGTACTGCCTGACGTCAGGATACCCCCGGACAACGACAGCGCCGGAGGAACACAACCGCCAGGCTCCCGTTGGCCTCGGGCGGTAAAACTGCGGCGTCCGGCTGCGGGGCCCAGGGTGAGGCGCTCTGCACCCTCTGCCTGCGGTGCTGCCGCCGACTCCGAGCCGATCCAGATCCCGCAGCCGACACCACGGGCGCCGCCTCCCTTTTTACCATGAGGTTGCGGGGACGTCTCTAGGCGACGGCCAGGGGCCGACAAGGCCACCACCCCTGGAGCAGCTGGGCGTCCATCCGAGTCGGATGGATCGGCGGTGGTGGTGGCTGCTGCGGCGACTCGGGGGAACTTGCCCTTGACAGGCAGCAATGGCGTCGCCGTGACCGGTCGACGCGATATGATGTAGCCCCCCTCTAGGCAGAGATTGCCGCTACCTCCGAGGTCTCTCCATCTGTCGGCCGCTACCATATCAGCTGAGACACGCATGCTGATGGCTCGAAGCGACAGCCGTTGCTCCTCGTTCCCAGACCAGACTGCTGCTGCACGCTGCGAGCTAGCATTGCCAGCGGCGACGGTGGCGGCGGCGGCGGAAGTGGCGGCAACACCACCACTGCCACTAACCGTGGCGGCCGGCAACCTAACCGCTCTGCGACTGTCCATTGAATCCGTATTCCAATCCACCTGGGAGAGCCTGCACGACGCATCAAAATCCAAAATCCAAAATCCAAAAGATGAATTCAAGGTTTGTTGGTCTTTCGCCAACGGTGCTAATGTTCACGGTCCTCTCGGCCGTAAAGATATAACCTATGGAAGGACTTGGCTTGCAAAACCGAGCACACCGGTTATTACCGCGATTCGGTGATTCAGATATCCGTAACCCTGTGCTAACGCATTCCGCAAGAGCAATAAGTACCTGCACTTGAGGCCCGCGTGATGGGGGGATAATACGACCGATGACAAATGAAATGGAGTGGGGTGGGGACAGGACCTGAATGATAAATTTGGAAAGCCCAAAGGATAGAAAATAGAACATCAACAGCGTCCTTCATCAAGGAGTCCGTGAGCACCCGATGCCGCCGTTATGCCGCACCTTCCAGTAGACGCCGCCACATCCATCGAGGTGGGATATAAGAGGGCCGGGGCGGCCGCCTTCAGCGACGTCTCCTGCGCAACACCATAGCTGGGAACCGCAGACCCGGCTGCGGAGCTTGCAGCAGCAGCAGCAGCGGCGGGGGCGGGGGCGGCGGCGGCGGCGGTGGGCCCCGGCTCGCTCTGGTGGTCCTGGCCGTTGCAGCTGCGCACAGAGGCTGAGGTGCCCTCCCTACTACTGCAGCAAAAGGACCGCTCGTCGAGGAGAGGGTTGATAGCCGCCGGGATATGGAGCGAGCCGGTGACGGCGGCAGCGGTGGATCCGCTGCAGAGAAGAGCGGGGCCGGTGGCAACACCTGTACTGCCACCAGCACGGTGCTCGGCGCCACTGCTGCCAGCTGGCGCCGCTGCTCCCCCGCGTGGGGAGCGCGGCTGCGGCAGTGTGGCGGTGCCCGCCATGGTGCCAGAGCGGCCGGAAGCCGTCGCCGTGAGTACGGCTGGTGGCACACCCGCTGCCGCAAGCTGTTCCTCCACGAGCCGCGCCGCCAGCACAGTGTGGTCCTCTGACAGCAGGTCTTCATAGTCGGCGGCAGTGTAGGCCCCAAAACACTCGGCGAATAGGTTGAAGCCCTTGCGGTGGGGCGGCTGACCCATATCCGCAAGAAGCTGCGGCGTGATAATGAATGGCGTGTCGTTGTAATTAACTCTGACAATACCTTAATACAGTTTAGATTGTGGCTACTTTGAGCAGCTGTTGCCATTTTCAAATAGTGTAACTGTGTCTGGAACTTTTAGTTTGCGGATCTGGAACTGGAGATTTGGATCAAGATCTCGATCCTAGCTAGATGACAGGATGCAAACAGCGCACCCAAAATAAATCGATGACACGTGCATGTGCGATTAGAGCACCGTAAATAAAGCCGACCATTTCTCCCCTCTCACACAACCTCGGATACGGCAACACATTAGATAAATGCAGCTCGCCCATCCTCCCAGGGCCGTGTCGCCGTTCGTACAGGACATTCATACATACCGTACCTGGTCATGGTACTGCATCATGTAAAGCATGAGCACGGAGCCGCGGCTGCGCTGTGCCGGCATGACAGCGCGCCGCCAACGCTGCTGCGCGCGGATGTCTTCCGTTATCGCCGCTGGAGAGGGCAGCTGGATGCGGCCCCCAAGGACGTGCGCCAGCCACAGCGCCTGAAGCCCTTGTGTGAGGATGTTGTTATAGGTGCTCACCTACGGGGAGCAGAGGCTTAGGATTTTGGGTAAAATGATGGGGGAGTTGGGGCAAAAAGGGCATGGTGCGGCTGGAAGAGCTAGCATTGGAATGGGAGTTGGAGTTGGAGTTGGGTTTGGGGATGGGGATGGGGCGATGCCCGATTGCGTAAAAAACCTTCATGACGCAACTCATTATCCCTTACCGCCAGCCGGCCGGCCCGGTCCTCGGAGGAAGTCACCCGCGAGTTAACAATGCTATGGAAATGACTTGAGGAACGGGGGATGAGGAGGAGGAGGAGGAGGAGTAGAGGACGATATGTCTAGGTATTCCCCAAGCTGTGGGTTCGTGCGTCTGTTAATCCGCTATGCGCCCCCGCACGCCGACATTCCTTCCCAGCCTCACCCCTTCACTCCCCCCCCTTTCCCAACGCAGCGGCTCACGCATTAGGTTGGGGGGGATTACTCGCAGCGCCTGAAGCCTACATACCTCACTGCCAATGAATGCGAGGTGAGGTACGGCATACGGCAGACAGTTGCGGTACAAGTACAAGCCGTCCTTCTGCAGATCGAGCCGCGAGCGCATCTCCCCTTCAAGGTAGTCGTACGTTTTCAGGTAGCCGGTGCAGTACAGCACTAGATCTGCCGCCACGAAGTTGCCGTCCTGTTTTCGATTAACGGATTGGGTCGTTAATAGTTCGGTGAAACAGTTTCGGAGCTTTCGGCTCTTAGGATTTTCTTTTTCACGTGCGCACCCCATTGGGGGTGCGGGAAACACAGTTCTCTGCCGTGACATGTAAGAGAGGCAAGATACCGACTAAAGCTGCCATCCAGGTAAAATCAATTAGAGGGTTTCGAGAGGCTTTCTCCAACCCCCCGGAGGTTCTATTTTGCTCCCACAGCGCATAGCATACCTGAGGGGTATATGCAAACACCAGTGCGGCCCTCCCCCGTGAAATGGCACGAATTAGAGGAATGGAGGAGTTCGACGGAGCACAGGACCACAGCACCCCCCTGGTAGCACCCCCCTAGGTGAATGCATGGATCCAGATCAAGACGCACCTGGAGGATGACGCCGTTGCGAACAAATCTGTTGATTTCGCCTGCATGGACCGGGTTGGTTCCGGAGCCAAGGTAAGGGTGCGACAGGCGAAGCGTTGCTGATGGAGTTGGGGTTGGAGCTGTGGGCCTCAGCGGCCACGTATTTTAAAAAATGAAGGAAACGGCAACAACACACATACACACGTACACACGTACACACATACACACGTACACACGTACACACGTACACACACACGTGAGAGGATAAGCGGCTCTTCTGTCCTTGCTTGTTGTTCGGGATGCATCTGCTGTACGACACCCAGTCGGGCATCATGCTGACGGACGCAGGGACGGACCTTTGATGGTGAGCAGTGCCTCGTTGCGCACGAGCTTGTCCATGGTGTTGTCCAGGATCTGGCCGCCGTAGAAGAGGTCGGCAGGCAGGTGCACCCGGGGTCGCATCTGCTCCGTGATGCGGAATTTGCGGCTTATCAAGGACTGCGATGCGGGACATCCACAGCGGGTGGGTTAGGCAAGGTTGGTTGGGGTGTGCTCTTTTGGGTTGGTGACATCCCGTCGCGAGAACCCCCGACCAGAAAAAATCGCATAATCGGGGGACTTGCATATTGCAGGGCTCTGGTATGTTTTCATTTCATGACTAGATCTATCGGGAGCTCCTGAACCTACGGTTGTCACTCACAGTTACCCTCTGTGCCACGATGCTGCAGCGCTCATAGGCAATGAACCAACCCCAATAGGCAATTGCTCTGGCACTCGACCCTAAGCTGTTCACTGCACACACACACACACGCGCGCGCGCGCGCGCCACGACTGTATCCCTTCGTTACCTCACCTCCATGCTCCTCCAAAACAGCTTTTTCAGAGGGGATATCGCCTTGCTCGCCGCAAGTGTTGTACTCCTTGCTGTATAGTACGGCGGCATCATAGCGGTCATGGCCCTATTAAACAACAGCCGCCGTACCGAGACTCCAAGCATACGGCGCGGGAGTGGCCAATGTGCCTGCCTGAGAGGTAGAAGGGTCAGGGCGGTACCATGCCAGAGAGACTCAGAAAGACCTCACTAAACGACGAACGCTTACAAACTAGGCAAGCCCCTCAGAAGCGTGTGGCAAGAACCGGCGCCAGGTAGGCCGGGATGTAGGGGGGAGCCAGGGGGGCCCCAGTTACAGCCCGGGTTGTGAAACCTGGTTACACTGATCGCCCTTTCGGAAATGGTGGATGATGCATCAAACGCAAGACGCAAGACCTATAGAGGTACGGACCTTCCCGCAACACAGCTCAAGATAGAGGCGAAACGCTGAGCTCCACTTTCACTCCTGGCCGGGTATGTTGTCTCCCCCCCCCTGGCCATGTCGCCCTCAGATATTTCCTCCATCCCGTCGGCTCGCTCATCAGGCTGCGCAACGCAGTTTTCAGCCTCGTACCTCCATCTGTTTCGAATTCTTGTTAGGCTTTACCTCCATCCCCCCAAACACCACTAGCACCACCACCAGCAGCGCTACCTCCTCTCCCTGGCCCCATGCGGATGCTTATTGTTCCCCAACCCCCCCGGCCCCCGAACGAGTTGAGCACACATGGGTCCTGAGCACGGGACCCCTATCCCCCTAACACCCACCTGTACAACAGCGTGACAGATGTGGCGGTGTTAGTGGAGATGATGGAGGAAACGCAATCCAGAGCTGTCTTTCCTGCCCCCACAATCACTACTCGGCGGCCTCGAGCCAGCGACAAGTCCACAAAGTCTTTGGCGTGAAGTTGAATTCCCGCGTAAGAGTCGGTGCCCTGTGTGAGTAAATGTGTGTGGTGTTGGTGTAAGTTGTGGTGAATGCGCGCAGGTCTGCATCCGGAAAGGGCGTCAGCAAACAGCACCCTGTTCCCAGTTATATGATAATCAGCCAGCCAGCCAGCACACAGTCATGCCTTGCATGTACGCCGTACCTCGTAATCCGGTATGTACGGCTGACTGTATATGCCGGTGCAAACGATGGCGTAGTCCACAGTCACCTACGAAGAGGTATTTGGAGATCCAGAAAGGCAACCGGGGGCCAAATCACCATGTTAACATCACGTTGACCGCGCATCCGCCCATCTGTCCATACACCCGTCGGGTTATCTCCGTTAGGTGCTATCTTTCCTAGGGGCTGTTTGAACCGAGGCCAAGCTGCAGGTCGCTCGCCCTGGTTCGGGGGCCAATGTCCTTCGCCCTCGGGTTCTGCCATGCACCAGGCAAGGGGGACAGAACCTCTCTACCCTTTAATAATCACATTATTGCAATGCGCATGGTGAGGTATTGGAATGCTCGTCACCGAAGGAGCTCGTGCAGCAGTTCTCCCGAAGTGTGGTGGCCATGGGAAGGAGGGGGGTGGGAGGCCGCCGCCCCGGGGAAAGCCCCTCGCACGTGTGACCGTGTCCACTGCTGCCTGCCCCTGACGTGCTCATCGGGTGCCCACAGAGATAAGAACGTCGACTAATAACTGCCCACACGTTCCTCTCACAACTCCGACAACGGAGGGGTCCCCCGGCGTCCCCGCCCCCATGACCTCCTAGTTGTAACAAGAGCTTGGTATGGGATTGCACGACACAAATCAGGCGCCAAAGGAATTGCACACCAGCACCAGGAACCAGCACACCTTAAAGAACTTCTCGAGAAGCGTATCACAGTAGAGTGCATCCCACTGGCGATGACTGTTGCACCAGCGTAGCCGCAACAGCTTGCAGTTGAAGTAGATGTAGCGACGCAGGTTGTACGCTCTGCAATACGCCCGTACGTACTCCTGCACCTCCTGACCCGTGGGGTACTCGCTAGCGGGCTGCAGGTCCTTGGGCCAGGGAAACTCCGGGAATTGGTACATGCGCCAGGGCACTACGAGCAGTGGTAACGTTGTCCCAGGGCCCTCAAATATAGGCTTAGAGCATTAATGCAAGCCAGCATGGAGACAGGGCGCATGTGCATATTTTTATGCAAAACAATGTGGAATGTGGCGAAGTACGTGAAAAGCACGGCATCAGATTTGCATGGGGCGGTGGGACATTTCGCGGGGGGACAGACACATCGAGGTGCTGGACACGCTAGGAAGAGGGGACGGTAGAAAGCGGCCACGAAGGCTAGGGAGAGAGGGGAGAGCTACAGGACACGCTTTCCGATCTGCCACTTGAGTCCCGAGTGGAATTGGGTCACGCGCAAATCAAGGGCTTGATGCAGTGTTGGCACGATGTGGGTTCACGCAAGATTATGCATTTAAGGCAAGCACACGTCGGGAAGGGCCGCACTGCAGGTGCGCATTAGCAATACCAATGACTGGCCGGGCGCACGCGATCAGAGCCCGTGAGGGTCCCCGACCCAACCCGCACAGCAGACACAAGCGGTAAGACGGCCCCCGCGGGGTTTGAGAAAGGCACAGTCGGCAGCAACTAATAACTACCTTAGGCTAGTTGAATAATCGTATCCTAGTTGAGTATCTGCTAAGGAAACAGGTTGATGGCCGGGATAACCAAAATCATCATGATTTCGTGCTCAGGGTCAAGCAGCCAATACTTACCCTGCAGGCCAAAGCCAATGTAATTGCGTATCCACACGCCGCCAATTTCGTCATTTGCCTCCAAGATGAGCACCTGAGCACCCAGTTTCAGCATTTGTCGGGCAGCTTGAAGCCCAGCGACACCAGCGCCAACAATCAAGACTTTGCGGAGCCGCTCTGGTGGTGGAATAATTCCACCCCTGTCGAAAGAAAAATGGTCAAAAGAGTGTGCCCGCTCCATACGAAGCTTTCGACGCAGAGCGCAGCGGAAGCCGCGATTGTGTGCTCAGAGGCGAGCTGCGGGGCATTAACTAATCTCCCTCATTTAGAAAGGATAAATAACCCATGAAGCGGCCAGCACTACTCATCTCCTCCAGCGCTTAATACGTCACAACGCAGAAAACCTCCCTTCTGGCCAAGAAATCATGTATAATATCTATCGATGAAATAATATCTATCGATGAAATGATAAATTTGGTACCGGGTCGAGCAGGAAGGCGGGGGCACAGCCGAAACTGGGTTCTCGGTATGTTCCCCAAATGAGGAGGTAATTAAGCCTATTGAATATTCAATGGATTCCAATAATCCGGCGCATTTTACTCTCGAATTTCCGGTGCGCCCCAAGAAAGTATCCAGTACAGCCACATTTGTCAGTCCTATATGACAAAATCTTCCGTCAGCATAAACCTCCGATACTCAAAACTCTTCTTCAGGGTACTTTTAGGGGTTAAATGCAATAACCTGGCGGCTTTTGAAGTCTTCTGAAGGCCCTGAAGGCCTCTACCTTAACGTCCCGTTGCCTTCAAGCTTGCCGGCTCGGGTTATCAAAGTTACCTACAAGCGTTTCAATATGTAAACTGGGTTTCAGCTTCTTAATGTTACGCTAGTCAGGATCTTTCCGTGCAAAGTTGCCATCATCATCCAAATGAGGATAAACAATGTAACCTCAATGTGCTCACAGCCACGCTTTTTTGTCTTGAATATTAAATTCATGCCTTCAGGAATAAGATGTCTGGCCTTGAAACCCTTTTAGAGCCGGATACCGCACTCGCAACCGACTGGGCGCCTGAAAGTGTCGCGATCTCTCAAGCTTCTCTGATGATTTCGTCACCCACTGTTTAAGAAGCGTGGAAGGTCCATTATAACTTCAACAAGCACGTCAACTCGCTTTCTGATTGATATCAACCAAGCTATGGACTGAAAACGATATGTACAAGCCCCCTATTCTAGCCGAAGCCCCCACTCCGCACTGGATGTCAACATACAGCAAGCGACAGAGTCGGATCGTTAAATGCTGCGCCAACAACGGTAATCCTTCTCAACTGCTGACGACGGCGGGCGTTTGCAACTCCGCCGTTCCTGCATTTATCTCACGAAATCGCGACGCATACGTACTCCGATGTGGGAAATGAATTCAAGGCAGCAGATGGGATCCAATACACCTCTTACAGGGAAATCCACACTCCTTAGGAGCAGATTGCGTCCCAAAGCCCCATTGACCAATGCCCCCTTTGGAGTCCCTCGCGATAACCATCGGATAAGCATCTGCTGTACAAGTTCACTTTCATCCCCTTTTACAATCCTGTTACACCTCGTAAAATGAACCAGGAGAGCGAGAGCCGGGAGCGAGCCCGAAGGCTGAATCCTCGCATCAGACCCCAGGAAATCTACACGCAGTTTTTAATCTACGACATGCCCACCATGTGAAGCGCGTTCCCAGGCCAACACAACTTACAAAAAGATGTTTCTTGGACCCGCTCCTAAGCCCTTCCTAGTTGCGGACTGCTCATGTGCCAAAATGGTTCACGCTTAACCAGGATATAGTGTACGCTAGGAAAGGACATCCAAGATCTCCCCGCGGTTCACAGGACTTCATCAAGCGTTCAACCTCCTTCCATTCCAACGGAGGTCATCTCAACACGGACCCGCACTAAGCCAGCGGTTCATGGAGACGCCGCCGCCGACTACTGGTGGAAAACACCCTCAACCTGCTCTGCGGGTTTAGTTCCCTTCTGTTCAATTCTGCGCAACCAGAGGTTTGTCTTTTCTGGATTCCCATTTGGTGCGGTATCCTTAACCGGACTACTGCTCTTCCAGTATCTCATTCCAAAAAGATCTGCACAATGTCGTTGCCTGTGGGAATGCTAATCAGCGGCTGCCCAGGCTGAGGCCGTACCGCCCCGGGCCCCATGGCCTGCTCCAGCAGCGCCTGCGCGAATCATGTTGAGATCGAGTTGATTTCGTCCACGGCCCTAGACCCAAAATTCTGAAGACCTAAGCCACGTGAATGCAGCATGCCAAACCACAGGTAAACACACTGCGCAAGGGCGTGCTATGCGGCAGTCCTAACCGGGAGGTGTACCTCTGTCGCGGCGTTGGCAGCAGCGGAGGACATGACCGGGGGGGGTTAGGCGGCATGGGCGTTTAAGCAGGAGATGGAGTGGGTGGTGCGGCAGTGGTATCCTGTGCACTTAGGGGATCTAACCTGATAACTGATGTATACTGTGTAGGGTGTAGACATGTAGGGTGTAGGCATGTAGGGTGTAGGCATGCAGAACGCACCTCTATGTTAAAACCCGAGACCTGTGGTATTAGCGCCGTGAGGCCATTTAAGAAGCCGGCTGGGACGCGCGTCTCCAGCTTGACCAGGCCCGTGCTTACATCAGAGATGCGCACGCGGATACTGCGATTACGGCGGTAGTACGGATCGTCCGCTGCATCAGCGCCACTACCAGTGCTGCTGCTGCTGTTGCTGCCGCCACTCGAGGACGTCACGCTGGGGTAGAGAGCAGAGGAGGAGGCTATGGACTCCGGGGGAAGGGGCCAGGTGGCGGAGTCGTCGGAGGGTGTGGAGGTACGGTCTGGATCCGGAATGGAAAAAAACGCGTGAAGGAACAGGCCCAAGGGATTCGGGTTTCAATGATAGGGATAAGTTGCACTTCATGGCGACTTTGAAGCGGCGAGAATGACGGGAACGCGCGCAGATGAGAGAGATGGGATTTGAGAGATGAAACCAGCCAAGGAACAAACGATTGCGTTTGCAGCCCTGTGGCCGAACAAGCACCGTATTTTCCCGTAATAGGCTACCCTTATGGCAACCCTTACGGCTACAATGATATCATGCAGCCAAGACAAACTAAATCGAGGAGCAACATGGGCAAAGCTGCCATGTCGTGACCCCAAGCAGGTAGGCAGGCAGGCAGGCAGGCTAGCGAGCGGCTGAATTGATGCTTCGCTCATGAAGGAGGGGTCATCCATCATTGGTTGAAAACTTCCACTACGACGAAAAAAGGTTTCATGAGTGATGATAGCCAACGTCTGGCCGACACCGGCACCTTCGACCACGACCTCGGGCTCGATGACGGGCGCCTCCGCATCCGGCACTGCTTCCTCCGTTGCTCGTTCCTCTGGGCCAGCTTCCTCCGTAGCTCCTGCCTCTGGGGCAGCTTCCTCCGTAGCTCCTGCCTCTGGGGCAGCTTCCTCCGTTGCTCCTGCCTCTGGGGCAGCTTCCTCCGTTGCTCGTTCCTCTGGAGCAGCTTCCTCCGGAGCAGCTTCCTCCGGAAACGCCGCCGGCACGGACGTAGGCGTGCTGATAGCATAGCGCTGCTCCTCCTCAAAGTATTCCTGTACCGGACCATATATGCTAATCCACATTAAGATGTGCAAGAAGGACACAGAGATGCAGTTTCCCCAGTGCGCCCTACTCCCAACTACCAGACCTCCTCACACATCCTCGCGCATCCTCCCTCATTCAAGCCGTTTTCCATCCCAAAACCTGTCCTTCGCATACACATCCTTCCTTCCCGTTCCCGTTCCCGTTCTCGATCCAAATCCCGTTCTCAATCCGAATCCCGTTCTCGATCCAAATCCCGTTCTCGATCCTCCCTCCTCCCTCCCCCTCGCAAGATGACAGTGTCGTCTTGCTTTCCACCCCCGACTCCTCCTTACATGATGCTGGTTACTCCTGGAGACCTACATAACTAAATCACATCCTGCATCTTTCTTGTCTTTGGATACATCATCTGCCTTTCCCGTCCCGCCTTGCCGCAGCCGGCAGCCGGCTCACCGGGAAGCCTACCGCTGCCTGTATGTCCGCGAAACTGCCCAGAGCTTCCACTGGCGGCACCCGGCCCCTCCGCAGGCCCACGAGCGCATCTTGCATGGCGCGTATGGACACCCCCAGCAGCGACAACGGGTACGCCACGAGCTTGAAGCCCATGGACTGAAGCTCAGAGGGACGGAAGATGGGGGTCTTTCCGCCGCCCTCCAACATGTTCGCCATCTGCACGAGAGGTAAAAGTGCGCACCGGAACAGAAGTGTACAGGGTGAGCAGGGCGACATGTGCACCGGAACAGAATCAAAAAGGATTGCGAAATCCCGGAAATGTGGTGCACGGTGTGATAGATGGGAGTAGCCAAGGGGGTACGAAACGACATGAACGGGGTACAGAGCAGGGAATGATGGGAAGGGAAGGGAAGCGGCAGACGAAGTATGAAGAAGGTAGGTGCAAGCAGATGGTGTATGGAAAGGCGAATCCAACATCCGTTCTGAAAGGGAAGCGTGGTTCGCCGCTGGGGTTGCCGGACGAGATGCAAATGCAAATGGCAAACACAGGGCGCCAACCAAAGTTCATCCGGACGGGTGTTTGGACAAGGTAAGGATAAGGCCCAGGACAGGTGGTAAGGACTGGGCCTCGTCACAAGAACGATCCAGACAGCCCCAGTGCCCTCCAAGTCTGTACTTTAGCCGCCAACCAACTACTTTGCCAAGTGTTGATTTATTGTTAGTGCCCTCCCATCAGGCGGTGGCATGGCAGGCACCACGCAGGTACTCAATCAAATCTACATTGCCAATATGGGTCGCCCCTCCCCTAACCTCCAACTCCCCGCACATTAGGTACCTTGGGCACTGCCGCCGCCGCGCCGCCCAGCTCGGTGAATGCCCGCATCTCCTCCTCGCTCTCCAGCGCATCGATGAACAAGACATCAGCGCCCGCTTCCGCAAAGGCCTGGGTGGTGTGGTTCAGAATGAGCAGCGGGCTGGAGACGTTGGGAGAATGTGGGAGGGAAGGCAGCGCTCGCGTGTGCAGCGGATGGCCATACGTACCCTTGGAGGATCAAGCCTATTGAAAAGGACGCACACTAGGAGTATATACAGCGCTAGGCCCTGTAACGGCTTACCAACGAACAAGCTGCTTCCCGGTGGGAGGGTACGGAAAGGGGAAGCTACCACATCGTATCAGGAGACCTATTCGGGGATTAGATCCCTGAGGTTCACAAAACGATTGCTGACCGTTTGGACGCAGCCGGTGCCAGCGGGGCGGGCGGCGCAGGATCAGGATCAAGATCAGGATCAGGATCAGAATCACTTATGAAAGAACCTCGATTTGCGCAAATTAATTGAGAGGGACTGACGCCCTCATCATCAGGGTGACGGGGCCTTCCTTATCAACTAGAGTCGTAAGACCCCGCTGCCCCCGTGAACGCCTCTCCCACCTGTGCCCGCCACAGCGCCTCCTCCAGCGACACCGCCTGCCGGGCGTCAGTCCGCGCCACAATCAGGATGTCTGCGCCCTCGTCTCTGTAGACCCAGCAGGGACGACGGGGCCGGGGGTAATTTTAGGGTCCAAGGTCATCAATACACTGTACAGATTCCTAAATTGTATTTTCGTAAACGTCCCGAAGGCGGGGCCCCGGTGCGGGAGACGAGATGTGACACAGGTCAGGGATGATGACAACAAATGGACTGTTATACTTAAATACTCGAGTACTTAGAGAAACATCATATTTAAACGCCACAACAATGAAGAGGTGAGAATGCCTCAACGTGGCCGTCGTAACCGGCCTCGACCACCCTGACCGGTATAGCAATAAAAGGACAAGAGGACCCCACCCTACTGCCGGATGAGGAGCAGTATCAGATTTGCCCCCGTGGGTTCGAAGAAACACGGACGGACCGAGTATATACGAACCCGTGGGCCAAGCGTTTGCGTCACTGACGCAAACGCTTGGCCGCCATCCTCCCCTTCTGGCCAACGTGAGCGCTCACCGAGCCCATGTGCAGGCAGCTCTTTAGTCCTCTTTAGTCCTTCAGTATATTGTATGCCATGCCACGCCATGCCATGCTATGCCATGCCACGCCGTATTTCTCTGTGCAATCCTTTTTCGGGCCCTCCCCCTCCCTTTCCCAGCGGCCGTATCCCTCTTGGCAGCTTCCAAGGACCCAGCGGCACCTGGCGTCCACCGCCGCTCGGATTCTCGACACCGCCTCCTCACGTCCCACCACCTTCTTGCCTCGCACGTGGCCGCAGCTCTTTGGTGCCACCTGGTCCTCTATCAGGATACCCGCAAAGCCGGCCTGCCGGTCGGCGTGGAATTCGGCGTGGAAAGCGCGTGCAACAGAAGAATGCATTTAACCACATGGGGCTCCAAACTACTGTATCTCTCCGCCACACGGTACAAAATGACACAGAAGCTGACTCAGTGGCAGCTGGCAAGACGATCCCGGTAAACAAGGTACTGGACAGGTCAGAGCAGGGAATGGTAAAATGATGTGACTGCAACGATGCAATCTTTGGTGCGGAGTCGAAGAAGTACATGGGTGTAAGGGGCCCGCCGCGCTCCCGGCCCCTACCTGAGCGTATCCCCGCACTGTGCGCTTGACGTTCATGGCATTGCCGTATCCCGTGTCCCCGTCGCCAATAACCGGCAGGCTGCGGGTGGCCTCGTAGATGTAACGACCCTGGCGAGGAAGCAGGAGTCAAGGGAGAGATCGTAGCCGTATATTGGGACCTAATGTGGGGGAATACGAGTTTGCGAGTGCAAAGGAAATAATGCACATACTGATGTATCCAGCTTCTCCGGCAGTGATGGTGACACGCGGGAAGTTGCCTCATCCAGGCAGGCAGATTTTTGGGTTCGACCCAGTCCAGCCGAGGTATCCCACGTGCCCAGGATAGTTTCTCTCCCCCCTTTGGGTAGGAGGAAGAGGAAATGTAATCCCACACAAACGAGATCTCAGTCTGGACAGCACACTCACCGTGTCCACCATTTCGCCGTATGAGATGAGGCCGGTGTCTGGTCCCCCGAGCCGCGCTGCTGACGTGCAAAAGCCGCTCATGAAGGCGTACGGGAAACCGGCCTGCTCTATGAGCTTGGCGGAGAGCGCATCGTGACAGCAAGGGCCCTTTGACACCATCACCGGGAATGAAGGGGAAAAAGGGGAAATAGAGTGTTGGTGTAATCAACTTCCATCGGACAATATCACACGGCTAGGGAGGGAACAAAGTGGTGGTGGGAGACCACGTGGTGGTGGGAGGCACATACCAGCAGTATCTCGTCCCCACTTAACAGCGTGCGCAGCTTCTCAGTCCTGCTGTTCTTAAAGGCGGCAGCCACGACGTAAGGACGGCGAATGGCCGCTACCCCTTGCCAGCACGGCGGCAGCCGTGAGGGCGCCGCCGCGCTTGTCATGGGACGGCGGAGAGATGGTGAGCAGCGCATCTTTGTTGACCACATTACACGTTTGGCTGCGATACGCTTCTATGACGTTAGGGCAAGGACCTCTCAGGCACCGATCGGCCCCAGGTACCCACTTCTAGGTAGAGATCGCCCCTAGTTAGAAGGCAAAGGTAAACTTGAGAGATACAGAAGGCTCTCGGAAGTTGAACCAAGGAAAGCGCTTCAGTCCGGAAGATGCTGCAGTACGTGCCAAACAGCCAAAGTCGTTGCAATCTGTCGACACGGGCAAATTTGGATACAAGGCTCCAAGATCAAAAAAAAATATTGTCATGGTGATTTCAAGCAAACTGAGATTTATAACGCTTGACGTCATGCGGAAACAGCCATGCCTCCACGGGTGGACGACACAGTACAGGGAGTGTCTCCAAGCTTTTTGAAACAGCCTTTGACAAAGGGTTATGTTGTGCATCACTTCTTGTACTTATATATAGCAAATGACCGCACAAACTCCCCTCCTTATCCAAAAACGTTGCCTCCAAGTTAATAATTAAATTCTTCGGTACTAGGCTAATGTAGGTAGGCTGAAAATGACGATAGCCTGTGCCGATGAGGTCGGCGATATTGAGGACTTTGACGGCGCTGGCGCTGACGATGGACGTCCCATGAAGCCCGCCTTCTTGGGTCGTCATGTCCGCAAAGCTTTGCCCCCAGGGAATGATGTTTGCGCACGAGCTGCTCGCCCGCACAGCAGCATCCTTGAAGTTCCTGGGACACAGTCCGTGTGGGTCAAGACTTTCGGTTGTTCTCATAACATCAGCGATAGTGAATACATGGTCGGGCAGCTCGTAGACTATGGCTACAGGTGAGCCTGATAATTCAGTGCTGGTGCATTGGCGGTCTGTGCCCAACCATGCCGTACAAAGGCAGCCCACCCGGAATTTCATATCCCCGGCGCCCTGCCCTATTGCGTCCACCATGCGGTCTGGCTGCAACTTTGCAGGCTGGTAGACGATGCAGCTCGTGACACGGCTGATCTCTGGCTGATTAACTCCTGCACGGTGAAGGGCCCGAGCCAGGCCGGAATGTCCACACTCATTGCCGCGGGCCGGGCCAATGGCAAGCGACTGTTGGTGGCGGGATGCGTACCCCAGGTGGGTAGGCGCGAACAGGAGGGAGGTTTGTTGGCTGGATGGCGAACAACAAGAAATGAAGGACGCGTGTTCTGTGGGGTTGTCAATAATTGCGATTAATTCCACCGACCGAACACTGAATCGGTATCCCATGTCAACATCCGGTGTCAGGAGAACCGAACGGAGACGCAGCTTTGGGACAGGGCCTTACCTGGGGCCTATGGACCCCTTTCCCATCTATGGGTGCTCTCACTGTCCCTCCTTCCCCCCCCCCCCTTCACGGTCCAATCCACATGACGGCCTTCCTGCCCGTGTAGGGGGACAAACGTCTACCCGAGCTTCAAGGAGTTAGCGTGCTGGGTGGGTTTGGTGAATGGGGCTTTCCCGCAACTCCCAGAGTCGATTATATCACATCACATCATCTCTCATGTAGAGATAATATATGATGTATATATATATGTATATGTGTGTGTGTGTGTCCTATGTGGTATATAATGAGAGGTATTAAAGGGGGATGCTCACATCATATATATGTATATATGTATGTGTGTATATTTATAATACATACATAAATATGGTGGAGGGATCTGTAGCAATCATCGGCGTGATTGCGGAAATCCATCCGAGCGGTCCTAGCAGCCGCCAGAAAGTTCTCTACCTGGATAAGAAAGTGAAGGAAGGCACAGATGATGGTACAGATGATGCGTGTGGCTCCACCGGCATGGGTGCTCCTCAGAACGCGCCCCGCGGCTGCCTTAACATATTAGCAATATGTACAAAGTGGCAGTGGGATTGGCAGCAAACAAAGTAGGATGTCGGGCGGGCACTGATCGATTACTAATCGATAATACAAGATATCGTCCGCGAGCTAAACACGGGTTGGTGAGGAGTACGAAACAAAGATAACGCCCCTTGATTTAATTTTTTTACCTGCGGCCTTAGATACTCTAAACGATGAGGGGTTGATACGGTGACAGACTAGGTGGCAAAAATCGATGTGAGCAGAACCGAGAGGAATGAGGGCCAGCGGATGGATAATCGGACAAGCAAAAGCAGGTTGAGGGGGTCCGCAACCACTTCCAGTGATGCGGGCAGGTACCTTAAAGGGACAGGTGTTGCATTACAAGATCCCTAGGGTGACACCAGAGGCGAAGCTATGGTCCTTCCGTCTCCTATGGACGGGACAGTGTCGTCCAGGCTAAGCTTGGACTCGGAAGCTACCATCGTATTCAGGCCCTGCTCCGTTCCAAGGGCGCAACATCTGCGTCTATCCAAGTCCGGGACCTCAAATGTACTTGGCGATTTCCCGGTTCCTACCTGCATCTTCCACGCGGGCTAGGAAGAGGTCCGGGGGGCGCATGTCAATGTGCTCGCGGGAGGCGATGTACCACGCCTTTGATGAAGGTCCGGGAAAGTGACAAAACGGACACGAGCAATTAACTTGTGTGCCGCAGCAACAACGCATGGCAAGAGCGTGAAAGGCTAGAGATGGCGGTCTGATCGGCAATAATAGATTATGCATCGCGAAGAAATTTCGTTTAACCTTAAAGCATGAATTACCTACCAACTGGTTGCGAGCCCAAGACAGCGGCGAGGATGTGTCCCAGGACCCTGTCGATATGTATGTATGTACTTATGTATGTATGTATGTACGTACATATATACATATATATAGAGAGAGCAAACGATAGAGATATGGTAAAATGGTAGCTGTAGTCGTGTAAAGGCTGAATCGATTTGCGGCGCTCGCGTACTCCGTTCCGTCTACAATTCTTATCCCAGCTTTCACTCCGTGCTCTTCCTTCCAGGCGTCACCCAGATTGACAGAGTTGTGGAGGCGGTGGAGGAGACCCTTCGCGGCAATACAGTCAGTCTGCTAGCCAAGAAAGAGCTCCCAAGACTAGATCTGCCGAAGGTGTGAGGGGCTGGGGGCGCGGCAGCTGCGCTTGGGGGTGACCGGGGTGACCAGAGCAGATATGCCGAAGGTGTGAGAGGCTTAGGGCAGATACGCAAAGGCGTGCTTTCGTCCACGCCCGGTATGGGATAAATTTAGAGGCTAATTGTCCTTGCGGATGTTTAAAAACAGCGACCTCGCGGAGTCTTTTGCGTCACACATGCGTTGCGTTTTGGAACCGAAGAAACCGCAGGGACATCCCGCATCATGACGCGTATACTGAAACGGCGCCGAAAAAACCCTGAAACGAAATGGTGATGGTGATGGTGCACATGAAACGGACCCACGATGCCCCAGGTGAGACGCAACCGGCACATCGAGATCGTGCCCATCTCCACCGGCTGCCTAGGCTCCTGCACATACTGCAAGACAAAGCACGCACGCGGCCACCTGGGCAGCTACGACCCAGAGGCGCTGGCGGAACGAGTGCGCCAGGCGGCAGCCGACCCATGGGTCAGTCCTGGGGCCGAATTCCGATACGTCAGAAAGGACTGACTCGTGATAGCGAGACAGGTGCCAGCAGCTGTTCATAGGTTCAGGACTGGTTACGTAAGCAACCGACCCCGGACTAATTCAGGGGTGGAAACCAGGAGCTGCGTGGGGGGAATGAATGGTGGTGTGGCTTGTACGGGGGATAATCAGATGTCTGATGCAATGGGTTTGGCCGGGGCGGGGATCGTGGGGTGTAGGAAATGACGACCACCAGGTTACCCGAACGGTCGAGCGTCGTCCGTCGAAATTGTGTGCTTTGCTGCTATTTAGCACCATTATGTGTGCGGTCCGTGTGGCCGAGTCTGGCTTCTGTTTAACTGGCAAGGCAACAGGCATACTTGTCCCATTTCGACAGAGTGACGTGTTCCAAGGCCCTTAGCGCGAAACAGCAGCAGCAGGGTCCACACCTGTGCAGTCATGGGCAGTCATATGCCCATATCGGCGTCCCCATATCGTAAGAGGTGAACCTGCTCCGGAACCGGATTCTGCAGGTGCGGGAGATTTGGCTCAGCTCCGAAGACACAGGGGCATACGGGTGAGGCGGGGGGGGGCGGGAAGGCAGAGGGAGGGAGGGAGATAGCGGGGCAGGGCGGCGTTGTCATTTCTCTTTCTGGTTTCTCTCTGTGCTGTGTGTAAGGTGCTGTTCTGTATTGTGCTGGCGCGTTACAAAATAGGCCGCGAGTTGTTGGCTCCGCGATGGCTGCGTGACCGTGCTTATGCTCTTCCTTATCCCTCGTACACTTTCTGAGAGGCTCCGTCCCCGGCTCTATTGAACCAAACCTGCAAATCTGCAAACCCCTCCCCATGTGGCCGCAGCCGCGACATCTGCTCCTCCCTTCCCGAGTTACTGGATGCCCTCATTGCCGTGCTCCCACCGGACGGCCGTACAATGCTGCGTGTTGGCATGACGAATCCGCCGTACGTACTGGAGCATCTTAGGGTGGGTTTGCGTGCTAAACGTCATGCGACAAGCGACACCGACCTAACGAAACGCGGCGGGAAGAAGGGCGGACATGCATATCAATAGATTAGTCCAACCTGGGGCATTTTACTGCTGACTTTCCACCAGATGTATGTAATACCTGTTGGTGTTTGTGTTGGATATGGATTGGGAGGGCGCTACAGGGAGGAAGGATGGGATCGGTGCACCCCGTAGCGGACTGCTTAGCTGCGCTCATAAATGCAACTAGCTACAGCCATGTGGAGCTATGAGATCAGGGCGGGGGGGGGGCTGTTGAAGCGCCATGTATATGGACGTAAGTACGTGCTACATCGCACCGTATGTGGCCCTTTTAAAGCAAAACTGAGTTAGTTCGGGCTCGTTGCATCACCCCTACGACTCTGCTCGCTGTCATCACAGCCACCCTGGCCACCAGTGAGGTTGCGGTCCCTTTCACATACCACCCGCGATAATTCCCACACTGCCACATGGGCCCCCTCATCATCATCGCGCCCCGCAGGCCTTATCCTCAGCGCTCAGGCACCCCTGCGTCTTTTCCTACCTTCACGTGCCGGTGCAGAGCGGCAGCGACGCAGTGCTGGAGGCCATGAAACGGGAGTACACCGTCGTGGGTGAGAGGGGGTGATGTGTGTGAATGTGTGTTGGGGGTGATTTTTCCCTGACTTCACGTAGACAAGGATAAACTCTGGCGGTCGTTATAATTTTGAGAGAGTATCTGCGCCTTCTTTGTCTCTTTCTCCCTTCGTGTCTGAGTCCGCAGGTTTGGAAGTCCGTCTTCCAACTATATATAAATAAATAAATCCCTCCCCGTACTGTGTTCCCGCGGCTATTAACAGAGTTTCGTCGGGTAGTGGACACGCTGCTGGCCGAGGTCCCTGGTATGGAGCTTGCCACCGACATCATCACAGCCTTTCCTGGAGAGACCCTGGACGATCATGCGGCCACCCTGGAGCTTCTGCGGGAGTACCGTTTCCCCCACACCCATATCTCGCAGTTCTACCCTAGGTGCGGGGGGGGGGACGACTGGCGGAGGGCGCAGGGTCTTCTTTGCGTCATGAGCTCCTCGTCATGATACAGATAATTGGGGAGGGGGATCGAGGGCTTCAGATGTGAGCCTTAGAAGTGATCCACAACTTTGTATCTAGGAAGCTTCACTCGTCGAATCATGTTGGCCCTTTCAATGGGGGTGTAGGTTTGTGAAATACTGTGTGAAGTTACCCTTCACACGTTTTCACTTCGTATTTGTGGAGTGAATCACCAGAGAGACGGAGAGAGAGGTAGAGAGAAGGTTGGGCGTCTTTGGAGCAGGTTGTCAGCAAGTTGCATGAGTCCTTTGTTGTCAATTCCACACGAGCCGGTTGGTCGTTGTTCTCCCACACCGGTCGTCGGACCCGCCTTAGCTCCTTCGGACACCGTCGTTCCATTTGATTTTATTTGGACCGCCCACCTGCGCCCAGGCCGGGTACCCCCGCCGCCCGCATGCGTCCCCGAGTGCCGGGAGCGGAGGCCAAGCGTCGCTCCAGGGAGCTGGCGGCGGAGGTGGACGGCTGGGGGACGGTGTACGAGCACCTGGTGGGCACTCGGCAGCGGGTGGTGGTGGTGGATACGGCGGCTGATGGGCACCACCTAGTGGGCCATACCGGGAGTTATGCACAGGTGCGCGGACGTCAAAACGTAAGGCCCAGGAGCATAAGGGCCAGGAGGAACCGCTCAACTCTGGTCACAGGTGTTAATGCCGCTGTGCTGTACTTGGGGGCCTCCCACATCCTCAGGTGCTGCTGGAGCCCCAGCCGGGCCTTATGGGCGCCGTGGTTGAAGTACAGATTACGTCATCGTCCAGGTGGTCCGTACGGGGTGTAGTCGTCTCGTGGCTGTATAGGTATGTTGGGGGCGTTGGATAAGGGAATTGTGGGTCGGCTGGAAAGATGGAGGAATAGGGATCGCCTGACCCGAGGGCGCTCGCTGTACGTTAAACGGATGTACTTTACAGCGTGGAGGGTGCAGGACACAATCACGGTGCGCGTCCGAGTAACCCAACCAAAAGAAGGTATCTGTGATTAGGTATTTATCATGGTTAGTATGGTACCGAAGAAGCAGGGGCGCTTCTTGGCCTCAAAAGAGGGGACGCGGGCGTGGGCGTTGCAGGCTGCTACTGCTGCTGCGACGGCGGCGGCTGGGAGGGGGCCACATGGAGGAGCAACGCCAGCAGTTTGTGCGCCAGGTGTTTGTGAGGGAGAGCTTAGCGCTAGATGTGATCCGTGTTGTCACTTTTACTCGGCGCCACGCGTCCCTCTTTGCTCCGCACGTCCGTTCACGTGCGTAGACAGGAAGTTTTTAGGAGCTTTACTTTTAGGCGTGAGAGTTTGAGGGTTTTTAGGGTTTCAGAGTTTTTCGCGCCCCGGTGCGTCCCGCCAACACGTGCGGCTTCTTTCCGTCCCCCTCTCCCCTTCAGAATCCGTACCAGGGATCTCGTTTATTCGTCTCCACCCTCTCTCCTTCCTCGTTGCTGGTAAATGTTTCCACCACAGGCCCGAGAATGTGATGGCGGACGTGCAGGAAGGCCTATCCAGGCCGCCTCAGCAAGGCAGCCGCCAGAGGGCCGGACCCGAGGCCAGCCCGCACCGACCCAGGGCTCCAGACCCGGATGACTCCACCAATCGTCACGTTTGTCCAGATGACCCAATCAGCGGTAGCCATCAGCATGGCAATCGCGAAGACCTCCCATTGCAAGTGCCGCGTGAAAGTGATGCTCAGACCAGCGGTCATGACAACGGCATCAGTGGTGGCTACGCCAGCTGCAAACCTGAAAATCACCTTGCCTCTGCCTCTGCCTCTCCCTTTGCCTCTGCCTCTCCCTTTGCCTATGCCGATGGGGTTATCAGTACGAGCGGAAGGCAGCTGCTTGCCAGCTCCGCTCGGAGCCCACCAGCGGTAGAGACCTGCTGCGGGGGCGTGTGTGAAAGTGGGGCGTGTGTAAGTGGGAGTATCTCCGGTGCAGCTATCGAAACCGCAAGCGATGTGCATATGGTCGAGATACACGGGGCGACGTCCAGTACCAGCCCTGCGGCACCCACGGCCATCGCCATGAAAAGCGGAAGCAGCCGTTTCTGCCATCAAAACAGCTGCAATGAAAATTCCGGGAATTGCGATGGCGCTAGAGTCGATGTTGACGCTAGCAGCGGCTGCGGCAGCGGCGACAGCAGCACAGGTTGCTGTGGAGGTAGCAGTTGGGATGCGTGTGGCCTCGGCGCAGCAACAGCATCTCCCTACGGGCAAGTCAGCAATAACCCTGGAGGGTCAAGCCATGAAGAGCGACAACACGTCACGGCGGGACAGACGGCAGAGGCCGTGGCGTCAATGCAGCATCCGGCGCCGCTTGCGATGCCGCAGACCGTGATGGGATGTGACCAGGGATCCCTATCCAGCAGTGACGGTGTCGGGTCGGACCCTCCCAAAGCAAAGATGGAAGGTGCCTCGGCTCCTGTCGTTGTCCTTTCGAGTCAAGTAGCCAAAACACTATCGGCAACGACGACAACGGCGGCAGGAATGACGGTGACAGCGGCAGCAATAGCGGCGACGAAGGTGGCGACACCGCCATCGGGCCTACCGGCAGAAGCTTTCCGACCGACGCTACGCAAGGCAGGGGCATCAGCCGCACCGGCGGGAAAGATCGAGGCTGCACCTGCGGGGCTCGGGATCCCGGCGGTGGTGGTAGCGGCGTCGCGCTCGGCGGTGGGTGCGGTGACAGCCGCTGTACCGCTGCATGTGCCACTAATCGACCGAGTATTGTACCTTGCACTAGCAGTGGGTCTGGTAGGCATCTTGTGCTCGGGCACCTTGACAATATGGAATACAATTCACGGCACGGCGCAGTAAGCAGTCTGCTGTAAGTTGTCGTTCGGAAAGCTTGTGTTGTGACCACGGCCGTCCTGCTATCAGCTCTTGCAGCCGCTCCCAGGCAGTGACCAACTGGACCCGAGAGCAAGTGGCTTGTAGACTGAGAACGAGCCCTGCGCCTTCCTCTGGCGCATGCCTAGGTACGCTTCGTGATGTTGCATGGTAGACAGCATGAGGAGGATATTTAACTGCCGCTAGTTTCCAGGGAATCCTGCGACATCAGCCCCTGCGTGCAAGGCCCCGCCTTCATCGCGTGCGCTGCTGGTTGTAGTGAGAGGCCAATGGATTCGGGACATTGCTGGAACTAGCGAGCAGTACTGCCCCCCTTTGCCTCCCGCATCACACGATAACCATATATGTTTTGTAGTTGAAAATTTAAGGACTGTTCTGGAGGTGTCGGCTCCCTGCCATCTGTGAGAGTTCACATGCATCATCTGCGAAGGATGT
Organism: Volvox africanus; assembly: GCA_030268105.1. Lineage (NCBI taxonomy): Eukaryota > Viridiplantae > Chlorophyta > Chlorophyceae > Chlamydomonadales > Volvocaceae > Volvox > Volvox africanus. The sequence continues at coordinate 2,715,880 of BSDZ01000004.1, read as the reverse complement.
TGGGTTTTAGGGTTTAGGGTTTGCCACACTGGTGGCAAAGCGCCTTGCCGCGTCTCAGATAGATGGCCTGAAGGAGCTTTTCTGCATCAACGGCAAACGACTTCGGTACGGAACAGTACGGCATTTTGTTACAACAAACTCGATGGAGAATCATATTGCGTTTTTCCTTCCCCTTCCCCCCTCCATCTTTTATCGTTAACAGTTGTGATAAAGGGGGCCATAGAAGGCAATAGATGCTCCGATACGTTATGGCCTGCGGCCAGCGCCTCCTACATCGTTTTTCTCAACACATTCGCAACCTGGACACGATACACCTATTCGTAGTCCGAGGTTGATGCGCAACGGGAATAAAAGATATATATCTTGTTGCAAATCCAAGGAAAGGAAGAAGATTCAAGATGTGCCTGGGGTAGGTTCCAACGTGTGTTGGAGTGCTCTAACGTAGCAGGATCCTGGCGCTTTACCGGTTAAAACTCTTTGACCCAATTCAGTGCCAAAAGATCACAGCTAGTATCCACCTCCATAGGGCGCTATATTACAGTCACCAAGTTCAACGGATGCTCTTTTAAGCCATCAAGTACACACTGGGAGCGCGTTTACGCTGCTTGCCTATGCGATCCCCTTATTCCAAAGCACCCAGCCTCCCTTAAAGCAAGTCGTAGAAAAGGACACCCTAGTCAAAGCCCTCATCGGCTCCCACCCTTAAGTAATTCCAAATGTTGCCAAAGAAGAGACTGAAGAAGAAGATGATGATGATGATGAACGCGGAGCTTCCGCATGAGCTTTGATCACGGCGCAATGTGGGCTATGCATGCTCACGGTGATATAACGCACCACGGTACGACAAATTCGATTCCCTTTGCAGGCCCATCCCCAAAGATTCATCGACTGCGCTCTGTGCCTCACATCTGGGTGGGGCTTATGCCCTGGAATATGGCACACGTGCCGTCACCTCCTAGGTCCCAAAACCCCAGAGTGCACCCCAGAGCGTCCGACTGTACCTGGTATGCCCCAACATACTTCAGGCATCCCGTAGGCTGTCTGAAGAATACTGTTTTAATCCTTAGTTGTTGCCCATCTCCACCTCCTCTTCCATCTCCACCACGACTACCACCTCCTCCACCTCCACCACCTCCTCTTCCATCTTCCCTTCATCCTCGACATGATTTCTTTCAGTGCTCGCACACGATCCTCCGCAAAACTGAAGGGCTCGAGAGGATTCAGGTAAGCACTATCAATGCGAAGCGACGAACCAGTCCGTGCCTGATGATGTTCAAATATGCCGACGAGAGAAGCAAGGCCCCCTACCCCCTCTGGATGGATGGTTTTTTCCATGCTGACCTATACACATATAACCACATATGCACATGGCACGGTATGGAGGCCGTCGTCAATCCACCAAGTAGTGCTTAATACCAAACGGGGAGCGCTCCCAATGTTCTCTATTTTGTTGCGCTACGCAATGATAGCTCTTCCAACGTGGCTGTTGTTGCATGGAAAACACACAGATACAAACCCCCACACCCCTCTCCCCCGTTTAGGGGGGGGGAGGAGGGGGAGATGCTTCTTCGTGGGTGTTTCCGTCAAGGCAGGGTTACCTGCTCCTGGATTTAGAGGCAGGCCCGGCTAGATATGTGACTATGTGAACACATACATACGCCGACACACATGGGCCCACACACGGACACACGCACCATTAATCGAGAGCGGATTGGGAAGGCGAAGCCTGAGGGGAGAAGAAGTGCAGACGATTATTCCTTAATTGCGAGTTTGAGTATCCGGGAGGTCTAGGGCTTCAGGGCTCAGAAAATCCCTAGGGGGGAAGGGAGAATACAGAGACACATGCGCAAATATCCATGGGTGCTCCATCGAGCAATGTGTGTACACCCAACGCCAAGGGGAGATGGAAATAGCAAAAGTGAAGTAAAGAGTACGCGAGCCACGTTACGACCAAGTGGAGTGACGAGGCCGCCCGCCAGCCTGCGCCTTTCCCGCCCTACCATTGAAATCCTTAAAACGTGCTCCGTGAGTCCCCCCCCGTGCTATTCAGCTATAGGCTTATGCCATTCACTGGTGGAGATCCGGCCGCACGGTGCGCGCTGGTCAGGCCAACCGTTCCCGGTTGTAGCCATCCCACCCTGTGACCCATGGCTCACAACTGTATCCTATACGCACACATACACGCACATGCACAAGGCCCAGACCAATTTTAATATTGCCATTTTGTCCGCGCATCTGACGTGCAGTCCCCGGGCACGAGCCGGCCATTTCCGCTCAAGATCAAGATCTCGACATCTTCCACCCACACGGTTCAAACTCCTTAACCTATCCCCACACCGGCACATCCCACACATTCATATTTCTTTCACAGTAGCATAAGCTGACCTCTATCTTTCCCCACCTCTTGAGCCTTCTTCTGCAGTTCCCTATCATCCTCCACATTTGTGGGGGGTTGGCGGCCAGTGTTGGGTTGCCAAGCACAGGAGCCCTCTGAGGCGAGATCTAAATGTTATGCATCGTTAAGAAGGTTAAGATGGTCACGTATCCACTGCACAGAATTGCGGCAGTGCCATAGCGAAGTTAAGAAAGACTGCGGGCGGATTCAAACCATCCCGTACCATACCGTTGACCTATATATACCTGCTCGCATCAAGAGATACGGGTCCTAATACCCTTGGGTCAATAAAACCGTTCGAATCCAACCTTTTCCAGCAGGACTTACGGGTGCGATTGGTTCAAAGATGCACTCGCCATCATGCAGAAACGTAGCGACTTAATAAAAAGACCGACTGACATACGGACACGTACTTAACAAACTGCTTCTCCTTACTGCAAACAGATTCTGCTTCCGTCTCCAAGAGCCTCGATGAAGGAAACAGCAAACACATCCAAGCCACCCGCCGCTAGGGTGTGAGCGGACGGCGGGATCCACGTACTACAGCTTTGCGCGTACTCGTAAATACTTCTTTGCACGGCAACAACTGCAGGTCGTGTACATATGCGCTAAGAGAAGAAGATTCCTCCTAAACTCAATAAGAAAATAGGCTCTTCCCGGAAATAGTTGGTAAAGCCAAGCTATAGGCATCTGTCATCTATAGGCACCCGTCCCCTGCCCCTCGCCGCCACGAGGAGAAGAGCTATACATTTCGTACAAGACAAAAAGAAGATAGTGCCGTACATGTTGCCTACACAGAAATCAAGAACCCACGACCCGCCCGCGCACTTCACCGCCTTCCCTTCGTAGTTCCGGCTTTCCGGCTTCCCAGGACTTAAGAAAAGATCGTGGAGCGATAGAACAAAAAAACGCAATACACATTTTGCCGAAACATGCGCATTGACTCTTTTAAGCACCTGGACACTCAACCCGGTGACCAACTATCAACTACCAAAACCTATCAACAATGAACTCAACTACAGGTACGACATCGTGATGACCTAATTGAAACCCAAGGCAGAACCAAGCCACAGCTTTTCAGACACCACGGGTACGCTCTTGACCAGTAACACGGCAACCAGTACTGCAAGTACGGCAGCCGGTTTGGCAGCATACTTTTCCACGCAGTGTTCCCTTTTGTAGATGCCCGGATGGCTGTCGTGCGGCACTGCTCAATCGCAGGACTCCCTGCAATGTTCGTGCCCGTCCCGTACTCCACTCTCCACCGCGCATCATCTCTTCATCGTGTCCATTCGCGTCCATGGCACGTCCTTCTCGGGGCCATCCAACTGACATTATGGCACACCGTGGGTTTCAGTAGCCATAAAGCCGGCTGCCGAAGTTGCCTCCACTGCCACTACCGCCGCTGGGGGGAGCTCGGGACGGCGCACCACAAACAAACGCTACCCCCTGATCCCCCACCACGAAGGAAATCCCCTCTCAAAGGACGATCAGACTGTTAGCGCTTATTATTTCTTACTTAGCAGGCATTCCCAGGCAGTACTGCCTGGCCGTGTAACCTTAGGGTTACCTTAGGGGTAGAGGCCCCGAAATGAAAGCCGATGAGAGCGAAGAGTGTGTGGCATTTCGCATCTCGACACGTTAGGGTTATTCCCCTTAGGATTTTAGTGCGGGAGGAGGGGTTGGGAGGAGGTGGGAGGGGGGGTTGGGAGGAGGTAGGAGGAAGGGTTGGGAGGAGGGGTTGGGAGGAGATGTTGGGAGGAGGTGGGAGGAGGACGCCCTCACGGGCGCAGTTGTCTCGCAACCCCCGGTCGACACTACCAACCACCGCAAAATGGATGACACGTGCAGGGCCCCTGGTTTGCCAGAAGAAAGGGACAGGTGCTGTGTGTGCGCGATGCGCACTCACTCGAGTCGAGTGCTTGCACAGAGAACGTTGGTGCCCCTTGGGTGGGCATTCAGGTCGGTACCAACACCTCTTTCCCCCTGGAGGAGCTGCGGCAACGCTGCCGAGTGCCAGATCTTACAGCGCTCTCCTTAGCGGCCGTACATGGCTTCGGAGCAAAACCGACCCCAGGGGGGAACTCATCGCGGCCCCATGCATGAAATGCGCGCACTGCGTCAATGATGACGTTCTTTCTTCCGCTCTTCCCTTCTCTCTTCCTTTCGTCCGTACCGCGACGAAACATACTGTGCGTCGTACGACTGATGTTGTACTGTGCCTTGTACCAAATCACTGAAGTAAAAAATGATCACATAAATGGACGGGCGGGATCCTTTGCGTACACTGAAGCTGCACCCATCTCGTAACCCTATCTTTGTCGTACGACGCGGCGGGATGGGGGAGGCGAGAGGCACGTCGGCGGAGCTCTAAATAATGAGATGCAGGACGGCGAGGATGTGGGTTTGTGCGCACCAAAGCCGAGAGGTCCTGTGGGTATAGCGGCCACCGCCACTGCCTGCTGCTGTGATACCACTGCTTCCCACCACTCCCTTCCACTCGGCTTGGATCAGGTCATGCAAGGGGGAGCTCTCTGACTTCTGCTGCGGCGCCCTGCACTGAGAGCGTTTCGAAGTCTCGTCTGAGGTCAGTGCTGCTGGGAGTGGTTGCGACCCCATTCGCCGCACCTGCATGTGCCCCATCGAGATGCGACGTGGCGGGGAGGGAGGGAGTTTTAAGGCGTACTGGCCGTACGATGTGTATGATACTGGATTCTACACCAGCATGAAATGGTCAATAACTGTCTTCAAGAAGCTTTAGAGATGATGTCTTCATCGTGATCCCGCAGCCCATTATGGCCCGTTAGCCCCAGATCCCAGCCCTTTGTACCCTGCATAAGCCATATGACGGGCTGTCATACCCTGACGTACCGCTCAAAGACGTTCGGGTTAAAACAGCGGCAGGAGCTCCCTGGGTCTGGCCCTGGCGCTGGCGGTACTCAATCTTGAAATTGGCCTGAAGGCCGTCCAGGCGCACAATAAGAGCGAACACGATAAAATACGGACCGAAGCTGTACAACATGTGTCACAGAAGGAGAGCTGTCGTACGGAACACGTGCACAAATGCCTTAATTTCACTTCAACGCATGCGTGGCACACGCATACCTGGAGCAGTGCATCCTACCTGTCGTAACTTCTTGACGCTTTCGTCGATGTCCTTGTCGGGATTGTCGTACACCTCCTCCCGGAATTTTAGCAGCCGATCAATGACGTCCTGTCGTACGGGCACAAGCAAAAGCACACGCACGACACGCATGTCAACACCCAAGTAAGGACCGAGGGAATACTCTGTTTTAAAATACATATCATATATATATATATGTGTGTGTGTGTGTATATGTATGTGTGTGCAGGAACAGCTCAGGAGGACTGGTACGCGAAACGCATGTCAAGTCGTACACAACGGGACCTCACAGGCATCCTGGCAATCAAACGGCCACGTTCTTCCTTTCGAACGTACGAGATCGCTCCAGATCATATGCTGGACCAAAATCGATCGACCGGATCCAAGCGATTGGGCATGTTGAGGTTTCAGACGTACATCAGGTAGTCCCTGGAGCCCTCCTCCCCCAGCCCCCCCAGATTCTCGCTGCAGCCCCCCTGCCCCTGCCGCACCTGGCAGTCCGCTGCACCCTCAATGTCGCCATTCGAGAAGGCATTCTTTTTGTACCTCTCGAATGACTCGATCAGTTTGGCCATACTCTGCAGCTTGCGGTACGGCCAGCGCGGTACACGGAACTTGCGGCAGTACTTTTTAAGCACCGTGACGCCGATATTGAGCGCCGCAGCCGCTTCATTGATTGGCAAGTGGTAGACCTGAGGTTGTGTCGGGGCCGAAGGGGGGAAGGGTTTGGTGACGGGGAATATACGGCACATGGTTAAGCACATGGGAGATATGCCAGGACGATGGTGTATGTGTATGGATTAGGGAAGGGGGAGGTTAGGAGGAAGGGGGAGGGGGTTTAAGAGCGCAACCAAGGCAGCTACGAACGAACCTGACTAAGAGGACCGGAGTTCGTTAAAAGCGGTAAGAAGTTAGAATCTGGTTGCATCCATCATAACCTCCTTCATTTTCTCGAACTGTCTCCGAAACCCCTGATTTCCATGTGCACTCAGATATGAAGCCCGATAACCTTGCGGAGCGCCGACTTGGTGATCTCGCGTCGTACGCCATCACGTACTGCCCGTACAACAAGTACTGAGTCTTCGTCAACGTAACCCTCGCCGGCACCGCCGCCGGCACCGCCGCCGCGGCCATTGGCAGCCGCGCCGCCTTCCTCATCGCCATCCTCTGAGCTCAGTGCGTCCTCCACATCCGTCGCGTAGTCCTCATCATCGTCGTCCGTACCGCGATTACGCATGCCTCGGCTGCTGCGACCCGGTGCCATTGCAGAGCTTTTATTCCCACGTGTCTCTCGTCTGCTGCGACGCAAGTAGCCGCCTCCGCTGGCACCCGGACTGTCCAACCCCACGCTGGCGTCTTCTGCAACAATAAGCCCGGCGGCAGCGGCTGCAGCCAGCGCTGCATCTGGCGCTGCCGCCACAGCCGCTGCTGCAGCAGCGGCGGCTGCCGCCGCCGCCGCCAGCGTCTCCGACATGGTGCCACTTCCGCCAGCGGCGCCTGCCACAGCCGCCGCCGCTGGGTCATTACAAATCATTTCATCGAACGCCGCCTTGACGGCGCCTGGTGACGGAACTGTCAGGGTGGTGGCGGCTGACTTTGTCCGACCACGTGGCGTCCCCGCCATCGCCGCGCGGGGACTACGCGGCGTTCCAGGTGCTGCCGGCCTGGGGCTGCGACCCTGGCCGTGTACTGCCGCTATCCCGGAGGCGGTGCCGCCGCCGCCAGCACCGACGGGACCGATGCCGCGCACTACACAGCTGGCAGGGCCCCGTACGGTGCGTACGGCGGAGGTCGGGCTCGGCGGCGGCTGCGACGTCGGGTGAGGAACGGTTGTGGATACCCTAGGCAGGGAAAGGCTCCTGGTAGCGACGCCGCCTTCCAAGTGGGTTGACGGAAAGGCCGTCGGCAAAAACTGCATCATGCTGTTGGAAGCAGTGGGAGACATAATGGCGGAAGGGGAGAGGACTACGACGCCGCCAGCACCACCGCCAACGACCTGCTGCGCTCCAGGGAAGAGCTGTGCGAAGAGCTGCTGCTGTTGTTGCAATTGTTGTTGCAGCTGCTGCTGCTGCTCTGGGGTGGGTCCCTGCGCCGCCGTCATCCCCTGGATGGCATTAGCAGTAGCAGCAGCATATCACATCAGTAACAATAGCAATAGCAGTACGATTGGCAAGGGCAGGAGCAGGGGCGCCCAGCTCGTCCCTTAACCTTTCGAACCCTGACCGTTTTCTACTCTCACCCACCTGATGAGGGGGTTGCAGGTGTTGCGACGACGCGGACTGCGAGAACCGCTGCAAGTGTTGCTGTTGCTGCTGAGGACTGGATTGGTTTAATTGGCGGCACGGAAGCTGCGCGCCGTATGCATGGTGCTGGGGCTGTTGTGATTGGTGCCCCTGCTGTTGCTGCTGCTGTTGCTGTTGTTGTTGTTGTTGCTGCGACACTCCAGGGTGGTTGAAGAAGGCCGTCTGGCGAAAGTGGTCATCTCCAGGTGGACCGGCCCCGCCGTTGCTAAGCCCCTGCAGGCTGCGACAGCGGAAGTAGCTTCCGGCACCGCCGGCATCTGCACCCGTCAGCCCCCGGTCAGGTGCACTCAAACCACTGTGGATAGATATACTTCCCATGTGATCAAGGGAAAAGCTGTCCATGCCATGAATACTTCCATCTCCCATGCTGCTTCCCCAACCAGGTGGCAACGAGGAAACCGACATATGATGCCCTGGACTGGAAATGTACGGTAAGCTGTACGACATGCCTTTGGCGTGCGCCATCTGGTTTGTATGGGAGTGGTCTGAAGACAAGCGGCCATAGGACAGCTCGTTTTGAAGCCCGGGTGGCGGCGCGGAGGTAATCCGGGCGAGGGATTCGATGGGAGGGTGGCCGCCGCCGCCGCCGCCGCCATATTGTGCCATAGTCAGTGGTCTAGCAAAACTACTATTGGTGAAGGGCCCCACCGGCGAGCCGCCGCCGCCGCCGCCGCCGCCATCCATGCCAGGGACGGACTCTAGAGGACACGGGCCGCTGCCAGCAATGTTACCGGGCCGACAAAAGGCCGGCGGCGTGGCGCCTGTGACGGCAGCGGCGCACCCGCCGCTGATTCCCAGCGGTAGCGATACCTGGCTGCGCATCATGGTGTCCATTTCGTACATCAGCATTCTTGCGTCCTGACCAAGAAGGCCCTTCCCGCCGCCGCCGCCGCCGCCGCAGGCACCGCAGCCTTCTTGCATTCCATCGCCGCTGCCGGCGGTCTGCAACATGTGTGTGTTTTGCAACCCGTCGGCGACGCAGTGCTGTTGACCCACCGCCACCGCTACCGTCGACGGCCGTGCGAGTCCCGCCCCGCCGGCGGTTGCTATTACGGCGTCTCCGGCGGGGCCTGGTGTCATCGACTGCATCTGAATCCCGTGCGCGCCCGTCATGGATGTCCCAGGCTGGAGGGTGGAGGTGGCGTCAATCGACATCAAAAACCTGTCTGCGATGGATGGGAGGCGTCCCTCGCCCAACAGGGGGTCTCCGCCATCCCAGTAGTCATTACTCTGCGAGAACAAGGATGGTGGATGGTAAAGCACAAAAATAAAACCAAATTCGACAATTCATTTGTCGAATATCCATGAAATTCCATCACTTGGTAATTCTGTGAATTATGTAATTTAATGAATTCTGATATCCCAATAATTTGATAAATAAGCCAATAAATTTGTATATCGACAGCAGCATAACAAAGTGTCATATGATTAAATTGCAAGTTAGTGGAACGTCAGGTGCAGCTCACGACGGGTGCGCACGACAGGACACGGTCATGCAAGCAACGCGGTCTCGGTGGTAGTGGAGAAGAGGAGTCTTCTGGCGGATGTGGAGCATCATTCGGGACAAGAAATCCCGGTACGACAAGATTACGAGGAGCTTACCATTATCATATCCAGGTGTCCCAGATCTCCGCTCCGGTTGCGCAGAAGTGACATAGCGTTGCTCAGCCGGTGGGGACTGCTGCCATCCTGCCGTGACGGCGACAGGGCCCGCTTGTCACCCGCGTCGTGGCTTGGAGGCGGGCTGATGCAACTATGAGGTGCAGCGAAGGATGCCATCATCCCGCTGGTGGCACCGCTCGCGCCCCCGGGGGGGTTGGCGGCGATCGAATGATGCATATGGGGCTGTTGCTGCTGTGGCGACAGCGACAGTGACAGCGACAGTGACGTCGCCGCTGCCGGTTGTAGAGACGACGAAGGCGGTGCCGGAGGCGCCGCCATTTTACACCCCCCACTGATTCCTAACGACCATGGGTTTATTCCAAAGTCCGGCACACCTGGGCCCTGCGATCCATCGGATAGAATGGGCCCGCCGACGGCGACTCTGACGGCGGCGGCGGCAGCGTGGGCGGCGGCCAGGGGACTGCCGATCCCTGACTCGTCCTCCCACGGCCCGACGTCAATCATTGTCACACTGCCGGTCGTACGCTGGTAAGTTGGAATCGCCGTTGCCGTTCCCAAAGGCAGTACGGTAGCAGCAGCCGCCACCGCGGCGGCGGCCTGGAAGTCCATCATCGAGGCCTGACCGCCGCCGTCACTGCGCCCCTCGACGCCGGCGGCGGCAGCAGCTTCCTGTTCCGCAGCGAAGGCCCTAAAAGCTTCCTGCAGGATATCGGAAACTCCGGATCCCAATAGCGCTTCCCCCTCGCCGCTGACGGCGCCATAGAAGCCGTCGATGTCCAGCGAGTGTGTGCTTCCACTGCCCCCAGCATGCCCCGCTGCATGATCCCGCGTCGCCTCCAACATCATCTGCTGAAACTGTGGCGCCTGCTGAATGTGCATTAAGTGTGGCGCCGGATGGCGAGGCTGAAGGTTTGACAGGTCAACAGGACCGACGGGCGCCAACGTCATCGTCATCATCACCGGCGCGGGCGACGGCGACGGCAGCTTTCGCCCGGCGTCGCCGCTGTTGTCACCTATACTGCCGAGACTAGTCTTGCTGCCGCCGGCGGCTCCGCCGCCGGGGCCAGCGCCGGCGCCGCCGGCGCCGCCGCTGGCGGTGCCGCCGGTCGTGTTGCTCTGATTGTCGAGTATGGTTCTTGGGTCTACGCCCCTTGACATGAGTTGTTCGGTTATGTGCCGGAGGGCCTCCGTCAGTAGCTCCGTGCCCTTGTCGCCCTCTAGGAGGGGAGAGATGAGGGGATGAGGGGGACCCGGTGCGATGTTTACCTCAAACAGATTGGTAACGAAATAGAGGAGAAGGTTAACGGAAGGTCGAAATGTGCTGCACCGAAGATGGTAATAAAAGGGTTGCGTGGTGAGATGCGGTGATGCGGTTAGGTGCGGTGCACCATCGAGAGATTTGAGAAGGCGCACCTGACCTACCCAGCACTGCCTTGTCCCTCTTCACAGGTAGGTGTCGTTCCATGGCGGAACGGATGGTGCTGTTGAGGCCGGTGATCTGACCCGCCTGTGCCGCCACGACGCCGCGACGCATCAACTGCGCTGTCGCCGCCGCCATCAAACGACCCGTGGTTCGCGCGCCCACATTTGGGCCCGTGAACTCCAGCCTGATGGCGTCGCCCTGCTTGTAGTTGGCGTTCCAAGCCAAGTTGACAAACTGCGGTGCAGATCAGAATTCGTGCAGCACGATTCAACAGATCAGAGCCCCAAGTATGAACTTGCGTCATTAACTGACGGTTGTCCGTTGACGCATGGCGACATGCGTCGGTTTCAGTGAATGCGGTATTTAAGGCTTCAAATGTATGCCGACGTATGAATGAATGTGTACGAACGGCAAGCCATGTTCATTCATACGTTTACTGTAATTCATGATCGTGTATTCAAGATGATCACATGGTGCCGTACGCGCTCGTGAGGGGCCCACACACGTTGCTTTGGGCGGTGAATGTGCGGGCAGAATAGTCTAGTAATAACTTGGGTACGTCGCATTAAATTTCAGGCAAAACACACCGGCAGATCACAGCACTGTCGAGGCCGTATCGGCTCAAAAAGCAAGATCTGAGCTGATCTGCACACGGAACCACATTACCTCATCCACGTCCCGTTGCTCTTCCTCCCGAAGCTTCCGACCCTCTACGGGTGGAGTGGTGACTTCAGTCGGAGCTGGCGCGTGCGTCTCCGAGGCGCCGCCAGCGGCTGGGGGGACGTTGGCGGCAGGTGCGTCCCCAGGGCCGCTCATTGAACCGCCGACAGTGGCCGGCGCTGCAGCCGCCGCGGTTTCGTGCCCGTCAGGTGGCCTGGGAGCCATTTGTACGTCCATGGCCACTGGATCTGCTCGCGGCCCGCTCTGCAGCCATCCGTGAAGGGGTGGGGAGGAAGAGGCTTGAATTGCTTCTTTGTGCGGAATGTGAAGGAACCCTGAATGACACCGTATCGGTCTGAGCAATGCAGAGATCTTTAGGCTGGAGGCGTCATTACATCCCATGTGAGGAGCTATCGTGCGAATGGGCACTAATGTGTGCATATCCCGATCCTCAATAACTTATCCGGTCCTCTATATCGGAGGTTGTGTAATCATTGGGCAATCTTGACAAACACATGCAAATGCAAATACACATCCACATGGTTCAATCAATGACCAGCTCGCCAGTGTAACAGACTATGTCGGTACTTAATGAATGGCAGAGGATGTACGGAAGCGCTGCTCTCATGATACTGATGCTAATGGTGGTGGTGATGGTGATGGTGATGGTGATGGTGATGATGGTGATGGTGATGGTGACAGATGCGTAGCACTTTCGATGAAGACGCAAGTGCATGCTAGCTGCTGCGCCTAGCTGGAGCGCTGACTTCTGACTTCGTAGGGGCGCTCGAGGCGCCACACGATGAACAAAACTTGACCAAAACATAACACATCAACCAATTAAGCATCGGAGCAATAGCGTATGCCGTACCTCCCCAGTGCTGCTTTCGTGCGGCGCCGGGACCGCTGGATCTCGCGTGCTGTGGTTGCTGCCGTTTGAATTTGACTCGGAGCGTGTGGATCCTCTCGAACATACCGCCCCGCCAGAGGCAGCAGCTGCGGCCGTGCCAGCCAAGGTCGACTGCTGTTGCATATGCTGTTGTTGTTGTTGTTGTTGCTTCGGCGGCGGCTGGGCTGGCGGCTGATGTGGCGGCTGATGTGGCTGTTGCAGCTGGTGGTGAAGTTGTTGTTGCTGCTGAGGCTGCTGCCCAGGTGAGGGCGCTGCCGGATGAGAGGGGCTTAAGGCTTGTTGTTGCTGCTGCTGCCGGTGGGGTGTCGGCGGCAGCGGTAGTTGCGCGTTCCCTGCTCCAGCGAGCTGGCTGCTACTGCCAATGCCGCTGGTGGATAGCGGACCGTGCCCTGGCTCCCGCTGGCGCTGCGGCGGCGCCAGGCCGACACCCGGATGCGCCAGCTGAGCGAAGACATAACCTGCAGCGGTTTCGAGTCCGGGACGAGACACAGGAGCGACTCCGTAAGGGCTGCATACGCAGAAATGACAGAAAAAGGAATGGAAAGAGGAATATACATGATGTCCAATGCCAGCGTCCTGGAAACCAGTCAGTCTTGTGGGCGGTGTGGGCGGCTGTGGCGTACACACCGCGTGGGCGAAATAGATGCGCAAAAAAGACACTGCAGGTGGTGGCGGCGGAGAAACGTGAAAATTGTGCGTGAGAGAGCAAACAAGCAAACTCTGTTACAGTGTGTCCTGACAATAACAATTTAAGTTCGCGGCCGTACGGCGAACGCACGAAAGACGTCAGCGATACCTGCGTGTAGGAACCGTACCTGGCTGAGCTGAGGGATCAGAACCCGTTCCTTGCCTCTGAAACAGAAAGAAGGAAAAGTACGTAATGAGCGCAGTGTCCGTCAACCGAGTAGAGAAGAGCTATTATGAAGACGCGACGCGGCCTTTTGTCCGGCCCTTTGACTTGGCAAGGTATACACAAAACTTTCACGGACAGGAAGGCAACGCCAAGCCCAGCCCTACCGTATGTACTTCTGTATGATTGTCATAATACGTTGTCGCAACGCTGGACCCAGGATTACTGCCCGCCACCGTTTGTGCATGGGGGACCGAGCAGATAGAGTGGAGGGCAGCGTCAAGGACGGCAAAGGATCCTGCTGATAGAAGATCATCAAGTCTCAAGCTGTCAGCATTAGACAGCTCTCTTGCGACCGGTAGATGGGCCTGAGATACTGCAAGTGTAGAAGTGCATCGACAGCGAATACGAAGCAACCAGGGTTATAAGCGAAAAGCGGAAGCATATTCGAATCAACATGTTCTTTATGAATTCTATGAACATGAAAAAATCGGGTTGCTTGCAAAAAACTGCGCTCGCGTGCACTCTGCGGCGATAGTGAAATGCTGCCAAAATTATATGAGCATACCAAGCCAAATAGATAGGTATGAAAACACTTACATGGATCAAGCTGGGGCACTTTTCCAGTGGCGGGATGAAACTCTGTAAGAACGTCGGCGAGGTCCTCCATTGGCCCCAGCAAGGACGCCGGTGCCTTGCGCTTCAGTTCTGATTCAAAAAGATATCTATGCGGTTATAAAATTGAAGTATTTATCAGTTCAGCAGAGTCCGATTTTAGAAATGTCAAGATTTATTCAGCCCTCCTGAACCCTCTACTGGCCGGTTCATATTCCTGCCGCCACTGGATGAAGAAATGCCTTGAACCACGCAAAGGTTCAAATGTTCTTGACCCTTATGTTGATAATGTCCATGGAGACTACGTCAGTTTGTGTCCAAGCTTCGTGTTCCTTTTGTTCTATCGTCGTACGGACGCCACAATGGGACGTCAACAAAATTATTTAAAATGACTGCACAATGAAATATATGATGGAGCAAGATGATCAGTTCAATTCGGTTTGCGATCTCAACGGCGTCGCGACACGAAGCAGTACACGTTTAAGCTACGTGGCGCTTGCTTAAAAACCTATATAGATAAGCTTATTACTTATAACCAATTATATTTTTCTTGAATGTATTTTGGCATAAGTTCAACAGACCTTTTCCCTCATCATAAACTTCGCTAATTAGGCAACGAGTAACGCCTGTCCTTACATCAAGTGATACGCGTAACTAAATGCATTTCAACAGCTAAACTAATTTCCATAATACATCATTTTTTTCGAACTGATAACTAGCTTGATGCGACTGCCAACCGCACACGGCGTGTAACTCCAAGGCACCCGGAATCAAGCCGCTTTCAAGCTGAAGGGATAGATGGATAATTGTAAGTCGCATAGCGTGAGTAGCCTTGAAATAAGGGGTGCATTTGTTCGTCTTACGTTATTGGAGGAGATGAAGCGACGCAAATCAGGCGTTAATAATCCATCCATCCATTCAGCACCTTTCAGCATCAGCGCGCGAGGGCGCTGCAAAGCCTTGCGCGTATATTGTGCGGCGAACAGTACCATCCCACTTCAACTAAAGCCTGTAATGACAGATGATGCCATGCAATAATATCTATCGAGTTCATACATCCTAGTATCGTATGTAGCTGACGCCGCCCGCAGCGCCGACAAGCTCCCTGCCTCCGAAACAGAGCTATTAATGTATACATGTCCCCTAATCAACGGCGTCTGAGAACATGCATGCGCGCGATATATTAGGTGCTCTGTTTTCTGTTAATACTTGTTAGAAGGGGGCTTCACTCTGAAATGCGGGAGAAGCGAGCGCCCAAAGGAATGCAGAGGATAGGATGCGCAGAATGAACGGATGAATCTGCCTGGGACCAACGGCAGGTAGATGGCACCTTTGCTTGGTATTATATAATCGAAGGAATACTTATAATGTGACGAAGATTCGCCCTTCGATATTGTGCCATCCGTCGAACTCATGAACGGTTACGATCAACGACGCCGTGGCGCCGGTTGGTTACATATACACGACTGCTACCTGGCAGCAGTATTGGCTGCTGTGGGAGTCCCCTCCTCCACGCCTGTTCCACTTTCCTTGCACACATTCGTCAAATTCATGACGACTGACAAAAGTCGGATGCAAAGTACGGAAACCGCGCTGAGGTATGACATGGCTTGTATGTATGCTATTCGTTTTCCTGCAACGGCCACACGTCACTTTGGTACGCCTCTACACGTACGTACATTTGTACATACCCATGAGTATAAATATACGCGTAAACGTGATGGCTCCGATGCTGCAGGGCGTAGCTAGTTGACGCATTTTAGTTGACTGCTATGCGCCCCATCCAAGACCTAACCGGAGTCTGATAGTGCCAGCGGCTGCGCAGAAAAACGATTTTAAAAGCACGCCTGGGTGGCCTGGTGAGGGTGCTGCTCAAACCGTCGACACGTCGTGGCACATGGGGTGTGTCGGGTGCAGGGCGTGCAGGGGAGAATGGAGGAACGCAAGAGGAAGAAGGCTTGTTGCATTGCAAATGGCATGCATGAAATCGCATTTATTCCGGCCAGGCAGGTAGACATAGAACGTATAATGATAACAATATTTGAGTGTATGTAGTGCAATGGAAACGGATTTGCTGCGGACGGAGTAGGCCTGACAATCATGGGCGTAGGGGTTGGCAGCGCGATCACATACATGTTGCAGTTTCGTATGTTGAAGGTATTGAAGACGATTTTAGGTTGCTGTGGGGGGAAAGGTCCCCCGTGTTCCGCTGCCGTGCACCTTCCTTGCAACCGCAGGAGTTCTCAGCGCGAGCCCGTTGCCCGTTCCCCCGTACAGTACGACTATGGTATATGATGCAAACTGAAAATCCCTCTCGATTGTGTCAGTTAGTGTCGTCAAGCAACGAAATGATAGCGTTGCAATATATTATACAGATTTTTAAATATTGTTTGAAACCTTCTGGTTAAGTTCTTATCTAGAGAGCTGATTATGTATATATTACAAATCAGCAGATGTTTCCGCAGATGTGCCGCCATATGTATGCGAATATACGGCTGGCAGGCATTAGGCAGTAGGTGCTCACGGATTTCATATATTTGTAATTTCTTAAATACTTGGCTCTTCTGGCACAATTATGATTGCATGCTCTTCGGAAATCATTCAAGGGATGGGGTGTTGTTTGGGCACCGTATGCATGTGTTGTACCTCTGTTGTGTCGGCCTACAAAGGCCCGATCGGAAGATGACCATCGGTGGTCCAATCTTTGACACTACCCGTAGATACCCCAGGATACTACAGCATGCATATAAAGATTCGTACAGAAAGCGTTAGAGGACGACCTCCCCATGCGGCGGGAATTTGGGAATTCGACTCCATGGGTCACAAACTTAAAAAACTTGTAAGGCCCGAATGAGCCAGGATCCTCATTCGACAGCGAGGTCATGCCAAAAAACATGAGGTGCGTGATAAACGCAAAACCAGCTTGAGGAAAGAACCCCAGCAAAATAAACAGCAAAATAAATGTACAGAAATGCGAAGTCAAGTACTACCCACATTTGAAGAATGCCTTCAGCGGATGCTAATGCATGATGGGGGCATCTGAAGCTTTGCAGGGGTACACTCCATACCTAATAGACTAGCAAAACCGGCACGTACTTCAGCATAGGCGGGACATCGCATTCCATTACCACATGATAGATCGGTGCTCATCCTCCACGGATGAGCCTCCTCAACTAACACGGCACCAGCAGCATTCTTGGACGACCCTTACGATGGTTCACCTCTAATGCCCAAGCTCCATGATCGAAATGAAGCAAGGATATGTACAGTGTCATCGGAATATAGCTAGTACCATGCTACGGCATACCCATCCAATGAGTGTGCCTACACATTTTCCCGCCGGGCTTAACACCATCGGACGAGCAGTTAAGAAAGAAGGCGCGGGATCAACCATTCTTCCTTGTAACGCGCCTCCAGTGTAAGCATGATGGAGCCAATAAACATCTCATTAGAAGCTTAGGAAAATCCACGCGACACGCACGGCCTAAGCCAGCAGCCACATCTGACCAAGCCAAGGGTAAGTACCCAAGCACCCAAGTGGATCCTTAACAATCCCAAAGGTGCTAATTTCTTACTGACACATACCATGAAATTTTTTCCTGCCTAGCACTAGCTTGTTCCGAAAAAAGCGATACATAAGAATAGCTCAGTGCAGATACAGGAGATCATGATTAAACTCTCTGGAAAAACTTCTATAATCGGGGACTCTGCCAACAGATGCGAGAAATCTGAGACAATTCCACCAAGCGAAGATGCGATCGACAATTGCACGAGTCAAATACCAATACCTGCCTTGGGAGTTACAGGTTCTACCAAAGGGAACTAGATAATAAATTACTTTATGAGGATGCACTCATCCTCTGCGCCGGCCGTGTACGGCGGTCGTGGGTTGAAGCCATCTTAACAGGAGGAAGATTTGCAAATTCACAAAAGTTAAATACGAAAAATGTTGGCCGATCTGGACAATTTGCCCACACGGCGACTGAGCTCTTGCAACGCAGCCTTCCGGACTTATCCATATACTTACGTTTGTGTCCACGACACTCAACCTCCTGAAGGACAAATAATAAAAACAGATCAGAGCACATCTGCATTGCTGCGTATATTTAAGAAGCGCGAGCCCTTAGCCAATTCTGTTAGGAAAGGCGCGAGTGTGAAAGATGTCAAGCGTCCTCTGGAACAGGCCAGCGCAGTTTGCATAGATGAGCGTCCAACAAAAAAGGCGAATACAGGTTCGACAAACGGAGCTGCGAAGGCGAATCTGCCTGCTGGCTCGTCACAACACCCTGTGACGGTAGTTTTGACCGCTGATGAGATGAAGACGAAGACGATTCCACAGCTGAAGGAGTTGCTAAGAGCTCGGTGCTTACCCGTTTCGGGCACGAAAGATGAGCTGATTCGCCGTTTGGTTGACCATCAACGGGCGAACAAGTACAAGTAACCAACAAGTTACGTGTCCTGCAACTGGCTAGTCAACCCCATTGTACCATGCAAGCCAGCTGGCAGCATGTGGCGCCATGCGACAGCAGCAACGACAGCATACGGACAAACCTCGAGCAGCCCAGTTGTCCGTCCAAACGCATCGTACTGCTGTGCCTGCTCAACAGCGCTGGGAACATACCTGCGCTATCGTGGAGGAGATATCAACATGGGAGTGAACCGGTGACGATCCTCGGGATGTGCATTCGCACAGTAACCTTCGGTATAAACTTTATGATGTCGTTTAGGATGCATCAATGTCGAGGCGTGCACCTTAGTGGACCATGTACATGTCTTGATTCTCAGGACCGAAAATGTCTTTTGACTTCAAGGAGCTCCGTATTGGGATCCTTGATGTGGCGAGAGTGCGACGGGAACCCACAGGGCGAATACGCGATGAACGTCGCCGAATTAATGGCCTATATTTTACTGCAGCTATAACCTAGTATATATTGTTAGTACGTGCATGAATGTTGTAACCTGGGTACACATTTCTTTCTGATATTGCCGTCACGCTAAAGTGCTCGGAAGCGCAATATTAATACATTTCACAGAAAATACAATTCGAAATGTTCCCACATCGTGACCCTCGCTCTATAATATTATTTTGCCGATTGCCAAATTAGGCACGATTCGTCTCGCCTTTTGCAATCTTGACACATACATCAGTTTTGTGTTGATCCCGAGTTGCTTGGCTAGGCCATACCGCCAGAATTCACGCCATTGCCCTGGAAGGCCAAATATACAACGGAAACTGAAATTCACTAGGCAAAACCACCTGCGAACCAACCTGCTAAGCCGCCGGCCAAAGAACTAGTTGACTGGCCTGCTTGTCACGTTACGTGCAAATGCATGAATGACCTGGCGATCTGTCAGCCGGAATCACTAGTGCGCCATCACTCACTCCATATCTAGTGCCCAAGGCCCCGGGTGGACCCTGCGCAGGGTCCCGGGAGGGGGAAATGGAATCATTGGCCTCTCCTCCACCTTCCCCCCACAACCCACCCCCAGGGTTTTACACGCCTTATCCGGCGCCCTCGTGGTAATCTCAGCCTCGTCTCTCACCCCTCGTTCTTTAAAATCCGGTTTGCATTCCCGCACATTTCAGACACTCCTATTTTCCAGTCACTACCAGTCCTCCGACATCACCACCAGTTTGTCCCCTTCCGCCAGTCTGAGGTTCATGTCCGCCGGGGGGGCCAAGTGTAGCTGCCCTCGGTGGATGTAGCCCAACGCCACATCCTGTCTCGCCCGGACCACCTCCGAAACCTTATCATGGAAGAGGCGGAGGGAGCAGGGATTGATGAATGCATTTTAAGATTAATAATTACGAGCAAAGCCTGCAGGCGGGGGCCGTGTGAGAGGGCTTGGCAGAGTGTAACCCGTCCCATGGGTTGTGGCTCTCCCACCCTGTCCCTACCCTCGAGACCCGTACATTTACACTTACACACCTGGAAACGTACACGTTCACATACACACGCACACGCACACGCACACACACACAGCACACACACACCTGCGCCCAGCTGACTTGGCTTCCAGGCCGGATGCCGTACCCATCGCAGCGTTTTATGTAGATCTCGTAACCCTCCTGGTCCAGCATGTCTTCCAGAGCGCTCACTAGGAGAGGCTCCGAGCCCACCTTCATATACATATGTACGACGGAGTACCAACGGAATGTACGAGTTTAATGATGATGTGAAATACATTCAGCTTGACGGGGACATGGAGGAGGCCGCTGACGATGTTTGGTTTCGGTATGCTTGGGTGAAGATGAGATAGATATGTCGGTATAAGACAAGAGTACGAAGCCCTAGCCGTATCGGAACAGTACATCCTACCGTACAATACCGTTGTACCGTACCTTAGCTAGCATGCCGCTGATCAGTGCCTGGGGCTCCACCACTTCGATGCTGAGACCTCGAGTGGCGGTAACGGCGCCGTCACTACTGAGCACCTCCGCTGAGCAGATGGTTGTACGGCATGCCTCAACGCCGATGTGTTGAAGTACAGATCGGTTTTGCGGATCCCTCAGTGAGCACACAAAGGTTAGAGGTTGCAAAGGCAGATGTTTGCGCCGTCGCAGGGATTTCGTTTTTCCATCTGCCTCCGCCGCCACTACCGCCAACGTTTGCTCAGCCGCCATGAAATTTTGTGGGTCGCCATTGTCAATTCTGCCAACTCTGTTACTACCGCGACCGACAAAGCTCGCACTGTCCCAGTACTCCTCAGTTTCAATACTGGCGGCAGCCGCGGCGGCGGCAGCGACTTCATCCACGCCGACGTCAGACATGACCCATGGGTCGGCCACCAGCCGTTGCAACAGCAATGCCGTGCCAACCGCCACTGCGTCCGCCTCGTCCTGCGGCAGACCGTCCGTACCTGCGGAGTACAAGCTCAGGCCCATGGGTCACAGCAAACGAGTCCAGTTGCCTCCTGAAAGGCGCGGTGAACATGAGCAACGCTGTCTAACTCGCGAAGAATACCCGCCTGTCAGGATGACCGCGTCCGCAGCCGCTACCTCCGCCGCCAGCAGGGTCCCCGGGGATAGGGGGTCCCCGACATGGTTCCGGAGCACCAGCTGATTGTTTGGGGTTGGGCCAGGGGGAATTCCACTGCAGGGCTCCCTGTACGGCTCATGCGGACGTGGCAGCGAGGGAGCGACCGCGTGAGCGCAAGTGTGTGTGTGTGTATGTGTGTGTGAATCGTGTCACCGTCCTCCATTCTCTACTCGGACGGGAGACACGCGTGGAAGCCTCAGGGGTCAGGCTCCAGGGAGGGCATTGCCCCCTCTCCCCCGTTTGGGGGGGGGAGGAGGGGGAGATGCTTCTTCGTGGGTGTTTCCGTCAAGGCAGGGTTACCTGCTCCTGGATTTAGAGGCAGGCCCGGCTGGATATGTGACTGTACGAACACACACATGCGCCCACACACTTACGGCGACACCACCGTGACGCTGCAGCCCTTCGCCCCGAACTCATCCAGGGCATCCAACATCGAGGGGGACAGACAGCTGTCCAGCGCCAGCAGCACCAGCTGGTCAGGGGGAGAGCTCCGGGCCTCTTGCCGCGTGAGCAGCTGCGGAAGCTCCGGGGCCTGAGACCGATGCGGAGTTGAGATGGGGAGAGGGGGGAGGAGGAGAAAGGGGAGGGAGAGAGGGGGGAGAGGAGGGGAGGGAAGGGGAGGAGACGAACGTACTTGTGTTTCGTGTGCACGTGCAAAATCTGCACTGCTTGACGGCTATACGCAAACATCTTCATACATAAACCTTAAAAGGGTTACGAACCCGCATCATGGATTCAAAACCCAAAACCCGGAAGCGGCTCCAGCTCGGGCCCCCCGAGGGGATTTCGACAAAGGCCTTTCATTCCCATCCCCTCGGGACGAACCCCCAACCCCCTCACCCGCCCCTCACCCACCTGCACCTCCCTGGGTGCGGGCACGAAGTCCTCGTTCGTAGCCGACAGCAAGACCAGACGGTCCGAGCTCCGAAGTACCCGGGCGTCCGGGGGAGAGAAGACAATGCAGCCGCCCGCGCCCTCGCCCTCGTCGCCTCGGGAAGTGCCGCTGTCCGCACCGGGCAGTAGGCCGCACACCACCGCCCGACGGAAGCGGCGCCGAACCCGCTCGAACGTGCAACCTGGGTATGTGCGCCACACGTTCTGTACGGCAGTCATGCCTCAGACTTGAGAGTCCCTCAGACCGGTTTAGGTAAAAAAGGTGAAAGCTAACGGGGGGAGGGGAGGGGAGGGGAGGGGAGGGGAGTTACGACACCCACCTTGCATTCCCGCCGGCAAGTCCACCACGTGCAAGGACGCGTCATCGGCTCGGCATAATACGGCGTCGTAGACCGCAGCTAGTCCCGGCTGTACCGCACATTGCACGGCAATACGTGACATGCTGCTGGTGCTGGACACGTAGGTAACCTGCATTGTACGGCATTGTCGGTCCCATGAATGATGCGGTAGCGTTCAAGCTAGGATTCTCATCCCCCATTACGACCCCTTCGCCCTCTTTTGCACTCACCCACACACCACCCCTACTACTCCTACCCCTACTACCCCTACCCCTACTCCTACTCCTATCACACCTGAAGGGGGTCATCGGAATCCGAATTCACCGCCCGCAAGGACATAGTCGCCGACCCGCTCTCCACCACCACCCGCTGCCGCTTCTGCTGGTACCTCCGCACGATACTCTTGGACCCACCATCGCCGTCCGCAACGGGGCCCCCAGACGAAGGGCTCCACGTGGTGCGCGTTAGGGATTCGCGATCGCGCGGACGGCGGTTGGAATGGTGGTTGGGTTGTTGGTGAATATGCAGTGTGCGAAGCGCGGTGAGGCAGAGCTGCTGCTGCAACGCCGGACCGACACGACCCATGGGTCCGTCAGGCGCCAGCACCAACACCGTTCGCGCGCGCACGGCAGCCACTCGCTCCAGATCGAGCACCTGCGACATCAGCCAGGCGTATTAAGCCAGAGGGACGTCAGCCGAAGGCCTGGAGCGAAGAGTCGGTCACAGAATGAGGGCCTATCAACTTCTTCATGGCACCTTAAAACCTGCTATCTATTTTGGGTCTATCTGTGCTGTCAACCGTCAACCGCAACCGCCAACGATCCTCACCTTGGCCGGGTTGCCATGGCGTGTGATCACACGTATGGAATGCTCTGGAAGCATATCCGCAACCATCTTGTCCAGCTCATCCTGACATATGTGCCGTACGGGTATATGCACCATACACAAGGCACGAAAAAGCAGCGTACATATCATATGTAACGGATCATCAACGTTACGATACGATACGATATGATATGATGGCGCAAAACCAGGCCATTCTGGTAACATCGCACCTGAGGTTTCTAACAGCGCGTTTTTAACCTGATATACATATTGCACGCAATGACAGGAAAGAGTGTGTCAACTGAAAACGCTCCGCAGGGCTGCCAAACAACGCCACGTCCGCCGCCGCATGTGCTGCTCAGGCCCGTCTGGCTCCCTTCCCCCCCTCCTTACCCCCCTGCCAGCATCAGAACCGATAGCGACGTAATGACGTCATGAAGGAAGCGATGTTAGCGGCCAGACACTGGCTTACCGTGTGGGTTTCAGAACCGGGACCGCTGAAACCCCACCCCCCACCCTCTCTCTCCCCCACCCTCTCTCTCCCCCACCTTGGGGTGTGGACTCAGTACGGCGACATCCCCCGAGTATGCCGGGCCCCTTGTAGCCTCCAGCACCTAGGGGCACCGGGTGCAGGGCATTGAGGCGGGGGGATGAATCCTGGTTCTGGTTCTGATTGTGATAGTTATAGTGGTGATGGTGGTGATAGTTTTGTGTCATGGAGGGAAAAGGGAGGGGTCGAGCGGGGACCTTCGCTTGCAGTACAGCAGCGCCTCTTACGACTGGACTGCCAAGTCCCACTTACCTTCTGGAGGGTCCCAAGCACGTGGCTTGGGTCACAGCTTCCGTCCAAAATGACGGTGTGGTCTCGGGAGGAGACGGGGAAATTGCCACTGCGGAGGACAAGAAGGCCGGGAACCATCCGCTGAGAGGGAGGGAGGGTGGGAGGGTGGGGGGAAGCAGCAGCAACCCCTGCAAGATCTTCTTCGTCTTGGTATCTTCCCTACACCCCTTCCCTTCCCTCCTCCTCTTCTCCTTCTCGCGCTCCTTCTTCTCCTCTATTATTTCCCCTGGTGGGGTTTGGAAGTGAGTTTTGTCGCATTCAGACCCTTAAAATTCCTCCTCCTGCCCCTCCTTCATCCCCTTCCTCTCCCTCGCTCCTTCTCCTTCCCTCTCTTAAGCCACCCCTTCCTCCTGCCCTCCTCCCTTCCTCCCCTCCCTTTCGGCCTTGGCAGCTACCTATTTTACGCTTCAACGTTTTCGCGCTAGGCTCTGTTGGTACACGTGCGCACGCTTCGAGCTGGCCGGGTTGAGTGGATAGGTTGGGTTCAGGCGCGTCTAGGTTCGCTTTACAGGTGGGTCGGGAGGAGCACTCGCACGGCAGCGCCAGCGCCAGCGGTCAGGTCAGCTTGGCCTGGGAGTCAGAACGTCTTCCACTTCGCCGCCAGCAATAAGACCTATAGCAACAAAAGGTTCCTCTTCTTTTTATTGCTTTAATTCGCGGCCTTGGCGAGTACCTAGTTTACATCACAGCTCGTTTCCACTTTTCCTACCTATGGACGACGTCAGCCATCATTCGACCCTCACGATTAGTCCTCGTTTCTCCAGTACCAGCACCATCATTCGTTTCATTCGTCTCATTCGTCTTCCCCTCCCACCCCTCCCACCCCTCCCTCCCCTCTCTCACCACCGGATATCCTCGACATTGCTCCTCACGTCCTCAGTGAGCAACCCAACCAGCGTGGCGAAGGTGTAGAGGGACAGCAGATGGATTGCCACCAGGACTAACCGGGCATCGGCCTGAGAGAAACTCGTGATGTCCGCACCTGCCCACAACAGCAGTCGGTGGATAACCCATTTGTAACTCAACTCGTGGACTGCGCCGTTCCGCAAGCACCACTGGACGGCTCCCACTCCTTCGCGTTTAGCAGCGTGTTCATATCCAGAGTGGACAGCAGCTAGGACTCCCTTGGGACAGGTCTGCGCCTGCCCACTGCACACCCACTGCTTGCTGATGTAATTTGGGCGGATCTCCTAAATGTGATGCTAGTTCGCCAATCTTCCACGTGGGGTTTTCTTCCCGTTCCCCCTCCCTGGTCCTAACTCCATCCCTCATGCAAGCCCCTCCCGGATGACTGCCCCCAAGTGCTTACCACCGCAGTAAGCCTCCCGGTCCCATATACCATCAACCTTTACCCCTCCCCCCCCCAATGACGCACTTCTTGACAATCTACAACAGCAGTAGCAACAACAATAATAACAACAACAACAATACAACAAGAGCAAAACCGGCAAGGACAGAAAGGGCAGAAAGAACAAGAGAAAGCCTACCACCGTCCCCCGCTTCCTCCTCCTCACATACCCGGCACATTCTGCAGCACGTAAAACGCCATCTGCGCCGCCTCGCCCCAGGCCATGTTCGTCATCCCCACCAGCAGCGACGCCCCCACCATGACAATGGGCAATCCCACCAGCACCAGCACCAGCAGCTTGCCCCAGGTGGGCAGCTGGAACAGCCGCATCAGCCGGTACTTCACCCATCCCTCCAGTGCCTGCGAGATACACACGGCACAGGAAGCCGGGAGGAGCTGGTGTGAGCTGAGCCTCCCAGGGTCTATCAGGTAACCTCCAGCCAGATAGAATCCAGATTCTTTGCACTTCTGGATGCGGCCTTGGTGCGGGAAGCTGTTGTGTACGAGGATGAGTTGCTCATACACACGCACAGCCGTGTGAGACCTATGATGACCCTCAGGCAGGTACGCAGACTGACCGGCCGACAGATAGACCGACCGACCGATTGACCGACTGATTGACCGACCAACAGACAGGTAGACAGGGAGGCGGATGCTCGGACTGGGGTCCAAGCTTGGGTTGCGGATCTCTCTCCCACACCCGTTGTTAAGGTTCCTCCGGTTAACCACGAACTCCCACCTGGCCAATCCGGCCCATCCACAATAGCCAACGTGACCAATACGCAGCAAAAAAAGGAGAGGAAGGCGCGAAGGAAGAGCCGGACGACCATGGGGAGCTTCTCTGCCTGACGCTAACGATGCCGTGGATAGCGGGATTCCAATTGGGGGCAGCGAAGGGGCCGTCACTTCCAGCGAACGCCTTCATCGAGGCGGCGGAGGTCGGGGACCGTATGTTTCGGAGCCCTGACTGGGTGACCACATGACGGTAAACGAAATCGCCACCGCCTGCCGTGGCCGCGGTTGTGATGGATGTCCGGGGGTGTGATGGTGGTTGCGAATGTGGTGATTGAGTGGGAGACTTGCTGTTGCTCCTGATATGGTTATTGTTCTTGTGAAGACCCCAGTGTGTTTGGGACTGTGTGTGGCGTCGGGTTGCGGTTAGGCTGCGGGGAGCTGGGTGGTCAAGGATGGGCCAGACGCGCCCCGCGCCGCCACTGTTCAGGAGAAGGGATTCAGCCGGACGAATGCAGGAGGAACGCATAATTGATCTCGAGGATGCATAGCGGGACCAATTGATTCCGAGAGACGTGGATTTCCGGGGGTGTACCGTTAAATGGCTCCTGCCCGTTGAGGTTCGCTCGTGCATGTCCATGGCGCAGGTTTCACCAAGTACCGAACTGCGTAGGTGAAAATGTTGGTTATAAGTATGCGCCGTGGATCCTAGGATGAGTACGAAGCCAATGATGTCGGAGGCTCAGGCCGCACGACGTCAGGGTGTTAGGGTCAGAGTAGTCTCATCAAGATCCAGGACTTCACAGATTTGCACATGCGGATGACTTTGATAACTTTAAATCTTTTGTTGTTTTTTGTTGGAAATCTCAAAAAGCGGCACAGGGCATTTCCATCTGTTTTCGTCCTGAGCTGTGATCCCCAATAATCCCAATACCAAACCCGTTTTCACCGGATATTGTTGTATATGTTATATCAACTTGCCACGCGTGTACATTTCGGATCCATTTTGTCGATTTTCGGTTGGTTCTGGCAGCACAGAAACTAACTAATTCGCAGCCGGTTGAAACATGAGTCATACGTAAATGATGGTGGTTATTTAATTTCTATGGTTATTTCTTACTGAATGTTAAGAGGTCGATTATCAGCTTAGTACAGGCGACTTACTGACTGGCTGGCATTCAGCGGACTGGCTTTACGTTGATTCCATACATTGGGACCATTTAAGGGTTGTAACCATTTACTGAAAATGCCAAGTGTAGATGCAGCACGGCTAGTGGAGGTAGCCCCAGAGGATGAAGATGAACCGGAAGAGGTAAAGTGAATATAATTACTTGAAATGTCACATCATCCTTCTAAAAATCATTGAAGAGGGGCTCGGGGTTGCCCTCTCTAAGGAAAGTGGCGCCGCCGGCGCACCCTTGGCACGCGTGTTGCAGATTTTGTGGAACTTGGGCTTTGTTGAGGAGCCAGAGAAGCCGCAGCTGCTGTTGCGGCACCGATTTCCTAGTAAAGTTGGTGGCAGGCCGGTAGGTGCACATGCGGTCCCGTGAAGAACGTGCCTACGCTGAATCCCCTTTGACCGCCGCCAGTGCCAAGGGCCATAATCCATCGCCCCTTCCTCTTGGCAATCCCCCGCCCGGATCCTACATGGCGAGTTCTGGCAACTCATTCCTCCCAACGTAATCCTCCCGGCAAACCCAGTGGGCATTGCCTGCCCGCTTCCTATAGCGCCTCTCCAGTCAGTGAACACAGCTTCTCTCTTCCTCTCTCTCTTCCTCCCTGCCTCCCCCCGCTGTCACCGTGACTCAACAACCTGCACCTTCCATTTTCGCATCTGACGCCACACCGTACCACACCGAACATGTCACGCCGTTTTCATTTACTACTGCACATTTGAAACCATAATTCGAAAACCCTCCAGGCATGGCTGGATCCTGTACGACTGCCCTCCCTGGAGATGCTCACCTGCCGAGCGAGTGGGCGGCTGCTGGACTTTCTGCTGCAGGTCATACGGGAAGGGGAAAGGCTGAAGGCCAAGGGTCAAAAAGGATCCAAAGAGGGAATGGGCTGGGAGGCTGGCCAGGGAGCCCCCACCTTTGGGAACGTGGCGTCCGGTCTGTGGTTTTTTGAGTTACAAATATAGACAGAGACATGATAGACAGAGACATATAGGATTCACTCCTACACAGCAGACTCGCACGGCATCAGTGACATGGGCCAGAAGGCAAAGCTACGGTCCACAAGCCTGTGTCGGATAACAAGCCTGTTGACGTTCACTTTTGTATGTTCGTATGATAACAGGTTTACGCGCCAGTGGACGCTAACCCCGTGGAGGGCTTTCACAGATGTTTGTTTCTCTTCATCAGTCCGGAGGTAGGCCAACATGAGACATCCCCCGTCTGCTTATGGGCTCTATGCCGTAATGAGCAAGCCCAGGTTGGGCCGCTTCGAATTACGTCGTGGCGTTACACAGGCACAGAGCTCGCATGAAGTCAGGTAGAGCTACTCGCAAATGGATATATGGAAGTGTAGCTGTGGTGCGACTTGGAGCAGCATTCAATCCCCCTCGTCTCAGTCCCAGCTGCCTGTCATGTGTATGTGCACCTCCCCCTTTCAACAGGGCTCACGGCTGGGGGAGCCCGGAGCAGTGCGACTGTTCCGTTGCCAGCTGCCGCGTCACAACCCCTACTATTCCTCGGAGCCCCCTAGCAACAAGGACAAGTACCCGCAGCTTCTGAAGGTACGGCAGTGTCCAGGGCGTGGGATTTGAGCGGAGGAGACCGAGGAGAGCAGGATAGGGTCTTGGCAAAGGGGCCGGGGAGAGGTCGGGGACAGGGCAGTGGGGAGGCATTTTGAGGTGTGGGGGCAGGGGGGGGGGGAGGCGCGCAACAACCCGCTGTGCGCGCCGTGAGCAGCGCCCCTGGTGGCCGGGTCCGTGGCGTATGTGTGTGCACGGGGCATGTTTGTGGCAGCGGCAATACCCTTTCTGTGGTAGCAGCAGCGGCTGTCCTTGGTGCTGGCACAGCAACTGTGTTGAACTCTGTTCACGGCGATACCCACGCTACTGCCGCTGCGACAGCCTTCTGACGCTGATGCCAGCCGGGAGAGGGACCCATGGCGCTCCGTGGACGCGGAGCGGCTGCTGGCTGCGGTGTCGACATCAAGATCACAGCCATCGGTAAAGAGACGGAAAGAAGCCGCTGCTACCGCAGCTCCTGCAGATGCTGCCACAACAGCCGCTACCGAGTTGGCCGGGGCGGTGCTAGGTGACGGAGATAGGAACGGTGCGGCATCAACCACAGCGGCGGCAGCGCCGCTGCCGCGGACGGGCGTTCGGGGTCCTGGTGGTCTCTATTCGGAGCTGGAGCTCGTGGTGGAACCGGAGGACGATTACATGGACGAGGAAGGGGAAGAGGAGGGGAGGATGCAAGCGCGGCGGCCGGGGCCGGTCGCGGGAGGACCTGGAGAACCCAGAGGAGGGGAGGAGGGGCGCGGCGATGGCGGTGCTGTGGAGGGTGGAGATGGTGGAGTCGAGGCGGAAGTCCGAAGGTGAGTGCTGGGGAATGGGTGGAGGACTGGCAGGCTGGCGGACCGGGGTTTGGTAGGAGACACGTAGCTTGCATTTCAAGGGGGGGGGTAATTCCCGTCCCCTGCGTGTACATGTGTTGAAATGTATGTGGTGCACGTCTTCATATTAATGATGCCGGTGGTGTCACAGCACACGCCATGGACGCACGCGTAGAACTACACCCCGACTTCCCAACCTATGCGGCGCAGTAGTTAGAGAATGCACAACCATAGACCATCCCTCTCGTTCTTCGCACTTTTGACGAAATCCCAATCTCGATCCATCCCCACCACTTTTCACATCGCTCCTTCTGGCTCCTCATCACGGTCAAGGGCTCTGCAGCAGTACCGGGCTCGCGTGGCAGAGGAGGGGGAGCTTGACGACGAGGAGCTGCCGCCGGACGTGATGGAGGCGGTGGAGGACGCGACCGCACCCGATCAGCGCTGCTTCGTGGTAAGGATTGGGAAAGGGCGCCTGCAATAGGGGTTGGAACATGTCATGAAACGTTGGAAGACGCAAGGGGCGAAGTGGATGATGTATGTAGGGATAAGCTCTGGTACTGGCGATGGCTTCTGCTTGATCTCGAAACCTTCTGTGTTGGGGATTAGGGGGATATCGCTAAATGTTTTCCCCATCTCCTCTACCCCATTTTCCTTGCTGCCAATGGGGGGCCAGGGAACGGGGGGAAGGAGAAGAAGGGGACTGAACAAATAGGCGATTAGCTTCCCTAGGGCAGCTGGCAGTCAGCTGGGATCAGGATCCGGGGCTGGGCTGGGGTGCACAGCTGACAGAAGTCGTGGAGTCGTGAAGCTATTGAATGACCACATGCCTGGGGGATCACCGCGTGTGTTGGCCGCACTGGCAGCCCACACAGCTACACGCATTCACCCCGCTACCGCAACCCTGCGGCCCCAGAAGGAAACCTACTGGTGGTGGAAGGAGCCACATCCATCCATTTTGGAGGAGGTGCTTTCCTCCGGCTTTCACCTATCCACCTCATCGTAGTGTCCCCTGGTTTTCGTTGGGCAAACTGGAGCACTCCCACTGCCGCTCATATGCTGCTCTCCCTGGCTCTGCCCTGTCCTGCAGGACTTCCAGGCCCGTGTGTCCTGGGCCCCAGACCAGGTGATCCGCTACTGCTTCCAGGACGGCGCTCAACCGCTGTGGCCTGCCCCGCACGGGCGGCCTGGCCCCGGAGACATCCCGCCCTGCCCCTGCTGCGGCGCTCCGAGGAAGATGGAGTTCCAGGTGTGCCTTCGTGGCCCTCCTTCTCCAGACCGCCTGCCTGCCTCAGACCACGTCAACGGTTAGAGGAAGGTGTTGCCTGAACTATAATCTTTTACCACTCCAGAGATATGTCTGCGTGTGTCTCCAGGTCACAATACCGCATCCTCCAGCGTTACCCCATCCTACTTCTTTCTTAGCCCAACCTCTACCCTTATCCCTTATGGGTTGTCCTCTTCCATCCTGTCCCCTCGCAGGTTATGCCTCAACTGCTCCACTACCTCCAGCTGGATGAGGACGACCCGGCATGCCCTGACTGGTCCACGTTGGTAGCCTACACGTGCGCAGCGTCGTGTTCGCCCCCCGCTGGGGCGGAATGCGCGTACTTGGAGGAAGTGGTCTGGGTGCAGTCACCTGCGCCTTGAGAGTGCGACAGAGGCATCGCAGGGGGTGAGAAGCCCACTGTGAGCGGAGGCCACCCCATCTTTATACCGGAGCATTGAAACATCCTCATACCGGAACACTGAGAACGCTTCATGATGGGACTCGCTAGCGGTGTGAGCCCCACTTGCCACAGGGCAGGGGTGGAAATTACATGCTGATAAAACGCAATTAAGTATGTTGTTAGGGTACTGCGTGGGCGCTGCGGTAGCGGCCTCTGCTGATTTGGCTGTCACCCGATGGTGTGAACCAACTGGCGCACACGAAAGTCGGGACGTCTTCCATTTGGATGAGCACCATGGCTTCGTGGTGAGCATGCATATGTTCATTCAGGTAGCTTGTGTGCATGGTATTACCGGTAGTTGCGCTTTAAAAGTGTACGAGGCATAGAATGCAGGCGCGTCGTGTTCAACCATTGCAGAGATTTGCCAGCACGTGCAGAGGTGACATGGCGACGTGGGGAGAGAGGGAGATGGGGAGGTGCACAGTGCAGTAAGGAATGTGACTAGAGACCCGATTAAGAGGGGGACGCTTGCTCCATCCCATGTGGGCACATTCATCTGTGCTTGTAAGGCGGGGAAGCATGCCTCGTGGAAAGCACTTAAGGGGGAAAGGGAGGCGCAGCAGTGTCTGTGTCTGTGGGTGTGTGTGTATTTAACATTACCTTCATACAAAGCAGTTGAGTTATAGGCAACTGGTCCAGGTTCATGTCCTGATCAAGCCTTACTTGCATATGATATTGTACCTGTACCGAATGCGCACACTGAGATATAAGATAGGGCGTGTGCAACACCACACATACAGATGTTTGTAATCGTAACAGCAGGCGCTCCCAGACGGGAGCGAAGCATCTTCTTTCTAGTTACCTGTCCTCTACCACGCTGGGCGCTCATTTTATTGGTGAAAGGAATGATACAGGTCATGTGCTGTAATCTAATATTCCATACTCCAGGGAGGCCAGGTCCAGATGCGTACCTGGGCCTGTCTGTTTTACAAACATAATCCAGAGGGATCACCATGTATATGAATTACCAGCATTATTATACCAGTCATCTGACATCCGTCCCTCTAACGCCCACCTGGCCCACCTGACCCAGATGATCATCGGCGGTGAAACCTCACCCCACTCTTCACTGATGCACGATGCATGCGTGACGGAGGAAAGGACATTTCGTGAAGCCGCCCTTCTGTACCTGTTCATGTCTGTACCGAGGTGCTATCTTAAGGAACCCACTATAAGATCACAGACACACCCGCGGCTGCAGCCGGATGATATCAACCATCAGAAGTACCTACGTACAGAATGATTACACGTACGCATCCAGCCAAATTCTGCCCTCCTGAACCGGCTACACGTATGTATCAATGCGACTAGCACGGCCAATATAAATAAACCCAGCGCAGGGTTGAGGCTGGAACTCGCTGTATGCAAGTGTATGCAGTCACCGTTAATTGGACTACTACATAGAATGGTGGGGATACCCGCATGCATAGGCCCAGGAGTCCTCGGGGAGCCGCTAGATAGTCACGACCCTGTCATGACCAAAGCAATATGCCGGCCGTATATATATATATATATCGGGGAGCTCCATCGTGCATCGTCACTTCGTTTGTGGCATCCAGTCCACTTCCACACACTCCAGAGTTCAGGTAGTCTGTCGCCCTTTACGCGTAGATCGAGTTGGATCACCGCGTATCTCATTACTGCGTTTTCAAATTGCAGCCCTGTCGCGATGGAGTGGCAGCAGAGGCAGACACGTTAAGTCATGAAATAAAAGATCATGCACGAGTGCGCACTAAATGTATGCCAAGAGGTACAGAAGTGCAAGTCCACACAGTTTCACCCTGCGGAACCCCATACCATCCATGAACCTAGATATAAGAAAGACAGGCAATGAAGCAAACAAAGGAACATATGAGGCCACGACAGAACCTACAAACCCAGAAAAGACATTCAGGGAGCCCGGCCCCATCCGTAAGCCATCCTTGCACACACCTGCTCCATGGGGCAGTTTTGCAAAGAGTCTGGCCTCAAAGGCAGCAGCTTCTGCATGTTTAGATCACGGACCCTCTCCGCAAGCACTTTGAGAGTGGGGGCTTCATCATTAATACTTGCTCCGGGCTGCATATGCCGGGCATTTATCAGCTGAGCAGCCAGGTTAGCAACATCTGGCGGGCACCTTGGGGAAAGGGATATGCACACAAAAGCCTTATGACTTCTCCGCAAGCCAACCGAGTGGGTATGATTACACCACGGTCGCCAAATGGTATAAGGGAACAGGAAGTGGGCACAAGGTTCGGCTGGGCACAAGCCTTCAGGTACATGCAGCTCGAGTAAATGGTCAACATCTTATGCGGCTGGACCAAAAGTTGCCAAAACAAGATCTCAGAGCAGCCCACATTTAGGCAGACTACTAGTATTAATCCGACCTATCATACAAGAGGTAGTTCCCAGTGATCTGGATCCCGGTGATCCGAAGCCCGGCTACTCGTCTCGAGTTTTATCCCGGCATTGCTCAGGTGTTTCTGCCCCTACGTAGCCCCAGGCCTCCAGCGTTCTTAAACATACCTAGAAGCTAGATTCCTAGTCTAATGTTAAGGGAAGAAGTGACACACTCTTAGCAGCCGTAGGCGGATTCAGTGGGGTTCGTTGTCCTCCAGGGGTAAGTCTTGCGTGGTGTGCAAGTCCCCCGCCCTTGCGTAGGGATCGGGGGATCGGCTCTCTTGACAGCTGGCGTCCCGAAAAAACACTGAGATGTTACGACCCGCGAGCCCAGGATGTTGCATCTCCGTTACTATTCCAAATCGGCCTCCACTTTGGCCCAGGATGTTTCGGGATGACGGTCACAAAACGGTCCCAAATGCGCCTGTCCTCCTCTTGAAAGGGCGGTTTCATTGCCATGGGTTGCTGAGCTGTAGAACCCCCTTACCAATCTGCCTGACAAAGTCCAAGCCTGGTCGCACCTGGTCAGGTCGTTGTTGGCGGCGGGGCCTACATCTGTCACTGGTTGGTGCAGCAGGCCCGCGTCATGTGCACCCACCCTCCAGCCGGACTTCCAGAGCCGCAGGCATAAATCCATGCGGAGGTAGCTGCCGCAAGGCTCGGACCCCTGACGAGTCGACCACCACTGGTTAGATAGATCGCAGCAAGCCCAAAGCGATTTGGGGTCCCGCACAGATGGTTTATAGTGTACCATTACAATGTAAACCTTAAACGCACATAAACCATCTGTGAATTCGGTCCTCTTACTCCTATCGCTTCAAGCTTTGCACGCTAGACGGTGCCCAATATTCAAGACAGAACCGAGGATGGATGGCGTTAACCCGCTTCAAAAGATGTATAAAAACCTGGATTTAAAAACGCCCGTGACATGGAATCCCGACGCGGCGTATACCGCAACAGCGCCAAACTTTAGTTCGTAGCCCACCGCCCTACCTGAGGCAGGTCTTCGTCAAAGCCACCAATCTCCTCCAGAGCACTCCGTCTACAGTCAACGAGTAATACTCAAAACATGCATGTGAATGGGCCGCAAAGAAACAGGTCGGCATCGCCGACCCACCTGGGCGATGAATGGTACGCCGAAATTTTCGCCCTAGTCAGATATGTAGCAGGCTCAGTGATGCGATGCAAGCATGCTTAGGAAGCGGCCGGCATTACAGCCTGGTTGTGCCAGCAGCCCTCGTGTCAGCGTCATCAAATGTCGCCCCTTCCGTGCCCCTTCATCCTCCAGCTGTAGGTTGCTCATGCAGCCGGCGCATTCCTCACCCCAGTCTCTCCTCGCACGTTCAGGTGCGCGCACGCACGCACCTGAATGACATGCCCATGTAGTCACCGTACAGCACATACTGGAAGGGTATGGAGGTCATCTGCTCTCTAAAAAACAGGTTATCTCCATTCGCGGCGCCCAGCAGCCTCGTTGTTCCACCAGGGTAGGAGAAGGCAAAGCGGCCGTGAGCCATGGCGCCCAGCTGTGGTGTTTGGACAGTAGCAGGGGAAAGATTGGTTGTTTTTGAATCGTTTTAACAATACGCATCCACTTCGTTTAACCCTGTGCTGTATCACTTTTTGTGTAGTGATACACTTGCCCATAAACATCAACATAAATACGCGGCTTATTTTCAAGCGGCACAGCGAAGGTGCACATTGCCCTCCAACTGTTTGGCAGCAGGTGCAACCTTCTCAGGTTTTGTAGTCACCAAAGCAGATTCCAGAATTACCGAGCGTTCCAGTCGCCTAAGCACATAACAATCACCGCAGCCCTCGGTAGTAGCCCTCGGTTACTCTCAAACAGCGTTCTTATGACAGGCGACGGTAGCGGCAGCGCCTGCTACATCGCGGATCAGGATTGCGGCAATCAGCAACCAGCCCGCATGGTGGCCATACGCCCCACTATGTTATGTCCAATAATGTCTAATAATCGCAGCTCGTAAGACGCCATAGCCATGTGGAAACGCACCGCAGGAAAGCCACGCCATAGTCACGCAGGAAAAACGCACCGGCGGAATGCGATGGTACAATGTGATGATACGTTGTAGCCAGCTGCAGTCGGGCCCAGTCAACAGATCGTCAACAAGTGGCTGATCGCCGCGGAGCGCCACCAGCAGAGATCCCCGGGCTACTGACGCCAGCCTGTTGAACGCATGTGCCTCGCGATCCAGTGTGTCCAAAATAGGCACCGCAAAGCCTTCAAAAGACCGGTGGGCCGGGTGAGATGGCTTTAAAACTGGTTAGCGCGCAGTATAAAGGACCACGGGTAATAAATCACAGGAGGGAGGAGGGATTACAGTCAGTAGTGGCACTATCAACCGTTCTTCGCACATGCCCCACAGGTAGACCCACACCGTCGCGGAAAGCCCCACAGTACCATCACTGACCTTGAGTGTGACAGGTAGCACTTTCCCGGGTCCCATCATCCTCGTTTACCTAACTACGCATCTAGGTGATCACGCCCACCAGGTTTCATATTGGCCTTCTCCGATGAAAAGAGTCGAGAAAAGATTTCCAAGGCGGAGAATGCATCGCTCTTACATTCTGTCCAAAATATCTCAATAGGCTTCCCGTTGTGAACCCATCATTCACGGTCCAGTGCAGCAAATCAAACCCTAGCAGAAACCCTAGAGCGCTGCAGGGGCAGGTGCACTGCATGTATGACCTTCCAAACCCCAAGTCCACACATCCCACATGTTGAGAACTACCTACCGTCCGACTGCCACGACTGCCAGGCCCACGTGGTCGCCTGCAGCGTGGCCGAGGGGCCACTCAGCATCACGATCAGTTCCGTGGGGGCCACTAGGTTGCACTTCTTCGCGCGATCGATGAAAGCAGCGACGGCCTGACGGCAGGGCCGGACAGGAATTCGGGGAAAACGACTAAAGAAGAAGTTCTGAGGTTAACCTCGGTGTGGTGAGGAGGTAGCGGTGCGGCTTGGGCGGGGGCATGACACGCAATACCCAGCACCTCTGCCAGGAAATTCTTCTTTCGGCATTACGCACCTTGCCTTAGCTTGATACACAATCCAGGCTCAGTCCGCTGCCAGGACACTTCCATTACTCTCGAGGGCCATCCTTATACACCTCTCTCCTGCCGTCATTTACAGCTGGCGCTGATCCAGTCCCGTCCATTCCCCTATTTCACTCCCAGTCTGCAGGACCGTCCCGACGAGCCCCTCCATTTTATCCTCAAGCCGGTTCAAACCAGCAACAATATGCACACCAGACATTGGTTGCGGCGGGTGGGTAAGAGAGTGCAAGGTTGAGAAAACGTTGCGTTCGCAGCTTCCTCACCTCGGGTCCCTTGCCCACTGGCGGCTCTGGGGTGTTCGATTCGCTGGGTGGCCAGTCGGCCCTATTTGGAACGTCGCCACGCAGCCGCACGAGAAGCGACACGGCGGGCTGGTCGGGGAACTGGGAGGGGTAAATCTGGAGAGGGAAGGGACACGGTGGGGCGGAGCTGAGCGGAGGTGACGTGAGGGAACAAGAGATGGTAGGACTGGAAAAGTATTCCAGGGGAAGCTGAGCCGGGTTGACTACAGTATCAGGTGGGTCTGTGTAACGATGTGTAAGGAGTGAGTTGATAGCGGGCAGGGGGCTTTCATAAAACGTGGCAAAGCAAGTATTCGACGGAATGTGCCGGCTGGTAACAAACGATTGTAGTTAATATCGCACAAGCGAAGTACAGAGAAAGGACAAGGGGATTGGGCGAGGAATAAATGGGAGCGGTCTGATCGGGGTGAGCCAGGCGTGATCAGCCCCACCGCCCTAGGGTTGGGGGAGCAATAAAAGGGAGCGGCCACGCAGGATCAGGGAGGGACCAGGGATGTAATGGCGCACTTCGTCGCTCATATGGTATGGCATGCTGGCTGGTATTACATGAGACATGAGGATTTTACCGAAAAATGCCGTGGCTCACTGCGCAAAAATCTCCCCTTCCGCGGTAGCGCAGGGGTGTAGCGTCCACCTTCGACTTCCAATGACCCCCTCCCTCACAGACCGCATCACGCACGGCATGGTCTTTCCTCATCGTTCCCCTCTCGCCTTCCTCATGATGCAGGGTGACAGGTCATCAATCTGCGTGTTGCTCGGGAGACTGCCAGATCCCTCCAGCTGCTGAAGCTGAGCCTGGGGCCCAAGAGGCACAGAATCCGGAAGCGGCGAGGGCGCATGGTGTAGCACGATAAATATGAGGCGCATTGGTGTTGAGGAGAGAGGTGGACGGCGAGACCCCGTCACGGTGCAGTCCGCGAAACGGTGCAGTCCGCCTTACATCCAAGTGCGTCGCAGAAAGACCCCCCAGCCGCCGCTGTGGGCCTGTTGCGGGATCCCCTGGCAGACTCTTATGACCGGCGAACAACCAACCAGCCCACACAACCAATCGCTGTGCACTCCCTTGCAAGCAGGTGTTGCCAACGGTGCGCTGCTCCACTATGCTATTGCTCAGCCATAGCATTCGGGTGTTGGCCGCCGTTAACCAAACCGCCATAGGTCTGGAGCCACGTCCTAGATACAGAAATTGACCTGCGCAGTCATAGCTGCAGTGTTGCAAGCATGGCGTCTGGTCCTGGACTAACGCCCACCCATCCCGTCGGCGGGTCCCTTGAATTGGCCGGTGTTAGATATAAGGACGCAAGATGCC
Organism: Volvox africanus; assembly: GCA_030268105.1. NCBI lineage: Eukaryota > Viridiplantae > Chlorophyta > Chlorophyceae > Chlamydomonadales > Volvocaceae > Volvox > Volvox africanus. The sequence goes on along the minus strand of BSDZ01000004.1, from coordinate 2,677,594 downwards.
AGCAAACCCAATTCCTAACCTCGCCTGATTCCTCAGTCTATTACGTATCCCCATGGGACTACCTTAATCCGGTTTTCCATGTTGAACATGACGTCCTTGGCCGCATCAAAAGTTGCAGTAAGGTTCTGGATGTCGTTGCCCTGTGTCAAAGTGAGAGGGGGAGGAGCGAGACGCAAGCCGTGTCCCAAGGATGTAAGGTGAGGCGGGGGAAATAAGCCAGTGGTTATTGGAAGCCATCTGCGACTTGAAGGAACGGTGGATCTGCAGGACTCCTGACACGTTCTAGTAACGAGGTTGGCGGTTGTGGGGCCACGCTTTTAGTGCTTGTGTCCCGCGATTCAATCCTTCCAACGTGCCCTTACTACTACGCCTATACGCCCTTGTATGTGTATGGTGTAGGCCTACGGTACTCACCAAGATGTAAGTCAGGTTCCATGCCCGTCGCTGCTCATCAGTTTCCATCCAAGTCGGCGCCCCTTGCTGAAAGGCCTCTTTATTTCGTGCAGCGCGCATGAAGCGTGCGTATGCGGAATGATACTCCTGGTAGGACTCCCGAAGCTGATGCTGGTCACTGTTTGAAAGGCGCTCCAAATAGGGCTTGCAATAAGTAAACGGTACAGGCTGGACGTCTCCATGTCCATGATGCTGACCAAGCGTGCAGCGAAATAATACGAGTGAAGATAACACAAGGACAATTTTCAACGCAACAGCTTTCTTTGGAAAGCCCATTTGCATAGTTTCTCTCGTTAACGCCAGAATATTAATTTACTAGGTTAAGTCCTGAACCAAATGATAAGGAGGTATTCGTCCTTTGTCAAATAATTGGCTGTCCTATCGTTCTTTTTTTGGGAGCACGGATCCTTGAAAGATCATCTCCCTATACAGAATCAACACAATGGAAAACCATGTGGATTCAGATAAGAAGGAGAAGAGCAAGCGCTGTACCAACAGTGAAAAACGCGTTCCGGCAAGCACAACGGCCAATCTACCTTTCGTCTTGCATTAGGAACCCATACTCTTCGTTAGATGGGCGCGGCGGGGTACGGCTAATGAGTACGGCGTCCCTGTACGTTCCGCGAATCGAATACGCAGGTGAAGACCGGCGCATAAGATATTAGCAAGCATTTCAATCGAGCAACTGAAAAAGTTTATTAAACTTTGCTTTTGTCCTCTCTATCCAGATGTTTATGTAATCTGGCAAAGGATGGCCAAGCGAACTAGCTATGGGTTACAACCACGTGTTCCGGTGGTCCTCACGTGTAAACCAGGCAAATAGCCTGGTTATGAGCTCAGTGGTTTTCAGCGTTCGGCCGGCAAAAGCCTTTCCTTAGCAGCTAGGAGCAGCTAGACATGGAATGCCCTGCGATACATACAGGTAGCGAAACATACCTTTCACTCACCTAACTTAAATATTTATCTATGATACAAGAACAAATGGTTCGGAGAGTGAGTTGCAGTACGTTATAATCGATTGTGTTTAAAACAACTAGCAGGCAAGATGTCGTCAGCTCAAACTCCGGAGCTCTCATTGCAAGAAATATAGCTCGTAATAATACACCATCATAGACAATCTTCATCAAAAAGATATTCGCGCTTAGATAAACGGGCGACCGGTCAGAATGCATGCATAGGGTTACTGCCGTACGTGTCCCCAGGGTCGTTAACGGTCATGTCGGCTGGGACACTAGTATACAAGGAACGAATAAAATTTCAAGTAACTAAGATTTCAAGTAGGGTAGATTCCATCCTCTGTGCTCGTAGCGATACACAGGGACTAGTTGGCTGGAGGAGGCCCTGCGCAAGTTGGAGTCTATTTGGATGGCATCTATGCCTTGGTTTAGCTTTTTATACGTATTTTAAAGAGATCGATTTTGCGAACCACTTCAGTAAGCATGACCTCCGTGCGTGTTACAGGAAGAGCTAGTAACTTGCATCGTAACGAACTGGAGCCTTATGAACCCCCTAGCCCTGTAAAGTACGACTTTGTCCCGTGAATTCCTTCTCAAATGATTCGTTTCTTTCTGACCTCGATAGGAGGCACAACGGCGTCCACGACGTACATATGGAACGATGCACTGCTGTAATGGAAGCCGTCTCTGTTGGTTTCCCAAGTTCAAATTTGGTCTTATGATAGGATTTCTCAGTTGAGTCATTATGCTTTAGAGCCCTCTACAGGATGCGGTTTGGCGAACCAAGCTGAGGATGTTCTGTTGTTTCAGAGGGTTACCGGCTGCCCAAGCTGAGCGCATAGCAGTAATTAGCGATTTTAGCCCATCTGTGCACAATGGAGGTCCAAGTAGCACACGTTCGGCAGAGCCTGGCAAGGCTGCGGCGCTGCTGGAGCTGGTTACCTCAATTCCGAGTGATTGTGCTACAAAGGCATCCCTTGGTAGGATAAATTGCAGTGGAAACGTGGACAGAGCTGTGATTGAATATGAGGCTGGCCCTACTGAGTCAAGCCAGCAACGCCATGGCATATGGGCTAGCTTGGTGGAAAGTCTACGTGCAAATGCTGCAAAGCAGGCTTCTGCAGTGGGTAGCGTTGGTGCACCGATGGAATGCGACGCGGCACTGGGACTTCCACCAGGTGAGCT